>CM033718.1:54039688-55239688 GCA_019671005.1 Hibiscus mutabilis | reverse complement strand
ATATTATAAAAAGTCTATATGTTATTGAAATTATATAATATGAAGACCATATTTTAAATACTATAAAAACTATATATTATGAAAATCATGTGGCATATACGTTATAAAAACTAAGGGTTATAAAAGTATATACTATATATTATAAAAACTTTGTATCATAGGAAAAAGTATTATAAAACATATGTTATATGCATTTAAAGAAACTATAGACTGTAAAAACATATATATACATATATTATATCACATGTCACATAACTCAAACACTAATCTAAAAACCTACCATATTAAAGCGAGATTAACGGCAAAATAAAAACTGGAAAATAAAATGCATGAGACAAGGGACCCAAGGCACTGAAAAATGGGCCAAATTGAAAAGAAACTAAAATAGGGGACCAAATTTTCAAGAACAAACATATTTGGAAGTAAAGGGATGAAAATACAAAGCTTCTCAAAATCAGAGGGACCCAAGGCACAATTATAAAAGGTAGAGACCCTTTCGGGCGCGATTAACCCATGGAGAAGGACTAAAGATATGATTTAAAAAGGCGAAAACCCTGCGGGCATGATTATTGTGGGGCGGAGGGACCAAAGACATAAATATAGCACTTTTAAAATGTGTAAACGAATAAAATGAGGAACCCCGACCATTTTTGCCTCTTTTGGCTAAATGCCAACCCTTCGAACTATCAAAACTCACCCTCAACATCCGAAACGGGGATGAACGCCGCCGTAGTATTCATCCCCAAACACAGAAACCACCTTATTTCCCAGAACCCGATGACCGACAACCGCGAGTCACCGCTCCCCGGCACCGTAAACCTAAAAAAACTCCTTTTTAAAACCATTTCTTTTCTAAGCCCAAATTTGAACCCCGATCTTTCTAAGACATGACAGAACCTCCCCTTTTTGGTCACTCTTTCTTCCGACTCACCATTCACAGTCATGAGACAACTAGAAGGCTTATCACCGGTAAAAGAAGACGGACATACGCGAAAGAAGGGCAAATGATGAAGTTAATGAAACCTAAACTCTAACTCTATGATTACGTATGATTCCATTCGAAAACGAGAAGAAATAAGAGATATACCTCGAAAAGCTTGAGGTTTTTTGTTTCTCTGCTCTATTGCCTTGTGAAAATCCAGGATCGTTACAATAGCTTTTGACATCTCTGAATTTTGATGCATTTTTCTAAAATTTCGGTATATTGGTGCGCGTTTGTCCTCCCTAACATATTGGTTTCTCTTGTTTTTTATGCCGTTGTGGCCGTTTCTGAGAAGAGGGGACCAGAGCTGCTGCTGGCGTGGCTGGGCGAACAAATAACGTGGAGAAGTCTCATCCGTCGATGAAGATCTGGACGGTAGTGGTGGGGAGCTGAAGAGGCTCGAGTGGCGCATGACTTCGACGTGGCAACAGAAACGCCCGAGTCGTGATCTGCACGCACGTACGGGGTGAGCCGAACGGTCGCACGTGGGCACATGCCGAATCTAGAAGATTCTTCCAATGATCATGGGCCGTTAGATCTATCCCATATCTAACGGTTAGGAGCCAGCTGCGCAATGACAAATGGGAGAGTTAGGGTGTTCATCAGATTAGGGCTTAGGGTTTAATTGCTGTTGGGCCCAAAATGGGCTTGTAAATATGTTATTTAATTAAAGGGATTTGGGCCTTTATTTAATTTGTGTTTGTATTTGGACTCATATCTTTTAATAAAATATGGGTTTTTTATTTATTCACATCAACTCTTGTACATATTTTGGGCCTTTTAATATATATTTTAGGATAGTAATAATATGACTAATAACAATAACATGATATTATATAATGTATCATTAATTTGTGATAACCGAACATGCACCCTACAAAAATAGTAACATTTAATCATATATATTCTCATAGTATAAGAACAAAACAATCAAACAGAAAAAGCTAACTAAGCCCATTTATTAAAAGAATAAAACGGATTAACCCCCGGACAAAATTAGTGATTACAGTTGCCACTCTTTGTTTATCCTTGTATGAAAAGAATAAAGCAAAGACCATAAACACTAATTTTGTCCGACTTCCCTGTCTAAAAATTTTGAGTTGTGAGTCCCTCCTATATAGAACTGTTCACCCTCTCTCTCCCTAGAACCTGGAGCTGTGAGTATCTATTCCCTTCGCTCCAAGAACCCTGGGATATGAGTATCTGCCTCCTTTTCCCTAAAGTTCTAATACGGCAAGTTTGAAATCCTTCGCCTAAAATCCTTGAGCTTTGAGTATCTGCCTCATTCGCTCTGAAAACCTTGGGCTACGAGTATCTACCTCATTTGCTCAGAAATTCTAATATGGCGAGTTCAAAATCCTTCACCTAAAATCCTTGAGCTTTGAGTATCTGCCTTATTTGCTCTGAAATCCTGATGTTGCGAGTTTAAAATCCTTCACCTAAAATCTTTGAGCTTTGAGTATCTGCCTCCTTTGCTCTGAAATCCAAATGTGGTGAGTTTGAAATACTCCGCCTAAAATCTTTGAGCTTTGAGTATCCTTCTTCTTTGCTCTGAGATCCTGATGTGGCGAGTTTGAAATCCTTCGCCTAAAATCCTTTCCGGGCTCCCATTTTGTCGTTTGCTCCTCTTCTTAGGAGGTACCCGACCTATCTTTTAGATATCTGTGAAAAGAGATATGAGTTAGCATGTTCCTAACCTAGGGATGTCTAACTAGATATGATGCATGAACAATGGGATCTGAACATTGCTTCGACGTTTTCACTTTCGTGCTTAATTCTCCTTGGTCTTCCTTTTGCTTCCTTAATCTTTATAGATACTTTATCTCATATTCGGGTTTGACCATCAGTCTTCTTCTTTTTTGAACTTCTGTTCTAAAGCGTCTTTTCTGATTTTCACTTTAGTTTTGTTTTCCACTCAAGCGCCCTTTTCGGGTTTTCACTTTAGAGGTTTTTTTCTTTTTCTTTTTTGTGTATATAAATTTCATGACCCTTTTTCGAGTTTTCGCCTGGAGATGGCTTCATTTCCATGAAGGGACAAGCTTGAATTATGATTCGCCTGAGGCTTGTCATCTTCTTACCCTAACCTAGCAATTGAAATCTCATCTTGGTTCGACTTTAACATAATTCCTTGTACCACCTATACTCAAAAGTTTAAAACATAGTAATACCAAGAAATATTTTGCTTTTCATGTATCTATGTCAACCAACTTGTCCGATGTTTGTAAAAATGATAGAAGAAGTTACGGAATAATACTTTATTAATATTTCAAATGTTTAAAGTAATTCGAAAGTCATGGAAAACATAGAAGAAAAGAAAAACAAAGTATGATGCTACGTTTCAATCATTGACTGCATGAATGATGCGAGAGCCCATCGACCAAAATAGATCTCTTGCTAGAAATTCTCCACTGAAACTTGACTCGTGAGGGGGTTCGACTTTGGAATGCCTAAATTTTGAAAATTATCTGAGCTGCCCTTTTCGGGTTTTCAACTCAAGTCCTCATTTGGTTTCAAGACGCCGTTTTTCAGTTTTCATCTTGAACCCTCATTTTTCCTCTCTCTTTTTTTGGTACCTGAAGTGCCTTTTTAGATTTTCACCATAGGTATTTCATTTTGTGAAACGCCCTTTCAGGTTTTCACTCCGCTTTTCTTTCTTTTTCTATTCTTTTTTCTTTTTTTCTTTTTCTTCATGCATAGTACCTTTTGATTGAACCAAAATTTATTGGGTTGTTCAACACCCTTCTATATATTTATGTTAGGATCAACACTCCTCCAGAAAAGGCCTTTTTAACAACATAAGGTCCTTCCCAATTAGGCATCCTCTTCCCCAGAGGAATCTCTTTGAGTTGGCAAGATTCTTTTAAGTACTAGATCCCCCTCTCAAAATTTTTTTGGATGACCTTCTTATCCGAGGCTCACATCATCCTTTTTTGATACACCTAACCATGACAAATGGCCTTCAGTCTTTTCTCCTCAATGAGATTCAACTCGTAAACTTGGGCTTGCACCCACTCGGCTTCTTATATCCTTGCTTCTTTTAAAATTTTAAGCGATGGAATCTTCACTTCGATTGGTAGCACTGCCTCCTTGCCATAGACCAATGAATACGGTGTTGCCCATCTTGAAGTACGTACAGACGTTCGGTAGGCGAATAAAGTAAATGGAAACTTTTCATGCCAATCTTTGAAGGTGTTTGTGGTCTTGGATATGATCTTCTTGATATTCTTGTTGGCCGCTTCTATCGCTCCATTCATCTTGGAACGATAAGTAATGGAATTATGGTGTGTTATTTTGAATTGCTCGCACACTTAGGCTATTATCTTATTATTCAAATTGGTAGCATTATCAGTGATGATCCTTTTTGACAAACCATAGAGACATGTGATTTCCTTCTTTAAGAACTTGTAGATTGTAGCTTTGGTGACGCTAGCATACGAAGTGGCCTCTACCCACTTGATGAAGTAATCAATGGCTATCAGGATGAATCGATGCCCATTAAAAGCTTTCGGGTAGATTTGGCCAATAGTATCCATATCCCAAGCAGAAAAAAACCATGGTGAATTCATGGTGTGAAGTGGTATTGGTGGGGAGTGTATCTTATCGGTATATATTTGATATTTATGGCATTTCTTCGTGTAACTGATGTAATCTCCCTCCATAGTTGACCAGAAATAACCATATCTCATAATTTTCCTAGCCATTGAGAATCCACTGGCATGGGTTCTGCACAAACCTCTGTGGACTTCCGCCAAGATAATTCTGGCCTCTCGAGCACGACACACCTCAACAACGTCCAGTCTTGGCTCTTTTTGTACAAAACCTCTTCATCTAGAACGTATCCTGTCGCCATTCTTCTGATGGTTCTTTTATCATTCTCATTGGCATCGTTAGGTTAGATTTGGAACTTGATATACTGCAGAATATCATAGTACCACGGGTTAACATCCACTTCTTCTTCCAAATTACATCAATAGGCTGAGATTTCGAATATTTGCATCTTGATTGGCTTCATTTCAGCTTCAATACTTGCGCCAAACATCGCAGCCAATGTTGCTAAAGCGTTTGCCATTTGATTATCCTCCATCGGGAGATAGGCGAAGCTGATTTTTTTCAAAGTTTTTGACTAGCTTTTGGATCAGGTCGTAATACTTGACTAACTTCGGATCTCTTGTTTCCCATTCTTTTCAGATCTGGTAAATTACCAAAGAGGAATCTCCAAACACTTGGAGCACCTTGACTTTCCTTTCAATGTCTGCATATAAACCCATAACACAAGCCTCGTACTCAGCTATGTTATTTGTGCAAAAGAATTCTAGTCTACTGGTTAAGGGATAGTAAACATTTTCTGGAGAGATTAACACTGCCCTAATTCCATTGCCTAAGGCATTGAATACTCCGTCAAAATAGAGCTTCCACAACCCATTCTCCGAAGTAGTCTTCTGTTCAAAAGTTATACACATTAAGTCTTCATCGGGAAAATTAAAGTTCAAAGACTCATAGTCATTTGAAGCGCGACTTGCTAGAAAGTTTGCTATAGCACTCCCTTTTATCGCCTTTTGACTCACATATAGTATGTCAAATTTAGACAACAATATTTGCCAACGAGCCAACCTCCAATTTAGTGATGATGCTTCCATTAAGAATTTCAACGGGTCCAATTTGGATATCAACCAAGTAGTATGATACAACATGTATTGCCTAAGCCTTTTGGTACCCCATACCAGAGCAAAACACAATTTTTGAATCGGTGGATACCGCGTTTCACAACCAGTGAACTTCTTGCTCAAATAGTAGATCGCTTTCTCTTTCTTCCTGACTCATCTTGTTGCCCTAAAACACAACCCATCGAATTCTCAAAGATTGTCAAGTATAGGATCAATTTTCTATTTGGTACCAGTGCTATCAGAATAGGAGCATTGGTCAGATATTCCTTGATCTTGTCTAGAGCCTTCTGGCACTCTTCATCCCAAACCCCCGGGTTATTCTTCCGAAGAAATCTAAAGACATGATCAAATTTGTCGGTTAACTGAGAAATGAACCGAGATATGTAATTTAATCTTCCCAAGAAACCTCGAACTTCTTTTTGGGTCTGAGGTGGTAAGAGATTTTGGATAGCTTTTACTTTGTCAGGGTTAATCTCGATTCTCTTTCGGCTAACCACAAAGCCTAAAAGTTTACCGGATATGACGACGAAGGTGCATTTCATCGGGTTGAGCTTTATCTGATACTTCCTTAATCTTTGGAAGAGTTTCCTGAAGTTTTGAATATGTTCATCCTCCGTTCGAGACTTGGCGATCATGTCTTCTACATATACCTCAATCCCCTTATGCATCATGTCATGGAAAAGGGTTACTATAGCTCTTTGATAAGTTGCTCCGGCATTCTTCAATCCGAAAGGCATCACCTTATAACATAATATCCCCCATTCGGTCACAAATGTAGTTTTCTCCATGTCTTAAGGATGCATTTTGATTTGGTTGTATCCTGATAATTCATCCATAAAAGAGAACCACGAGTGTCCCGTAGTATTATCGACCAAAGTGTCGATATGAGACAAAGGGAAATTATCCTTAGGGCTTGCCTTATTGAGGTTTCTATAATCTACACACATGCATACCTTCCTAGCTTTCTTGGGAATATGGAATATGTTCGTCACCTACTCCGAGTACTTGACGACTTTCAAGAAACCAGCCTCATACTATTTTTTTACTTATTCTCGAATCTTCAACAACATTTTTGCTCTCATTCTTCTTAGCTTTTGTTGGATTTGTTTACATTCTGGTTTGATCGGACGCTTATGCACCATGATATCTATGTCTATCCTTGGCATGTCTTGATAAGACCATGCAAAAACATCCTTGAATTCTAGAAGCAATTCGATCAATTCCTATCTGGTCTTAGATGAAAAAGCGGTGCCAATTTTCACTTTCTTTCTTTCTTCCTCTGTCCCCAAATTGAGTATCTCCAACTCTTCTTGATGAGGCAAGATTTGTTTGTCTTCGCTTTCCATTAACCTGAGTAACTTATCCGGGACCTCAACTTCTACCATCGATGATCATTGAAGTTTTTAACATAAGTTTTTCAAGCATTAGGGTGTTGGCCACGTTCGTGCAACTCCCACCATTGATGATCATACTGCATACTTTACCATTTACATGGCAACATGTGTGGATAATGTTTTCTCTTTGTTGGTCGTCCTCTATTAATTGCAAATTCAACGCCCTTTTAACAAGGACTCTCCTTGAAGTAGATGGAAAAACAAAGGAATCTAATGACATGGTTAGTGAAATAAATTAAAATAAACCTCAACAACACACTCACAAAATCCCCACTATTCACTCCAAGGAAAATAAGATGTCACTCCACTCAATCACTCGTGTTTCACTCGGGAATATGTTTTTGGTTTTTGTAATTCCCCTTATGATCTCACACTCTCTTTATGTCATTTTCTGCTCGAATCTCTTGACAAAAGTTATTAATAGAACTTATCAAACCTGTCAAAACTTTAAAACTTGATGGCGTTTGGGCTAAAATTTAGGTTAGGCTAAGAAAATAGAAAGAGATTAAAGGAAATGAAATGAAAAGAACAAAAAGAAAGGGTAAGTTAAAAGAAGAATAGAAATGGAACGAAATAAGAAGAAAATAAAACAAACATACCATAAAACTCACTTACAATTCGATCGAGAACAATCAAACTTGATGAACTTCTATAAGTTGGTTGTTTGCTCGTTTTGTTTTACCTTAATAACTTTTGTGCTTCTTTGATCTTTTTCTTTTTTATATTATTTGAATTCTTTGAGAAATGAAGAAGGAATTCTGAATTTTTTCTTCTTTTTATTTTTCTTTTTTTGATTAGAAATTGAAATCACAAAAAGATAGGTTTACTTGATTCTTCATTTGCCCTGATTACCATATGATACACTCCAACTCTCCAATTTGGTGTTGTAGAGAGAAGCTTTGATTGTCTCGACCGTGAATGCAAGCAGGCCTTGTAATCCGAATGCCTTGAAGATAGATGGTGATGATAGTTTAGGGTGCGGAAGAGTTTAGGGTGGTGTATGAAAGGAAATGGATGAAAATGAATGAAATGGTTAAGCGTTTGAGGGATGGTTCAGATATGGTGAAGAAAATGGAAAAATGGGGAAATGGAATAGAAGAAAGATGACAATATTCAAATGATTCAAAAGATGAACCTATGCTATAAAACAATAAACCCAATCTTTATGAGAATAACTTTGAGGGTGGTAGGAAAACTTAGACCTGCTGGTTATAGAAAACCAAGAACCTGAAGTGTGGTGGAAAGGAAGTGACGCCACAAGTAATAAAGCTTGATAAGTCGGATAGTTCTAAAAAGAACAAGTTTGAGAGATGAAACTCACAAAAGGATAATTTTATATATTTGAAAGATGTGTTTACAAATGAATCTTGATCCACTATTTATAGTTTCTAAGGGGTTGCCGAATGGGTATATTACATGGTGAATAGGTGGCCGAATAGGTATGTAAAGGGGTGGTGGTGGTTCTTGGTAGGGCTGGTGATGATTCAGCCATGTTGTGCCTCCCTCTAAGGCTAATTTTGGATCCCCAATTCAAGTTTCCCTCCAATAAAGTTACGCCCAAACATGTTTCCCTCCAAGGCTGGTCGGTAATGTCTCTTGGGGAAGGGACATGCCCTTTAGGTGTTGAGCTGAGTATGGTAGCTTGAGTTGAGATGAGCTAGCCGAGCTAGTGGTAAGCTGAAATAAGCTGAGCTACTAGCTGAATAAGGTAGCTTAATCTTCGAGTTTCCTTGAGCTTCTTAGAGCTGCCTTTAGCTAGGTGAGCTTCTCCTTTAGTGTCATTGAGCTTATTTCTAGCTTTTGGAGCTAAATGAACCTGTTAGGAGCTTGCATTGTCTTCTAGCATTGGCCGAGCTGGTTTGAGCTTGAAATGAGCTAAACGAGCTAAAGGTGAGCTACCCTTCAATCTCTCCCCTTGTCATGTGGTTGATATGCCTTACAAATAAGAAGAAACAAATAATGAATACTTATAAAATAAAGTAAATGAAACTTAAAGTAAAGATGTGGTTATTATATGCATATGTATGAATAGAATAGTTCATATGATATGCATTTAATAGAATATGATGAATGGAAACATATATTAATAATAACCTAAGAAATGATATGCAAGCAAGGGACATATATGAATGACATGATAAACTAAGATGATATGAATGATATGATAACATATGCTAATATGTGAATGCATCCTTATGATAGAATAGGATGTATAAATAAGATAATATAGGATAAAGTAAGGAAGAACTCCCTTATTATTAGCCTTGATGAACGCTATGTTGCGATCAAGTTATGGAGAAAATTGGTGCTGATTAGGATTGCATCACTACGCAAATATTTCAAATGTAACCCCCTTTGCCCAACAACTGGCGTAGGTGCATGTACTCCAGCAACAACAGCTTGGAATGCTCTGGTCATCGCCTGAATCAAATGCGACATATCACCCAACACTAGCCCAGCTAGTGCAGGTGGTACTTGCTCCACTCCTACAGGTGGATTAGGCAGTGGATGTGGCAAACCTCCAGGAGGTATAACATTCTCCTAATTTCCCTACCTAATGGCAGCAACAATCGTGCCAGACCTCAATTCTCTCATCATTCTCATCGTGCTAATAAATCTAAGGCATAATGATTACACCAAAACAAAAATAACCAGTCCACCTTCAAGCAAGGATCCAAGACTTTCATTCCAAATAAAACGTTTCAGACAATAGTAATAAGGTAATGTGTCCCACAAAATATCCCCTCAACATGGCATATTACACTCAACGCACATATAACAATCACCGTGCATAGAAAACGACAGTAATCAATCAAATACAACATTCCAAAAATCATAACCTCATCCCAATTATCGCAAACCTGGCTCTGATACCACCAAATATAACTCTCTCGATCCGACCTAGACGGTAGACCGAACCGAGCGAGCTACATTAGGTTTGCTAAAACAAACCTGAAACGATTAATTGAACTTAGGTCCATTTTTTTTATCTTGTTTAGATGCAATGTTATGACCTAGGGTGAGCATGCTACCAGCGGGTGAAAGCTTAACTGAAATGGGCGTCGAATTGACATCCAATTACGTGCATTTGCAATTTGGTCCCCAAATTGTAAATCCAAAAAGATACAGGGACTTGCTTAGATTTTAGGTTACCAATAATCAATTAATCAGGTTACATGCTTATTTGTCAAGTTCCAACTCAAAACGATAATACAAACCCATATAATTACAACCAAGGACATCATGGACCAAAATGAAAGAATCAAAAACTCACAAATATCACAATAACTGAAATAACCACAGCCCATATCGGTACACGAGCAAGTTATCAATACGCTTGTACATTCTCAAAATTCTATATTCTAATAGCTCAAAGCCGTACCGATAGGCCTTCCCGCGTATCGGTACACCTTGCCAAAATGTACATGCCCGTACCAATACATGTACCCATGTATCGAAACCCAACTTCAAATTATACAACCCGTATCGGTACAGAGTTATGCGTACCGATACGCTCAGGCCTGTAATGACCAAATTTGTTGGTTTCTCATACAATCATGGATTCAAACATGATTACACGTGCCTCAAACATATACACCACTAAACCAAAGATCAAACTATGCTAGAAAATCAAGGAAACATGATCAAATCATAATCTCATGCTTCAATCAAAAGTCTAGAGGCATGTTTCCTAAGAACTGAACCATCCAACGCACAAAACCTATATCCACATCAAAACAAAACATATAAAGCCTCATACAACTCCACAACAATAATATAAACTTGAACATAACAAGAGTCTAACAAGCAACGCTCCCAAACAACAATGAACCCTATTTCCTTTATTACTACAAATTTAGTTTGGAAACAATACTTTCAAGTAGATCAAGTCCTTGGATTTTCATTCGCTTTCTCACTGCCTCCAACCTTTAATTATCTGCATTAATTGTTAAAGAGAGCGTAAGCATACTAGGCTTAGTGAGGAGTGCTCTAAAACAACCACCATCAATGCATTTAAAATCGATTGTAAAACCACAATGAAAATCCCATTTTCAACCTCTTTTAAAATACCATCATACCTTTCAAACCATGCACTTAACATTTCCAAAACATACATATTAAACCATATGCAACATATATCATGGATCAACAACAAAATCCCATTGTTAACCCTCAATTTAAGCTTTCCCACACATAACAACCTATATGTAAGGCTTAAAGTGTAAACATGTATAAATCAACATTATACAACACAATCCATTAACATGACACATTATCAATTATATTGGCTTTCAAGTGATCACAACCAAATTCCACTTTACAAAATATTATATCAGATACACAGATTCAACAAGTGTCCTCTCAACACTTCATACAATCTCAACTGGAATT
Organism: Hibiscus mutabilis; assembly: GCA_019671005.1. Taxonomy (NCBI): domain Eukaryota; kingdom Viridiplantae; phylum Streptophyta; class Magnoliopsida; order Malvales; family Malvaceae; genus Hibiscus; species Hibiscus mutabilis. The sequence goes on along the minus strand of CM033718.1, from coordinate 55,228,256 downwards.
AAGGTAAATCACAACCGGTACCATCACAACCTAAATCAGCTAGATGTATAATCCACTAACGACAGTTTTCGGTACCATATAACCCCTCAACCGTTAGGGTACTCGTGGTGGAGTGTTTATAACATATAAACCCCTCAACACCTGAGGTGACTTTTTTATAGTACACTATCATTCCTATGGTCAACCAATTTTATTCGATAACATTTTAAACCACATCAGTTGCCAATATAATTAATTATTAACCATGTACCTCACTATTTTTATATGAAACATTCCAAAACCATTTCCAATGCATTAAACCATTCATTTACAAGTATTCCACATACTTACATGGATCATTTTCCCAATGCATCCATCATCAATATATGATCAAAAATTTGTATAAAACATGCTTAAACAACAGGTACCATGCAATTCAAAAACAAGTACATAAAAAGAATTTTGCCAAAGCACGGCTGAGGGAGAAATCTCATCATACTTACTTCTGAGTTTAAACCAGCATTTCAATCTAAATTTAAATTCCCAAAATAACCTTTAAACTATTTCAAAGCTAAAAATCCATAATTTCACTCACCGACTATGCAAAACCTTGTTAGTAGATGCGAAGTACTCCTCCAAAGCTTCCGAAATGGTGCCAAAAGCTTGAGGATCAACCTCCCATGATTGAAACATACAAAAAATAGGAATCAATGCATCAAAATGCATTCAAATAATCGGCAACATTAATCCTCAACAACCCTATCCAAAAACCTTTTCGCAACGACCGAAGACAACATCAAACACCTTACAAACTTAACCCAGCCAAAACCTAAAGGTTTAACCCATCAATTACCTTCAATTAATATCTAAAACCAACTTAATAACATCCTTATACCTCCAGCATTCATAAAACACCCAAACTCCCCAAAAACACATCACTAGCAACCTAGGAAATTAGAGATTCACTTAGTTTTGGGATTCCAATGTTAAATCCAACCTATTAACATTATTAAACATCAAAATCATGATTAAAATCAATCAAGAACTCAGCAAAACAGATCCAACATGAAAATCACTCAATTCTATAAATTAAACCTTGATTTAACCAACTTCCATAATTAAATCATTAAAACTCCTTAGAAAACATTAAACAGAGATCTAACACTTGGGAATTTCAATACCATTCATTAAAGTAGAAGAATGAACCATACCTCTAATGAGTGAATTTCCTCTCAATTAGATGTTTTACTCTTGAAAAACAAAGGAAAATAATGAGATTTTAGAAAACAAGATTGAAGATTCCATTAGAAATCAAGAGCTTAAGAAATCAAGATCATTAACTCAAATATTTGATGCAAAAAATAGTGTTTGGCTGAAGAGATTTTGAGAGAAAAGTTTTAGCGAAAAGAGTTACGTCAACAGTTGTTTTAGGAAAATAACTACCATTCCTTAATTAAATCTCCTTTAATTTCCCTAATTAAAACTCATTTAAAATAATAAAAAATTAAGAGAAAAAATCAGATTAAAATATTTGATAAAATTGCGCCTTAAAGATTAGTTTTGACCATTTTTCAAAATAGTCACTAAAAATAGTTTTTTTCTTTACATTTTGGTCACTAGCCAAAATGCCATTTTCCAAAATTGACTTTACCAAAATATCTATATATTAAATAATGAATTTAGGATATTTTCCCATATTTTTTTCATACCAAAAATATGTATTCCGATTTTAATCCCGATTCTGACTCGAATCTCTAATCTCGGTCCACCGGACCGACTAATCAACCTAGAAACTCCTAGGCCCAAAACCGAGGCCTTAAATGTTTAAAAAATTTCAGAACTTTGTGCATGATAAGTAAACTAAAAATCTGTAAAGTCTAGTTGCAATTGTGAGTTGGTAGTCGGGGTAGCAGAATTTTATTACCGTTTCGGAAGTGCTTGTTAAGACTTCTCTGGGAACTGTTCTGCTCAATGCAACAAATGAAAAGACATACTATATGTTGCCAACGTATCTGAATGGGTTACAGAGATTTGAAACTGAGATTTGAAACTGATAGTGAAACGACACTTTTATATTTGGAACATGCTTCTTTTGGAATTAGAAAATCCAGTGAAACAACCAATTAAGTCTGTCTTTTCATTTGTTGCTTTGGAATTAGAAAATCCAGTGAAACAACAGAAAAGACAGTTCAGAGTGGGAAACACAAATTTTAACTAGTTTTGAACCTATGAATATTAGTTTCGATATGTATAAAGCGAAACATTAACTGAAATCGTTAGTAAAACATATAATATTTTAGATAGGACGTGGAAATTTTGACACTATAAATGCAAACGTTCGATACCTGTGGTATTATTATACTCTATTTAAAATAAAAAAATTCCTTCAGCAGTCGTTTTACTTGTTCATTCTCACAAACATTAGCATTCTTAACATATTATTTAATTCCTAAGATTTCATTTTTACCCTAATAATATAGTATAAAGTATATGTCTCTAATGGTCTTTACTTTATTATACTTATACGCGAATAAGTCATGTGATACGTGATGATATTTTTTAGGGGTTATACGATTAGAGCCTATAGGTTTATGTCACTCGTATTGTTCATAAGATTAGGTTAGGGATGAAATTGAAGCACATGTATTTTTTATTTATATAATTACATCTAATAAAGTAAAGATGGTGTAATTTTTGTTCATTTTAGTCCATAAAATTATAGTTTTATCCAAAATTGACCTATATTTTTTCTAACTTTTGTAATTTTGTCCGAACTCAATATTTTTTAATTGACATCAAACAATATTACTTATACGTGCATACAAGATTTCAAAATCTACAGCTCCAATTTCAATTACAACTTAAATTGGGACTCGATTCAATTAAATAAAAACCTAAAAGTTCCTTTCATGCCATGACCCAACTTAAAGTTTAATCGAACCTGAATTAACCCGTGAATTACATAATTCGTTCCTGGACCATTTTGGCCTGAACATAAATTGGAACATGCACATTAAGAATACATGTTACATTGTAGGTTTAAAGCTGCATAATATCTTTTTATATGACTCAATTAAGTACATGTTATCGTTGGGGGTTTATTATTTAGGGTTTAGGTTAATATTTTAGGGTTGTTGGTTTAACTTAGGGTTTATTGTTTAGTTTTAGGGTATATAGGGTAGGGTTTAGGCTTTAGTCGGCATGCCAAACTCATAAACTTTAGATCAACCTGTTCATATATAAAGTGTTTGGACAAAATAAGCCTTGAAGTAATGAGTTTTATTTTTTGGATCCTTCGTACAAAATAATTGTAAACAAGGAAAATGTTCTTGATGATATATATACGGGGAAAATGGTCAATTTCAAACGCACTTCAACAGCTTCAACAGTGTGATACGCATTCGTCTTATGAGTTTGTAATCCATTTCTTGGAGATCATTTGGTATCATATACCTTGGTCTAATGATGCACAATCTTCGAGACTTCGGTTTGCAGTGGCCGCCTCCCGATGTAGCTCAAAACAACAATGAACAATAGTATGTAAAAAATCTTGAGACCAAGACTTTTCAAATACTTTGTCTGTTGATGTTCATCCCCACAAATGGCTACTCATAGCCTTCCGAATACTATTGTTTCTCGACAAGAAAATCCTAGAAACAATCAGCACTCCTCCAGGATCTATAACATGAAATCTCTGCACAGTAGCCATCGCCACCAGTAGAAAACATAAACAAAGCATATAATTATGTCTACAGGAGACGAAAATTAGGAAGGAAACAATAGTTGATTAGGGTATGAAACTATGGCCTATTTATAATATAAAATGGAATATTGAACTCGGCGTTTAAGATTTTTTATAATAGAAAAAAGATTTACAATGGGATATGGTCTTACTTTTACAGTTCCTATAGTTAAACATGTTTCGACACTATATAAAATGTTTTTCAACAATGTTCGTGATAAATAAACGCAAAATCGTTAAAGTTTTATACAAATTTCGGTTGCTATGCTTGGTTTCGGAATTTGATAACCAATTTAGGAACTGCTTACTCAATTCAATTATCTGCAAAGTGTTCTACCCAATGCAACAATTGAAAAGATGTATTTGTTGATGACGTATCGGAACGGGTTACAGAGATTCGAAAATGACATTGAATAGACTTTTTTATATTGAGAACATGCGTCTTTTGAAATTCAAATCTATTGAACAACTTTTTAACGGTTTGTGATGGATAGTTTGGAATGAGAACCACAAGTTTTACACAGTTTCAAACCTAGGAATATGGTTTTGATACCTATATAGCAAAATTTTAACTGAAATCATTACTAAAATATGTAATATTTTAGGTTTGTCCACAAACGTTGGAGATAGTATATGCAAACATGCGATACTTGTCATTTTATTGTAATCTATTTAAACCCCCAAATATTCATTCCTTCAACACACGTTATACTTGTTAATTTTCAAAAACATTAGTATTCTTAAAATATTATTTAGTTCCTAAGATTTAATTTTTACCATAATAGTTTCAATATGGTGCTATTTGTGTTCATATCATTTCCTAAAATTTAAATTTTACCCTAAACCGTACAGCCGCAAAACAAAAACCGGTAAGAGTAACAACTATGTTATAATTTATGGCTTTATGAGATTAATTTTTAGGGCTTTATGGTTTTTGCTTTAGAATTTAGGTCTTAATGTTTGTAGTTTAGGGTTTATGGTGTACTTTACGGTTATTACTTTATGAAATGATTTTTTATGGTTGTAGGGTGCATGGTTTTTAATTTACGGATTAATATTAAAGGGTTACGGTTTATGGTTTAGTTTAGGGTTACTGGTTAATGAGATTAATTCACATTGTAATTTAAGGTTTAGTGTAAATATTTGTGTATGAGATTAAATTGAAGCATTATATACTCTATAGTCTACAATCTAGATTTAATATACCATACGTTATGATATTATTAGTATTAATATAGTCTATAGTATATGTCTCTATGCCATATAGTCTATGCAAATAAATATTTTACGTACGCAAACTATGGCATGTTTATAACATTTGTGGCACATTTGATTTTTTCCTTATGAAATAGAAGTTTTGAGCGGTAACCAAAAACGTACGAAACTATTGATGCAGGTTTCATGACATGTTAAGGGGAAATGCAATTGTAATCGTTAGGAATATATGTTATACTTTTATATTTGAATTGGTAAGTTCGAAACTCTTTCCACACGTTCAAAATGATTCGTAATATTGAGATTCTCCGTTTAGTCCACAAATTCATGCTAGGTTTATTTCTAATAAAGATAAGACTTTACCGGGGATATGGGCTGTTTTTTAAAATCCCTATATTTAAATCTGTTTCGATTCTCTTTAAAGTGTTTCGGAACAATGTTCATTATAAATGAACTAAAAATCAATAAAGTATAGTTCCAAATTTTAGTTTTTGTACGGGTTTCGGTATTTTAAAAGCGGGTACGGAATGGCGTACTAAAACTTATATGAAAAACTGTTCTGCCCAGTGCTACAATTGAAAAGACATTTCTGATGCTGATGTATCTGAAAGTGTTATAGAGATTCGAAACTGACAGCAAAAAGACTCTTCAACATTGTGAAGATACGTCTTTTGGAAATCCTTTGAACAACCAATTTTTTTTAACACGCCAATTTTTTTTATTAACATTGTATATGCAAACGTTTGATACTCTTTGTATAATTATACTGCCTTTAAACCCTAACTATCCCTTCAGCACATGTTTTACTTGTTCATTCTCAAAAATATTACCATTCTTAACATATTATTGACTTCCGAAGCTTTGCTTTTTACCTTACTAATTTTAATATGCAAATATTTGTGTTCATTTTACTTCCTAAGCTTTGCTTTTTACCTTACTAATTTTAATATGCATATATTTTTGCTCAGATTAATTTTAATGGCTTTAAGGTTTTTTAGTTGAGGATTTAGTTGGTACATAGTTTACGGTTAATAGTTTATGAGATGAGTTTTTATTGTTTTTAGGTTTATGGCTTATGATTTAGGGCTTTTATTTATCGGGTTAGGGTTTATGGTTTACGTTATGGTTAGTGGTTTAAGAGATTAATTTGTATGTTTAGGGTTTTGTGTTTAGCTTAGTGTATGAGATTAATTTCAAGCATTATATAGTCTAAACCATACAATCTATACAAACCCTATAATTTATTCCAAATCCTATAATTTTGTAATTTAGTCCAAACCCTATAATTATAACCTAAATTAGGACTCAATTGAATTTAATAATATAAATTGCTTCAACCCCTATTTTTGGAATTTAGTGTTTACGAGATTAATTTTTATTTCTAACTATTGTAATTTAGTCCAAACCCTACAATTATTGTAATTTAGTTCAAACAATATAAATTATAATTCAAGCTATGAACCCAAAGGACTCCTACTTATAATAGAACAGTCTCTATTTACTGGGAAATGTGTCTTTTGAAATTATTTAAATTAACCGCCAATTAAAAATTTTATATTTAACCCACCAAAATTAACTTCCTACACGTTCTTTTAGTACCGGTTGGTAATAATATTGGGTTACATTTATGGCCAATCATATGAGAAATGAAAAGATAGTTTCGAGCAGGAACCAAAATTTTTAAATCGTTTCCAACCAATGACAAATGGGTTTTGATACTAGCCATTCGCACCTTAAACTGAAATCGTTAGTAAAACATGTAATATTTTAGGTTTCCCATGATAGGCTCGGAACTGTACATGCAAACATTCCATACTCATCACATTACAGAAAACACACTTTCTGCGACCAGTTGCATGGCACATTTATGTTGATGTTTACTATTTTATTGTATTATATATACAAAGATAACCATGTCAAGAAGCATACAAATCATCTACACAATTGGTCTACTATCACTTTTTTTAAGATTAATTACATCATTAATGAACATAAAGTAAATCATGCAATGTAGAAGGTCTAATTTGTAAGCCTATAACAAATTGTAAAATGCACACTTCATCTATATGGTCATGCTCAAATCACCATTTGGTTTCATTACCTTATACATTTTTTAATTACTAGATAACATAGTTTATTCTTTATAGAATCAAATCAAACCAACTATTGATTATTATACAAATCATCACACGATATATAATACTTACAGACTCCTCTAATCAAAACATTCATAACCAAATATCCGGATTGAATCGAGACAAGATGAGCATATCAAAACACTTATAAGTCAAAATATGAATTTAGAGTATCACACTTGAAAGTCAAGGTTCGGTACTAAGAGAATTAATGACCAACTTAAAATGTGAGAACAAGCAGTAACATTATTGGTTTATTTTTTGAGTTTCGAACCAACCACGCTAGGTTTTTAATCTATATGTCAGAATGTCCAATAGTTTCATTAAATAATTTAAGTTGCGATTTTGCTAAGTTCCGCTACAAATTTACCGGTATCGACATTCATAATCCGAGTTTTGATTTAATTATTTTCATAATATATGCAAACACTATCTCGAATAAACATTATATGTGCACACTAAAATACGTACATAATTATCTTTCAACATATAATTACATGCCATTCAAAAGCTCAAAAAGATGGTAGTCTTCTTCCGCAATTTGAGTAGAGGATTGTTTGAAGCTCCACAGTCACTAATCTATACTTCCTCATGCTCCTAATAAAGGCAAAAAATCATTTCACACGTTGTAATTGACCAATCAATAAACGCAAACATGTAATTTAATAAAATAGAGACTAACGTTTTCGTCGATCGAATGCATGTTGTCCATTGCACTATTTGAAAATTCCAATTCTGGAGCATAAAAATCATCATTACATACAGATGAAGGTGTTTTCAATCCTAACTTCAAATCAGGACAAGTCACTTTATTGTGCCTTTTTGAATTGCAAATTGAACAATGGTGTCTACTCCTGCTTCCAACTTTTTTTGATCATGTATCTGGACTTTTGCCTTTCTTCCTTGACGGGTCCCAAACTCTTTTGAGTGGTGTGGTTTGATCATGAGAATCATTCAACATAGAAGATACCTCGAGTTCAGTCCAGTTTATGAATCTCATATTTGCTCGTCGATAGCTCTCTTCCGTATTTGATACAATATGGAAAAGTTTATTTGCAATCAATTAGAGCGAAGAGAACCGAGCCATGTGTTTCGCTTCGGCAGGAACATTGAAGTCCACAAATGATGGGGCGACAACCTTCGCATTCTTTGTCCATCGATTTAGAATCAATAAATTTGGGATACATGTTCTATCCATGATCTTAAGCACGTGTAGTTGATTTCTATATAGAAACCCAACTGTCTCAAATTTATGACAACAACATGTTAGGGTTTTCATGACAACATCAGATTGTACTTCATATTCCTTGCCCTGTTTTTTATATTTCATAAGATTTGCCATCGTCTTCATGCCGTGATACACTATACAATGTCTCACGCATAAGTTCCTCTTGGAAAGTCCTATATACTTTTCTTGTATACAGTTCAGCTTCATGGCCTTCTAGCTCTTTCAATTTTGACAACTGCATCGACTTACTCTGTGTACAAGTAAAATCTGATTTCAACTCGTCCAAACGCATTTGACCTATGGCATCTTCAATTGCACGAATAAACTCTAAATATGTCTTCTTGCACTTAAGGAAAATAGCCATAGACGCATTCATTGGTTCGCACCTTTGGTTGGTCGTATGTTCGCAAAAAAAAATGACCCGTAATATACGCTTGTGCCCATAAGTGTTGGGTGTTTCTTTTCTCTAACACCCACTGATGGTTTTCCAAATTAAAATGCTCAATAGTTATCTCTCATTGTTCATCAAATTCCTCAGGTGTCCACCAAGCATGCATATATCTGCTAAAATCCTTTGTAAAATTTGTATCCCTAATATTTGATTGTGCATTGTGAGCTAGATGCCAAGAACATATTCGATGTTTAGCATCGGGAAATACATTTTTATCACCCTCTGTATTTCACTATCTCCATCTGTAACAACTAAAAGTGGAGACTTCTTCAACATAGCTTCTACAAAAGCATTTAAGACCCACTCAAATGTATATGTGGTATCGTCCACAAGGACATCAACAACAAACACAATTGTTTGATGGTGGTGATTTACACCAACAATTGGCATAAGAGGTCAACCGTATGCATTACCCTTGTACGTGTTGTCAAATGCAATAACATCACCGAATATGGCATAGTCAACTCTAGAAGTTGTATAAGCCCAAAATAAATTATGCAAACGATCCAAATCGTCGACTGAGATTTGCATCAAAAAACCAGGATCTATCTCTTTCTTCGGGTCGAAGTAACCTAGTACGACATTCACATCTTAACCAATAACTTCATTAGCTTTTATTCTATTGAGGGCATTGTATCGGTTTTTCTTAGTAAAACCAACAGTTTGATAACCACCAGACTATTGCATGAAGAATTTTGTAATTTTTGATGTTCTGACACTGACATTTTGCAATAATGAAGCCTCCACAATATCAACCTCAATCACAGATCGATGCAAATGAAGGAAGGGTTCTATGGATGGTGGAAAAAGTTCATTGTTATGTTTGTTATTAGACAATGTTATTACCAATCTATCCAGAGCTTTTGCATTGGCAAAGGCCACTACTCTAGCCTTGCAACCGCTCATTGTTTGTGGACGTGGAGTGCGTGAAAGCTTTGCCTCGTCTACTTTTGATTTCATTTTCCCTTGGTTTGGACAACAAAACTCTTGTTGGTATTTATTTCCATTTTTAACCCGACTTGTTCTACGACGTACACTAAATCCATTTTAATTTTCGTATTCCTCATAAAATTCCTATTCTTCTTCTAGTGACGCAAATGTCATGCCAACAATTTTATTTGAACTCTCTACACTATCTCTTCCTACTGTACCCGAAACTTTCATGATGAGTATACTCCACCAGCTAAGTAAATGAATATGAAATAACTGAAATATTGCATGGAATTAAGTTGCATAAAAGAACAAAAAATTTCTTATTATGAACTTGCTTACCTTCTTAAGACTATTGCTCCTGGAAAAAAATGTTTATGACCTTCAAGATAAACTTCTTCAATGGGAAAGGGATTAAGAGGACATATACGTGTTTTGAAGTTGACAGTACCTGCCTTGTGATGGTAGTTGCAACATTTATTCTAACTTTTATTCAACATTTCTGTTGGAGTAATAAATTTGACCATTATGCATAAAATTTATTTCAAAAGTTTCATAATTTTAACTGTATATTCCGATACTAATTAAATGTCTTATGTTGTAGTGATTGCTATAACGTCTCGAAACTAATATAGTTTTGATACTTTACAAATATTTGAACTTTAAATTCTTAGATTTTCGATTTTAAACTTCAAAAATATTATTTTTTTGGTTGTCATTCCTGCATCTTTTTCCATGAAAAGTAGCGAAACCAAATGACCCAGCTTCGATACTTAATGTGTAGTATATATATCAAAGCTAGAATTTCACAACCAAAACTTTACTCCCTTTTTCTTCTCTCACTCAGTTTTGCGAACCGATTCCTTCATTCCTTCCATTAAGTTTATCCTTTCACTAATTAGTCCTTCAATACACAATCTCCTCTTCCAATTTAGTTTAATTCGAATCTGCAGACATCGAAGGGATTTTTCAAAACCCTAGTTTTTTTAAGTAGCCTTGCCTTTTTATGGATTTCATGTACATTCAATAGCCTTACTGAGAAATATGATCCCCAAAACAAACACAAACTATGATTAGATTAAAAAGTATAATATTAAATTTGATACATGGTTCATTGCTACTAAGCTTGCTTAGTCCAGTTAAATTAAATGGAAGAAGAGTTTGTTTGTTGTCGTAGTCTGTAGATATATCAGATGTCACATTCAATTCCTAAATTATTTATTCACTCTCATATCGTCTTCTGGAATTATGTACACAAACAACGTCTTCGTCTACAAAAGGTGGAGAACCTCCTGGGATTGTGATGAACTATGTTACCTCCTCAAAAGTATTGTTTTTCATGCATATTTTTATATGATTTTGCTTGTTTTCAAGTACATTTAGTTGCATTAGTTTGTTAGAATCATGCATTTGCATCAAGGAATTGGTTGGTTGCCTATGCTTTTGTGAAAGGTTGTTTTATGGCCTTTTTGCAGGTTGGTAGGGTGTTTGGCAGGAGAAACGAACGCATGACACAGGGACACAGTTAGGAATGCCAAGGTGAATGCCAGATGCTGTGGGCATGAAAGGATCAGAGGTGTGCCAAGCATCTGTTGGCATGAGGTGTGCTAGCACCCTTGCCAAGAAAGGAAGGACCTCTAAAAAAATAGGATACACTCAGGCTCCTTAAAAATTGTATTTGGACAGCCTTCGGAAAAATAGTGGATAAGGTGATGCCAAGTGATGTTGGCAAAGTTGTGCCAAGCTCGTGTGCCAAGATGGCTATGGCATGATGACGTTAGCCTTAGCCTGATAAGCTATCACACTAAGCTGATAAGATATCAAAATGATCAAATAGAGCTCTATCTCTTATCTCTTGATCATTTCAAATTCAAATTCAAAGGCTTAACTCATCATTTCTCTTACACGCTTATATAAAGATACCGATCAAGCATTTCATAGATCGACACCGAGAATAAGAGACAAGATGAGAGGTGGTCAGAGCGAGGTGTTGGAGCGGCGAGTGACAGTCGGTGCAACCGAGGAAGGGTGGTTTGACTTCTTGGCCGAGAGTATGGCGTGGAGGGCTGCATCGAGAGACCCCTCTGTCTATTCCCTTGGCAGAAATTGATTTTTTTAGTTTTTATTATGATGGTGATGTTAAAAATGTTTGTTGGTTTGTTGGTTAACCCCCACACTATGAAATAATGTAACAGTTGGTTGGGGATGTGTTGGTTTTAAACGTTGGCTTTTATGCCTTAGTTCCTTTATAATAATTATGCTTTTGGCAAAGTTTGTTTGTTTTGCATACTCTAATTTTTCCTAAGTACCGTGCCAATGCGAGAGTTAGCACAGTTAGCTTATTGCCTTCCAATATCTTAACAGACTTGTGTTAGCAACGATCAAGTTACTGAACACTTGGGAGAAAAGCTTCGAGAGAAGTCGTTCAAGTAGATTAACTTACTTCGGAAGTGAAATCTACCCCAACGGAGTATAGATTGGTTTTTAAATCAAATTGGTTTAAGGAAAACATACACTATAGAGATATAAGGGTTTTTACTTGGTCAGTTTAGGGCAATGAACATCGAGAGAGGCTTTGCTACTTTTGAATCTGCTCAGCAAACAATGCCAAGACAATTTTGCCAATAACGGCTAGCATGAACCACGTTGAAACCAGGCATTCCCTGCCAACAATCATCATTCATTTGAAAACACCTTCCTTGCCAACTCTTTACTTCAGTTTCTATTTTATTTTATTTTCATAGATTTAAAATTAGTTCTTTCAAACAACAATATTTTCTTCCAAAGCAAGTAACAATCAAGCAATCAAATTCCAAGTTAATCTATGTGGGATCGATACTCAGCTTACCAAGCTGTATTACTTGTCGACCGTGTATACTTGCACGTAAAAGACTCTTGGCACAGTTTATCTATCCCAAATACATACCATTTATACCTTTTACCAGCATTCATTTTACACATCTCCCTGAGAGTCAACAAGTTTTTGGCGCCGTTGTCGGGGATTGCAACAGAATTGCTTATTTTTATTCTTACTTGTCTTTGTTTTAGTTTATTATTATTTTATTTTTATTATTTATTTTACTAACATTATTTTTAGTTTCATTTGTTTTAGGTATTCTAGGAACATGAAGGATCAGGAAATGAGCATTAGAGATTATGTTGAAGCATACAACCGATGGCGTTACCAATAAAATTTTCCATGGTATGATCAAAGAGCTGACATGTTCGCTTACGATAATGGCATTAATGATGCAACACACATGACATGGCAAAATAGTCCTCAACAACAGCCAAGTTACTCGTGTAATGATCGAATAGACTTTTATGATGATTACAACTTTGCTGATATAACGCAATTATCCTGGAAAAAGAACTTGAACAATGAGTCCCCGAGAAGTTATAACATTAGTTCTATTCTGTACCATTTGTGGAGAGAACCACCATATAGATGAATGCTTTGCCACCCCTAGGTCGGTAAATTTTATGCCAGCATTCTGTCAGAATGCCATGCCACAGAAAGCCCAAAAAAATTTCCAGCAAGGGCAGAGACTCAACCAAGAAGGCACTCACATTGATTACATGGAGAAGAATGATGCCATAGACCAGGGTTTGACAGTATCAATGAGAAATTTGGAAGTTCAGATAGGACAGATTGCCAGTGCACTTAATGCCAGGCCTCTAGAGACTTTGCCAAGTGAAACAGAGGATGCTCCGAGAAAAATAGAGAGAACAATGCCAAGCTGATACTTTCCCTAGTGGCAAAGAAGTCAAGATTTTAACGTGTGGAAAAGAGCCAATTGTTTGCCATGAGAATAAATTAGTGCTAGTAGGTGAACCCGAGGAAGTAGAGAAAGAAGAGGCAGAGGTTGATGATGTCATTCCACTATCTGATGCCATACCACTATCCAATGCCAACCAGCAGTCAGATGCCAACACCACCGTGACAAAACCATTGAAGCCACCATTTGCCAACCCTACCTCGGTAAGACAAGCAAGTATTATAGTTGACATTTTCAAAGCTATTAAATATGCAGACAAAATTGAAGAAAGCCATGCAGTTGAGACAATGGAATCCATCTTGGATGAGAACCTGGCATTGCATTGCCAAGGAATGAAAGCTGATGCCATCAAACAAAAGTGTGATGGCAAAACAATTGAGCAACAGAGAAGATCGATTCTGGTCGGAACTGATGTCATGAAACGAGGTGTGCTCAAATGGCTTGTTGCTAGAAGGAAAAGTGGATGCCAAATGACTGAGAATGAAGAGCTGAAGCAGGAAAATTTTGCCATAACAACAACGCCAACAATGTTACGGTTCAAAACTGAAGATTTCATGAAGATTCTAGAACAAGATGAGGATGACTATGCCTCGACAACAAAGAGATTATTCGGTTTTCTAAGGTGGTTGTTCGAAGCCACCATGGTAAAATATTATCTTTCATTGTGCAATCGAGAATTTGGCATGATCAAAGGAAAGTAATTTTTTGGTTTTCTAAGTTGGTTATTCAAACAAAGGATTGAAAGCCTACCACCCACCAACCAAGGGCCAAAGATTGAAACACTATTTGGAAGGTGATCCATACATTTAGGTTTCGAATATTTGTAAATATTAGGTTTAGATGTTTTATTTTTTCAGTATTTTCTTTGTTTAGCTTTTATTCTTTTAGTTTTAATTTTCCTTTGCTGCGTTGAAAGGTTTTCTTTGAGTATGTGCAGATTCAAGGATAATGCTAAGGAAGGATTTGGCATGAGGCGACTGTGAGCCAGACATGAGCAGTTTTGTGCCAGGAACAATGCCAAGGTATCCATTGGCATAATCAATTGGCAGGCTAAGCAACTCAAGCGCAATGCCAAGCACAATGCCAAAGAATCTTCCCATGCGACGGACTGAAAAATTGAGAGAAGAGATTAACCCTAGCTTGATTAAAATCGGACCATTAAATGAGAGAGATTATATTTTCTTTAAACCTTAACCCTAGCCACCCAAAAATTAGGTTAAAATTTAAATTTAACCTAATAATCTTATCACTCCAATCTTTAACTTATCCTATCACTTACAACCTTATCACCTCATCCTTATCACTTTAACCCTTTTTCAAATCAAACCTTTTTATTCTTTTTTTCTTCTTCCATCATTAACCTTGTGTAATCGGCTATCATCATTAAAACCCCTAAACATTCCATCTTTTTACCTTCTTTACCCTAGCTGATCTCTCAAGAAACACATACCTCTCATTCTTTTTCTTTTCTCAAGCAAGAATCAAGAAATCAATCGTCTTTTCTCCTTTCTTCAAACCGATTCAAATCTTTTCTTCATCTCAATGGCATCTTATCTACACCCTTCAAACGATTCTTCAATGAAGAAATCCGTAAGAAGTTTGAAACAAACTTTGCCTCAAGATCTTTTTTGTACGAGAAGCACTTCGACTTCCAATCTGAAGCCACTGTCGGATTCTTGTCGGGATTCATGTCCATCGTTAATATACATAAGTGGTGTTTATTTTGCCAGCAGAAGGGAGAGGTGTTTGCCATCATCGTGCAAGAGTTTTACGCCTATCTCGTGACCAAGGATTATTCATTCTTGATAATTTGGGGTATGTATGTTTTGATGAAGGTTACATTAACACCTTTTTCTCTTTGCCCACTGAAGGAGATGAGTACTTTGAGTACGCTGAGTTGATGACCGCTACCAAGAGAAAGAAGATTCTGGCAGACCTGTGCGAGCCTGGCACAACCTGAACTGTTTCGTCCATCGGCCACCGAACCATT
The DNA here is from genome assembly GCA_019671005.1 of Hibiscus mutabilis. Taxonomy (NCBI): domain Eukaryota; kingdom Viridiplantae; phylum Streptophyta; class Magnoliopsida; order Malvales; family Malvaceae; genus Hibiscus; species Hibiscus mutabilis. The sequence goes on along the minus strand of CM033718.1, from coordinate 55,212,807 downwards.
AAGAGCCTAGCATTGAAGCCTCAGATGCAGGGATGAAACCATTTCATCAAGCACAATCTTATACCTACATCGCACAATAAAACAGTCTCAGAGGACCGGCTTATCCTGTTGCACTGCATTATTAAAGGGCGCCAAATCAATGTAGACAAAATTATTATCGATGAAACTTACAAGTGTCCTGCCAAATGTAAGGGAAGTCTATTTTCCCTTTGTTGATTTCTAATATTTGTTTGCGCCAAGAAGTGTCCAGGATGGATGAGGATCACGACCACGTGATTAAGGGGACGACCATCACTGCCCATATCTAGAGAAACCTCACTAGAGGAGAGCCAAAGAAGGAGGGAAATGGCATGGCCAAGATGGCCACGCCAAAGCTGAAACTAAAGGCCAAGCCGTCAAGTGTGCCAGAAACCATGCCAACGAGCTCGTTGGCAGTGCTGTCTTAGGTGTACGCACGCAAAGAGATCATCCTCCTAAAATTGGAGATAGCCAAAGATCTTAACGCAAAAATGAGGCAATATACCAAGGAGCTGGTTGCCATTATTCGGGAGGTACTTATGAATCTTTCCCCCGATGTGGTGTCAGTATATCCACCTTTTCCTACCGAGCCTGCTGCCAATGATTCTATGCCAGCCAATCCAATGATGTTGGCCATTCTAGCCAATCATGCCAGTCCAGTCAAGCCAGCCAGTCCAGTCAAGTTAGCCAATCCGGCCAGTCATACAAGTCAAGTCATTTTTGCTAGTTCTAAATTTGAAGCAACAGTTCCCTTGTCCTCGGTGCACGTTGAGACTACCAGCACCGATTCTTCCTCTAAGTCAGAGGATATTTCTACCAAGAAAGAGAAGCCAACACCAATCACACCACCAGCCGAGTTTGCCAAGAAGAAGGATGATCTTGGAGCCTCAACTGCTGCCTCAAAGCGGAGCTGGAAAGGAAAGAAAAGAATGGCCCCTGACCGTGGGAGCCTATCCATGAGGAAGAACCGTTCCAGAAGAGAAGAAGAAGCCTATCCCAAAGAAAATGAAGCCTCATTCGAATGGGAGTCTTCTTCTACCTAACTCTTTTGCATTTCATGTTTGCATTTTCGTGATCTTGCATTTTTTTCCTGTATATATGTGTTGTTTCATGCATTGAGAACATTGCACATCTTGGGTTTGGGGGTGTGCATTTTCTCACATTTATTCCATGTCATGCATTTCATGTTTAATCTTTTTTGTTTTCCATGTAGTTCATGTAGAGTAGTTGCATACCGAACCAATAAAAAAGTGAAAAAGAAAATTTTATCTCAGCTTAAATTTGAAGTTTGTTAACAAGTGTTAGGCAAGCTTATTTTGATCTACTTGTTTGCCCAATGATGAGTTTATAATTTTAGTTTGCCATGCCAGTAGATTTGTATGTCATGTTTGCCATGACAGTTGATCTCTAGTTCATGTAATTGTTTTAACACTTAACACGTGGTATGTATCTAGTTCCCTAGCAAACTTAGGTAATTTGAAACTATGCTCAACTATGAAAAAGAGAGGAAAAAAGAAAGAAAAAAAGAAAGATGATGCCAGGGTTAAATGTAAATAAGGCAGCAATGTTCTGCCAAGGCAAGAAAAAATGAACTCTCCTCTACCTAGGGATAATAAGTTACTTGGGGCTTATTGGTAGCTCCCTCTTAGTTCTCAAGTCCAAAACCCTATGGTATAAGTTGAAGAGAAAGCCTAGTGATCTCTGGATTAAGGTGGGGATTCGTGGTATGCTCCCTCTTATCACTCACGCTAAACAGTTTCACGAAGCAAGCTTAAATTAATGCCAACAAAACCCTCAGCAAGAAAGAAAAAGAAAGAAAAAATGATGAAAATAAAGATCTGAGTTTAGGAAGTAAAATTGGGTAAGGGAGTGAACGAACACTAGATGCATACTACCCACACTTTGCACACAAATCATGCATTTAGACTAGAGTTATATTGTTGCACTTGAATTACTATCTGCTTGGCACTATGCACTAAGATTTCTAAAGGCATCATTAGAATCAAACTCTGCTTGCCAGCATTTGCTGGCATTCCAACCAAAATTTTGCCGAGGTATTATTTTCATTGTTTTTATTTATCTCTTCTCTTGCATTAATTGAGGACAAGTAATGAGCTGGGTTTGGAGATGTGTTACCTCCTCAAAAGTATTGTTTTTCATGCCTATTTTGATATGCTTTTGCTTGTTTTCAAGTACATTTAGTTGCATTAGTTTGTTAAAATCATGCATTTGCATCAAGGAGTTAGTTGGCTACCTATGCTTGTGTGAAAAGTTGTTTGTATGGCCTTTTTGCAGGTTGACAAGGTGTTTGGTAGGAGAAACGAACACAGGATGCAGGGACAAAGTTAGGAATGCCAAGGTGAATTCCAGATGCTGTGGGCACAAAAGGATCAGAGGTGTGCCAAGCATCTATTGGCATGAGGTGTGCCAGTAGCCATGCCAAGAGAGGAAGGACCTTCGAAAAAATAGGATACACCCAGGAACCTTAAAAATCGCATTTGGACAGTCTCCAAAAAATAACGGATAAGGTGATGCCAAGTGATGTTGGCAAAGTTGTGCCAAGCTCGTGTGCTAGGATGACTATGGCATGATGACGTCAGCCCTAGCCTGATAAGCTATCACACTGAACTGATAAGATATCAAAATGATCAGATAGAGCTTTATCTCTTATCTCTTGATCATTTCAAATTCAAATTCAATGGCTTATCTCATCATTTCCCTTACACGCCTATATAAAGGCCAACCGATCAAGCATTTAATAGATCGACACCGAGAAGAGGAGACGAGACGAGATGTGGTTAGAGCAAGGTGTTGGAGCGGCGAGTGATAGTCAGTGCAACCAAGGAAGGGTGGTTTGACTTCTTGGCCGAGAGCCTGGCATGGAGGACTGCATCGAGATACCCCTCTTCCTATTCCCTTGGCAGAAGTTGTTTTTCTTTAGTTTTTACTATGATGGTGATGTTAAAAACGTTTATTGGTTTGTTGGAGAACCCTCACGCCATGAACTAATGTAATAGTTGGTGGGGGATGTTTTGGTTTTAAACGTTGGCTTTTATGCCTTAGTTCATTTTTAATAATTCTGCTTTTGGCAAAGTTTGTCTGTTTTGCATACTTTAATTTTTCCTAAGTACTGTGTCAATGTGAGACCTGTCACATTTAGCTTATTGTCTTCCAATATCTTAAAAGACTTGTGTTGGCAACGATCAAGTTGTTGAACACTTAGGAGAGAAGCTTCGAGAGAAGTCGTTCAAGTAGATGAACTTACTTCGGAAGTGAAGTTTACCCCCACAGAGTATAGATTGGTTTTTAAATCAAATTGGTTTAAGGAAAACATACACTATAGAGATATAGGGGTTTTTACTTGGCCAGTTTAGGGAAATGACCATTGAGAGAGGCTTTGCTACTTTTAAATCTGCTCGACAAACAATGCCAAGACAGTTTTGTCAATAACGGCTGACATGAACCACGTTGAAACCAGGCATTCCCTGCCAACAGTCATCATTCATTTGAAAACACCTTTCTCGCCAATGCTTTACTTCAGTTTCTGTTTTATTTTATTTTATTTTCTTAGATTTAAAATCAGCTCATTCAAACAACAATCTTTTCTTCCAAAGCAAGTAACAATCAAGCAATCAAATTCTAAGTCAATCTTCGTGGGATCGATACTCAGCTTACCAAGTTGTATTACTTGTCGACCGTGTATAATTGCACGCAAAAGACTCTTGGCACAATTTATCTTGCCCAAATACATACCATTTATACCTTTTGCCAACATTCATTTTACAGATATCCCTAAGAGTCAACAAACTAACACCTTCATCAAAATTTACATACAACTCGATGTTGGTACCCTCTACACGGTTGTATCTCCTAAACATCTTGTGAATGTCGCTTGCATTACATATCATTAGCATGTAATGAGCTTACGGGCGGGGCTCATCAACGGGGATTTTGGCTTCCAATGAAGAAAATTTCCTCTTTGTTGATTTGCTAACCTCCGTGGAAATTAACTCAAACAAATCATCCTTCTTGATGTTGCTATTGAATTAATTGTACATGTGTGTTCCTAAAAAGAAAATGGTTGCAGATAATCTTGCCATAAAAATTTAAATACGAATTTCTGCAAAATATGGTAAAGTGTAAAAGTATAGAAGATTTGTAAGGGTAAAATTAGGGTTCAACACCTAAAATGTTATTGATAATCAGTTTGAGGTTCGGCACCTAAAATGTTACCAATAATTAGTTTGGTGTTCAGCACCTAAATTTTTACCTATATTCAATTTGGGGTTTGGCATCTAAAATTTTATTGATAATCAGTTTGGGATTTGGCATCTAAAATGTTATCATAACCAGTTTGGGGTTTGAATCGTCAAATGTTAATGAAATTTAGTTTGGGGTTCGGCACTTAAAATGTTACCCAAAACAAGTTTTAGGTTCGACACCTAAAATGTTACCAAAAATTAGTTTAGGGTTAGGCACTTAAAATGTTATAGGCAACGAGTTTCTGGTTTAGACCTATAATATTACCAAAAATTAGTTTTGCATTCTGAATCTAAAATGTTAGAAAAAATTAGTTTGGGGTCTGGCCCTTAAAATGTTAATGAAATTTAGTTTAGGGATCGGCACCTAAAATGTTACCGACCATTCAGTTTGACTCTAAAATGTTAATGAAATTCAGTTTCAGAATCGACACCTATAATGTTACCTACATTCAGTTTGGCATTAGGGAAACTAAATTATTACTGAGATATTCAACTTTTTAAGTTGAGTAAAATATTTCATTCGCCACCTAAAATATTACCAAAAAGCGGTTTTAGTGGTTAAGGAACCTAAAATATTACGAACATATTCTACTTTTTAAGTTCAAAGGAAAACAATTAACTCGGCACCTAAAATCTTAGAAAAAATCAGTTTAAAGGTAAAACATTTTATTATCCAACTGAAATCTTAACCAAAACCTATTTGAATTGGCTGGTAAGCTGTAACTGAGAAAACAAGTGTCGTCATATAGTTGCCACATTTTAATCTACCGCACAATACACCTATCATTATGAGATAAAAAGAAGGAAGATGGTGATTTGGAAGTTTTATTCCAAGTGTACATATGACATGGAAAAAATATGATTTGGATTATTTTAGTTGGGTAGGACCATGAATGAGGTGTGAGAATGATTCATGTAATATTTTCTTCTAATTTTGTTTTTAAATATGATTAATTTCAAGTCAAGCCCTTGAGATTTTTCATAATTGCTCAAAATTCATTAAAAATTAATGGTGTTCAACGGTGTATTGTGTTAGTGGTTGTCGCAACCTTTTCGAGCCCAACGTTTTTTCTTAAAGAAAACAAAAATCAACGGAGTCGCCACCAATCTTTTAAAAGGTGTGATTGGATCACCTAAAAAAATAGGTCATTTTAATAAAACATTTTATTTTATTTAAACAACGGTTTTGGTCTGCAAAAACAAAAGAACAAGTTTAGCAGTCGGTTACGCATGGGGAAGGGTTAGCACCCCCACAGCGCCTAAAAATTGGTACCTAGCCGATTACAAAAATGTTTTAATGTCGGAATTTGCAAGTTCACGAAAAATTCGAATTATTCGTCCATTTATGAATATGAATCTATTTTAACGTCTTACCATTTGGAAAATGAAATCCAATCACCGCCAACACTCCTGGCACTAACCCGTCATTTTCGTTTCGTAAGACACCACATTAATTACATTTCACTTTTTTAACAAACCACCACAAAAGCATTTAAATGTGTTTGAAATATGTTATTAAACCTATGTAAGTGATTATTAACCTAAATAGCCATCTAAATAAAATTTACCTATTAGTGTTATAGTATGATTAAGTGTGTTTTATGAGTCTTTAAATGCGGAGAAAATTTTATTGAACCCTAAGGCTCTAACTAGGCTTTTCAAGAACTTATCCCTAAAATTTTACAACAAAACTAAACATAAAAAACAAATTAATTAAATCCATGAAAGTGAAGGAGTAACCAATTAAAATTGTGGAATTAAACAAATGTAGAAAGTAGAACAATTAATAAGAAAAAGGGATAAAAAATTAAGAAATGTGTATCATTCCCTAAATAGGATCAACACCATTTATGGGTCAGATTCATAAATTCGTTTGAGTTAACAAAAAACTAATTAAAAGGGTATGATAAAATAAATTGGGGTAGTTTTTGAAGGAAAGAATTCAAAAAAAGTTAAAGGTCGTGACTAAATTGCAAGCAAACAAAATTTAAGAGCTGAATTTTAAGAAAAAATGAACAAATTGTGAAAATTGGACACTGAAGGGCTTGCGGCGCAAAGCCCATGGATAGGCGTGGGTCATAAGATGGATATGGGTCGGGTTAACGGGTCGGTATATAAAGCCGAAAGTAAAAAATAAAAAAAACAAGATTCATTTTTTAGTTCATTTCTCAAACAGATCAAACTTGCCCCCTTCATTTTCTCTTAGCCGTTCTTCGTGCTCTCCATGGGTTGGAGAACATGGCGAACATCCATCATGCCAGCCGCCACTCACCGCGGTAGAAATTTCAAAAAAAAACCTTTCTATCCTCTTTTTAAAAAAAATAAAAATCATTTCGAACAACCTTGAATCGTTCCCCTTTTTAAAAAAAACTATTGGTAAAACTTGAATCATTCCCCTATTTCGAAACCATTTTCCAGAATTCGGCGAGCACTGGAACACATGTGCTTCATCGGAGACACGACCTCAAACGCCATGCACGGCAGCGGCTACTCATAAATAGGTAAAACACATCCCATTCTCTTATTTAAATTCGTACAAAGATAAAAAAAAGGAAGAAAGTTACCAGAAATGCTTGTTTTTATTTCACTGAAATTCTGAATACAACTTCTACTTGCTATGCTTGAATCCGTATGTGTTCTTTTGTATATATTATTTTCCCCATTACATGAAATTTACATAGACTTATATAGGTACAAACATGCCAAAATTACATGTTTCGATCCCCCAATCCCCATTCCAAATTGCTTCTGATTGAATTGATTTTGGGCTGATTTTGCATTGATTCGGTTGACTTCCCCTTTAAATATGATTCGATCCCCCCAATCGCGTCCAGATCTAACGGATGAGGGGAGTGCGGTGCTACACCCTGGGGCTAGGGTTTCTTGCGTGTGATCTGCATCGTTGGATCAGCTTTTGATCCAACGGTCACCTGTTGGTTGCGCAAAAGGGAAACAAAGGGCATTAGGGCTTTAAGTTTTTTATTATTCTTAGGTCGACCAGGCTCTTTTGTACATGGACTCTTATTTTTATTGAATTTTTTTATTTGAATGAAATGTTTTTTTTAACTTTTAGGTTATATAATAATAATATAATAATAATAACAATAATAATAAATAAATAACAAAAATAATAATAATAAACATAAACTTAGGTGAAAATTCAGTGACAACAGTTGCCCCTCTTTGGTCATTTCGGTGAAACCGAAATAGCGCAAAGAACAAAAGACTCTAATTTTCACTAGTTACCAAACCTTCAATCATCGAGACGAGTCTCTCTGCTCAAACGGATTGGCAGGTTCAAAAGTAAAGGTTCCATCCTCTTCATGCTCGGATAGTTAAGTAGGTTCTATTCTCCTCAAGCCCGAATAGATAGGCGGGTTCCATTCTCCTTACGCTTGAATGGATAAGCGGGTTCTATTCTTCTTATGCTCGAATAGATAAGTAGGTACTAAAAAGTAAAGGTTCCATTGTCCCCCATGCTCGAATGGATAAGCAAGTTCTATTCTCCTCAAGCCCGAATAGATAGGCGGGTCCCATTCTCCTAATGCCTGAACGGATAGGTTTGTTTCGAAAAAGAAGTTCTATCCTCCTTAGGCTTGGATGGATATGCATGTTTTATTCTCCCCTACGCTCGAATAGATAAGCAGATACTGAAAAAGGTTCCATCCTCCTCATGCTCATACAGATAAGTAGATTCTATTCTCCTCATGCTCGAATAGATAAGCATATGCTACACATGTAAAAAATTAACCAATGCTATGATTATGATGGACATGCTCCTAGGGATGCCTAACACATGAATGCATGTTTTTTCTCTTTTGCTGCCTAAATTCTTTTTATCGGAATTGGTTTTTTTCTTTTGTTTTTCTTTGCACGTTTGCTCACTCAATCTAGATAGGCATATGTTCCTTGCCATTGTATTTCCTTGATTTGTAGAAAACATCCGTTCATTGCATATTTGCTCACTCGATCCAGTTATCTTGTACTTCTGCCTTGAAGGACTATCCTCATGTCCTCATATTCTTTGACACTCTTTTAGCCTTTGTTAAAGGAGTAGAATCTCTATTATTTTCCTTGCAGCTTGGATGAATGCTCTAATGTCTGTAAAATTGTTCTCATTGTCATAGGAGAGAGTTCAACAATCATGCGACTTTAGTTTCCAAATTTTTCCCCTTCTGGGTACTTTGAATTGCTTGTATAGGAATCTTTGCAGCTAAGCTTATTTCTACCTTGAATGCCTTTGTGAATTAAATGCCTCTTTTTCAAATCTCATGCCCCAAGTTCAAAACTTAACCATGAAACACCTCATAATCCCTGTACTTTTTAAAGGTTTTTTAGAGTAATGCACAAAAATCTTTTGCATGTTTTAAATGGTGTCAAACCTATTGGTTTTCATTTCAATGTTCAATGCTCATGTGAATGAGAAAAAGTACAAGCAAAGGAAATTTTTAAGATACAAATATTTTACTAATAATGTGGCAAACAAAAGAGAGGTTACAAACAGGGAAAATAAAACAAGTATTTAGATATCAATGGTCAAAACTTCTCCAGTCGAAACGCCGCGAGATGTCTTGAATGCTGCCTTTGCCGAGTAGACTTTGAAAATGATAAGAATGTATAAAGATATGAGATTCCTTCCAAATGTCGAGTCCCCGAAAGAATCATTTGTAACATACTTGCCCTACGAACTACTCGAGCTACCCTTTGCGGGTTTTCGACTCGGATCCACCTTTGGTTTCAAAACGCCCTTTACGGGTTTTCATTTTGAACCCTCTTTTTTCTTTTTTTTCCTTATTTTTTTCTTTTTCTTTTCTTTTTCTTTTTCTTTTTCCTCTTTTCTTTATTTCTTTCTTTTTTCTTTATTTTCATTTTCTTCTTCTTTCAGGCATAATACTTCTTGACTGAATTTGAGTTTACTGTATTCTGAAGCTTTTCTCCGTACATCTCAGACAAGATTAATGCCCCCTAACAAAACCTTCGTTACGACGTAAGGTACCTCCTAGTTGGGTGCCCATTTCCTTCAAGAATCTCTTTGGATTGTCAGCATTTTCTTTAGCACTAAATCCCTTTTCTCAGAACTCTCTCGGGTGAACTTTCTCTTTATGAGCTGGTATCATTCTTCTCTGATACATTTGGCCGTGGCATAATGCTTTCAATCTTTTTTCATCAATTAAGTTTAGTTGGTCATATCTTGCCTGAACCCATTCTGCGTCTTCTAGTTTTGCTTCCATCATGACACGAAGCGACGATATTTCAACTTTAATCAGTAGTATAGCTTCCATTCCATATACCAATGAGAACGGTGTTGCCTCAGTGGAAGTTCGTAAAGAGGTTCTATATGCATATAAGGCAAACGGTAACATCTCATACCAGTCTTTGTAAGTGTTAGCCATTTTCTGACTATCTTCTTGATATTTTTATTTGCAGCCTCTCTGCCCCATTCATTTTCGGGCGATAAGTCACTGAGTTATGATGTTTAATGTTAAACTGCTCACAGACTCTGGTTATCATCTTGTTATTCAGATTAAAGGCATTATTAGTGATAATCCTCCCAGGTAAGTCGTACCAGCAGATAATCTCATTTTTTAGGAATTTATAGACCGTGGATCTAGTGACGTTTGCATACGAGGCGACCTCTACTCACTTAGTAAAATAGTCGATGGCTACTAGAATAAATCGATGCCTGTTTGACGTTTTTGGGTGAATCTGATTGATGACATTTATGCCCCAAATGGAAAAAGGCCAAGGGGCTGTCATGACATGGAGAGATTGTAGAGATGTATGGATCTTATCAGCATAAATCTGACACTTGTAGCATTTGCGAGAGTAATTGGTGCAATCTCCTTTCATGGTTGACCAATAATACTCGAACTGCATGATTCTTTTGGCCATGGTGAAACCACTAGGGTGGGTTCCACAAACTCCTTTATGAACTTCTTCCAAAATCATTTGAGCTTCTTTAGCATCCACGCATCTTAAAAGCACCTGATCCCGACTTTTTTTGTATAGGATTTCTCCAACGAGAACATATCCCAATGCTATTTTCCTAATCATTTTCTTTTCATTCTTAGTTTCTTGAGGCGGATACTGTTGAGATTTTATATACTGTAGAATATCATGATACCATGGGAGGCCATCAGCTTCTTCTTCTATATCATAACAGTAAGCTGGGGAATCCAACATTTGTAATTTGATTGGCATCATCTTAGAGCCCTCGCTTGTTGTAAACATGGCAGCTAAGGTGGCTAAAGCGCCAACCATCTGATTGTCTTCTTTGGGAGATACTTAAAGGTGATCTCATCGAACTCTTTGATTTGCTCGAGGAACAACTTATGATACCCTATCAGCTTTGCATCTTTCATCTCCCATTCACCTCAAATTTGATAAATAACCAATACAGAATCCCCCAAAACTTTTCGGGTTCAGATTTTTCTCCCGATGGCTTCTTTTAAACCCAATATGCAAGCTTCATATTCTGCCATATTATTGGTGCAAGAGAAATTCAACCGGCAGGTGAAAGGATAATGATTTCCTTTTAGTGAAACCAAAACTGCACCGATACCTCGTCCCAAAGCATTTGTGGCACCGTCAAAATTCATGACCCATGATTCTGTTGGGACATCATCTTTTTTCACGGAGATACACATCAGGTCCTCGTCAGGAAAATTAAAATTCAATGCCTCATAGTCATCGTAGACGTGACTTGCCAAAAAGTCGGCTATGACACTCCCTTTTACTACTTTCTAGCTTACATATTGGATATTAAATTCTGAGAGTAACATTTGCCAATGGGCTAGTCTCTTCGACAGGGCTAGGGCTTCCATCATAAATTTTAAAGGGTCAAGCTTTAAGATTAACCATGTAGTGTGGTATAGCATATACTGCCCAAGTCTTTTAGCTGCCCATACCAAAGCGCAACATAGTTTTGCAATTGAAGAATATTTGGTTTCACAGTCAGTGAATTTCTTACTCAAGTAATATATCGCCTTTTCCTTTTCTCCCGGTTTTGTCATGCTGCCTCAATACGCAACCCATGGAGTTTTCGTACATTGTTAGGTAGAGGATCAGTGGTTTTCTTGAAACATGTGGTACTAATACAAGAGGGTTGGTTAACTGTTCCTTGATCTTTTCTAAGGCTGCTTGACATTCTTCATTCCATGTCCCCAGTTTACTCTTTTGAAGTAGCCTAAACACTAGATCACACTTATCAGTCAACTAGGAGATGAAGCGGGTAATATAATTTAGCCTTCCTAAGAAACCCCAGACCCTTTTCTGTATTCGAGAGGGAGAGAGTTCTTGTATGGCTTTGACATTATCTGGGTCAATCTCAATCTATCTTTTGCTCACAATGAAGCTTAATAACTTTTTGGATGTAACTCCAAATGTGCAGTTGGTAGGGTTGAGCTTCAGCTGGAATTTTCTCAACCTTTGGAAAAGTTTCTCTAGGTTCACCATATGTTCCTCTTCAGACCAAGATTTAGCGATCATGTTGTCTACATACACCTCTATTTCTCTGTGCATCATGTAATGGAAAAGGGTGACCATGGTTCTTTGGTAAGTTGCCCATGCATTCTTCAGTCCAAAGGGCATCACCTTATAGTAGAAAGTTCCCCAAAGTGTTACAAAAGTAGTTTTTTCCATATCTTCTGGGTACATCTTGATCTGGTTATATTCGAAAAATCCATCTATGAAAGAGAAAAAAGAATATCCAGTTTTGTTGTCTACTAAGGTGTTAATATGCGGCAGCGAGAAATTATCTTTAGGGCTCGCCCAATTGATATCCCTGTAGCCAACACATATACGTACTTTTCCATCCTTCTTTGGGATCGGGACGATGTTGGTCACCCATTCTAGATACTTAGCTACTTTTCCATCCTTCTGGTCACATCCTACCTTTATGGGAAGCCGATGCATGATGATGTTAATATCAAGGCCAGGCATATCTTGATACGACCAGGCAAAGACATCTTTGTATTCTTTTAGAAGCTCAATCAAATTTTGTTGGGTTTTGGCTGTAATGGTAGTTCAAATCTTCACCTTGCTTTTCTCTTCTTCAATGCCGAGATTTAAAACTTCCAGCTCCTCCTTGTGAGGTAGAATCTGTATTTCTTCTCCTTCCACCAATCTGAGTAAATCATTAAGCAAGTCGTATTCATCCTCATCATCTTTGTTTTCAACTTCTTCTAAGCATAAGGGCAGTTCAAAATCGATCTCTGGGTCAGACTCAAAGTCGTTTATACTGCTGATATCTGAAGACCTGAAAAGAAATGGGCGGGGGAAATATATATATATAGGTACTGGAAGAAACAAATGAATGAATGAGATGAGATGATTTGTTGTTTTTTAGGGTTTATTTACAGTTTTTATTTACTTGCCAAAAAGAGTTTGCCACACAAGGTTTATTGGGAATGCATCTTTATTGAAAATAAAACCAGAAGTTTGACATAGGCCATTTACATAAGATCTCTTATTGCCTCCGGGCCTTAGGCAAAAGGGTTAGTTTTGGGAATTACTCTACAAATGATTTAAAGACTACAAGAATTTCTTCAACAACCCAGTTGTCAAGTTTAGAGCAGGGGTGAATCATGGAAAAGTACTTGTTCTCCTCTTCCTCGTCCATCACAGCATTGATGCTCAGCTCCCCAAAAGGTCTCGCTCAAGTCATTCTTTCCTTTCTCCTCCTCATCAACTAGGGCAATAGGATCCAAAAAGCCTCAAGATCTGAAATTGTGGCTCAAGGGTGGAAACGTCATTGGTTCCCATTCAACTCCCTCTCTCTTTAGTCTAGCTCTTCTTCTCTCTTGATTTTTCCTTATTGCAGCCTTTCTCTGCCAAGTATTGGGTTTGAAACCCAATCCAAACTGTTCCTTCTTTTTAGGATAACTATAGGGTACAGTCTCCCCTAGTGCTTCTTTCTAAAACCTTTTTCCTATCTCTGCCCCTTTCCCAATGGTTTCCCTCACTTTCATTCTTGTATTGTTAGATAACTCTGGTCGGGTACCTTACTTCCCTCAGTGACAAAGGTCGCATTGACAAGCTCTAGCGTCCTAAAGTAACACTCGAGTGCACCCTCATCGACCTCGATATAGGGTGCATCAGTGACTACTGATGCAATGATATCCTCTTCAGCACCGACAGTTATCAATTGTCTATCAATCATAGACTTCAGCTTCTGGTGTAGGATGGAAGAGATCGCGCCTGCTATATGGATCCAAAGGCGTCCGAGCAAATAGCTATAGTTGGGCTTAATGTTCATTACCACGAAGTCCACATCGAAAGTAGATGGTCTAATTTGCAAAGGTATCTCAATTTTTCCTAGTACATCTCTCTGGGTCCTATCAAATGCTCTTACAATGTTTTGGTAAGTTCTCATGTGTGAGCTATCCACAGGTAACTTCTTCAATGTTGCTAAAGGGAGAACATTTAGAGCCGACCCGTTGTCAATGAGGACACCTGGTAGCATATGTCCTTTACACCTAGTAGAAATGTGAAGAGCTTTGCATGATTCCCTTTCCCTCTAGAATCTCATCATCACTGAAAGAGATGAAGTTGTTTACAGCAATATTTTTGACCAACATATCCATCTTGTCAGTCGTAATTTCTTTAGGCACGAATGTTTGGTTTAAAATTTTCAGTAAGGCATCACGATGACCCTTAGAACTTAATAGGAAAGACAGCATAGAGATTCAGGCCAAGAGTTTATAAAGCTGCTCCACCACACTATACTCACTATGATTGATTATTTTTAGGAACTCTTGAGCCTCTGACTCCTTCACAGGCTCATGGTACACTAGAGGTTTTTCCAAGAAGAAATATTTTTTAGCTTATTTTCTTGGTTCATTGTCAGCAACCTTCCTTTGGGCTGCGTCTCTGTCCTCGGCTGTTTGAAAAGAGTAACATCTCCCACTCCTTGTAAAGTGGCCCTCCTTATTGATTGGTTATTTTCGGCTCGTCCTCGGCTGACGAGTTTTTTGGGGTTGTCACCGTACAAGTGTAGTTCCAGGGTACTCGTTTGTTGTCTTTATAGGGTAAAGAGGTTGGCACCTTTATAATCAATCATGGGGCCACACTCTTCGAGGGTTTGTTAACTCTTACCTTGGCTTTTATTACCAAGGGCTTCATTCCTGTAAAGTCTTTTCTGACGGGAGACTCCTCTAGTGCACATACGTCCATCATAACCATCATGTTTTTCCTCTCGAGTTATTTGCTATCTATTTTGGTTTGGACCAGCCGTCTAAACTCTGGACAAAACTGAATCTCATGTCCTCTTATTTCGTGGTATTCACAGTAGAGTTCATTGTCATCTCTCAACTTCTAGGTCTCTTTTTCCAATATCTCTACCTCAATCATTTTGGCCCATATCCATTTTATGGGGCTTTAACTTCCGCAATACATTTCTTGACTACCTCGTTCTTCTCCTTGATTACTATGTTCACTCTGGCCTTTAGATGGTTCAGCAATGGATTCCCTTTTCTTGGACGTGTCGAATGACAACATGCCTAATTTCTTTAAATTGTCTACCTCTCTCCTGAATACAATACAATTCTTGATATTGTGTCCTCTAATTCTAGCGTGATACTCGCATTGCACTTTTTCGTCGTACCATGTTGGGTATGAGGGTGTGAAAAGAAGGACATGTTGTGGTAGCACCATCTAGGATTTAATCAGCTTAGAGAATAGCTCCGTATAAGTCATAAGAATGGGAGAGAAATAAGGTTTTGGGCTCCCTTGATATCTCCATTCTTCTTTCGGGGAATTTGAGGCAACTAGCATCGTGGCTGAGATATTAGGTTTGCTAAAAACCACCCCTTTCGAGTAGCTGGGGTTATAAACATTCGTCACATTAACTTCATTTCCCTTTTTCTTGTAGGGCTTTTTCGCGTCACCTCCATCCAATTTCCCACTCTTGACAGTCACCGAGATCAATTCCCCATTCATTAACATATCAGCAAAGCTTTTAGTTGCATGGTGTATTATGCGATCATAGAAAGTGCCCTTCAAAGTTTCTACAAATATTGGGGTGATCTCATTTTCTAACAACGGCGGCTGAATTTGGGCAGCCACATCTTGCCATCTTCGTGCGTATTGATGGAAGCTCTCATGGTGTTTCTTCTCCATTCCTTGAAGAACAAGCTGGTTTGGAACCATGTCAGTCACAAGTTTGTATTACTCATTAAAGGCCTCCAAGATCGTATATTGACCCGACTCAGCTGTGTATACCAACGGGATAGGGACCCTGTTAAGCTATCTTGGAAACAATGAATAAGTAGTTTCTCATTATCTAAAAACATCGACATCTTTCAGTAGTACATGGCTAAGTATGTCGAGGGACAAGTGGTTCCGTTATACTTTTTGAAGTTAGGAGTTTTGAACTTTAGGGGAATTACAAGATCAGTCACCAGGCTTAGATCTTTGGCATCTAGACCACTTTTAAATGTCTAAAAGTACTATTTTATTCACCCTTTTTACTCATATTGTTGCTACACTTAGGCTCATATTAGTTGCATTATTAGCCATTCATGCATGTTTGCATTGTTTCCTTGGTGGTTAAGCTTGATTTCATATTTTACTTAATTTTTTGGAAAAGGTGTTGCCGGTATTTATTTTTGTGTGTGCAGAATTAGTTGCCAAAGCAAGGCTAGAACCAGTTGCCAGGGTAGTGCAAGAAGGAGATGTCGACGCAGTTGCCAGGGCAGTGCATGAAGGAGATGCTGAGCTAGTTGCCAGGGCAATTGTCGATAAGGGATAAGATGATATGGCAGCCGAAATTGATGACTAGATAAACCCAAGATGACGTGGAGCAAAGTTAAATCCCAAAGGAGTTTGATTTCCATGAATAGGTCAAAGAGAAATTAAATCCCAAGAAGATAGGAGAAGATCTAGAAGAAATTTAAATATAATAAAGAGTTATATTCTTTAAAAGTATTTAATTCCAACTTAACTTCCTCCCCAAGAAAGACTTTGACCTAGCCCTATAAATTGAGGACCAAGCCGTCAAACCATTCTCCATCTTTTTCTTTCTTGTTCGATTAGGTTTATGTTAGGGATTCTTTGTTTTGTGTTTCTCTGGAACCTAGCCATGAACTAAATCTATTTGGCTAAGGTTATTGTGTTTTGTGGTTGTGAGAAATAATTGGATTTTGTTTAGGTAATATGAGTTTGCACTTTCAATTCAAGGTTTACTCATTATTGGTTTTTATTCTTATTTGTGAGTGAATTGGGAGAGGATCTTCTAATTTATCTATTTATCTAATATTGGGAGAGTTAGATTCAAGAAATGAATGAGTATGGTTTTTATTCAATCTATTGATGAAGATTAATCTGGCTTAGGAATAAGTTAAGGATTTCAACGGCTAAGGGGAGTGCAAGATTGGTTGTCGTTCACCCTTGATTCACGCAGTGATGTATTGTCAAGGCATGCATAATTTGCTAAAGTTTTGACTTAGGGATAAGAAGAAACCATTGAAGAATGCTCTGCCGAACCTTGAAGTTACTGCCCAACCGCCCAAATAGTTGCCCAGGCAACCGTTCGATTAGTTGCCAAAGCAACCCAGCTACGCAAATTGCCACGACAACTGAGTTGCCCTTGCACTCTTTTACCAAGATGATCCAATTGGCTATCACTCCTCAACTCATGATAACCTAGCCTATTCCCTCTCTTTTGATTACATCTTCTTTTACTTTAATTGCTCTTTCTAGTCTAGTTGTTAGATAAAACTCCTACAATCCTCTACTTGTGTGATTTTACTTTTACAGTGCAAGAGACTAGATTCTTGAAGTGGCACCAATCCCTATGGAGACGATATCTTTTATACTATAACTTGCGACGTGTACACTTGCACAATTGCGGAGCACTTATTACGCGCAACAACCACCACGGAAGTTCCCTTCTTGGAAAGATTTAATGATTCTTTCAAAATTTTCGTAATGGTCTTCCCACTTCTTTTCAGCCTTAGCCTTATCAGCAACTTCGTCTAGGTCAGGTACTTCGTACTCTTGGATCATTTCGCGATTGGCGTCATAGTTCAGAACATTGGTAAAATCCTTTCCAAGGTGAATTTGAGGCTTGGCTTTAGGCAGAACAACCTCCCATTGACCTCCGAAGTGAGCGTATGCGATTCCAAGAAATGGTGGCAGAGCATCAACGGTCTCAGGTGTCTGTCTCGTGTCGGGATCTTTAAATCCTAGCATAGCCGCGATCTGTTTAACTGTGCTCGTCTGGGCTTGAGCAATGCCTTCTTTCAGTTCATTCTCTATTTTTTCCAACCTATCCTGAGTGTTCTTGTGATTAATCTCCAAAGTTGTCAGTCTATCTTCCATGGCCATTGCTCTAGACTGAAAACGAGTATTGTACTTATGGGAAGTTTTTTCTATTTTGGAAGTTCTGTCATGATATTTATTTTAGTCAGTTTCTTATCATGTTGCGGATGCATGCAATGACATAAGTTAGACTAATGCAAAGAAAACAAACAACAAAACAAAGTAAAAACAATGTAAATGCTTGAATGCAAACGAAGGGTCATTGATTCCATAAATTATTTGCTCTAGGAATAGCTTTTATTGGATGTCAAAGGCCCTTATTACAAGAGATTTTGATATTTCTACGAGTACATCTCAGCCCGAGCACCCAGCTCTTTGATTTCTTCAACCAACCACAATAGTCTCAGACCTATCTCTCCCACTGGCTTGACATACCAGCGAAGGGCTGTGGCTTCTGTGGCTAACATCATCACATGCTTGGCCATGTCCTGAATCTGGGCCATACCAGTGAACCAGTATTCATTGCCCCCATCGATGATATCCTCGAGGACTAAAATATTTATTCCATGCTCTTGAATGATGCATTTCATTTCTTCCACTTGCTTCTTCAAGGTATCATTCTCACTCAAGCTAGCCTGGAGTTTAATGTAGGTATGATGGTTCTGAAACCTGTGCAACGAATGGTTTAGGTTTGCCACCTTGGCTTGTAACTCAGCAACACAAGCCCGGCTTTGTTTCAACTTATCACTGGTTTCATCACATACAGTCTATAGATCAAACGAGCGGATCTTATTTTCATGGGCCTTCCTCTTCCATGCATGTACATTTTCTCTTTCTTTTTCGAGGGCTCGTTTGCCTTTCTCATTTTCAACTACTTGCTTACTCTTCTTTCTTTCTTCAGCAAGTGTCTGCTTGTATTTTCCAATCTCCTATTTATCGCACTATTTCTCTTTTCCCACGGCTTGTTTAATTTCTCGCATCCTCTATTTTGGGGTCTTTCTTAGATCAGCATTTCGAGCCATGGTCTGGAACTTGTGGAAATCGACCCTCTGAATATCAAAATTCTCTTCTATTTCCTTGTACAGTTGTGTTACCCGTTTTGTCTCTCCTATGTACTTCTCTACATCAAGGCTTGACTTGAATCGGTCTTTTCGATTTTGTTCTCGCAAAGCTTCTATCTCTATCTCTTCTAGTAGCATTAAGTGGTTGTAATTCCCACATTTATACAAGACCTTGGCATGACCATTCCAAGGAACTCTCCATACAAGGTCCTAATCTCGACGATCTCTAAAGATGTCCCTTCACTTGCCCTTCTTGATGATTGGCCACTCTTTTGCCAAAAACTCTCGGAGCGGGGAGAAGTTCGGGGAGAACACATTAGAAAGATTCAAAGTTGGACACTTCCAGAAATGGCTAAGGGCCCAGACCTAGAGCAAAGGGGCACACCCTCTGAAACGCACGCCCTCTATTTTTCAGTACGCATTTAGGGAGATGAAGGTTTCTACCAGCACTACTGGCACTGGATTGACCTCCCTCTTCAATTGTTCAAAAAGGTTTAGTAGAGCCACATCAATATTACCTAGGACCTTCGGGAAGATAACCAAACTGTAGATCGCTATACGCATGATATCTACTCTCTTCTCCCTATCAAGATGAGTTGAGATTATGTTTCGAATACTTGACCAAGGGAAGGAAAAACTTCCACCCTTCTCCCGTATCAGGTCTTTAACCCACCCATCGCTCATACCAGGGAAAAGCTTGAGCCTTGAGTGTACATTCTTGTTCTTGGGAGGTTTAGCATATATCTAATCCTTCTTCACTTTGTGCATGTTGAATAGTGCCAGATATTCTTCAAATGTGAGCATCATGTCCTCCCCATTGAAAGTTAAACAACAATATCTTGGGTTCCAAAATTGGATCAAAGTCTTTAGGAAAGGTTCATCTACCTTTACATATAGCAAGTGGGATATCACTATAGGTTTCATAGAATTAACTGCTTAGTTGCATAGTCAAAGCGGTCCCAAATCCCTCGCAACCCCTACGTGCTATTCTGTTTGACATTGATATAGGCATATTCTGACATCTCTGTCTCATGACCAATTATCAAACTATCCTCATATGCTCATTGGTTAACCTCAGACTAGTGACGCACATCCGCATTATCTTTTTCCCTTTTCAGGTACCTTCCATCTGTGGTGAAAGTTTTTTCTAGTTGAGAATTTTTTTTAGAACCAACCCTTGTAGATATGGAATGATATTGCAAGAACGAATATGCAAAACAACAAGACAAAGAAAGAAAAGATTAGCAAAAATAAAACATAGAGGGTCCAAAATAATTTCATTGTATGAATAATACTGGGTAGCACATTCCAACACTCCAGGACATGTCTCCACGGATTATCTTTACGAAATGATTTTGACCAGATTCTAAACCTAGGGTTTTCTGCATGGCTCTAATGGGGTGGGCTTCTAGATTCGCACACATGGTTTGGTTCTAGAAAGGTCCTTGAGCTATCCTCGCTTTCCCCTACTAAGGGTAGCAAGGTCCTTGATTCTTACCCGTTATAGGCTTCAAACGAATCAAGTTCAACTCAGAATGACTCATTTCCTATGCCTTCACGAAGGATCAGTATCCTTACGAAGAAATAGGGCATATAAGTCCGAAGGTACTTACTAGGCTCATACAAAGGATCAGTATTCTCACATGAGCAAAGCGTTTTCCCTTCACTTAACAATTAGGACGAAGCTCGGGTGCAAAGTTTAACCAAGTTTTAAATGCGTAAAATAGAATCATATTCATAAATAGACAACTAAATTGAATTTTATGTGAACTTGTAATTTCCGACATTAAAACACTTTTGTAATCGACTTGTGGCCTAACTCTCTTTTTTGTAAAAAAAAGTCCCCAGCGGAGTCGCCAAGCTGTAGCAACCCTTTCGAGCCCAACATTTTTTCTTAAAGAAAACAAAAATCAACGGAGTTGCCACCAATCTTTTAAAAGGTGTGATTGGATCACCTAAAAATAGGTCATTTAATAAAATATTTTATTTTATTTAAACAACGGTTTTGGTCTGCAAAAACAAAAAAAGGGGTTCGAGAGTCGGTTATGCGTGGGGAAGGGTTAGCACCCCCATAGCGCCAAAAAATCGGTACCTAGCCGATTTCAAAAATGTTTTAATGTCGGAATTTGCAAATTCACGAAAAATTCGATTTATTCATCCATTTATGAATATGAATCTATTTAACGGTCTTACCATTCAGAAAATTAACTCCAATCACCGCCAACACTTTTGGCGCTAACCCGTCATTTCTGTTTGGTAAGACACCACATTAATTACATTTCACTTTTTTAACAAACCACCACAAAAGCAATTAAATGTGTTTGAAATCTTTTATTAAACCTATGTTAGTGATTATTAGCCTAAAGAGCTATCTAAATAAATTTTACCTATTAGGGTTATAGTATGATTAAGTGTGTTTTATGAGTCTTTAAATGCGAAGAAAATTTTATTGAACCCTAAGGCTCTAACTAGGCTTTTCAAGAACTTATCCCTAAAGTTTTACAACTAAACTAAACATAAAAAAACAAATTAATTAAATACATGAAAGCGAAGGAGTAAACAATTAAAATTGCGGAATTAAACAAATGTGGAAAGTTGAACAATTAATAAGAAAATGGATAAAAATTAAGAAATGTGTATCCTTCCTAAATAGGATCAACACGATTTATGGGTTAAATTCATAAATTCGTTTGAGTTAACAAAAAAACTAATTAAAAGGGTATGTTAAAAAATAAATTGGGGTAGTTTTTTAAGGAAAGAATTTAGAAAAAAGTTAAAGGTTGTGACTAAACTGCAAACAAACAAAATTTAAGAGCCGAATTTTAAGAAAAAATGACCGAATTCTGAAAATTGGAAATTGAAGGGCTTGCGGCGCAAAGCCCATGGATAGGCGCGGGTCAAAAGATGGATATGGGTCGGGTTAACAGATCGATATATAAAGCCGAAAGTAAAAAAAAGATTCATTTTTGAGTTCATTTCTCAAACAGATCAAACTGGCCCCCTTCATTTTCGCTGAGCCGTTCTTCGTGCTCTCCATGGGTTGGAGAACACAGTAAACGTTCATCATGTCAGCCGCCATTCAGTGGCGCCAGCTGCTGTTGTCGGCGGAAAAAATTTCAAAAAAACCTTTCGATCCTCTTTTTTTAAAAAAAATAAAAACTATTTCGAACAACCTTGAATCGTTCCCCTTTTTTAAAAAATGATTGGTAAAACTCGAATCATTCCCCTCTTTCGAAACCATTTTCTAGAACTCGACGAGCACCGGAACACATGTCCTTCGTTAGGGACACGACCTCAAACGTCATGCATGGCAGTGGCTACTCATAAACAGGTAAAACGCATCCCCTTCTCTTATTTAAATTCGTACAAAAATGAAAAAAAGAAAGAAAATTACCAGAAATGCTTGCTTTTATTCCACTGAAATTCTGAATACAACTTCCACTTGCTATGCTTGAATCCGTACGTGTTCTTGTGTATATATTATTGTCCCCATTACATGAAACCTACAGAGACTTATATAGGTACAAACATGCCAAAATTACATGATTTGATCCCTTAATCCCGTTCCGAATTACTTATGATTGATTCGATTTTGGACTGATTTTGCATTGATTCGGTTTACTTCCCCTTTAAATATGATTCGGGATTTAATCCCTTGTTTGTTTATGTTTTCGATGGTTGCAAACGGAAAAGGAATCGCCAACGAGAGTGGTCCACGATGAAGATGTTATAAGCGTTCATCAGAGAAGGTGAAAATGCCCGATCGTAGTTCAAACGTCGGGTGTGTGGCTGTCACGCGCGAGTGGCGATCCGCGTGATCCTTCTTGGGGTGATCTAGGCCGTTGGATCGCGTCCAGATCTAACGGCTGAGGGGAGTGCATCGCTACACCCTTAGGGCTAGGGGTTCCTACACGTGATCTGCACCATTGGATTAGCTTTTGATCCAACGGTCACCTATTGGCTACGCAAAAGGGAAACAAGGGGCATTAGGGCTTTAAGTTTTTTATTTTGTTTGGGCGGATTAGGCCCTTTTGTACATAGACTCTTATTTTTATTGAATTTTTTTATTTGAATGAAGTGGGTTTTTTTTAACTTTTGGGTTTTATAATAATAATAATAATAAATAAATAAAATGAAAATAATAATAATAAACATAAACTTAGGTGAAATTCAGTGACAACAGTGGTGTTTAGTAGTGTCGTCTGTTCTAGAATTTTCCATTCAATAAATACTAATTTAAATATTTTATATAAACATATAACATATTTGTTATCCCACCAATATGATATATAAGTTTTCCTATTTTTTCCCTTGATTCAATTTACAAATAGCCTACTTTGTGCATTAATTTTTTATTTATTACTGAACTATTTTAACCATATGAGATATCATTGTAAAGGTTTCATGAAGCAAAATATAAAACCATACTTTTATGATTCGAATTTGTACCTTCATGCATTGAAATTATGCATCAATGTTTTCAAATAACATTTTTTGAACAGAATATTCATAAATTCTTCTTCCACCCAAGCTTACGTAATTGAAAAAAAGCTAGGAAAAGTTATCTTTAGACTTCTTCTATTGATCACGTTGACAGATGACCTACCAAAATTCCATATCTTCTTTACCACGCGTAATTGACAAAAGAGAGACGACCAATCACAAAATTTCTGTTTCAACTGAAAGACCAAGTCATGCAATGAATGATCAATTCATTTATAAGTATGCAATACAAGTCACTTTATATTTTCAAAGAAAAATTCATATTTAAGTTTAAAATTAACACTATTAGAAGAAACAATCACAAATTCGAATATAAACCTTTAAACGAATATAAATTATAAAAATATCGATCGTTCTAAGTAAACTGTGTGCTTCGTGAGCTTGGAAACCACTCCCTGTAGAGCGTGAGCCCACTCATTGAATATCTGCAATTTGTTAATATACAATTTTGGTTCGCATACAGATTTAAAAGGGCTTTTTTTTATATTGCTGTTAAATTTTTTTTTTGAATTTATCATATTTTTTTATTATTTTAAGGTTTATTATACTTTTTACGGTATAAAGTGAATTCAATCACAATATATGTTGACTTTAGCAAATAAAGGGAAAATTTGCCGGATTACATACCGACTTCTAACGTCACTTCAGCAAAAATTATTAGCTAGCCGATTGATATGATGAAAATCACCATATATCATGAAATAAAAATAAAAGCACACTAAACTCTGAAATAAAAAATTCAACAATATCCCAACAATTATTCCATTTAAAAACAATAATCATTTATTTTTGTAAATAATTTAAATAAAAAGAAAACTGCTTGGGTGAGAATAGAAGCAGGAGGGTGGTTTTTTTATTTAAATTAAATTATGTACATAATTATCCACTGTGTAAGTAATAAATTGAAAAGCATAATGCATATAATGATAGAAAAAAAAAAGCATAATGCATAATGGATTTAAATATTTGAATCCAAATCTATATAATCTATAATAATATAGCGAATTCTACTAATTGAGTTAGCTAATTTGATTTTTTTTTTACAGCATATAGGAGCCTAGGAGGAGTGATATCATTGGTAGAACTTTTATGAACTAGGGTGGTCATGACTCTTACAAAAATATCTAAAAAAAAAATTAAGGGTATTATAAGTTTTTGGACTTTGAGAAGAAAAAAAATCAATTAAGTTCGTGAATTTTTTTTGTATTTAATTGTGTTTTTATATTCTAAAAATTTCATCAATTTACATCTTTGACCAATAATGACTATTAAATCTAATAAATTTTTGGAATCGTTTTACAAGCGATCATTTTTGAGAGAAACACATGAAGCAAAGATGGGGTAAAGTGATTAGGGATGCAGCTTATAGGGAATGACAATGGCATATTGCTTCAACAATGAGACCCAACAATCTCTTCGATCCAAGTAACTAAAAAACTCCCTTGGATCCTTTGTTAAAATCAAAATAATATTTTTCGGGTGTTTGGTTGTGGGCGTGAAAAAAGACTCATTGAAAAACTCCAACTTTTTACAAGAATGAAAACTCGATTTGATTTTTTTAGAATTATTTTTCTTGATTTTTCTACTGGTTGATTTTCTGTTTTGAGAATGAAGAAAAAGAAATAGAAATTTCTGTGATTCCTTGAAGATTGCCTTGCCCAGCCATTTAGACTCACATGGCAGCTTTTGATTTTTCCATTTTTTGTGTTTAGTTGAAGGAAGGAGACGAAATGAAGGAATTAACGTTTGTTAATTTATTCCTGAGTTATTATCCACGTGTTGCAAGATTATTGGAGGGGCATATAGAAGGGGCAGAGAAATTCTGTTCGCGCTAGCACATAAAATCTCAATTAACATTAGATTTTGGCTGAGTGGTATTAAGTCAGTAACAATAAAATTTAATTTAATACGATAATACCTCCTGGATACTAAATTCTTTTTTACCATCTTCATTTATATCCCAAACAATTCCTTCAAATCGATCGTTATGGAAAAAATACAATAGCGCGTGAAGTCTCCTACATAACTTGACCGGATAAATTGGAAAGCTTAAACAAACTTCTTACTACTATTCTAATTCAGACTATATTTTTCTCGTCCTTCATTTTGAAGAAGAAAAAGAAAGGAGCCTTTTCCTTTTCAAAAAGGACTCTGGGCGTGTCTTTCACGAACCTGACATCGGTGAAAAAACTGTATTTATCGACCAAAACTATCTGACTTGACTCGCTATAAATACATTACATATGTCCCTACCCAAGCTATCAAAAGTTACTTGCGCACTTATTCTTCTCCTGTCTCCTTTCTTATTATTCATTTCATTATCTCGTCTCTGTTCTCAAAGTCGAAAATGAAGGTTAGATTTTCATATTTGCCTCTTTCTTTAGTTTCCAGACGCACAAACACATAGAGAATCAAGAAAATTTAACTGAATATGAATGGTCTTTTCCCTCCTTGTTTTTTGAGTTATGATTTGAGCAATAACTAACAGCAAGCGGTTTTGTTTTTGACAGAAAGTTGTGTTGAAATTGGATTTGCACGACAACAAATACAGACAGAAAGCCATGAAAACAGCCTCTGTTCTTTCAGGTATTGTAAGTTCTTTCACACTAAACGAATTTCATCATAATTACAAATCAAGAAGAAAAATAACTTACATACTCTTAATTCTGCAGGGGTTGAATCAGTTTCCTTTGACACGAAAGACCAGAAACTGACAGTGATAGGAGACATTGATCCAGTGAAGGTAGTGAGTAAACTAAGGAAGCTTTGCCATACAGAGATAGTTTCGGTGGGACCAGCAAAAGAGCCAGAAAAAAAGAAAGAAGAACTAAAACAAGAGGAGCCCAAAAAAGAAGACCCAAAAGCACCTTTAGCCTACCCTTATCCGTTGGTATACCAACCTCAAATACCCGAATATTACAGTTACGGTAGAGTTGTTCACGATGAACCAGCTGGTTGCGTCATCTGCTAGAGGAAGATGATGAACAGTGACTCATTGAGATGGGCGGAGTCAAGTGGGGGCCGCAAAACATAAATATTAAAAAATATAAGATAATTTCAGAACTAACCCAATTCTTTTTTTAAAAAATTATATATATCATTTTTTTTTTTTGAGTGGGGGTCGGGAAAGAGCCCCTACAAGTGCGGTAATACCTCCGACCTGGATGGGTATCTTTATATTGTAACATATCCTTTTTTTTATCAAAACATATCCTCATTTTAAGTACCCTTAATTTGTAATTCTTATATATTTAATATTCTTTTTAAGTAATAAACAGAACGTGTTTTTTTAACAAATTTGTGAAGTTAAATTATGGTTCTCAATTCTCAAATGCATCTGTATAAAAAATCTACTTTAATTATTTTTATATCGACTGAACAATGCCTGATAAGGCTCTTGTATAGTATTTTATAGAAGGTTAAACCTCCTAAAATATGTTGCTGAGATGAATTATGGGTTACTTTTAGCATTTTATTGATACGTCTGGCCAAATCACTCTTAATCTTGGGGATTGGCTTTTGAAAAAATAAACGTCAGCACGCTTTGTTGTCTAGCCAAATCCCTCGTTGGTCTTTTTTTTTTTTTTTTTTCTTCCTTAATTTGACAATTATGAAGAATCGAAATGAAGCAGTCTTTAATGGTGCATTGCAATATGATATAGTAGTATTACAATGAGGCATGTCCTGAACAAGATATTTTTACTCTTGCACTTGTTGGCGCCATCTACCATTGTTCCGGCCACAAACAACGTTGGGTCGCCCATCTAATGGAATCATCCTGCAGTAGGATGGAAATTGGAATTGTCTTAATTCCGATGGTGGGGTTGCTTCACACAGCAACATCATGGCTTGTAATCCTGGAGCCTTTCCCTTGACAACCGATCTTGCCCAAATACGGCGTAGAAGAGAAATTCTAGGATTGAGATCTGAGAAAGAATTTTTCCCAGGTGAGTGGCTACGTTTTGGGGTGGTAATAATAAATATAAAATATATATATATATATAATATGCATATAAATAAAATATGCGTTATATCTATAACTAATTACATATTTAATATATTATAATCTAATGTCATATTTTTATATTCTCGGGAAGGGGTGACATATGCGAGCAAGTTTATTTTTTTTATCTCCCCATGAATTGTATGTTTGAAACAATAAGGACAGAATTTCTTCAACTCCAATTGATTAGGCATATTGTGTCGATTTTTTTGAGTAATATACCTGGAAATGCCTGTTGATTCCATATTAACATTAACGTCGTTTCGAACACAACTGGTATATTCCAAAATAATCGTTACTCGAACATCTTTACTCTTGGCCATGAACCTCCTTTGAGTTTTTAATTCACCCAACTTTTCTATTTTCCGATCAAAAGCGAAGAAGAAAGGAATGAAAAATAAATAAATAAAAGTTGCTAACTCAAAACCAAATCTTGAAAGATTTCATTGCAATCAATATAGTAAATCAATATAGATTTATAGTATTGGTGGAGTGATTCGTGAATCGTGACTCATTTGGCCATTTGTTGCTAGGTTTCAACAAGAATGTTGGTGTTTCATCGGTTCTTCATGCTGAATTGTGGGTATCTATGAAGACATAAGGATTGCTTGAAATCACAGTGTAACGAATGTTACTACAATATCAAGCAATAAGAAGAAATAGAGATGAGAGATAACAAGAAGAAAATAGATTTCAGCAAGGATATTGTGTTGAGTTGATCAAACAATGGCAATAGGCCAAGAGGGGGTGAATTGGCTATTTAAAAGTTGAAAGGTGTAAGATGGAAATATAAGAATTAGACACAAGCAATCCACTCACTGAATTCGTCCCCTTTTCTCGGCTTAGGAGGAAACCGTTACAATCGATCAAAGCTTTCTGCCCAAAGCTTGATCAAACACACTCTTACAAAGAGAAATTATGGTAAACAAAAAAATGCCTCTCAAAGGTAGATAAGTTTACCCAATTACGAGTTCACACAAACCCAAACTTGAATAAAAATGAATACAATAAAATCTCTCAAGAGGGTTACAAGAATTTGACTCTATACGGTTCAAAAGGATTGGATTTATGCTTGAATGTGCTTGACTTGTTCAATAGTAGTTGTTGTAGCTTCAAAGCCTTGCTTTTATACCATCTCATTGATTTTTAACCTTTTGGGTGGCTGGCACCATTAATAGAGTCGTTAGGATCTCTTTTTTCCCACCATAAATGCTCTGTTGCAACCTATCGTATCGATACGCGAGAGGCTGTATCAGTACAGACTTGAAATGGAAAGAGCTATTATATAGGTAAAATAAAGGGCGTATCAATACACGGGAGGTCGTATTGAAACGCTATAAAGAGACGTATCGATACGTTTTTGCTCATTTGGGCTACTGCCAGAACTTGTATCAGTACACCACGTAGGTGTATCGATACGGGTTAACTGATTTTCAAAATCGCATGTTCCCAATAACTGACCTGGAAACATTCAAATCATAAATAAAAATATTTGAGAAATCTCAACTACTGTATCGATACGCCAATAGCCGTATCGGTACGCTATTCTTAAATCTTAAACCCAATATGAAGGCCACATCGAAACAGATGGCACTATATCGAAACGATTGAGTAAAAACCTTAGCCCATATGAAGGTCGTATCGATATGAAAGGAACCGTATCGAAACAGATTCTTATAGTGGCCTTTTAAGTTAAGCTCGTATCGAAACGTTCGAGGGTGTATCGATACGACTGGGCGTAAAAGTTGAGTTTGGCTTTAAAAACACTTAGAAAATTTTATGGGGTTTAAGTTTTTTACTTTGAATAATTTTGTACTTGAAAAATCCTTGTCAATTGTAAGTCTTTAAGATACTTAAAAATTTATTTTCTTTTACAAATAGGTCTTTAAACAATTTGTTATATCAAAATCAAACTTTTGTTTTACAATCTCCCCATTTTTGATATAACAAAACCAAGTTGAATTTTTAAGTCTTTTTGAAAAAAAACTCCCACTTACTTTAAGATAGGTTTTAAACACGTTTTTGAAAATTTAAGCTCTTTCTTCTCCCCCTTTTTGTCAGATCAAAATCAATGATAATAAAGGATAGAAGCAAGAAATATAACAATGAAGCATAATTCAAAGCATAATCATAAGCAACATAATTATCATTGAAAGTTCAAAGCAACATAATCCAAATCCAACTTAAAACTTAAAAACAAACTAAAATCAAAACATAGGTTCTTAAAGGAAATAACATACGTGCATAAAATAAAGATTATAATATGACATGTATGCAATGCAATGAATGTCTATGGAGCATCCTCGTCCTTTTGATCCTTATCTTCGTCATGGGTTTGAGTAGCCTGAGATTGTCTTCATTCCCTATGGAAAGCCGTGAGAGATATGTCCATCGAACCTTGTTGGCTTTCAATTGCTTGAACTCGATCCTCTAAGGAAGTGAATCGAGTATCAATGGCCGCAAACCCTTCATTCATGGTTGTCTTCAATAAGGTAATAGAGGTGTTCAATGTAGTGAATTGCTCATTGAGATAAGCTATGAGAGCATCTATAGTCGGTGGAGCTATCGGAGCTTGAAGGGCGGCTTGTGAAGAAGCTTCTGGTACTTCAGGGATTGCATCATGTGGAAGCTCGGTGAAATGTTGCCACTCACCATTGAAATAGTGAAACTTTGAACGAACAAGAGAGCGCTCATTGGATTCGGTAAGAGGCTCAGGAAAGTCTTGCGAGCAATCGATCTCTAATTGAGTAAACAAGTAACTCAATGTTGTCCCATAAGTGAAGGATGAAACTAGAGACGTGTGGCGATGTTGGACGAGGTAACTAGCTCCGCAAACATAATTCGAGCAAGATTGGGCTGCTTCTCTTCACGAAAACATCTAATCCAAAAGTCGTCTACTTGTCGGATAGTGGAAAACTTACCACCGGATGGATGAAACCACCAAGTGATCATCAAGTATAAGATACGATTGTGAGCATCAAGAACAGTGAAAGAACCGCCAAGAACATGTTCCATGGAGTCCTCATCGTCGATTCCCCCATCTTCTATCCCAAAAAGATTGACTAGAGTTTGAACATTAATACGAAATTTCTTCCCCATTAAAAATGACTCAATAGCAATGACCTTATAACAGTCTTGGTCAGGGATGCACCGAGTATTAGCAAAGAAAATCAAGACAAAGTTACGGTATAAAATCCCGGGGATAGTAAAAAATTGAATAAAATTTCAACGTCTCAAAAGATGAAGATATTTAAACTTGAAACATTTCGAATTTAAAAATAGAATAGATGTTACTCTTTCGCGGCGAATTTTGTAGTTTTGATATTGCTTGAAGTGATTTAAAGCTGCTGGGGGATAAAGCTCTTTTGATAAATAACACTAAGGTTGGGACAAGCCAAATTGTCTTCGTTTGAAGACTCGCCAACCTCGGTTGCTCTAGCTCTCTTTCTCGGTGCCATAGATAATCTGAAAAATAATTTTAAGGCACAAAACAATGTATGCATAAATCATCATATTCGATCCAATATTCAATCTAATAATTTGAAGTACCAGAAGCTCTCTTTCTCGCAAGACTTTCCTGAGCCAATATACAATGTATGCAGCCCAATCTTGCTCGAATTATGTTTGCGGAGCTAGTTTGCCTCATCCAACATTGCCACACCTCTCTAGTTTCATCCTTCACTTATGGGACAACATTGAGTTACTTGTTTACTCAATTAGAGATCGATTGCTCACAAGACTTTCCCGAGCCTCTTACCGATCCCGTTGATGAGTGCTCTCTTGTACGTTCAAAGTTTCACTATTTCAATGGTGAGTGGCTACGTCTTGCCGAGCTTCCATATGATGCAATCCCCGAAGTACCAGAAGCTTCTCTACAAGCCGCCTCTCAAGCTCTGGTAGCTCCACCGGCTATGGATGCTCTCATGGCTTATCTCAATGAGCAATTCACTACATTGAACACCTCTATTACCTTATTGAAGACAACCATGAATAAATGGTTTGCGGCCATTGATACTCGATTCACTTCCTTAGAGGATCGAGTTCAAGCAATTGAAAGCCAACAAGGTACGATGGACATATCTCTCAAGGCTTTCTATAGGGAATGGAGACAATCTCAGGCTACTCAAACCCATGGCGAAAATGAGGATCAAAATGACGAGGATGATGAGGATGCTCCATAGACATTCATTGCATTGCATACATGTCATATTAGGATCAAGAGTAGTTGAGAGATTAGTACTCACATTTTCCCCTTGCATTTAAATGGAAAAATATTTCTTATGCTTAAGTATAGTATGAGTATTTGCACTGTCTGCTAAGCATAAATCGTCACAGTTCATTGCATATTTTATTTCGAAAGTAAACATATTCTTCAAAGGATAAATTAACATAAAGCGTAAATAAATAATATGTAAAACAAATTAACATAATGTCAATTAATATAAATAAATAATAAATAAAACAAATTAACATAAAACAAAATAAATAAAGAATCAATTATTCCATTTAGAGGTTATAAGGGAAATAAAATAAATGGCGAATTATTCCCTTCAAGGGTTATGAGGAAATCAACAATATCTAATTGAGTTGGACTAGAAACGCCAAAATTATTTTTTCCATAAACAAAATTTGTTTATATTTTCTTTCCTTTATCATTCATGATTGTGGATAAAGGTCCACAATGCTTCAGCGTTTGGCAAATACAAAGCTAATTATTTAAGTTGCCACATCTATGACACATAGATTCCTCTTTCTTGGAATAATATTTTGCGCTATTGTCATCTTTATTGTTCCACTTGTAGTGGGTATAATTATTCTCAAAATGACCATAATGTCTATGTCCATAGCCTTGACCATGACCACAACTACTAATGTGGCATTTATTTTTTCTATTATAAAATCTCACATTCACTTTAGGGAATGGAGTGGAGCAAGTGGGCCTTTAAAACATTTTTCACGATATTGTGTCTGAGAATAATATTATTTGCGAGAAAAGTGGATGACATATTCTCATCAGTAATATTTTAACCACGTAACTTTAATTGTGAAGTAATTCGAAACATAGTAGAGTTATACTCGATTACTGATTTAAAATCTTGCAATCTTAGATGCAACCAACCATATTGAACTTTAGGTAGAATAACAGTTTTCTGATAGTCATATCGTTTCTTTAGATTATTTCAAGGAACAAGAGGATCTTTCAATGTTAAATATTTAGATTTCAACCCCTCATGGAGGTGACGATGAAGAAGTATATGGTTCTAGCCTTATTTTGAGTAGATTATTACAAAGATTTAATCCTCGTACGCGGCATTGTTAAACCAGTTCACAAGGTCCTTTAGAAACCTTCTTTGAGACCAATAGCCTTGTAGAACGGGATGTTCAGCTAATATATTTGGATTAAACCAACAGAACAGAGAACGTAAATCACCATAATTTATAACACTCTTCTTGTAGATCATAAATCACTATAATTTATTGCACTTTAAAATCGTAATTTAAAGAATAAAAATAGAGTTTACCAATATTGATTTTTCTCTCGAGGACAATGGAGATATAAATTACCAAGACAACTCCTCATAATCTCTTTATGTCATATCTCTTTCCAAGTCATTTAAAGATATCATGTAAAACTTAAAATATGGTTAAAAATACCAACTTTAATCAATAAAACAACATTAATAAATATGGATCTTTAATTATGAGGATATATTAATAAGTATACGACATAATTTTCTTACCCCATAATTAAAGCCTTCTACTTCGAGAAGCATTGGTCCAGAGTTGAGAGCAAGGGAAGCCTTATCCCCATAATGTCGCACAACCCTTTGCAATGTAAGAACCAAAATTTTCTTTTTCTTCTTCTAGTAAAATACTCAAAAAATTCTTGTTTCCTTTGCATTACTATTGCAAACCCGAACATAGCGAAGTCTATATTACTTATAGATGTTGCTGCTGCTAAGGAAAAATCAATGTGAGAGAAAAATAAATTCTAGAGAAAGTGATAGATAATTAAGGGTGATTGGTCAAATATTCAAAATATTAGAATGAAATAATAATCGAACAATATATCAAAATACACTGACCTAAATATAAGAGTGGTTAATCAATCTTTATATCGATATACAAATAAACAAAACATACAAGAATTTCCAAGCTAAGTTGAATATATAGTAGATGTAATCATCAATATCTTGTTGAAATCTTTTTCAGGAATTGCCGACAAGAACCATGGTTATTGAGCAAGATCGTGCTGATAACGTGTTGTGAATAAAGTAAAGAGTATGAACAAAATAGATGAACAAGAATAAGATGAGAGACAAATAGAGAGACTTGTATTATATTCTCAAAATAGGGTTGTGTACAATGCTTTCTCCAAACTCTATATTTATAGGCATAAGATGAAAACCCTAATTTCAATGGGTATTAAACTCTAATAATAAAGTACATTAAAGTCTCATTTAATATATGGATATCTACCATAAATAAAGATATTCATAACATGGTAAATTTTTTAAAACAATTTTAATTAAAAAAATTTAGTAAAATATGTAATTAAAAGAAAATTTGATTAGAACTAAAAGTTTAAAACAAATTGAACTTCAATTGCACATGGTAATAGTAAACATTATTTGAAAATATAATGGTAATGTCTTTATCACGAAAATTATTAGATGGACCCGGCTCACCACCTCATACATGATCCCAGCCAATAAGGTTCATCCATCTAATTTTTTTTTCAAGGTGAATCATCACCTCTTTTCTACATGTTAATAGAGAGTGGGTAGTTATTTTAAAGTGAATAAATCTTATTGGCTGAGATCACGAATGACGTGGTGAGCCAGGTTCATCTAATAATTTCTCCTTTATCACTTATTTCTGGGGTAATGTAATATTTCCATGGGAATATAAGGAACTATACATGCTAGATAATTTTGTCTCTAAAATTTAGTGTTTTGTAAATTTAATCTTTTCAAATTAAACCATTAGACATTTTCATAAATTGGGTGTGCCACTTAGCTCGGTCTTATATAATTTAAATAAATTAAAGTTACACATTTCATTTTAATTTAATTATCGAATATATAAATATTAATATAAAATTATATTATATTTTTTATTATAAGTAATTATTCCATACACATGCGGTGGAAACAAAAAGTTTTTTACAAGCACCTTAGTTTTAGGGTTTGGAGCTATAATTTAAGAAATACTGGCCCCATTAAAATCTCATCTACAATCAACATTAGAAGATCTAATGTCAACCCTTAAGGTGGAAAGTGTACCCACTATTATTATCCATTAATAGCATCATCAATTACAATATGTTCAATACAACTTGGACATTCAAAATAAAAATAATTACATTGTTGTTCATTAAATGCCTAATGTGCTAATGAATGGGTTGCCTAATTTGTTGGCCGATGAATATATGCAACTGATAGATGGTGATGTCGTTGTAGAAGATCTTTCGCCTCGGTCATGCTTTGAGCCAATATCGATCTACTAGGAGTTCTTGATTGAAGAAGATTAACCATGTTTGCAGCATCTCCCTCAATAAGAACCTTTGGCCATCCTTGATCTAATGCAAAAAAGAATTGCCACATAGAAAGCATGGCTTTCGACAGTCTCTACTGAGGTCGCTCTTGGTAATGTGCGTGCACGTCTTGCTAAAACTAGGCCATTACGATCTCTTGCTAGAATTCTTATCGCTCCATGACCTGTTTGAGAGTGAAACATACCATCAATTGTTAGTTTAACCGTACTTAGAGGAGGCTTAGTCCACAGAGTCGTTGCTCGTGTTTGTGGAAAACCATATGGTAATGGTGCTATGGTAGCACCATGAAATTTTTTGTGCAAGTGTTGTGCATTTTCCACAATGAGGAATGTTGGCTGTAACTTTTTATCATGAACCAAAGTGTTGTGTCTCTTCCATACATTCCAAAAAAGCACAACAAATCTTGAGTAAATATTGGCGCACAGTGCTCCAACCATTGAAAACAAGATGGTGATTGATCAACCAAAGCACGGCCTGGTAATTTGAAGAGCAAGTGAACTTCCTTGATAGAATACAATCTCTCAATGCATACAAAAAACCTCTAATTCCGTTTGGCACAAAAGAAAAAAATCGTTTGAAGAGTTAAGTACACCAATTCGAGTATTTACCGGAAGATCTTCATGAGCAACTCGCCAAATAAATACCTTAATATTCGAAAGTACCTTGAGCTTGGACAATGTATACCATATCTTCGGAGGTGGTGTTGGATCATGATATTGCCTCATGAGCCATGTATAGCTCAAGCGTGTAGAATATGTCCCACTAGAATAATTTCTCCATATCAGAATATCCGAGCATCGGTTTGCAATAACACAATGAAAAATAGCCTCAACATCTGTAGGAGTGAAGACATAGCGAACTTTGTTAACATCTCACCCATTGTATGATGGAACCATGAAATCACCACAAGTCAAGAGAACATGCAAGCTATCAGTATAAGTCTCTAATAATTGGACCCGTTTTGCACCACCCCAATTTGCTTTGAATATGGGAGTAGCACTATCAATACCAATCTGCCAGAAGAAACTATCTCGGAGTTACTGCAAAGCATTAAAGATAAATCTCCAAGCATAGGATGGCTTGTCACCAATTCTCACATTGAACACATTTCGTCCTGCAAAATATTTGTAAGAGAGAACACGAGAAACCAAAGATTGTGGGTCAATTAATAAATGCCATACATGTTTACCTAAAATAGTGATGTTGAACTGATGAAGGTCCTTGAATGCAAGACCACCTGCTCTTTTGGGAGCACAATTTTTTTTCCAAGCAACCGTAGGCCATCCTTTGCCAGAAATTCGACCAGACCACTAGTAATTGCACATCACACTGACAATCTAAGAAATAAGACAATCTAGAAGCCTATAGCATGTCATGACATAAGTTGGCAAAGCTTGAGCCACAGCTTTAAGGAATACTTCTCGGCCCCCATAAGACAAGAGGTTTTTAGTCCAACCTCTCACTCGTTTAGATACTTGGTCAAGGAGAAACCCAAGCTTTATAGACTTGTTCTTGCCGATAATCAACAGCATACCAAGATAATGACCCGGATCATCAACTTCCTTAATAGGGAAGACATCCTGAAAATGATTGCAACTCAACTAAGATGTAGAAGGGTTGAAATAGACTTGTCATAGTTGATTTTTTGACAAGACAAAGAATACTAGATATCCAGAATTTGCTTCACCCATGTAATTTCTGCCATAGAATTTTTTACAAATAATAAACTGTCATCTGTATACAGGAAATGTGTTATACTCGAACCATTCTGACTAGCACAATTATCTCGAATAGAGCTTTGATGCTTTGCTTTGTGAAAGAGGGTAGACAAACCCTGTGTACAAAAAAGAAAAAGAAAAGATGACAAATGATCTGTAATAACCCGAAATCCATATTAGTGAATCGGGTCTCGGACTCAGCATTGGGCCTTTACTTTGAAAGATAAGTTAAGGGCTTTTAAGAGGGCTCATTAATTTTGGAGAATATGGTTTTAAATTTTAAATAAGAGTGTTGGTGGAAAGAGGGGAGTTATGATGGAAGAGAGAAAAAGAGAAAAATGTGAAAAGTAGATGAGAGAGAAAGAAGAGAAAATAGGAGAAAACTTGAGGGAGAAGAATTCAATCTCCAATCTACGGAGATCTAGCCATTCGACATTGACACATCTACCGCCACTGTGCTCATCTCGTCAAGACGAGTTCACCGGTACCACCGGCATCACCATCGAAGTCACCGTCGGAGAGGTGAGAGAGAAGAAGTTTTGAGTTTTCCAGTTGAAGAGGTTAGAAAGTTCAAATTGAGAAACGAGGCCACCACCGTGTTTAAAGGCTAGAAAACAGTTGATCTGGGCGTTAACTATCGTCATCTGGCCACCAAAAGCCGTTGCGCGTGCTGCCCCTACGCGTGGGTGAATTCCAAACGTGTGAGCAGCTGTACTGGCTCAAGTCGAGCCGCTAGGCTTGAGCTGTTGGGCCAGCTGGATGAGTTGGCTTGCCAGCCAAGCCTAAGCCGACCTGAGTCGACCTGCCAACCGAGCTGAGTTGCGCCGCCAGCTGGATAACCGTTAACTTTTTCCGGGGGACCCTACCCTGGGGTTTCTCGACGTTCCAGATCCAATGGCATAGTCTGTTTTGCCAAACTCAAACCTGGTAAGCTATTTTTACGTATTTGGCCCTTCAGATTCCTTAGAGAATATGTTTAAGTGATACTTATAATATTAATTGGTATTTGAGGATTATTCGAGAGCGAATATCGGGTCAAGTAGAATATTCGAGAAGCTTGGATGAGTATTTTAGCGGTATCAGCATAAGGTTAGTACACCTCGGACTCTTATCGCTTCGTGAGCATCATAAATGTAATTGTCTTGCGTATTAGTATCTGCAAATGGGTTGATGATAGATAAGCATGAGTAGGGACCGGTATATTGGGGCTTCACATATTATGAGATGCTTGTTGATGTTACGGATATGATGGGACTGTTAGAGGCTTTAGAGACCGTGTAGGGTCGTTTGCCCTGATTGTGTGATATCTGATAATTTGTTGATTGGTTAATGATTGCGATGTCTTGTATGCTTGTTCGAATGGATTGATGTGATGTTATGAAAACTGTGTAATAGATGAATGATGGTTATATTCGAATAAATAAGTATAAACCGGTAAGCAATGTTAATTGAGTAAATACGTTAGTAAACCAATTTTAATGACTTCTATAAGCTTTAGGGATCGAGTAAGCAATTTTAGTAACAGTACGTGTGTGAGTACAGATACTTGAGGGTACCGTATCGATATTCGTGTTCGAGTACCAGTACTTGATACGCTAAATAATCTATAAATGCAAGTTAATGATGGAAATCGATATTGATATAAATAATGGAACTGCACCGTGAATAAATATGATAACATGGATTAATGGAACTAATAAATGAGATTAATTATGTGTAAGCTTAATGAGTAATAAATCGGTAAATGTTCGGTGACTTGTTTGTAATAGTAAACCATAGGGGTCATCGGTGGATCGTGTGTGGAGCTGTGCCAAGTTTGGGCACCTGTATGGTTGAGTCACTGTTGGTTGTTGGGATCTGGATACCCAGTGGTAGAGTGTGGCAACATATGAAGACCACTCGATGTGAGATTTCGAGTGATGATGCTCGATGCGAGATTCCGAGCCATTCCACTTGATGTGAGATTCTGAGTGATGATACTCGATGTGAGATTCTGAGTATTGATGCTCGATGTGAGATTCCGAGCATGAGTATACGTTACCAAGGTTGTATGACACTAGGCCTCATTCTAGGTTTGTAATGATGACATTGTGTGTTATGCTCAGGGGGATCCAGTGGGATCTCGAGCATGGTTGGGCCTTGTGGGCTATGTATGATGATTGTTATGTTGAGAGTATGTGTTTAGACGAATAGTGGTAGTGCCACCTATTTAATTATCTCTACGTGTTGCTCGTGCTAGCTTGCATGCTTATGTTTATGATTAGCATGAAGTATAGTAGAGTAGATGTGTACCACTGAGCTTTGTAAGCTCAACGCTCGGAATCGTTGTTTTCGTACGTAGGTTGATCGTTAGATCGTGGGTTCAAGGAGCACTATCGGTTTGGGATTCCAATATGTGGAGGCCTTAAGAGTACGATACTTGTGTTTAGTGGGCTATGTATTCATAGGACCTTACGTGATTGAGTCTGTACTTCTTATTTGGAAATTGTATTAATTAAATCAAATGTTTAGATGTTTTAACTTAAAGTGGAGCTCATTTATAACTATTTAAATGATTTATCTATATTTTCAACTATTGACTTTAAATACTTTTGAGAAATAACTTGTTTGAGCTAAACGTCGCTTGGGATTTTTAATGGTTTTGATTTGGGCTTGAGGCCCAATTTGTGACATTTGGGTCGGGGTGTTATAGGATCACCTTGCCTTATCCCCTAGTAGAACAATCACATTAGATAAAACACTATTTAATCTGACCTCGTAAGAAACAGTGGTGATACATCTCATAATCAACTCTACCCACTACGAATCAAAACCAAGTCTGAGCATTACTTCCTGTAAAAAAGTCCACTTAACACAGTCATAAGCCTTCTCTATATCAAGCTTCAAAGTTGCCCCTTTATTTGGTCCATTCTTCGAGGACTGCATGTAATGGAAGATCTCATGAGCTACTAGCATATTATCTAAGATTTGACATCCCGAAACAAAAGCAACTTGTTCTTCATCAATGCATACCGACATCAACAGTCTAAGATGGTTGACAAGCACTTTAGAGATTGCTTTGTATACCACGGTACACAAGCTAATTGGTCGATATTGCTGCATTGACGCCGAGTCTTCGACTTTTGGAATCAAAACCAGAACATATTTATTGATCTCGGACGTGTTAATCATGTCATTAAGAACATCGAGACAAAGTTGGAGAACATCATCTTCCATAATATCTGCAGTAACAGTAGGTTGAATGCAATAAAAAATTTCAGACGACGGTGCACAATTATCTGAGTGATATAATCCGGCAAAATAATCTTGCGCAATGCCAAACATATCTTCCATCTTGTCATACCATATGCCATTTGAACCTGTAAGTCCACGCACATGATTTTTCTTTTTTTAACCTATTGCTCGGGCATGAAAAAACCTTGTGTTCCTGTCACCATCACGAAGCCGTCGAACATGTGATCGTTGTGCTCAATATGTATCGTCTTTATCATGGAGGCTTTATAACTCAACCTTCGTTGTAGATAAAACATGTAATGAATTATCATTCATGTGGCCGTTAAGAATGGACTCAATTTGTTTGTGCAAGGCTTTAATCCGAGAATTTGATGTTGTCTGACTATCTTTATGCCATACATCTAGAATTACACCTACATATGCAATTTTAGAAAGATCCAAGACAAGTGAACTGTCCCAACCACGACCAACCTGCAAACGGCAAGCATCCTCGCTTTCCCAACATGCATCAAATTTAAAATAATCATTGTAATGGTGATTAGGTGGTGATGGAGCAGTATTTTAAGTGTCCGGAATAATGTAGCAATGATCTGACTCTTCTACAAATTTAGTAATAACCTTGAGTGAATCATGGCATTCGATCCAAGACGGAGTTGCAAGGAATCAATCAAGGCGTTCACACATAGCATTGGATGGAGTGCGAGACTTGTGCCATGTAAACCATCCCTTACTTGGCTGGATATCAAAAAGATGTGTCTAATGAAGAACATCCCGAAAATGCTGTATATCAATACGAGGCCGATGACGACCGCCTTGCTTTTCATTGTCAGGTAAAATTTCATTCAAGTCACGACCAACAAGCCAAGGCAAATCAGGTTGTGCATGCAATCGATCAAGTAATGCCCATGTTCGCAATTTTAATTGATGATCACAATGACCATGAATGCCGGTGAAGCGAAAAGAATCATCCTCACTAGTCAATGTTACATCAATGTGAATTTTGGAGTAGGAAGAAAGCACACAATCTACTTTATTATTTCAAAGCAAAGCCAACTTAGTACAAGACTGACCACTTTTAACAAAGAAACAATCATCTACTCCTAACACCCGTTTGACATATAGTCTATACGGGATTTTTTCAAGCGAGTTTCAGAAAGAAAATTAACATCGGGAGCTTTAATATTTCATAGCACTCTAAGGCGCGAATTGTCGAAGGGTTCCCAAGCCCTTGACAATTCCAACATAAAATCTTCAATGCACCGGACGGGGTTGACCGACAGCCTCCGCCGTGTCTATTCCATGTGTTCTCGGATCAACATTGGTAACAACAAAGTCTGCCCGAGCGAGACCTCTTGGCGGTGGAAGAAGAACGATTTTTGCTATGACTCTTGCGCTTGTGGGCGCGAGCAGCAGCACTGGGATCCATCTTCTCAATATCGTCTACAAAGACAGCCTCATCAGCTTTATTTTCCGTAATGGCAGCCTTATTATCATCCATCCGGGCAGGTAAAGATTTACGGCGGAAAGTCCCCAGGGGAGTTGGGGACGGTGGGATGCAGAATCGTCAAAAGAGGCATCAGGCAGCCCCTTCTTCGTTATTTCAGTCCGTCTCTTAAGGACTTGTGCAATTGGTAAAGTATCATCATCACCTATTTTCTCTCCACCACAATCAGAGTTGTGGACGTCATCTTTATGCCTTGTTCGAAAGGAAGGATTTTTGTGTTTCCCCCCGCTTGAACTCTTCGAAACTGTCCCCTTCGATTTAGTGGCAGCTTTGTCACGATTCTCACCAGCCACTTCAGTTTGGAATGAACCTGTAGCATTAACAACATCAAGTCCCGCTGATGCCACTTTCTCTATCACGTTCACAGCAGCTCCGGACTGTGCTGGGTTATTGTCTAACAATCCATGATCGATTCCATGCGCAACCATATCTTGGACCACGGCTTTCCCCTTTGAAAAATCAGCATCTTTAGTAGCATCTAATGGCAATATAGTAGCAGCAACATTCTCATGTCCAACATCATTTTCCTCGATTAGAACATGCATCATATCAACAGAAATTAACTCGTCAATCATAGATGAAGTTTGTCCCAAAGTTTCAACACCAAGTTCCGTAGAAATTGAGGCTAGATCATCAAGCTCCTTCTCGGATAACCCGGCAGCAACATCCTCCGTTGTAAGCAAAGGAAATTCTTTTGGATTAGCAATTCTATTCATTGTCCGACTAGATGAAGGAGTTGCACGCACTAACACCTTAACGGACATAAATTATCCCCCAATGTCGAGGTTGAGAAGGCATTCGTGTCTCAAAAGGAACACGCAACCACGAACCATATGGTGGGGAGGCATCCTTATCAACTTGCTTTGGGCACAATTCAAT
Source organism: Hibiscus mutabilis (assembly GCA_019671005.1). NCBI lineage: Eukaryota > Viridiplantae > Streptophyta > Magnoliopsida > Malvales > Malvaceae > Hibiscus > Hibiscus mutabilis. The sequence goes on along the minus strand of CM033718.1, from coordinate 55,170,807 downwards.
TTCATGGCCAAGGAATCCACAATTGAAGCAAAATTTGTTCAATTTCTCGTATTGCACCGGAAAAATACGATTTGAACCATCCACATTTTTCCCAATCATAACACACCGCAGCAACGGTTTGTTAACGAAAAGCTCCACTTTCAATCCGGAAATAATCACCAAGGTTACCGAAGCATCAAGTTTTCTGAAGCACGATCTGATCTTCGTTGCGATATCAAGGGACATCTTGTCTAGGGCCAATTCGTATATACGAATCCACCATGTCATCTTCACAAACTCATAATCTCCTAATGCCAAGGAGGGAACAAAACGGACTAGGATTATTGGCTCACAATCAAAGACCCAAGGTCCCCCTCTTTAGGATGTTAAGAGCATCATCTTCGGTAGGAAACTCGAACAAGAACACACCCGACTTGAGTGGAAAAATCTCCACATGCTCATCTGCCATAATATTAGTAAAAACTCTAATGAAAGAAGTTTCATTGATGAGTTTAGGAGATAGAACCTCCCCTACAAGACCAAATCCAACATCGGCAGCCATAGATACAACGTTCGACGTTGTAGTGTCAAAGACAGCAACTTGTTCATATTCTGTGAATCGTAAATTAGCCAGCATCTTGTTGATATTAGCAGACATTCTGTTATTTCGAATGAGAGAATGGAAGAAAAAAAATTCTGTGAAGAAAATAAAGCATAAAGTGTTGATAAAACAACAATATACATGCTTTAAAAGGGTGGAATTTTAGACATGGGTTAAGCCCCACGAGCCTTGCTGTACATGCAGATTCAAACTGCCGAAAACTGCCCACTGCACTGAAAATAGAATTCAAATATGCCCCAATTAAAATTCTGCTTATTCCTTCCATAATAAAATTCCAAAAAACAGTTTTAAACTGCTGAAAACTGTCACGTAAACTGCAGAAAAATCTGTGCATAAACCGATCCAGATAAAATCCTGAATAATTCCTGATAATAATTCTGCCCTCTATTGAAAAAATATCCAAGAAAATAAATTCAGTCCCAATTACAGCTGCCCACGAACAGTATGAAATGAAACTGTCCACATGAAATATGTGACAAGAAAATTCTATCAATAACAAACGAAATCCTCCCTCCATAAATAGTTTAAATTAAACAGTTACGAGAATCCAGTAAACTGTTTCCAAGTAAAATTTGGACCGATCTCATCAGAATAAAAATAATGTGCCCGAAAATATGATAAGAAATTTCACCACGACGTGATCCTTACCGCACGAAGCATGAATGAAAAACTGCCATGAACTGCAGAAAACTGTTTTCTTTAATCCATAAAATAATCACCAAACACCATGAAATATTGGTGAATATTACAAATCTGGTAAGGATAAAATGAAGTTCTGAAAAATATTCAGATGAAACAGTAGTTTTCTAAAGAAAAACTGTCATCGATGAGCAGTATCCGGTGTAACCGGCATCAGAAAATAAGAAAATCGTATCATCTTGTTCGGGATTCACCCATGATTGTATATTTGCAGTCCAAAATTGCCAACATGCATCAGAATTCAGTAGAAAATCCTGGATAAAATCCAACAAACTGAAGAATTTTGTTTTTCCAAAAATGGAAAAATTGAATTCCATACGAAAGTCATCATTTATTTGAGAAATTTGTAAAAAATAACCAGAATAATCATGAACATGATTAATTGTAACACCATTGCGAAAAGATTCAACTCCACACTCAAATTTTTTTCCAAAGTTCGAAAGATTTTTGAAAAATGGAAAAGAAAATTTCAGAGAAAAATCATCCATCCCTTGCCTCCGGTAGTCCATGTAGTCATTGGAGCTATAATTTAGGGTTTATAGGTCAGGGTTAAGGTATATGAGTTTAAAATTTAAGGTGTGTGGTTAGAATATAGAGGTTAGGGTTAAATTTAAGGTTTATAGTTGAAATCTAAATCTTTAACCACATTACCCTTCACTATAAACCCTAACCTATAAACCATACATTCTAATCACAACCCATAAATTCTAAACTCCTAAACTTAAACCCTTAACCTTTAAATCTTAAATTTTAACTTTAAACCTTAAAACTAAACCGCTTGTAAAATTTTTTTGTTTCTAACACCATTGTATTAAATATAAATTCTTTTATTATTTAAATTAAAAATACACAATTCGGAACATACTGGTGTTGACATGGGCTTTATTTTTTCTTAAAAAAATCAGACATCGACCCAACCCAACTAATGGACACTTCTAATCCAAATCAAATACAAAACATAAAAGCCTGATTGTTTAGTCCACAATGATGATTATTTTGCAATATTAGACATGCCATGAAAAACATATTACTATATATAAAATAATTGTATTAATAATATATACATTTGTTTTTTAAACATTATTTAATATATAAACAATATATTAATTATAAAATATAGACATAGTTCAGTTGAAAATGTTGTATAAACTTCCATAACAATGTCTTCTATTTTTATATAACCACCGATATATAATCTATTAACTAACTAATTCGGATCAGGTATTATTAAAGTTTATTTACAATGTCATGATTCAAACATCTGACCTTAATTTAGGGATCTAGTATCTCATCACATTAGATCAACTAATGGCTTCTAATTTAATTTTTTTAACATGCGTAATTGAGTTTCATTAGAAATAATGAGAGGTTCAACAAATACAACATACCTAGGGATTGACACGGGTTGGGTCGAGTTTTTTGCCGACCCGATCCTAACCCGAAAAATTATATACCTCAACCAAACTTGATCTATAAAAGAAATTAATTTTAGAGACTTAATTATAAAAGAAATTAATTTTGGGACCTCCCATTGTTTCTTGCATTCCCTATCTTAAGCTGCAATTTATTTTATGAAAAAGAATATCCAAACAAATATATACATCAATTGAAGACTGTAGAAATTTGTTCTTTTTTAGATTGATAATGAAAACCTTAATTTGGTCCCCAAAAAGGCAAAAACAAAAGTTGAAGTTGGAAACTTGGGTTTGTACATAAACGCCGTAATTAAGATTGCTACTACAACGGCCTGATGTTGATCCAAGCAGGCAGCAGCCCCCAATCACCACTACCCATTGTTCTCCTCTTTCCACATTTCAACCCAATTGCGTTGCGCTTCTTCCAATCCCAGCAACGAACCCTTCCTCTCCGCGTCCCAACTGGAAGACAATGTCCCGTAAGCAATCCCAAGCGTCGATGCCCCAAACGTTATGAGTGTGGTCAAGAACGGCAGCCACAACGGCACATCCCACAAGTTCCGGTCTTTGGCTTCCCCGAACAGGTTCAGCAACGCCACACCCGTGGCCAGTGGAACTCCCACGGATACCAAAATCCTCCTTATCATTCTGTCGAACACCACCTGGGGAATTTCGTCGTCCTCATTGTTGTTTTTGTTTTTGTTTTTGTTGTTTGAGTCTTTGGCTGTAGCTGGTGGTGTGCCGGAAAATCGTTTTGCGTTGGCGTGCAGTTTCCATGTGGAAGAGGGTTGGCTTTGTTTCTGGGTTTTGAGGATTGAAGGGAGGATTGTTGGGGTTCTTGGATCCCATGGAGATGGCTTTGGAAGATAAAATTGCTGGGTTTCTAAAGAGAGTAAAGTCTTCATTGTTTCTTTCCTTGGGCTTCCTTTCCACGAAGCAATTTTTGATCTTCTTATAACACAATCACCTTATCCAAAACATTGAATGGCACTGCTTTCTCCTTTAGTTTTCATATGAGATATTTTGGTTTTTGGTTCCATATTTGACGTGTAATGTTTGTGAAATAGATGATATCTCATTGAAATCAAAAGAGTTGATTGGATTGCACTGCACAATTCTAAATTCTAAATCTCATTTTAAATAAAATTGATTTCTAAACTATTAAAGCCTTTAATTTTATTCTCAAGTTTTGAGTTTCGATTTAAATTGGTCTCTAATTTTTGTGCATTCTAATTTTATTCACAAACTATGACCTCTCATTTTTAAATTTGTCTTCAAACTTTTAAACATTCTTATTTCATCTCAAATTATCAGTACATGCTAATTATATCTCCGTTAATAAAATTATTATAAAGATTGTTAACTTCCATGTAAGCACTGGTGTATCGTGTAATAATATGATGTGAAATAAACGGTAATTAATGTTGAGTTTAAATAAAATAATAATTTAATTTTAAAACATAAAAAGAATTATAAACTAATTGAGAGAACAAAAATAAAAACCAAAAAACCTTTTAATTTCATTCTAAATAATGATTTAGAGGGGTGTGATACAATATTATCGTGTATGTCATATCATAATATTATATAATATACATCATTGTTTATATTAAAGTTAACAAGTTTTAACGGTTTTATTAACAGTGAATGTGATTAGCATATATCGATTGTTTAGGGATGGAATTGAAACATTTAGAATTTTAGAGATCAATTTAGAATGAGGGTCATAGTTTGGGGACGTGTGATTCAATTAACTCAAAATAATATTATATAATTTTAGTTTTTAGTATTCTAATTCAGTTACAAGTAGACCTAGCAAACTTGACCCGATACTCGAACTGGTTCACCCGACTCGAGACGCGATTTCAACCCGAACATGACATGAAACTTGAAATAAATCGAACCAACTCAAATTTTAGTTGAACCGATATGGACTCGAATCAATTTTTAACCGAACCGGAGGAAACTCGAACCGATTCACCCAAACCGAAAACAACCCAAATTTAATTTATGCTAATTCGATTTGACCAAACAACTTTTTAATGGTTTATTGTTGGATACATAATAATTGCTACAAGGTTAATTTATAATAATATATATGAACGATGTATCATTCATATTTAAGAATCGAAGTTTTTTCTTTTCAAACAAGCAAATAACCTATATGATAATTACAAACAAAAGATGTACTTTTGACAAGAATATATCAACATTCTATATATACTTTAATTTGACTCATACTCAACTCAACCCGAAGATCCAATGGTTGACCTGAATAAAAAAACGATTGATGTCCTATTGACCTGAAATTAACTGAAATAATATTGACTTGACCCGACCTGACTAGATACCCGATCCGAATTACCATATAATCAAACTTAAACCGAATGAAGTCAGACACGAACTAACTTGTGCCGAACCGAACTTAAATCGAATGAAATGAGACCCGAAATTACCCGAACCAAACTACATGTTTGCCACCTTTAATTACAAGGTAATATTTTAGTTTGGTTTCAAATTTGAATAAAATCTGAAGACTACACCACTCGAATCCGGATCACTTAAGAGTAATAACATCATGTTTTACCGTCGAAACCACTCAAATAGGTACTATAATTTTAGTTTTTTAAAAATTTTCATTAATTTGGTTTAGTAATAATATACCATAAAAATGTAAAAAAAATCGATAAATATGAATTTGAAGTATAATTAGATGACTCTTTTTTATCTAGCCCAAGTTTGAGCCTAGGAGATGAGTGTATTTCGATCGAGCTGAAAATCACATTTTATTAATTTGCTAAAAAAATCAATTAAAAATGACTTAATTTATTAATTAAAATAAAAAAAATAATTTAATATTTTTCTGTAAAAGTGTAAAAAATGATAAGTATATAAAGAATTACTTATGACTTAATGAATAATATATTCAATACATTTTATTTTATATTTTTAAAGTATATTATCTTTTTAACTTTACATTTAAAAAATTTAATTATATATTTTTAAAATGTTTAAACTAGACATAAATCCCAAACCCTTAAATCGACCTATTTAATTTCTTTTTATATAATTTTTTGACGTGGAATACTTATGTTCCCCTTACTCCATTCACTAAGCCAAAGGAGCACTCAGTTAACGAAAAACACGAGAGGGAGCCATGTATTAGTTCCCAAAATATAATGAGAAGTTGGCTGATACTATAAACATTTGATCCTTTATTTTAGAGAAACTCCTATCATTCAAACCTAAGAACCATGCCTCAGCCTCTCATACGATTTTCTGGATACCTGCACAAATAAATTCACAAAAAAATAAAAGGAAAACTATTTAACGCGTGAACCTCAACAATGGGATTGAAGTTAAATGTAGTTGTATTGAGTTCCCCATACCTGATGGTGAGATGGAGAAATTGAGGTAGGTTTTCCGGGGGAAGAACACAGAGCTGGCTTGGAGAGTGGTGACTGAACGTACGGTGAAATCGGCGAATGAGTAATCGGAGAGTGAGGCTTCGAAGAAATCGGACTTCTCCAGTGAATCTCAGATGATGTTGCTCCTCTTAATGGCGATCTTCGCGAAGGTTGCATGTTGATTGTAATTCTACAGGGGGGAGGGGGATAAAACAGAATAAAAACCTACAACGTTGATGGAATGATATGAAAGAAGCTTACCTGTTGTGAACATCAACATATTCATCGGTTTCATCGAATATTTCCTCCTGCAAATCCCAAAAGTGTTTGATACAAGCTTGGATTCGTATCAGAAAACAGAGAAACAGAGATGAAACAGCAGGAAAAAAAAACCTGCAAAAGTTCTTCCATGACATCCTCCAGTGTTATGATACCAAGAACCTCCTCGTCCGAGGCCGAAAATGATTCCAAATCTTCATTGGAGAGGGTGGCTTGTTCCCATTTCCTCGTTCGTGGGCGTATTTTACTGCCGAGCTCCATGTTTGATGTCGGACTTTGGATATCGATGATAGTAGAATTTGGGGAGGGTGCACTTGAAGCTATGCTATGCTGCTCATGTCGATCATATTCATGAGGCTGCTTAATACCTGAGAATTGAAAATTTGGTGATCATAAGTTCATTTATGTATAAAAAATGTTTTTTTATTACAATAAGAGATTACGGATTGTAGATGTTTAATTGCATAAACCAACTAAATTAAATCTTGAATTCTACATTATGTTTTCTAAACAACTCTAACTAGAGTTATTTATAGGTTAGACTATACCAGATTTCAGCCAGGCAGCCATGCATGATATCAACTACGTACATAGTTGTTCAAGTTCGATTAGATTCAAAGTATAAATCCTAAACTTTGTCCAAATTAGTTCATAATTTTGTTTTGATTCGCTCGAGAAGTGAGTTTTTTTATTAGTAAAGCACAAACTTGATTGACAATTTTTTATGTAATATTTATAGTATAAGATTAATATATTTAACTATTCAAAAAAATTAATATATTTAATTTCCAAATGATATGAAAATATGAATTACATGAGATATACAATTTAAGAGATAAAATATTTATAGAGCTGAAAATAGGGATGAGTTGTACTTGTCAACCGAGCTTATGGTAAACAAAAATTCTCTCTTTTTTTTCCCTTACATATGTCTTAATACTAAACAAACTACAATTATATTTTAACTTTACATCCTAAAAATTATACCCTGCACTTTGAACCTTAAACTCTAGGACAAAACTCTAAATTCAATTGTTTAATGTTGGATATATATAAGGGCAACAAAAAGGTAAAAGAATTCTATTTGCATGCGGTGTATTGACAAGGGACATCGTTATAGTCAAATAGAAGTCTTCTACTCTTTTTTTGTGCCTTTTTATGTCTCACACTATAAAATTAAGTTTTGTATTTAAGGTTAAGATTAGGATTATGATTAAGGTATAGAGAATTGTAGTTAGAGTATATTTTAGGGTTTAGGGTTTAATGTTTAAAATTTAGAATTTAAAATTATGACTTAGAATTTAATTTTGTTAGTGTTGGGGCGGATGATTTATGTCCGCTATAGTTTTGATTGACATTAAATCTCGAGATTGATTTTGAATAACTCTTTGATTTCACTTAAAAAAAAATGAGAATGAAATAAACTATGAAACCCAACCCATATTTTAAAAGAGTATAATTTTTACTTCTCTAAATTATTTAAACTGTGAAATTAAAAAAAAATCAATTTCCCATGCTTCTTTTTTCTTTTCCTCTCTGTTTCATTTCTCTTCTTTGAATGTGAAAATCACTCATGATATATCTTTCACGAATTTTTGTTAAAAAGTTATCTTCAATGAATTTTCTTCTTCTTCTAAAAGCTTAAGTAAATCCAAAGGGAGCCTAGACCTCAATGTGAGATTGTTGGAAAATTCTAATTTTCCACCAATCCAAAAACACTAGAGGAAAGGTGAAATTTTGATTTCCCTCCAAGATAAGGTTTCGTTCTTACATTCTTATTTGAAAATGCTACATATGTATGCAACAATTATACCTTTCACCTTTGACTTCACCCGTTTGGAATTTGAGTGAATTTTGGTTTTTCTAGTTTCTGCAGCCTCATTTACAGCATTATTGCTCTTAACAACAACAGCCATGTGACTGTGCCCCTCCTGGAATAGATTCAATACATCATAGAGAGGTAAACGATCATCCACCCTGTCACAGATTTAACACCAATACAATCAGTTCATGGTAATGACTTCATCTTCAAACTCGTATAACCGGTGTTGGATCAAATGTCCGAGTCCAATAATGTAATTCGAGAATCTAAACTTAAAACTAACCTGGGGATGGATCTAATAGTAAGATTCCTAATACAGGTTTCGTCTTCGGGACTGAACTTGATCAGATTTTTTACCAGTATTAGGCCGATGATATTTGCTGCCCCACCTGAATAGATGGGTACACGACTATGGCCTTTTCTCATGATTAGCCCCATTGTTTTCCTGTACCGTACAACATAAGTTGATGAGAGGGGAAAATAAATTGAGATATACAGCCAGAGACATAGAAGAAGATCGTACTCGTCAAGTTTCGAGTTTATGTCGAGTGAAAAAATGTCACATAGGGGTGTCATGGCATCTTTAGCAGTTTTCTGTGTCATATCCAGAGCTCCAGAGATAATTGTTGTTTCATCATGGGTCAGTTCTCCACCTTTCCCTGCCTATAGATAAACATGAAAATGTTAGCAATATTACTTTAAGGGTCTAATCAGTTTAAGTCGGAAGAATTTCGAGTTCCGCTCGAGCTTGGATATGTTTTAATCAAATTTATTAAGTTGGAAAGCATTACCAACCTCATTTCCAAGCATGTCTACCAGTGTTTTGAGCTCAGCTCGCCGAAGAAGTGCAGAATGCCTTTTCCCCAGCAGCCAATCCAGGAGCTGCAACAATAACAAGAAATGAACCAAACATTCATTATTTTCACTGAAAAACATCATCAATTTCATGTTCCAAAAGGGTTTCAAAACCCCAAATTACCTTACTAATTGGATAAGCTATCGGGAAGAGGATTATTACGATGAACCGAACTAAAACCGAGAGCTTTGCTCCAACACTCAGCCCATACCGAGAACATACAGCTTGAGGAATAATCTAATCAAAACAATACGTTACTTTCAAGCTAAAAACATAACCACCTCTCATTGGATTAGGTTGGTCGGATCGACTATCAAGCAGAAAATGGAATATTTACCTCACCAAATGCCAATATAAGAGTAACAGATATTAATATTGCGCACCACTCGGACAGAAGGGAATCGAGGAAGATCGGAAGAGCCTTGCATTCAGGTACATAGAATTTCAGAAACCAGTGTTCTAAAAGATTGAAAAATGTATAGAAAAAAAGTATAAACAACAACAGATGTTATATATATACCTCCATTGCAAGGGCATTGCCTATAAGTAGAGTGCATAAGAGCAGGTGCTGATTCTTAACTATTGGTAGAATTTTCTCTGCATTCTTCCTATCTTGAGGTTGACCAGCCTTGATGACAACTTCAAGATCAACCAAACTTAGGGACATAAGCCCCAGGGTAAGGCCAGACATGAGGCCGGCGAACGAGACAAGAACCACGCATACAACCAAATACACCCAGAACATAGACTCGCAGCAAGGCACATCGTTGGCTGCCATCCTATCGGTTGATTTAGCTCGCTTGATCGATCAGAGTCGGATTACGAGCAGTAGAAGAAGAAGAAGAGGACAGTGGTGTTGATTACTTTAACTGGTAACTGGAACAACAATTTAGAGAGAACAAATGTACATATATAGCTAAAAAAGCAGCGGTTACCAATACATTGAAAAATGGACAAAAATGAAACCGACTGTTGCGTCATGCAACGCCAAAAGTGCACACCCAAAGCTCATATTCAACGCGTACTCCACCACCCCAAGAGTGAAAAGCAGGAATATATAATTGTTATGGGCGTTCAAAATCTGCTTAATAGGTACCCATAGGTCTAATAAATCTAATATCACTGCTATATTATTACTATGTTTTATCATCTCTTTCACTTTTTTAACTTGTATTATGAACTTATTGGGCCACTAGGTACCAATTAGGCCAGTTTTAAACACTCGTAATAAATATTATTATATTCTTAAAAATTTAAGGTAAACTACACCAATAATCACCGAACTATTGTTTCTTTCCTATTTTGGTCACCAAACTATTTATTTTGGCAAAATCGCCACTAACGTCATTTTTTTTTTCTGATTTTGGTCATTGGTCGTTAAAAAACAAACAACGATGCTGAGGTGAATTTATTTTTAGGATAAACTACACCAATAGTCATTGAACTATTATTTTTCCGTTTTGATCAACGGACTAATTTTTTTTGACAAAATTGCCTGGCGTAGATTTTTTTTATTTTTTATTTTCTCTTTCCTCCACAAAAAATTATAAAATAAGTTTGGCTCACCACGTCATTCCATCAAATAATTTCTCTCACCGCCTTATTTAACAAAGAAATATAACAAAGTTGTAATAACCTTAGTGAGATTGGATCCCTAAACCACTAGTACGAGGTTCTAGGTGCTTAACCACTAAGCTAAGCTTTAATTCTTGTAAAAATTTCAACAAAACTTATATTTAAGTTACACTAACTTACCAACACAAAAGATTGACACGGGAAAAGAGATTCGAACCCATGCAATTATATTTAAAAATCAAACTAAAATTATTTCCTACTTTGTTTGGAAATAAAAAATAATTATTTATTTTATAAATTATATTAATTTCTAAAAATTAAATTTATAATATTTATTTATGATAGATTATAAATTTTAATTATTTGTATTTAAAATTTAAAATAATATTTATATTTATAAATAAATTTTCTATCATAATAAATTTTATAAATTCTAAAACTTTATTGTTTTAATTTTAAAATAAATAAATAATTTATAATCTATCATAAATAAATATTATAAATTTAATTTATATAATTTCATAATAATTTATAAAATAAATAAATAAATATCTTTTATTTCCAGACAAAATAGGAAAATAATTTTAGTTTGATTTTTAAATTTAATTACATTTTAAATTAAAAAATTAGTTTGGTGACCAAAACATGAAACAAAAACAATAGTTCGGTGACTACTGATGTTGTTTACCCTAAAAAATAAATCCATATCAGTGCCGCCGTTAGTTTTTTAACGGCTGGTAACCAAAACAAGAAAAAAAATATAATGGTAGTGACGATTTTGTTAAAAATAGTTCAATGACCAAAACAAGAAAGAAACAATAATTCGGTGACTATTGTGTAATTTATCCAAAAATTTATTAACAACACTAGATTAGTTAAAAACACTAACATAAAAACAGGTGAGCAGGTGGGATTATCATCCTACACGCGTGCAGGGAGGGGAGCAGGTGGAAAAACGGGTGAAAGAATTAACATAAAAATTTATGCTAAGTATGGATGATTTAGGTAATGAAGTGACACATTCTAATACTCTTTTTGATGACAATGAAAACAAATGAGTAGTTGGAAACTCAGGATAAAGAATCGAACACTTTATGGAAAACAAGGATGGAAATGCCCCTTAATTATGTCTTTTTTTGATACCACACTTAAAAAAAATGAGTTTAGGATTCATGGTTAAGAATTAGGGAAATGGTGTATTTTAAACTATAAATGACCAACTTTCACTGTTTGTATTTTGTAATGCGTAAGATCTTCATGCTGTTTTGTGCCTCTGCCCTTTTCATTTAAGAAAAAGGCCAAGAGCTGCCTCTATTGCTTTTTGCAGCTTCCTAAGAATTTTGACCTTTCTATTTAATAAACTTTTTAATGAATTTTGTGTAAATTAAGGAACTTACGACCAGGGACATAGCCCTTAGGTACGGGCAAGTGCGAAGGTGTCCTCTCCCCCATAGTATTATTATCATATATAAATTTTGTGGTACTTTTAAAAATTAATTTGAATTGTTATTGTGTATGCTTGTGGTGATCAAGAGCATTCACCAAGTTTAGTTAAACTTACACTCATTTTGATTTGATATATCAAATCTTTAGTTTAGGTCAATATTTTTTAGCAGACAAGTCTTAAATGATGATGAAGGTTATGCTAGGGGCGAAACTAAAAATTTATAAATGAGGGGACTATTATGAGACTTAAATTTTTGTAAAGAAGGACATAATAAGATTTTAAAAAGATTGAAGGGATTATAAAATTAATTTTTCTTTTTTTTTTCTAAAAAAATTATTCTATTACAATTGAATAGAAAAATTAGTAGGGGGCCACGCCCTTAAAACATGCTCAAATGTAAATTGAAATTACGATGGATGATTTTGTGTTGTTTTAGTTAGTATGACAGGTTTGAAGTATGTTCATATATATTCATTAACATTAGTACAATGAATCGAATGTATTAAAGAGTGCATATTCAAAATGGGGGGGGGGTTGTAATTTTCCAAAGGAAAAAGATCGTTACCTAGAAAAAAAAAATCAATTGTAATTTTCCAAATGATAGATTCCTTGAACCTTTGTCTTGTCGATTTTTTGATAGCCTACTGAAAGTTATGGATCAACCCCATTGATACTATTTTTTTAAGACTTGACTATAAAATAAGTGTTCAAATTATGATTTTTGTAATATGTGTCTAAAGTATTTTTTAGCTGAAATAGGTACTTAATTTTTTTGTCTTGTTTTAAAGTCAACTGAAGCATTTACTTTAGTACCTATTTCAACTAAAAATAAAATTTTGGACACCTCTTTTAGTCAAAAAATACTTTAAGCACATATTCTAGTAAAAAATAAAACTTTAAGCATTTATTTTAAGTATTTATTGTAAAAAATATATAATTTTGACACTTATTTTGTAGTTAATTTTTTTAAATTATAAAGTTTGCAAGTTGTAAAACGACAATATTTCATGAATAATATTAGTACTAACCCAATGGCAATTGATAGTATTTGATTGATACCAAAATAATAAATTTGATCAATTTAAGCACTAAAACTAAGGACATTCAAGCAAGTAAATTTGGCCAGTTGATCAAGTTGGTCAAGCTTATCATTTTTGTTCCCTCGTTTCCCTTAGGTCATGAGCTCTAAACTCACTAGGAACACCCTATTTGGTCAGGTTGGTCAAGCTGATCAGCTTTGTTCCCTCGTTTCCCTTAGGTCATAAGTTCTAAACCTACTAGGAACATCATTTTCCCTAAAGTCTCCCTTTCCCCTCCCTCTATGTAAGATTAGGGTTAGATTTAAGATTTAAAAAAAAAACTAAGTACATTCAATCTTTTAGTCACTTATCACTAATGATTTGATGATATGCTAATATAACACCTTTCACATATTACATGTTATTGTCTCAATATTTAACATGCTGTGTTACAATGTATATATAGTATTATAAAATGATTTTTTTCTTCTCAAAACTAATTTACGCTTTGACCACTTAATTTGTGAAAATTTCTATTTAACTCACCTAACTTTGAATAATTTACAATTTGACAATTGATATTTTATTTAACATTAAAAAAGATATTTGAATTATAATTTGATTTAATATGTAATAAATACTTAAACTAATAGTTTATAATATACAATATAATAGCCTTTTTTCTTCTTCTCTTTCGAAAGAATAATATAATAGTAAATAATAATATTTTGTTATCAATTAATAACATACGGTAAATAAAGTAATAAATAATATATAATACACAAATAAAAATAAATATATTAAAAAAATTAGCTCTCAACCTTTACAACTTTTATCATTTTGACCGCGTTCTTTTTAAGTTAAAATTCACTCTCAAACTTTCAAAAGTTATTTATTGACGTGTTATATAAGATAAAGTGTCTTGCTAGCATAAAATACACCGTCACTAAAGTTTGGGTTAATTTTAGCTTAAAAATATTAAGGGACATTTTAATAAAATATGTAAAGGTTGATTGCAAAATTTACATAACTTATGCAAGGTATTTTTTTTATCAGTATTTTTAATTGCCTTAGCCTGTATGGCTCCTGAAATATGCTTAGAGAGGATCATCTATCCAAACAATTTTTAAATTGAGCTAAAGTTGGTACAGTTTTCTGTTTGATTGTATATTTCATCAAGGAAAGATTATTGAAGAAAAGAATAAGATTCTTGTCGGAAAATTGTGATCATATGAAAACTTTGAGGCATAATTTCAATGGGTAAAGATGGAGAATTGAATCATGAAACTACATCTTCATATTCTAATCCATGAGATATTTACAATGATATTTCATATGCTCAAATTAGTTGAGTGGTGAATGAGAAATTAATGCTCACAGTAGACAACTTGCAATGATTGGAGAGGAAATAGTAAGCTTGAATCCCACATTGATTAGAGACAAAGTCTGGAAGGTGTACATATAATGGAACCAACCAAGAGGTTGATGAATAAGCTTACCAAAGAATGTGTCTTGTGCATGGGCACGATGTGGGTGAATGTGAATGTTTGTATTAGTTTGTCCTAGTGCGGACTTATTGAAATTTTAGCCCAAATACAAAAATTCTCATTCTAGAATTAATCAAATAAGTTAAAATTTAAAATAGATTTTAAGAATCTGAATAATTCATTTTTTGATAGATTTTATTAGATAATATCTTTTTTTGAATTTTAAATTATAAATTTGAGTTCAATTGTGATTAGAACTCTTTCATTGCTCTCCTATAAAAGGGGGCTTCAACAAGAAGAAAATTCACTCATCACAATTGCAAATGATTAATATTTTCTCTAAAAACCATCATACATTTGGTTTTCAATGTTTTCTACGGTGATAGAAGAAGGAAAACTTCCAGTTCGCGATCTCTGCATATGTGCTAGTGTTGTTGATCATTCTATTATTGTATCCTAGGAGATAGACGTCCAATGTTTCTCAAGCACCATAGGAGCGGACAAATCTGTCTTAAGAAAATTGTGTTTTTACAGGCCTCAACAAATTCATTCATCCGAAATGCTGCCCGGATGCAAGTAAACGGTTCTAATTTAATGCTTTAATATTTGATTTATATTTCAATTATTATTTTGTAATTATTTTGTTCTGTTCGTTATAATAATAATTTTATCGTATTTATTTTACTTATTAATTATTATTAATTCTTTGGATTATTAACGCCCTTATCCAATAATCTTAAGACAGATTTGAAGTGTTTAATCCAAGACAAACATTGTGTTTATGGGAAGCGGTGTTGTTGGTGTACAAGTGTTTACTGCTATTGTACCACATGTTTATGCTTGATGTTTCAACATCAATTGTTCACATATTTATATGTTAACTTTTTTTTCTTTAATTATTTCTTAATGTGATTTTTGCATGCTTATATGGGAAAGGTTAAGCCATATGTTTCAAGCCATGGGAGCATAATGTTATACATAGAAAGTATGACCATATTTTCGTGGGTGAGAAGATAGAGTGGCCGCCAACTCTAACCCTATTCAAAGTAGGTGTATGGGTTATTGGAATAGAAATTTTGGAATAAGGTAAATCCTTAAATTATGATATTATCATGGTAAGATTTTTTCTTATTGAATTATATTCATGAGAATTATTATTGTAAGTGTTTTGGGAACACTGAATTATTATTTTTCTACTAATAATTTTTATAGAGACGAACATGATACTCAGGCGAAATCGTGATTTGTTTTGGAAACAAAGATCTCGCAAACAATTCGTTTCGAGAATTAATTCTCGTCGTTTTAACGGGTTTATTTGATCTTTCAAATAAGAATCAATTGAATTAAAATCAAAGGATTAATTCCTTTTGATTTCGGGAAGTAACATTGGTTACCAAATTCAAAGCGTCGATTCCGACTGAGGTCTCAAATCAAAGCATAGAAGAACTTGGTTCTCTATGTCAAAATTAAATTCTTAAAGCCTATTTTGCTGCATGCTATGAAGTGCACAGTCTTTAAAAATGAGTAAAGAATTGTGAGGGTTGTTGGACCATAAACAGATGATTCAAAGACAATTTGAAAGTACATGTTTAGGATTGGTTCTTTGAGAGACTTGGTATTTAAGTGTGCCTAGTGCACCACCTCTCTTTCATAAGTTACCTACCTAGTGCACTGTTTATTATTGTTCTTTCTATTAAGACCGTGTGAAATTTTGTTTTAGGGTTTAGATTACTAAATCTTCATCATCTAATAAAAGTTAGAAATTATGTTTCTATTTTTGGTTTCAGTCTTTGATTAAATTCTCGACGTTTAACAGATTCATAATACTTTGGTTTTAGATTGCGTCTATATGACACAATAAAAAATTAGTGAAATTCATTGGAAAGAATTTCAAACAGGAAAACAAAAAATGTTGCATATTTGACCATGATAAACCTGATCAAATATCTGAAGGATGATCCTCCTATGATTAGAGAAGATAAGGTAAATATTGTTACCACCTTCAAATGTTACTAATGTAAATATTGCTAAGACAAATATTACCATGACAAACGTAGTGGAAGTAAAAAAAAGGACTTTAAACCGCAAATTAAGCGGTATGTTTAAGAAGCAAAATTTCATGGGAAATGCTTTAATTGCCATAAGATGGGGAACAAGTCCTCAGATTATAGACTTCCAAACGAGGTCAATGTTAGTGGCGTAACAATTGACATGGCAAAATATTATTTGAAGGAATACGTTTATTACCTTCATTGATGATAGCACAAAAATAGTGTTATGTGCATTTGCTTAAAAGCAAAGATGAAGCTACAGAGAAAATTGTTCTCTATGAGCATGATGTTGAAACCCAAACTTAATTAAAGGATTAAGATAGGGGGAAGCTCTATATGAGTAACGTTGGTACTATAATGTGCCTAACATATGAGGGAAGATGTTCTATAAGCTAATTACCTTTTAAATAAGGTTCCTCACAAATAAATATATAAGACACAATATGAGTTATGGAAGGTAATTAAACCTTCCTACAACTACTTGAAAATGTGGGGTGTCTTACAAATGTAATGACCTCATTACTGAAGCAAATGGAAATAGAAACGGTGGATTGTATTGGGTATATGAAACATAGCAACGTATATCAATTTCTTGTGAGCAAATCAAAGAATCCTGAGATTCACAAGAATATGATAATAGAATGTCTCATCCTTTGAAGACATATTTCCTTGTATAACTAAGAAAGTTGATCCAAGTTTAACGAAATGAACTTTAAAGACTATCAGTGAAGATAGTCCAGATGTTTAACAAAAGATTGAAACTATAATTTTGTCATGATGACAAATAAGTGTGACAAATGTGTGTATGTCAATCCTACCGACATTAGGATATATGATTCTATGTTGATGACATACTCATTGTTATATGTAACAATGAAATGATAAAACGTACCAAAGACATGTTAAATTCAAGATTAGACATGAAAGATATAAGATTAGACGATATGATTTTGGGCATCCAAATCAAAGGTAACTTGAAGGTCTCATATTGACTTAGTCACACTATAAGGACAAATTTTTGAGAAATTTGGCAAGGATGATTCTGGTATAGCTAGAACTCCAATAGACACGAGCTAAGATCTATCCAAGAATAAAGGTAAAAAAGTTGACAAAGTGAAATATGCAAGGGTCATAGGTAGTCTAATGTACCTCATGATCTGCACTAGACTAGAATTTGCATTTACTATGAGCAATTTAAGTAAATTCACAAACAATCCAAGTGGAAATCACTAGAAAACGATTGTGAGGGTACCAAGATATCTTTGATATATTCGGAATTATGGATTGCATACTTCAATGCTAGTTGAATATATGATATTCAAGATATCAATGGCACAAGTGGATGGAAATCCCCAAGACAAATTGTGATGACCAAGCAAAAAATGGTAGAGCACAAAGCTTTATGTATAATGGTAAGTCGAGGCATATGCGTCATCGACATAATACCATTAGACAACTGATCTCAAATAGAGTTATCTCTATTGATTTAGTAAGATCAAAGGATAACGTTACAGATCCGTTAACGAAAGGTTTGAGTCGAGATTAGGTTGAGAAAACATCGAAAGGAATTAGACTATAGCCCATGGAAATTTAAGACGCTATGTGAAGGAAAACCCTACCTAGTTGACTGGAGATCCCAGATCTAGGTTCAAAGGGACAAAATAATTGCATAGACCTTGTGCGGTCACTGTGGGGTTCTTCTCCCAAGTCCATTCCTATGATGTAAACAGTGATAAAAAATGGTATAGGATAAGCAAAGCTTTTAATGATCATTGTGTGTATCGGTGGGCCGAACAACATAAGTCACCTATGTGAGAATGAAGTGGGGCTGCTTCAAGGAAACTATTGGGGCATAGTTCTCTCAAACTCTTGCAGAACTATGAGATGTTCACGGTTATATGGACATACCCATGAGAACTAAGATTTTTGTCAGTGAGATAGTTGTGTGATGTATATCATCGTTTACACAAATGACAAAATAGTTCAAGGACATCACGTCTACTGGTCAGCTAGTAAAGTAAATATACTTTCACAAGGAAAGGTTCAAGGGAGGACACCTACCTATCCTATACAGCTATCGAGTCAAAATGATTTTAAAAAATCAATTTCATTCATGTGGGGGATTGTTGGAAAATTGTGATCATATGGAAACTTTGAGGCATAATTTCAATGGGTAAAGATGGAGAATTGAATCATGAAATTAAATCTTCATATTCTACTCCATGGGATCTTTACAACGATATCTCATATGCTCAAATTGGTTGAGTAGTGAATGAGAAATTGATGCTCAAAATAGACAACTTGCAATGATTGGAGAGGAAATAGTAAGCTTGAATCACACATTGGTTAGAGTGTGGAAGGTGTAAATATAATAAAACCAACCAAGATGTTAAATAAGCTTACCAAAAATTGTGTCTTGTGCGCAAACACAACGTGGGCGAACATGAATGTCCACACTGGTTTGGCCTTGTGTGGACCTACCGAATTTTTAGCCCAAATACAAAATCCTCATCCAATAATTAGTCAAATAATTTAAAATTCAAAATAAATTTTGAGAGTCTGAATAATCTATTTTAAATAGACTTTATCAAATAATATTTTTTAGAGTTTTAAATTATGAATTTGAGTTCAACTGTGATTAAAACTCTTTCATTACTCGCCTATAAAAAGGCTTCAGCAAGAAGAGAATTCACTCATCCCAATTACAAGTGATTAATATTTCCTCTCAATTCTTTCCATTTTCTCTAAAAACCATTTTGTATTTGGTTTTCATTGTTTTCCACAGTGATAGAAGAAAGGCAAACTTTCAATTCGTAATCATTGCATGCTAGTGCAGTTGATCATTCTGTTGTTGTATCCTGAGAAATAGACGTCTAACATTTCTCAAACACCATAGTGGCGGATAAATCTGTCTTTAAAAAACTATATTTTCATAGGCCTCAACAAATTCATTCATCCGAAATGCTGCCCGAATGTAAGTAAACGTTTCTAATTTACTGCTTTAATATTTGATTTATATTTCAAATATTATTTTGTAATTGTTTTGCTCTGTTTATTATAATAATAATAATTTTATCGTATTTATTTTACTGATTATTATTATTATTATTATTATTATTATTATTTCCTTGTATTATTAAGGCCCTTTATCCAACAATCCTTACCTCCATAAACAAGATACAAACAATTGATGGCAGACATCAAAGTTTTGTTTGTTTTCTTCTTTGAGCCTGCCATATACAAAAACCTTGGAGGAGTGGTAAGCAAAATGATACAGAATTATGATGTACAGCGCCTACTCGACAACTTCAGCATTCATTTTGATGAGCCTGTTTTCTGTTTTTGTGGCCTTTGATGGCTCCTTGGGAACAACAAGTCGTTAATTTTCCTTTCAGCACTATACTCTGAAGTGGCCTGCAAACGGCAATTCATTTGAAAAGAGGTGGCATCCAAGAAAAAAGAAAGGGGATGTGTATGCGTGTGTGTATATACCAGTGACATACCCGGTCATTAAATGCGAATCTTAAGGTTTCAATTTGGGTTCCACAGCAAGCTCTCAGGACAAATCCAAGGGAATCCACACTGATAATAGCCACCTCCTATAATGTATTGCAAAGAAAATGAATCATTTTTATGAGCTAACCAAAAAATAAATGATACTAAATACCAAGGCTAGATAGGTTCCTCGTATAGAAACATATAATCCTGCCGTCCACAACTTAAATGGTGGACAGACAGGTAAAGTGGGTATATTAAAAAAGAGGGTCAACTTATATGCTTCAGAAACTTAAAATTTCACACAACTTAGAAGAGTATAGTCATGTCAAACAGGGTAGCCGTATATCCAGCAGATTTTCACACCTCTGGTGATTTCATAGGGCCTTTAAATTCTTTCTTTTTACCTCAACTTGAATACCCTTGCATCTCAAACAGAGTGATTTGAGTGCTTGTGTGGTCTTTTCTCCTTCAGCTTCAAGCGAGATATAATTTTGGCGGCTGAGTGTGCAATAGCATCAGGTTGAGCTTGCTTGAAGTCTTCTAATTCAACCTCTGTCTGTAGAAGCAACGGAAATCCATTATTATCCTGAAATCTTATATGGTGATAAAAAGGCTAAAATGGGGTTGGGAGGGGGGGGGGTGAAGAGAACAAAAACGGAAGTGAATGTTACTCTAATAGCAATAGCAATAGCAAAGGCAGGTCGAGAAAGGCATATTACTTGCCACATAGCAGTATAATGCAAAAGGTACTATGAATATAACATGTTGTAATATAGAAAACCTTTAATGTTTCCAAAAAGGCAATAGGCCTATAAAATCTTGACAAAATCCTGGACTTAGTCGCGCTCAAATAATTCCAAAGAATGACCATTCTATTTCGAAAAGACTTATCAAGCAGATCATATATTTATAAAAGAATGTCTCTTGATTACTGAGATAATGCCCATCAATCACCAGCGTGACTATTCTATTTGAGAAAAGCGAGACCATAACTGTTGCTAATATCTCACACACATAACATATATGTCCATTGTTAATCAAACCAAATTTACAGGAGAAAAGGAATGAGAACCACTGATACCGAAAGCCTTTTACAAACCTGATGTCCATGAGCTGTAATTAGCTGAATTTTAATCATCTCTAATTTGTAAAACGAAGACCTGTTTGATGAGATTTCATTTTTCTCTGATTCTTCTGATGTTGAACTTTCTCCTGATAATCCTGATTCATTTCCATGATCATTAATTATGCCAAGCTCTTCTAATTTCTCTCCCTCAACTTTCTCCGCCGAACTTGTATCACAACTACAAGAATGATTGGTAGAGATATGCTTTTGAATTTCAGAATGTTCATCAGTGAAGGCAGGCCTTAGAAGAGCTTGGATAGCTAAACCATCTGAAGGTTGTTCCATCCAGTCTATAGGATCATCTGATGCAACCTGCATAACATAAATTAAGAGTCACCCATCGGGAAAACGTTGTTGGAACAAACCATGAAGAAAAGATCTTTTCTTGTAGATATGGGTGCAACCACGGGGTAAGGCACTTAAACTCAAACCTCATACATGTTAGTAAATGCTATAGCTATGAACTTGGATTTTACTTGAAGTAGTCTTCCTAACTTTGTTTCAAGACTAATTTGCTTTTAGTATCAAACATAAAGTGTCATTACCTCAGTCAACGTTTTGGCAAAGTACATAGGATGGGATGAACGCATTGTCTCCAATTTTGCCCAGTCTCCAAAAGTCCCATCAGAGTCATCTTGATCAGCTTCATCTTCAAAAGCAGCAATCCACTCCTACAAACAAAAAATTAATATTTGAAAGGAAAAGCTCAATTCATCTTCATATTTGAAAGCTAAATTCATGCATAAGTTAATTTGAAAGGAAAAGGGAGAAGAAGGGAAAAGGCCAAACCTCATCATAATCTTCATCATCATCGCCATCATCATCGTCATCGACATCGTCGTCTTCGTCTTCAATATCAAAATCATCATCATCAATTTCCTCAATTCCAAAATCAACTTCTAATGGACCTGGTAACTCAATTTCCTTCATGATTTCCGTAGTGTCAAATCCTACAAGGACTTGCTGCATTATATGAACTAAATGAGCTTTATGGAACACTTCAGCAAAAAGAGGAGTCTTTTGTTAACATTTTTTATATTGGACAGAAAATCAACTCAAAATGAGGCCCATTTGCAGGTTAGAATGATGCAATCATTATTATATAGAACATGCAATACATATCTCAAGAATCAGTTATGAATGGGTTACATGGACAAACAACGGCAATGTCAAATTGAAAAAGCAAAAACTCTGGCAAAATCTAAATACAGACTTGAGAGTTGAGACATGCATGCAAGTCGTGCATTAGCAAAATTGTTAGAAAGAAAAATGTTGCATACCACAAAGTTATTTTCTACAGTAAGACTTCGCAAAATATCTTCATCATTTTTCACATGCAGGTATACATCTGCAAGGCATCAGAGAACTACTTCAATTTTCCAATGGAGGCTGTCAAGCTCAAATACTTGAAACAGGAATAGACAACTTACTTCCATCTTCATCAGTTGCATAAGGCAAGTCTGGCCACATAATATTTTCATGAACTTCACCATTAATCATCACTGAAAACATAACTGTTGCTTTACTATTCACCTGAAAATGACATACTACAGCCAACATTAGCCATTTGAACAGACTGAAAAGCAGGAATCAGAAGCATAAGAGTCCATATTCCAAATGTTAACCAAACCAAAATGCATAAAAGAAATCTAATTTACTATTCTTCAATAATAACAAACAGGAATACAACGTACAAAAAGGTTATTTACATTAAATCCATTCCTATGGAAGTTGATTCCATAATCAACAGTGAACGCAATACCTCAATGATCGTCCTAGAGGTTTCAGCTGCTGTGAGTGTAGCATCATCACTATTTTTAGACATCGACTCACCCATCTCCTCAAAGGGATGGTAATGGGGACTTCTATTCTGCTTGGCAGGATCAGATGCTGAACCTAAATGCTCTGCCGTTGCTCGAATGTTATTCTTTATCCTTCTCGAAAGGGAAGCACTATTTAGCCTTCGAAATCCATTCCTGCGAACAACACTTAGACTTTGCTTAGCAAGATGGAAAGCTAATCGAAAAGATGGAGAATTGAAGGAGTAGAAAAGTAGAAAGAAAATATACTTTTCTTTCTGTTGGTGTGTTTGGTAGGAAAGATGGTAAAAGCAAAAGAAAAAAAAAATCTTTCTATTCATTGCATAGTAGAGTTAAAAAGGAAAGAATATATATATAAATATAATTTTTAACCCTTAACTTACACCTTTCTCGTTTCCTCTCTTCTTATCATTCCAATTTAGAATAATTTGTTTTTATACATAAGTATGAAAAATGATCACATTTTCTATTTTTTCTTACTTTTCTTTCATTCCTAACACACTTAAAAATTATTTCCCTGCTTCTTTTCCATTCTCTTCTCCATCCTTCCATTTTCTCACTCAACCAAGCACATGCTTAAACCTTAATACTCATAACTATTATTCTTTATCTCCAGACACATTTTACAAAAATACACGAAAAACTTTTGAAACCCCCGAAGGAAAAAAGAAAAAAAAAACTATTTTTCCGTCATAGGATTAGGTTGCAGCCTAAAAATGAGTTATTAGAGGAAAATTGAAATCACATGCGAGAAAGAAAGGGGGGATTCTAACAAGTAATTACACAAAAGGAAAAGATGAATTAAACTTAGTACCAAGTTACGTTGAAGCTGCCACGACGAAACAGCCGGCGAGAGGTGACGTGACAACTAGTAACCTCAGCGGAGCTACACGTAGGACCAGAACCTACTGAAACAGTAAATGCACAACATATACAAAACAAGAGTTAAGTATCTGTTTGGCAGAGAAGAAAATGCAAGAAAAATATAATAAAAGCTAAACATATCGAGTTGTTCGTTGCAACTCAGTTGAGTTGAACTACTTCATAATCTCCACTAATTCGAGAAGCCCTAAACAGGATAGAAACTTTATGGTTTTCGAAAATGTAAAAGAGACAAGGTGATGTATAGGGATGAGAGTTACGGTGTAAGGCGGAGGAGTAGAAGAAATTTGCAGCGGCGGGGAATCGGACGGCGGCCATAGCTGATTCTATCATCATCATTTCAAAAAATATAGAAAAAGAAAAAATAAAATTAATTGGGTCACATGAAAGAGTGCGCGATCTTTTGTGATGCACAAAGCGTCCGTTCTCCTTAGAGTAGCTAACGAGAAGATGAGGTATAAAGGTAGATCTCCTCTGCGGCGAATGAAATTTTGTATATTACTGCAACAGTACACGTGGGAATATTTAATTGGACACTCAATTTACATAAATTTTATCTGAGATAGGAAAAGACAAATGAGCCCTAAGGAACTTAAATGACACCTTGTTCGGATATCTAGAAAATGAGAAGAAAAAAGAAAAATTGGAACAAGGGAGAAAATATCTTCTATATCTACGGACATTGAAGCCATCTCCTGGCACTCAAACATTGAAATCTGTTGTCTCTTAAACCCTCGAACTCACAAGCCGGTAAGCCTCTTCCAGTTCCCGTCTCTTTTGAGTAATTGAGTTTGGTTGCTGAGAAAATGCTGGAAACTTTTTGTTAGCTTTTTGGAAACAAGAAAATTGTTTTGTTAACTGTAACTAATGCTATCAGAATTAATCAGCATTTCTTCTTTTTCTTTCTGGTTTTGCATTATGCTAGGATGCTTTGTTGTAGATATCCTCTGCCACTTATTACTAAAAGATTGGAATCAGTTGAAATAACCCAGAGATCTAGGAGTACTGTGGTATGTTTTCAATTCAACCTTCAGTATTACGCGAAAGATGTATGAAATGTGAATTTTATTGAAATTTAATGATTTTCAGGTATGCGCTGCTAAAGGACCAAGACCACGATATCCTCGGGTATGGAAATCAAGGAAGAGAATTGGGACTGTCTCAAAATCAGCAAAGCTTGTTGCTTGTGTAAGTCTTATTTCTTTTTACTATCATAACTTTTACAAGTTAAATATTAGCAAAACAGATATCCTAGCTAGTTGGTTCCTGATTCTGGATTGAGTGAGCTAAGGTGAGTTTTTCATGGTAGAGTGAACTCCTGCGTGTAATGGTCGATGTAAATTCGATTCTTTCTTTGGTAATGTTGAGATAGTAGTAATCTATTATTGGCCATGGTTATTTAGGTAAAGCAACTGTCAAATGTCAAGGAGGAAGTTTACGGGGCTCTCGACTCCTTTATTGCGTGGGAACTAGAGTTTCCGCTAATTATAGTGAAGAAAGCATTGAAGATCCTTCAGAATGAACAAGAGTGGAAGAGAATAGTTCAGGTAACTACCCGTCATTTCAGGGTTATTTTTTAATATCTCTTTAATTTTATCTTTGCTTTTGGCTTTCTACATTTAAAAGAGCTAAGTCTAGGGAAGTGCACTTGCAGGTGATAAAGTGGATGCTAAGCAAAGGTCAAGGAAGAACGATGGGAACATATTTCACCTTACTGAATGCTTTAGCAGAGGATGGGAGACTGGAAGAGGCTGAAGAGCTGTGGACCAAACTGTTTTCTGATAATTTAGAAAGCACCCCGCGTATTTTCTTTGATAAAATGATTTCGATTTATTACCACAAGGACATGCATGAGAAGATGTTTGAGGTATTGTATTGTCATCTCATTCAAGACTCTTATTACCGGTAATGGAGCTAGGATCAATAATTGGGAGGGGCTAAATCACTCTACATCAAAAGAATAAGGATCTATTAAGTATTTAAATCTAAAAATTTGAAGGGTCAAAGGCCTTATTTGACTAATATTTAAACTAAAAAAACCTAAAATGCCATTATTACAATCCCTTAGTGACTCCGTCCATGCTTATTACAATGGTGTGCTTTATTATAATTTGAATGTATAGGTTGTGCATTTCTTCTATCTACCATTGATTTCTCCAAGTAAGCAATTTACCGCATCTAATTCTGATCCCCAAGTCTGGTTTTATGTTCCCTTAAAACTGCATGTAGCAGCAGAGTTGAGATGGTTAGTCAAAGATGAAAATAATGTGGTATTGGAACACCTTAGGGTAGTAACCCCTGTACACCAGAAACTTCATATCTGTCACCATCATGTTTTCGTGCTTTTCTTTGTCTATACGATGCATAGCAGTCTTCCTTTCCTCGTGTTTTAAATCTTCTATTGACCTAAAATGATGATCAGTTTGGTTTTAGGTACTAGCTAATTATACATTTATAATTTCTGAATTAGTTTAGACATCATTTGGGTTGTGCTTTTGCTTTATGCTATTTGTATTTTGTTGTCAGTTCTTTTTTATTTTATTTTTTGCGCTTCTGACTTTCTATTGGAAAGAACAAAAAGAAAAAGCATCAAACAATCAGAGCCTTAGTAATTTAAGTTTTAAAATATGTTATGACTCTATGAGTGAGTGATGGATGTTCTAAGCTTCTCCACGCCTACAAATGTAACCCACAGAATACTTTTACAGATATTTGCTGACATGGAAGAGCTTGGTGTAAAACCAAGTATATCAGTTGTTTCAATGGTTGGAAATGTCTTCCAAAAGTTGGGCATGTTGGACAATTATGACAAATTAAAGAAGAAATATCCACCTCCAAAATGGGAGTATCGGTACATCAAAGGAAAGCTTGTTAGAATCCAAGTAAAGCAGCTACAGGAATTTGATAAAACTGCCAAAGGCATCACTGAGGACGAGGAAACTGAAGAGAATTCAAGTTTAGAGCATGAGGAAGTGGAAGCAAGTTCAAATAAAGTAAAGCAGCTACAAGAATATGATAAAATTGCCAAAGGTGTCACTGAGGACAATGAAACTAAAAAGAATTCGAGTTTAGAGCTTGAGGAAGCAAGCTCAAATGAAGTAAAACAGCTACAGGAATTTGATGAAGTTACAAAGGTGTCACTGAGGACGAGGAAACTGAAAAGAATTCAAGTTTAAAGCATGAGGAAGCTGAAGCAAGTTCAAATACATTCACTGCTGAAGCTAATATATAACTTCTTGATTGATTGATAGTCTTATATCCAGCAATACTTGACCTTGATAGTTAAGTGCAATATACTCGATCTCAGCTGCAGCTTAAGGAAAGCTATATGACAAGGATGAACAACCCTTTCTCATGTCATATTATTTTGTATCAGCACTATCCGTATCAGGCTAGGTTTGGTCCGGGCTTCATGTAAACATAAACAAGCTGTAGGATGGTAAGAATTCTTTCTTCCTTTTCTCATACAGAACTAAAAATCATTTAATGAAGTTGATGACTGAATTCGAGATGCATAGTTGTGAATTGTGACTTAGCTACTTGTGTGTTATTCATGGTTGATATGGACTGCCGATTGAGTCTTAGTTTCCTTGATACATAAATTTATTTGGAGGGTGAGATAAAAGATTATTGTAATGTGTTGAGAGTTTAGTCGAGCCTTTGTTTTAAGGGCAAGGGGAGGATGTGTGATGCTCTTATTTGTGGTCAAATCTTAGTTGCATTTTTATCTCAATATTGTGATTTGAAATGGGACATTAACTTGATAAGAAATTGTTCTCAGAGAACTTTTTGATGACAAAAAAAAATGTGCAACCCTGATTATAAGTTAGTATTGCTTCAAGTAGAGCGTGCGTGCGTGCAAATAGTACTCTTCAACTCGGCTACCTTAAATTTTTTTTGAATCGACCGAATAGTCACCCCTAACTCTATATAGGAGTGCATCTACTTCAAAGGTACTTGAAATTGAAAAAGTCATTTTAAGATGACTATGTACTTGATTAAATTTTGAAACGTTTTACCAAAAACATAAAGGTTAATATGACATTACTTTTGGCTTAATGTTTATAAAGTATAAGAGTCAAAGAAATGCGAAGGAGTACATTATGAAAATGTTTAATATTGTTTCAAAATTTAAAGCACATAAAATAGAACTTTCTAACAATTATTTGTTTTTATGATTTTGGTACCTCTTCTTGTACAATTTAACCAATTCAAAGTTAGTTATAATTATTTAAAAAAAGGTGAAATAGGCTTTAATTAAGCTCATTGTAGGGGAGGAAGAAATGTTGAAGCATTATAAGTGCAAAAGTGCTTATTAGTTGGTGCCTTTAAGGTAATTGTTTCATAAAGAAAAAAAAATCAACAACCTCAAAAAATGTGTCATTAAAGAGGTTCACGGGAGAAAGGAGAAATATTATTTTATTGTATTTTTTTTAAAAAATAAGGATAACAATGGAATGATAGAAAATGACCATAAAAAGTTATAATTCAAAAGTAGATTGATGTTATACAAAAAGAGTATAATTTTATGCAAATCAATAAAGTTTTAGAACTTGCCTCATTACGCGAAGGTGTAAAACCAATTGGTTATAAATGGATATTTAAAACAAAAAAGGTAATGTGAATAAGTATAAGATATGTTATGTATCTAAAGGATATAATCTAAAAGAAAATATTGATTTTGTAGACTTTCTCTCTAATTTTATTGAAAGACTCTTACATAACAATAATAATGCTTGTTACTCATGTTAATATTGAGTTACATCATATGAATGTTAATAATGCATTTTTTCAATGACAGCATTGATGAAATAATTTATACGGTGCTATCAAAAAATTTGTGTCTATTGATACAAATCAGCGATATGCAAATAAAAAAAATCTATCCACGAGTTTAAGTAGACCTCTCGGAAATGGTATTATAAGTTTCACTAAGGGAATATCTCGTTTAGTTTTGAGATGAATTTGATTGATGATACAACAAGTTCAGTGAGAGTAAACTAAGTGATATTCATATTGCTAAAGAAAATAAATTTAGTCTTATTCAATGCCTTATAAGTAACCTTGAAATTTAGAACATGCAAAAGATTCTATATGTATAAATAGTGCATCATTTTGAAACAATAGACAACATGAAAAAGCTCATTTAAAGTGGGGCTAGCATAATAGACAACATGAAAAGCTCATTTAAAGTGCGGCTAGCAAAAGATTCTATATGCATACTTGATAGGCACTAAGACCATGTTGTGGTGTACTATAAATGATGTGCAAATAGTGCAAGTATACACATCGAACAAGTAGTAAAGTGATGAGTGAGTATCGTCTCTACAGGGATTGGAGGTATTTCAGGTAGAGTTTAAGCAATGCAAACACAGACTGGAAATGTAATTGCTGTGGCAAACAGAAGCAAAGATGTAAATGCTATGGCAATTAACTGGGATAAAACTGGGTGAACAAAATAGACTTAAAATGTCCTCACACGTGTGCAAAACTCATTATGAGAATGACTGGCTGGGTTTGTCTAGATAACCTATGTCTGGCCCTCATGAATACTTCAACCTTCCAACTTATCCTATGCTCGATATGGTTTACTAAGAGTGCTCCTAAGCTATCTCTAGTAAGGAGTCTGGAGTCAGAAATGCTATAGCAATACCTCTCAACGTGAACCCTAGCATACTTTTACCCATGAAGTACTACCCTTTTTAGCCGTTGAAACCATCAACTTATCTCTAAGGTGGGTTAGAGTTGTGCCTCTCAACATCCAACTCCATTGCCTACGTGGATCTAAGTCTAGCTCTCTCGACTACTAGACTAATCTAACACCTAAAGAAATGCCAACTCTCGAAGGCTCTTACAACCTTAGGGCAATAAAACCATAGGCAAAACATAGATAAATGTGGAAAACATAAAATCATGCATTAAAAGAAACCAACATAAGCATCCAAACAAACCCAAGCCATCTAAAATTAGTTCATGGATGGGCAATAAACATCCAACATCATTTCGTTCATACAACCCATATCCATAAAATAAGAAAATGTCGAAGCAAAGAGCATAAAGAAAGATGAACTCCCGATTCGCCTTGGACTGCCATGAACCATCCAAAGCTTGCTGCTTCTCTCAAAGGCCAGCAAGGTCACCCCTTGGAGCTTCAACAATGGAGGACACCGAGTTGAGGAAGAAGATGAAGAAAATAGCTGTTTTTCTCTTTCTTAGCTTTTTAGGTCACCTTTTCAACATACCCTTAAATGAGGGCCTTTTGTCCTTTATATAATGGAGGCTCCTAGGGTATTGTTCCCTAAACATTCTCTTTGTGACCTAAGGAATATTCCCCGACACATGCTTAGCACAAGAGATAAATGGGGGTTCTCATATATGGGCTGGAAAATATCTTCTTCGTGTTTTTGTCTTTTTCTGCACCCAACCCTTTCTGTCCAAAATGCTATGGCATTTTTAGCTACTCTGCCCTGTTCACCTGCACACCACGAAACCAGACCAAACCCTTCTCAAGTGGCACCCATTTTGCAATTAACCTACAACAACCAAAGCTATGAAACAACATGCAGCTATATGAACTAAATGCAACCTAAATGCCATGAAATGAGCCTAAAAACAAGCAATTAACAGATAAAAAGGTATGGAATATATGCATTTTGCAGAGTTATCACACCCCCAAACTTAAGCTATTGCTTGTCCTCAAGCAATGAGTAGAAAAGAACAGAAGAAATGTTGTGGCAAAAGTTTTAGTTCAAGACAGAGCTAGGGAAAAATTTTAGTCCTCATAAATTCAAGGCTTTCAACATGTTAGACTAAATTGAGATTTTAAGATCTATTCTTTAGGGCAAGGTCCTTTGCATGTGTGTGCCGATTGCATCAAATCTATGCTTAATCTAGCTAAGAAAGTTTTTAAGAAAGCCCTCTAATGTGCCTAATATTTCTAAGCGAGTTAAGCATAATTTTTACTCATGCAATTGTAACTTCTTTCTTTTTTCTTTCCCTTTTTTTAACTATATATATGCTGCTACGAAGGGAGTCAGCTCATCACAACTACCTTCCTAGACTTGAAAATGAAGTGGAGCAAACACCCCATTCCTTAGCCAGTAAGTAGAGTAATCCCGTGACTACTTTCATTCACTCATTTTTTGTTGCTGCCATTTATTTAAACGCAGTATCCAGGCAAGCAACACAAAGATGAGTGTCCCTCTACAACTATGCCAAACCATTTATTCACAGATCAACACATATTTAAGCACATGGGAGTTTAACAAAGCCTTTAATGCTTATAATTATCATTCAAGTTCATTAAGATTATTTATACTAAGGCATGCAAGAGTCTTTTCCTAAAGACTTTTCTAACAATGTTAAGCATAGAAAGCATGCAATCGTGTAACAATTTAATTTATAAAACACCAAACCCTAATGCCAGTTCTACCAATCTCAGCCAGTTATAATTATTCAATTAATTCCAAGCCATACAAGTTAAATGTTCATCATCGACATCATGAATTTACTCACA
Organism: Hibiscus mutabilis; assembly: GCA_019671005.1. Taxonomy (NCBI): domain Eukaryota; kingdom Viridiplantae; phylum Streptophyta; class Magnoliopsida; order Malvales; family Malvaceae; genus Hibiscus; species Hibiscus mutabilis. The sequence goes on along the minus strand of CM033718.1, from coordinate 55,139,307 downwards.
AAACTATCTTTGAACTAAACAGAATGCCATAGCATAAATTCTATTCCTAACTGCAAATGCAAATGACTAACTATGAACACTAACACCCCCAAACTTGGAAAATGCAGTGTCCTCAATGCATGAAAACTAGATGTAGGAAACTAAACTAAATGCAATGCAAGGGAGGTACCTCATGGTTGTTTTCGTTTCACAATTTTGGTTGCCATATGGTTGATGCTCGATTTTTTTAAGCGGGGCAATGGGTGGGTCATCCTCTTCCTATTCTGGTGGTGGGGCTGGTTCATCCTGGTTAGATTGCTCAGGCTGATCATCCTCTTTCTCATCTTCAGGCTCAGATTCTTCGGCAGGGGTGGACCAAACTCATCTAGCTGTGCGTTTTTGATGGCGCTTTGTTCTTGCCATGGCATCTAGAGTCTGGTCCACCACAGGATCTGGTACAAGAGTGGGGGTCAATTCAGCGATCTCTTCAGCATCATCATTCTCGATAGTGACGGGGTTGGTGGTAGGTTCTTTAGGTTGTAGGGCAGAGGCCAGAGGTATGACCTTTCTCTTACGCTTCTTACTCTTTTCTGCGGCAGTCTCAACATGTGCAGGTTTCTTTACAGTTGGGGTGGGATAAGAAGTACTTGCTCTGGTCATAGTGGGAGGGTTCGTCAGGTATTAAATAGGTCCTCAGGGAAGGGGGAAAGTCGATAGTCATGTGGGGCAGTATTTCTCGGAAGTATGCGTTGAGAACAATATCCCTTGCTTCCACATACCTGAAATAGGTTGTGAGGTTGCCACGCATGAGTTCCATGTCAGACCGTAGGCAGTTGGTGGTGGCCACCAAGGATGCAATCCTTGCTGCAGCAGAAGTTTTGGCCCCGCCTTCAACAGTTTCAGCTGGTGCATCTTCATCAAATCCTCGCAGACTGGGGATTTGGGCTGGTGTGATCGCATTCTTACCAGTAATGTTCTCATCTCCCTGAGGGTCTTCGAAGACCTGTTTCTTACGACAGAGAGCAGTGATAAGATTTGGAAAAATTAGTGGGCTCTTGCTTCTCTTTAGACAGGCATAGACTTCATCAACAATCATCTTCCCAACGTCGATGGACTGACCATTCAAGATGGAATGGATAAGAAGCAACTGATTGATATGGACAGTGGCAGAGTGAGATATGGGCATAAGACAAGTTTTGATAAAGTGATTCCAAACTTTGGCTTCAGGCTTAAGCCTTCCTCGCTCTACAGATCTTGTTATCATATCGAGTTCAGTTTTGCTAAATCATAAGTCCTCCAGAACTTCTTTTTGTGTCCGGTCATCGACACCGGTAGCAAAAAGAGTATGATGGTTCACCACATTTTCAGCCATAATACTTATTGATTACTGTGACAGTGAATTTTTTTATTTGCTCCCCTTGGACATATACACCGGATTGAGTGGGGCTAGTGAGATGATCATAGAATTCTCTCACTAATGGAACACAAATATCGTTAGGTGTCGCACAAAATTTTCCCAGCCACGCTTTGTGATTACGTCCATTACCTCTTGATCAAAACCTTGTTCCCCCTCAGTAGGGAACTTGAAACGTTGCTCAGCAAACAGCTTCTGATCTTTCAATTGTAGCTATCGTTCATTGGCAGTGGGGTCTGAGAATTTCTTAATCTTGATGACTGGTGGTGCTTGGGCACTTATGGATGCACTAGAGACGTTCTTGCATCGGACAATTATGAAGGTAGGGAAAGAAGATAATGTTGGGTGGGGAAAATTTTTGGGGTAGTAAAGAAAGTAAAGTTTTGGCTACAATGGAGTTAAGAGAAAGTCGGATGGAGAATATGAAGTTGAGAAGAAATGATAAAAGAAAAGGACAAAAGAGAAAAAAATAAAGTTGATGGGGTTGGGAACTGTCACACATTAATAGAGAGAGAGGGTGAATGGGTCGGTTTTACGGCGTGTGTAAGAGGAGAGAAGTGATGGCTATTTAATGAAAAGTGGAAAAGGTGGAGAGAGAAGGTAGGGTTTTGAATGGTTAAAGTTTTAAAGGAATTAAATAAGGAATAACTTCCCCTTTTTGCTTTTTAAATACTGCTACCCCCCAAACTTTAGAAATTCTTTTTGCCTATTTAACTTTCTTTATTAGGATCGAGACAAACCCTACCCCTAATAAGAAAAACCTGCCAACCTTAATTTTCGCATTGGCGTGCCACCTGCAACTTGTAGGCATAACTAACATGGGGTAATAAAAACAAACATAAAATAAAGACAAGAGTACACTAAAAACAATAAAAAAATATAACTAAAAAAAAGAACTAAGTTATTGATGGACATAAAGGTAGAAGAATGCTATGACATAAAGAGGATAGAAAGGGAAATGCAAACTCTTAAGGATCATTGAAGACGATTTGTCTTGCAAGATTGGGGCTCTATTGTACACCTTCAAACGTTGGCCATTAACCTTAAAGATCGTGTCATCGTCAAGATTTTTGATTTCGACAGCACCATAAGGATACACCTTGTGAACTTGGAAAGTCCCTGACCACCGCGACTTGAGCTTCCCAAGGAAGAGCTTGAGCCTCGAGTTGTAAAGAAACACCTGTTGTCCTTCTGAAAATGTCGTGGCAAAATGTGCTGGTCATGCCACTTTTTCGTTTTTTCCTTATATAATCATCCATTATCATATGCATGGGCTCTAAATTCTTCCATCTCATTAAGCTCTAGCAGCCTTTTCTCACCAGCTAGTTGGGCATCCATGTTGAGCTTTTTGATGGTCCAATAAGCCTTGTGTTCAAGCTCGACGGGGAGGTGACATGCTTTTCCATAGACAAGCTTGAAGGGGGATATCCCCAAGGGTGTCTTAAAGGCTGTTCGATAGGCCCATAAGGCCTCATCAAGCTTTGGGGACCAGTTCTTTCTCTTAGGGTTGACGACCTTCTCAAGTATTTGTTTAATCTCACGATTGGAGACTTTAGCTTTTCCATTGGTCTGGGTGCCTTACCCCATATCTATACAATGCGTTGGCAATAAGCTTGTTGTCAAAGTGGGATCCTTCATCGCTAATGATGGCTTTTGGTGCTCTAAATCTTGTGAATATGTTCTTATGAAGAAACTTGAGAACTGTTTTGGAGTCGTTCTTCGGTGTAGACACAGCTTCTACCCATTTCGACACATAGTCTACTGCCAATAAGATGTATAGATCTCCAAAAGACGAATGGAATGGTCCCATGAAGTCAATTCCCTAAATATCGAAAAGCTCTACCTCCAAGATGCCTTGCAATGGCATTTCATTTCTTCGAGAAATGTTCCCTGTTCTTTAACACTGGTCACAAGTCTTACAAAACTCTTATGCATCCTTGAAAAGTGTTGGCCAATAAAAACCGAATTGTAGGACGTTTGCAGTAGTCCTTGTTCCACCGAAATGGCCTCCACACGACAATGAGTGGCAATGGAATATGATGTCCTTTTGCTCCTCTTTGGGAACACACCTCCTTTTCATTTGATCAGCATATTGCTTGAACAGGTAAGGTTCATCCCAAAAATAGAACCTCAGATCGTGCTTGAACTTCTTCCGACCCTGGCTATTCAAATCAGGAGGCAAAATACCACTAACAAGATAGTTAACAATATCAGCATACCACGGAATTGCTGTAGCATATAAAATTTTCTCATCAGGGAATTCCTCCTTGATTTCTTGTTCAATGCTATTTTCATCCTTATTCTCTAATCTAGAGATATGGTCGGCTACATGGTTTTCACATCCTTTCCTATCTCTAACTTCCAAGTCAAATTCTTGCAAGAGAAGTATCCATCTAATAAGCCTAGGTTTAGCATCCTTTTTAGTCACTAAGTATTTGATAGCCGAGTGATCGGTCCAAGGTTTTAGAATAGTAGTTGAAGTCCTACTTTCGTTTCTTGCAATATCCTTCGAGACGCTAATAATTTTAATATGCCTTTAGCATTTGCGCATATGTAATTATCACTTTATTTTCACTCACCATTCTCATTTTAATGGGGTCCTGTTTATTACCTGTTGTCACTAGATTTTCACCTTTGTTTTAGTTGTTATGTTAATTTAGTAGCTATGCAATATTAATAACATCATCAGATTATATATGCTTGACTCTCTGACTCATTGTTATGATGTGGAAGAAGAACTGGATAGATTGACATGGTATCATGACATCTTGCAATATGTAAAATCCCAGCAATACTCGCCCCAAGCTACAGAGATGAAAAGAAAATGATCAGGAAGATGGCATCTGGATATGTCCTAGATGGAGAGATTTTATACAAAAGAAGTCGTGATCAAATACTTTTAAGATGTGTGGGGGCAAAAGAGGCACAATTAATTGTAGAAGAAGTTCATGAAGGAATTTGCGGAACCCACCCTAGTGGTTTCACCATGGACAGGAGAATCATGCGACTTGGTTATTATTGGTCAACCATGGAGGGTGATTGCATCAACTATTCCCGCAAATGCCATAAGTGCCAAATTTATGCTGACAAGGTTCAGACGCCACCTCAATCTCTTCTTGTTATGGCAACCTCTTGGCCATTCTTTATGTGGGGCATTGACGTCATCAGTCAGATTCACCCTAAGGCATCAAACGGGCATCGTTTTATCCTGGCAGCCATTGATTATTTCACGAAGTGGGTAGAAGCAGCCTCGTATGCAAATGTCACCAGATCCACGGTCTGTAAGTTTTTGAAAAAGAAAATCATCTGTCAATATGGTTTGCCTGAAAGTATCATCACCGACAATGTTTCAAATTTGAACAATAGGGTGATAAGTGGAGTCTGTGAACAATTCAATGTTAAACATCATAATTCTGTGGTATATCGCCCGAAGATGAATGGGGCAGTGGAGGCTGCAAACAAAAACATTAAGAGGATAATTGCAAAAATGACCGATACCTATAAAGATTGGCATGAGAACCTGCCATTTGCCTTATACGCTTATCGAACTGCAGTAAGAACTTCCACTGGGGCAACACCTTTTTCATTGGTATATGGAATGGAAGTTGTGCTACCCATTGAGGTTGAAATACCATCGCTCTGTGTCTTAATGGAAGCAAAGTTGGAAGAAGTAGAGTGGGTTCAAGCAAGATACGTTCAGCTGAATTTAATTGAAGAGAAAAGACTGAAAGCATTGTGTCATAGGCAAATGTACCAAAAAATAATGATAAGGGCTCACGAAAAGAAAGTTCGCCCAAGAGAATTCAAAGAGGGAGATTTAGTGTTGAGGAAGAAACTGCCAATCCAAAGTGATTCTCGAGGAAAATGGGCACTAAATTGAGAAGGACCTTACATCGTAACAAAGGTTTTCTTAGGGGGATTGTTAATTTTAGCCAAAATGGATGGAGTCGAACTCCAAAACCCTATAAATTTAGATTCAGTTAAGAGGTATTATGTTTGAAGGAGAAAGAAGAGAAAAAAAGAAAAAGAAGAAAAAAGAAAAGAAAAAAAAGAAAAAAGAAAATGGGGGTTCAAAATGAAAATCCGCAAATGGCGTTTTGAAACCAAATGAGGATATGAGTTGAAGGCCCGTAAAGGGCGGCTCAGACAATTTGTAAATAAGACCTTCCTTGGAGATTGGCTCGGGGAACTTCATATATTTCCGCATAATCAGTGTTCTCGGGATCTGCTCATCATGGTGGACATTCAAGGCATCTAATGAAGTCATGACAAGAGAAGTTTGGGTTTATGATATCTGAATGCCTATTCCTTTCCTTGTAATTTCTTTTTGTGTTTGCCACAACACTAATGGATTTTGTTGTTAGACCTTTTCCTTCCTTGACACCCTTTCATAAAGCATCTTGTATTGAATTGAATTGAAAATTTGACATTATTTGAAATATTCATAAGATTTTTGAGTATTACTTTGAAATTTGTCAAGAAGGGTATTGGAACTATGAGGTATTCAATGGTCAAATTTGGAGCTTAGGACGTAAAAAGCAGCAAAACTTACAGGGAAATTCAAGATGAAAATAGGTTTTGCTACAAACCTTGGTGGAAAAACTCAAGAGATGCTTTGACTTTGCTTTAAGGAAACATGCTGCAAAACAAAGTTGCTTACATGAGAACAATTTTACAGACATCGGAGGAAAAACTAAATGAGATATTGGGAGAGCAACAAGTTTCTAAGAAGCTTGTTACTGAATATTGATGTATCAACTAAATGATAACAGAATGTTGAAGATTATGAGGATGAAGTCAGTCTTTCCAACCAGGAGTACAAGATAACTGGGTTGAGTGAGCAAATGTGCAAAGATCATATGAAGCAGGGAAGTGCTAAGATTGACAGTGGTAGAATAGAAGTGAAATATATGACTACCTATGATTATCATCGAAGCATACAGTGACAATTTTTAGATGATTTCCCATGCATTAATGATGGAAAACTGATGCATTTCCTATATCCCCACGGAGTTTTGCTCTAGGGCGTCCTAGCAGCAAGGAGCTTCCTTGTTTGAAAATCGGGACAAAAGTTGCAGGAAAAGATGAATGTATTGTTTAAAGTGGCATGGCCGATGAAAGAGCTAAGAGTGGACAATGGTGAAGATTACTTTCCAAGGAATAGACGATGGAATTTTAACAACAAGAAATTGTTGAAGCCAACCAGTATTGGAGAACCGATCTTTTTGATAGGATGGGCCAAAGCAGACACACATCATCAATTGCCAGAGTTGAGAAAATGTTTGAGATGATATAATCCGGGTTTCTTAGAACTTCACAGTTTTCTTCTGTGTTAATGGAAAACGTTAAGAAAAAGAGCAAAAGAAATAAGACATGTATCCATGACTAGGCATCCCTAGGCGCATATGCATTTTATTTGGATCATTTGCATTTGTTTTGACAGATTTTAGAACCTGCCTATTCGTTCGAGCACTTGGAGAATGAAACCTGCCTATCTATTCGGGCATGAGGAGAATAGAACCTGCTTATCCATCCGAGCATGAGAAGGATAGAACCCTTTTTAATCTGCTTATCTATTCAAGCATGAGGAGAATAGAACCCGCATATCTATTCGGGCACGAGGAGAATAGAACCTGCTTATCCATCCGAGCATGATGAGGATGGAACCCTTTTTAATCTGCTTATCTATTTGAGCATGAGGAGAATAGAACCCGCCTATCTATTTAGGCACGAGGAAAATAGAACCTGCTTATCCATCCGAGCATAAGGAGGATGAAACCCTTTTTGAACCTGCTTATCTATTCGAGCACGAGGAGAATAGAACCTGCTTATCCATTTGAGCATGAGGAGGATGGAATCCTTTTTTGAACTTGCTTATCTATTCGAGCATGAGGAGAATAGAAACTACTTATCCATCCGAGCGTGAGGAGGATGAAACCCTTTTTAAACCCGTCTATCTATTCGGGCATGAGGAGAATAGAACCTACTTATCTATCCGAGCATAAGGAGGATGGAACCCTTTTTGAACCTGCTTATCTATTCGAGCACGAGGAGAATAGAACTTGTTTATCCATCCGAGCATGAGGAGGATGGAATCCTTTTTTGAACTTGCTTATCTATTCGAGCACGAGAAGAATAGAACCTGCTTATCCATCTGAGCATGAGGAGGATAGAACCCTTTTTTAACCCGCCTATCTATTTGGGCATGAGGAGAATAGAACCTGCTTATCCATCCGAGCATGAGAAGGATGGAACCTTTTTTAAACCCGTCTATCTATTCGGGCATGAGGAGAATATAACCTGTTTATCCATCCAAGCATGAGGAGGATGGAACCCTTTTTGAACTTACTTATCTATCCGAGCATGAGGAGGATGAAACCCTTTTTAAACATGCCTATCTATTCGGGCATGAGGAGAATAGAACCAGCCTATTTGTTCGGGCATTTAGAGAATGGAGCCTGCTTATCTATTCGAGCACAAGGAGAATAGAACTCGCCTGTCTTCTTAGGCACAAACGGTTTGGTAATCGGTGAAAATCAGTGTCTTCTTTTCTTTGCTCTATTCTTATTTCACCAGAATGACCAAAGAGGGGCAGCTGTTGTCACTATATTTTCACCTTTGTTTTAGTTGTTATGTTAATTTAGTAGCTATGCAATATTGGAAACATTATAGTTGTAAATATTAATGTCATCGTTAATGTAGTTAGATGTAATATTGATAACTTAGTTTTAATGTAGTATTAATATAATTTAGGTCTCATATAATATAGTTTAATGTGTATAATTGTTAGTTTATTAGAATACCGTATATAGTTGTTATATATATTAGCATGATTTAGTTAGTATATTAGAATCTTAATTAGTAGTTATCAAAACCCAAAACATATATAATAAATAGATAGCCCAATTGTAATTTAAAATAAAAGGTCCATTAAAACATAAAAAATGAGAGTCCAATAAAAAATAGGCCGACAAGCTCGATTATAACAAAAACCCTAACTCTCGTCTTCTTCCTTATGCGCAGCTGAAGAAGGACTGTTGGATCAAGGGGTAGATCCAACGATGGAGATCATGCCAGCTGGAATTGATATAGCGCCACAGCATCTCAGCCGCACGATCAAGATGCCATCCAATGCCCCAGATTGCTTTGGAGTATATCACGCAGATCACCACTCGAGCGTGGCAGCCACGTGCATGACGTTTTAGCTCTGGCTGATTGCTTCGTCTTCTCTGATGCGTCACTCGCTCCGATCATTCCTCACCGACGTCGTTTGAACCATCAGAAACATACAAACAGAGGGTTAAATCCATATTAAAGCCCAGAAATACAAAGGGGAAATAAAATCCCTAAATTGATGCCCTAGCCAAAATCAAGTTACAATCAGATAAGCAAAAAGGCAATTCAGAAGACCAGAATCCCCAAAACGGTGCCATGACAGGAATCAAGCAAATCAAAGGGGGAGAAATCAGGGATTTAGGCTTAGGATTTTAGGCAATACTTGTACTATAAATATCATTGTAATCCATGTAACAAGGACAAGATTCAACACACGAACAACCACACAAGAATCACACACAACCAGTAGATATACTAGCATTCGGAAGCAGTAGAGCAGATAGTTGTAATCGACATTCAAAAGAAATAAAAGAGCAAGTTCTGGTAATTTCTTTCTATCTATTTACTTTCAATTTCAGTATAAAACAAAGAAAAAAGAATTTTTTTACCTTTTTTGTGTTCGAAACATCGCCAGAATCTAGAAACGTCGCCAGAATCTGGAAATTTTGGTCGGAATCTAGAAATTTCGCCGCCGGTGGATGGCGGCCAGCACGACAGATGTTCATCGTGTTCTTCATAAAATGAAGAACACGATGAACTGGGCAAAGAATTCAAAGAGAAAGCATTTTGATCGATTTGGATGAAAAATGGAGAAATGAAATCTGTTTATTATAACAACTATTTATACTAACCCGTTTGACCCGACCCAAAATAGGCAGATGTTCATCGTGTTCTTCATAAAATGAAGAACACGATGAACTGGGAAAAGAATTCAAAGAGAAAGCATTTTGATCGGTTTGGATGAAAAATGGAGAAATGAAATCTGTTTATTATAACAACTATTTATACTAACCCATTTGACCCGACCCGAAATCGGCTATAACCCGCGCCCTTCTATTTCGGATATCACGTCGCAGCTCTCTAGTTTTCAATTATTTCAATTTTGTCCCTTTTTCTTTCAATTCGACACCAAACTTTTAATTACTTTCGAATTAACCCTCACATTTTGGTTTTCTTTCAATTTAGTCCTTAATTCAGATTTTTTTCAAAATATAAAAAAACCCTTTTTTATTTAAATTTAAGTAATTACCTAGTTGTTTATTTATTTTATTATTTCTTTATGTATATATGTGTGTTTGCTAAAATTTAGGGTTAGGGACTCAAAACTTAGATTAGTAACATATATGTTGTAAAATTTCCTTCATTTCCAATAAAATACACTTAATTTATTTAAGTCTTAATAATTAAAAGGAATGTAAACGTTTTCTAGGTTTATTCACTTCTAGATTTTAATTTAAAAGATTTTAACACATTTAATTGTCTTGTTTATTTGTTAAAAAAGTGAAAACTTAATTAATGCGGCGTCTTATCAAACGAGAATGACGGGTTAGCGCCAGAAGTGTTGGCGGTGATTTAAGTTCATTTCTCGGGGATAAGGCCGTTAAAATAGATTTACATTAATTTTATGGACAAATAAATCGAAATTTTGTGAATTCGCAAATTCCAGTTTTTAAAAAATGCTTTCTGAAAACAATTAAGGTGCCAATTTTTGGGCGTTGTGGGGGTGCTAATCCTTCCTCACACGTAATTGACCCCCCGAACCTGTTTTCACATGTTTTCATGGACCAAAATGTAATTTTAATAAATAAAACGTTTTATCAAAATACCCTTGTTTTAAAAGTGATCCAATCACACTTTTTTTTTTCAAAAAAAGATTGGTGGCGACTTCGTGATTTTACAAAGTTTTCCAAAACGTCAAAACCTTTACCTCAAAAAGGGTTGCGACGTTACCCATAAAGTCTTAAAATTGAGTGTTTCAATATTGGGATGTGGGTTGTTCTCTTCATTTCTTATTCCTCCTTTCTATAGGAGAAATATTTTGTAGCCTTGAATATAGGAGTGCTATTATTTCTTTTTTTACACGATGAATTTTGGAAAGGAACCATTTTAGTTTTTGGGTTTGATTTATTCACTTTTATCTTCGACAAATTCTTACGCTATCATATTAGACTGATAGGATAAGGGTTATTTTTTTAATATGTGACGATCATGTATAAAAGCATCGACTATAACAATTAGATAGTTTTAGTATCACATTGGGTTTATTTTGTATATATTTACAGTATATCAATATAGCCTGTCTTTTTTGTCTCTTTTTTAATCAATTATCCTTTGAATGAAATTCTAGTTAGTAACTAAGTTGGATATATTGTAATTCTAGTGATTAAGATTACTTAGTAATCAAAGTTTACTTTAATGAGTAAATATGTATATTAGGTAAGATGTAATATTGGATAAAGTTTCTTGGTGACCAAGTATTTAGGTCTATAAATATATATCAGGGTTAGCCTTTAGATAATGAGAAAAAAATTAAATGAGCAAGAATTATTTTGGAGAGATGTAACCACTTTTAGGATCTCTATAACTTAGCGGTTATGTTGTAGAGATGAGAATTGTATGAAAGTTGAGAAGAGTGTTTGAGATACATTGAGTTTTTGGATATATATGCAGATTATTCGATTACATGGAATATCATGTATCTGCACTTTTTGTGTTCTCTATGGTTATAGTAGATTATTCGTTTCTCTCATTCGTAGAGGTAGACAAGGCCGAATCATGTTAAATCTCATCTCTCTTATGTGCCTTATTTTTATGTTGTTATCGCTTTGATTATTTTTTCACATACAAATAGTTAAGGTTGTTCAAGTCCCCTACGGAAGTGAGTATTTCTCCATTGAAAGTATTGTTGGAGAGATCAAGGGTCTGCAGCTTCTCTAATTTCCCAATGGTAATTGGAATCGAAACTGAAATAGCATTGTTCTGAAACAATCTACACATGAAAAAGGAACAAACAAGTAATTACATAACAAAAATGCAGGAAATTTGAGTCACAAAAATAAGGAAAACCCAATGAGAAGATTAGTTAGATTTATATGCAATTTAATCAGCATAGGCTATAACATACATTGACTGCAGCTCACTAAGGTTCCCAATCAATGCAGTTTACGTTGCAAACGTGATGATACACTAACGTGACGAGACATCTTAATTTCATGACTTATTTAATCTATAAGTAAAAAAATATAAAATGTAAAATATAAAATATTAAAATTTAAATATTAAAAATACGAAAGTAAAAACATTATTGAAAATTTTAAAAATTAAATAAATATTTAAAAAATACAAGATATAAAATGGTAAATTATAAATCACTAAAGAATCAAAATTTATAAACATTTATAAAATATTTTCTGATTATTTTTTTGAAAATTTTAATACTTTATAATTTTATAGGTTTTTGATATTTTTATTTTTTTGAAATTTTTAATAGTGATTTTAGTAATTTTTAATATTTAATTGCTGTGTTGGAACTCACCTAGCATGCACAACGAGTTCCACTTATTTTTTTACAAAATAAAAAAAAAATAAACTATTAGGAACCCACTTCGCATCTTCAATATATTGAAGAAAGAAAATAAAAGAAAGTTGAACTATTATAAACCAACTTTGATATTTAGCTCCATAAATTATAAAAAATGGATGTTGGCATTAGCTTCTATAGGTATGGTTAGAGTGTTGCAAAAATATGGACAAACAAAGGCTAACACTCTAACCATGCCTATATAAGCTAATGCCTACATCTTTTTTTTGCAATTCATGGAGCTAAATCTCAAAATTGGTTCATAATAGTTTAATTTTTTTTTTTCATTTATTTTCTTCAATACCTTGAAAATGTGATATGGGTTCGTAATAATTTATTTTTTTTCATTTTTCATCCTTAGTAAAAGGGTACGGTTTAAAATATAAAGTGAAACTCGCTGTGTATGCATGGCGAGTTCACTATAAGGATGCTATCCTAGGAAATAATAGAGGCATGTTACTATTTTAGAAAAGGATAAACTACACCAGATTCCACTAAACTATTACCATTAACTCGAAAATGCCACCGAACATAAAAATGTTCAAATCTAGCACAAAAATTTACTTTCTAACTCGTTTATGCCACTCCGATGTTAACTCTTAATGGAGCCGTTAACTCAAAATAGCGTCGTTGTGTTGCAGGAAAAATACTAAAACCCATGCACTTGGGTGTTTAAACTCATACCTTCAAATACAAACGGTAAACCTTAACCATTGAACCAACATAAAATTATGTAATATTTTACTACATATATTATATACGTCAAACTACACTTGAGATTAAGTCAAATTATTTTATGAAATAAATTATACTATAAATAATATTAATATATAAATTATATTATTTACATATATACCTATATATATAAATAAAAATATATTATTTTTAGATATTATTTATAATATAAATATATTGTTTTTTAAAACCCTCAACATATTCATACAAATAATATAAAAACCCTAAACCCTAAACTCTAAACAACAAACCTTAAACCCTAAATCTTAGGGTTTATGAATTTTTATATAATATTTATAATATAAATATAATATTTTTATGAATATTTTGAATTTTTTTAAAAATAATATATTTTTATTTAAATATTACAAACTTATCCATTTGATTCAACCGAATTATTTTATGAAAAATAATAGTATAAATAATATAAATATGTAAATAATATATATATGTTTGATTAAATAGTGAAATATTATTTATAATACTATAAAATATTATTTACATGTATATATCAATATATATATATATAAATATATTATTTTTATATATTAATTATAATATAAATATATTATAAAAAACTCAAAATATTCATAAAGATAATATATTTATATTATAAATATTATGTAAAAAACCATAAACCCTAAATCTAAACCCTAAACTTAGATATTAAAGTTTAAGGTTTGAGATTTAGAGTTTGGAGTTTTGGGTTTATGGTTTACTATATATATTGGTGAAAAAAGGAGTTGCAACCATGTACCTCGTTAAAAAAATCATTTAACCTAGTGAGGGAAAAAAGTGCATATGGTAACAAATTGCTAGGTAAAACCTTAACCAATAGAAACAAAACTATCCTTTTGCAAGAGACGAACAACAGATACCGGAAGAACATCAAAAGAGACCAAACCAAAGGTCGCAGGATCCGCCAATTTAGCCAAAGCATCAACAACTTTATTGCTATTTCTAGATACATGCAGAAATGATACCCTCCACGCTTGATCCCTCAACTGTCTAATACATCGAACCAGAACAAGCGGAGCAACACGGTTACTATCCTGATGGATCAACTTGAGAGTCTCTGAACTATCCGACTCAACCTCAACATTATGGTACCCCAACTCCTATGCCAAGAATAACCCTGAGTAGAAACCCCACAATTCCTCCTCAATAACTGAGCAACAACCAACAAAATTGAAAAACCATGAATCCACTCACCTGTATGGTCCCGAAACACTTCCCACAAGATGCACTCCCATCGGACGCTTGTCAAGGCCATCAGAATTAAGTTTGATCCACCCAAACAGAGGGGGTGACCAAGTCAAACAAACCGTAGCCACAGGCGAACCTCGCGCCACCAAAGAGTATCTACTAGCCAACGCCACACTAGTATTGTCAGCAAGCCATTTGCTTTGAACCAAAATTGAACCCCATTCTTCAACGTCGCCACCAAAAACAGCCGCATTCTATTGGCACCAAAGATTCCAAAGAACCGCTGCAAACATCAAATCCCAGTTCAATTTATCCTGACCAAAAGCGCATGCACCAGTCAAGTTACGCTCAACTCAAATTCGAAAAGAAAGATTAAAAATTCCAACAGCTACGACGGGTTAACAAGTAGAAACCAAACTGATTTTTTCCAATCAACAATGCTGAAGCACATGATCAACGTTCTCATCAACTTCACTACAGACAAGGCAGCGGGTATTTGTAGTAAAATAACGCCTTGAACGCTCAACATTTGTCATTAATTTGTTGCAACACACAAGCCACGTGAATATCTTAATTTTTGTTGCCCCCTAAATTTATGAATAGTCGACCAAAGACTATCGACAATACCATTTATAGGTCTCAAACGAAAATCATAGGCTAATTTAACTGAAAATTTTTTGTTTGTACATAATCCCCACCCAACGACATCAACTAGGAACATATGATCCGGTTTCTTCATGGCTGTAATCTTCAACAACACCGAAACTGGTAACAAATACCTTAAGCATCTAACATCAAAGCCACCGAAATCCTCAGAAGACCAATATTAATACCCGAAACCACATGCGCAGACAAGGGACCAATATCATTTATCCAATTATCATGCCAAAAATCAACATTACGATCATTGTCGATAGTCCAAGATAAATCTTCTCGAACGTCCGACCACAACACCTCTAAACCCTTCCAAATGTGAGATCCATACCTGATATGGAGTGTGGCCGAAAAGCTATCAGTGTATTTATATTTACAGCAGAGAAATCAAACCCCAAAAATTTCATTTCGCACAACCATCTGAAAAGCTAGCTTCATCAAGAAAGTTTTATTCTGAATATCCATTTTTTAAAGCCAAGACCCCATTGAAAATTGGCCGAAAAAATATCGTCCCAACGAACTAAATGGACCCTACCATGCTCTAAAGTGATACCCCAAATAAAGTGCCTAATCAAATCATTCTAAATCATCACAAGTCTTATTCGGGAGAACTACTGTTTGCATGGTGTAAATGAGAATCGCAGAAAAAACAACTTTAGCCAAGGTAATCCTCCCAACTAAAGATAATGTTTTGGCCTTCCATCCATTGAATTATTTTTGCATCATATGAACCAAGTAAATATAGCAAGCTGACATTATTCTTCGATGAAGAAGCAGGACACCAAGGTATTTATCCAAGTCATCAACTTCCAAAAACCAAATCTCATACTAATCCTCGATCGTAAATCCAATAGCATGTTGGATGAAAATAAAATCGTGGTCTTGGCTATGCTAACTTTTTGTCCAAAAGCTTCACAAAAATACGAAGAACCCGAGTCAATAAATCAATCTGATCAATAGCAGCCTCAGCGAACAAAATTATATCATCTACAAAAAATAAGTGAGATATTGCCGGGCTATTCCTCGACATCTTAAAACCCCACCAATTTCTTCCCTTAGTTTCTACCTGAACAGCGTGCGCCAATCTCTTCATACACAAAACAAATAAATACGGAGAGTGAGGATCCCATTGAAGGATACCCCGAGTCGAAGCAAAAACATCTACCGAAGAACCATTCCAAAGGACCTGAGTTGCCACAGCCGAAACATAATGCATAATTAAAGATCATAGGGCATATGGGATACCTATATCAACCAAGGTATCATTAATAAAGCTTCATTCCAACCGATCATATGCTTTCTCCAAATCAATCTTTATTGCCATCCATCATTTCCTACCCTTTCTCCACTTACTTATTTCTCAGATTCCAGTGAGAAAACCTCGTACCGATATGGGCTAAGCCGTATCAATACACCTTTGGAGAATTTACTCTTCGTACCGATACGCCTTCCCGCATATCGATACCCCTCTGTTGAACAATTATTTCTTCTTATGGTAGGTACCGATACAACTATTCGTGTACCGATACACCTTGCTAGAAAAATGTAGCCCAACAGCTATATTGATGATCTCAACCACCCAAACGCTTAGAAATCAATGAGAGGGTATATAAACAAGTCTCCAAAGCTACAAAAACTATTGAACAAGTGAACAAGTCTTTAGCATTCAAGCACAAATCCAACCATGTTTGAGCCTATTTTAGTCAAATATTGTAACCCACTTGAGTGTTCTCGTTTGTAATCTTTTTTATTTAAATACTGAGTTTGAGTGAACTTGTATTTAGGCAAACACTTCACCTTTAAGAGGATTTTCAGTTTGTCATTCTATTTCTTGTAAAAAAGAGTGTTTGATCAAAGTTTTGGGTAAAATGGTTTGATTGTGTAGAAGGTTGCCTCCTTAGCCTAGAAAAGGGAAGAAATTCCATAATGAATTTGAAAACCCTTAGTAGAAAGCTAAGGTAATGGATGTAACCTTGTTAGAAGGTTAAACCATTACAACTCTTGTGTCTCAATTCTTTTTATTTTCTAATTTGCTTCCAAACTTTTTAATTGTGAATTCACTCCTTCTTGTCCACTTTTACCATTGATTGATCATCCCAACAATTGGTATCAGAGCCTAGCTCATTTGAAGGATTAACATCCCCTTGAGACGATTCGAAGGTGATTTAATCAACTAGAAGTCAAGCCATGGCCTCCACTTCCGGTAACAACCTCTATGAGTCTCAATCTATCACCGAACTGCCTTATTTCAATGAGGATAACTATCCTTATTGGAAGAATCGTATGAGGCTCTTCATCAAATCCAATGACTACCTCTTATGGGATATAGTGGAAAATGGACCAAGCATACCGATGAAGAGAGAAGGTGATCGATTAATTCCCAAGTCCAAGCTAGAGATGACCGATGAAGATCGGAGGAGATTAAAAGTCAACGAAAAAGTAATGCACATGTTTTTTTTTGTGCGTTTGGAAATATGGGACAAGCTCGAGACCACCTATGAAGGCACAAACGATGTAAAGGAGGCCAAGATTGGACTCCTCAACTTGTGCTACGAGAATTTCATGATGGAATCAGATGAGGACATTACCAAGATGTTTGATCGTTTCTTCGTCATAGTCAATGGGCTTAAAGGATTTGGAGAATTCATTTTGGAAGACAATCTTGTCCGGAAGCTCATCTATTCTCTTCTCGAATCATAGGATGGAAAGATAACCGCAATCATTAAAGCCAAGGATCTTAAGACCTTGAAACTCGATGCACTCATGGGTTCTTTCCTTACTCATAAGATTATGAAGAAATAAAGAAAGAAGGGAAGAAGATGGAGAAAAAAGAGGTAGAGAAGAAGAAAATGGGAATTTCTCTCAAAGCTTCACAAGATGAGAGTGATTCGAGTGAAGATGAATAGGAAGAATTAGTCATGCTAGCTAAAAGGTTCACTCGGTTCATGAAATCCAACTGGGGAAGAAAGTTCCATCGAAGAAGGAATTTCAAGAACAAGAACAAAGAGGAAGAAAAAGATCAAATAGTTTTCTATGAGTGCAAGAAGCTGGGACACATCAAGCTTGATTGTCCCCAACTCAAAAAGAAGAGCTTCGAGAAGAAGAAGAAGCTCAAGGCTCATGTTACTACTTGGAGTGACGAGGAATCATCCGAAGAAGAGGAGCAAGAAGTAGCCAACCTTTGTCTCATGGCACTAGAAGATGATCGTAAGGTAACCTCTAACTTATCTAACTTTGATTTTACTTTTGATGAGATTCAAGAAGCTTATGATGAGTTGCAATAGGTATATGATGAGTTGGTAGATAAGTATACGGAAGCAATTTTGAAAAACAAGAAAATGATTTCTGATTTGAAAAACCAAAACGATTCCCTATCTAAAACCAACTCGGAACTTGAGAACAAGGTTTTGTATTTACAAAAAAAAATTGACTTTGAAAAAAAATCAAGATTTAAACAACCTTCTCTCCAAAGTTCACGATGATCACCAAAAAAAAGTGGGTTATATCAAAGCTTACTTAAACAAAGTTGGGAAATATAGTTCTGAAAAGTGACAATCTTTAAAACCTAACTATGTGAAAATGAACTTTGGTGGCTACAAGTAAAGAAGCTTCCAAAGACCCTATTATGGTAAGAGGATTATGAGTGTTTGGGTTCCTAAGGAACTAATCACTTCTAATGATGTTAGTGCTATTACTTCTTGGATTCCCAAGGGAACCAAGATTTTGAGAGCTAATACTATGGATCCAAAAAGATTTGGGTACCAAAAATCAATACGTAATTCTTTTTTAGGGGGACCATTGCTACAAGGCAAAAGCTACATGTGCAAAATCACAGTACTTGATAGTGGATGCTCAAGACACATGACCGGTGACAAGAGTCGGTTCTTGGAGCTAAAACCAAAGAGTGGAGGAGTAGTGACATTTGGAGATAACTCCAAAGGCCACATTGAAGGAATTGGTTTCATTGGTAATCGTTCTTCTATCCTTATTGATAATGTTTTATATGTCAACGGTCTAAAACATAATTTATTGAGAATAAGCCAACTTTGTGATAAAGGTTTCAATGTGCTTTTTGATTTAAATGGTTGCAAAATTATCAACATTGAAACTAACAAAATTGTGCTTAGATGTCATCGCATAGGAAACATTTACATGACACATTTAGATGAAATTCATATTTCAAATGCATGTTTTGTTGCTAAAGATGAACATGATTCATGGTTATGGCATAGAAAACTAGGGAATACAAGCATGAGTGTTTTAGAAAAAATGATTTTAATGATCTTTAAAGAGGTTTGCAAAAAATAAAGTTTTCATATGATAAAATTTGTGATGCTCGTGTAAAAGGAAAACATAAAAGAGTTTCTTTCAAACCTATTAATGAAGTTTCTACAAGTAGAGTTTTACAATTGATCCACATGGCTCTCTTTGGCCCTATTAGAACAATGGGTTTGGGTGGAAAATCATATGCATTTATCTTAGTTGATAACTACTCTATATATACTTGGGTTCTATTTTTAAATGCCAAGGATGAGGCTTTAGAAAAATTCATAACATTTTCAAAAGTAACTCAAAATGATGTTAGTCACTCTATTTCTCACATTAGGAGTGATCATGTAACCGAATTTCAAAATCTAGGTTTTGAAGAGTTTTGTAATTCAAACGGGATTAGCCATAATTTTTCTGCTCCTCGAATACCTCAAGAAAATGAGGTTGTTGAGAGGAAAAATCGAACTTTTGAAGAAATGGCTAGAACCATGCTTTGTGAAAATAATTTGCCTAAATATTTTTGGGCAGAAGCCACTAATACTTCTTGTTATATTGTCAATCGTGTAATGATTAAGCTTATTTTAAAGAAAACACCTTATGAGCTTTTTAAAAACAAAAGGCCTAATTACTAACACCTATTTTATCTAGCCCCATTTTATTTGATTTTTGTATCCAAAATTAAAAACAAAAAATATGTGTAAACCAAAAAATAAAAAAAACAGTCCATTTATGTATAGTGTCCATTACATGACCCAAATTCGGCCTTAGGATCAAAGAAACCCTAGAACCTAATACCCTTGCACAGCCGACCCATATGAAGACCTAGAAACCCTACCCTCTTATCTCCAAACACCGCACCATCCTACACCCTTGGATCCAATGGCGATCGATGGCCCAGACCGCTCGGAAGGGCTTCACGCGGATCATGCCTCGCGCGTTTCTTTTACGCGTCCAATGCCTTTTCCTGCCTCGACTATTCAGCTACATTGCCAGAAGGCGAATTCCACCGTGCTTCACTATTACCACCGAATGACCTTCTTCATCACTTGGCCGCTATATGTAAGAGGGAAAAAAGACATTAGGGTTTGAATCAAAATAAAAAGAAAAACATTCAAATTCGAGTCAAACAATTATGGGAAGCTTTAACCTAGATCAAAACTGAATCAAGTGAACGAGGCAAAGAATCGGTCGGCGTAGAGATCAATCCAAATTAGAGCAAAATTGGAAAGAAAATCCCTTAGATATTAGGGTTTTATTCATCTATAATCGGGGAAAGAATTTTCCTTCCCTTTGTCCATACATGTAATCAGCCTATAAAAAGCCATTAAATCCTCCGATTGTAACACACAGTTAGATACAATTTACAAAAGAAATACAAGCATATTTTCAATCAAATTTCTAAGGTATTTTATACCTATATTCTTTTTTTTATATATATGTATATACATATGTGGTTCGAATAAGGAGAAGGGGGCGCGGGTTACCATTCGAGTCACCAAAGGAGAAAGCCATCATCACCAGCGGAGCCATGAGTCAAAACGGGAGGGAGTTGCTATCGATGAACAGCCACCGGCGAGGACCCACGACAATTCTTGGCCGAGTTCTGTGTTGCTGCGGTGGTGTGCTTCATTTTATTGAAGAACACCAAGAACATTTCAGAGGTTTTTGGGGAAGGTTGTTTGATCCATTTGACCAAGGGATAGACAAATAAATCTTGTTGCTGGAAATTGGGCTTTATACTCGACCCACGAGTAGAACTGGACCCGACCCACGCTACACACGACCCGTGCCCTTCTTTCACCTGTCTCCAACTTTAGGCCCACTGTTTGCATTTCTCACACTTTAGTATTCTTTTACTTTAATTCAGTCCTTTAATTTTAGTTTTCATGCAATTTAATCTATTTGCCTGCTTTATTTATATCCAATATGTTATTTAATTTAATCGTTCACATATGATAATGAACCCATAAAAAATATAGGATAAAGAGACTTCACATTGTTCAATAATATGGTTTCCTTGTAATTATTTATACATTCTTTAAAATAAGCGCTTTAGGCCAAGTTATTTAAAAGCATGTAAATACATAGGGTAACTTTAATTTAACTGTAAATTACAATAATGTATAGTAATAAATCCCTTAAGTTTAGGATTTCTAAATAATGTGCTCTCTAAATTAATTTGGTAATTCCAGTTAGTAAACTTAATATGATTGTAATTAAAAATTGGTCAAGTAGAGCCTTTTTATGATTAGTTTCTTAAAACACTTAATAATCAACGTTTTAGGCCAATAAAACATCATTCAAAACAAATATTTTATTGCATCATGAAAACAAAGTACATTTTCAATTAGGGTTAATTTAGTCTTCCCCTAGCCATTGTAGGAATGGTTGAAACTCCTATGCAAAACTGTATTCTCATATTGTTTTGGGATTAATGACTTAATCCCTCGTGTCTAAACTAATTCGGTTTTTCTCAGCCGTGAGCGAATTCGAGCCAACTTTAGAACTTCATGGATTTCTGCATTAATCCTGGCATTCATGCATACAAATTATAAGGAAAACATTAGTGATCAAGTAAGCATCGTTTTTACGGGCGTGATGGGGGTGCTAATCCTTCCCCACACGTAACCGTGCCCCAAACACTTGAGATTCCATAATCTCTGGTTTGTTTTTAGGTTTTCGGTCTGCCTAATACAATAAAAGGGACCGATGGCGACTTCGTTGTTACAGCTTGGTGACTCCGCTGGGGACTGTTTAAGAGGGCACAACTTTTACTAGATCACAAGTGATTTTCTTTACTAATCCGTTGCATTTTTGTGTGCATTTTCTTGGTGCTTTAAACTGTTTGTACCATAACATAAGCCATCTACCCAGGCTTTATTAAACTTAAGTGGAAGAAAATTGCTATGCCTTCGTGAGCAACCCTTCGCATGGGCTAGTGAAAGTCTTTTGGGGTCCAAGCACTTATGCTTTCGTGAGTAATCCTTCGCGTGGGCATAACAGAAATGCATAGCCGTGTTCGATTCGCAAGCGTGTAATGGGCTAGAATCAAACATCTTATCTGCCTTGGAGTAGGGGATAGGGACGGTTCGAAAACCCTTTCTAGATCGAAACCCATGTGAATGTATGTTTTAGAAGGCCCACCCCTTTAAACCATGTGAAGCCATAGGTTTTATTTCTCTATTATTGTTTTACTTTTCGTATTTTACCCTTGTGTTTTATCTCATTATTTGCACGTACTAACACTTTTTTGAATTCGTTAGAGAATACACCGCATTGCATCCAGTTGGTATTCTAAAACACTAATTAGTTAGAGATCATAAGTATTCGGGTCACATTATCCAACGTCGGAGTCCTTTGCTCGGATACCAATGTCCGGAGTGAGTCTATAGAGCTTCAGCGCCGACACAGAGACAATGTACGGAAAGAAAGCACCATCGATCTAACGAAACAAATACACATGGGATTGCCTCATAATCATCTGTCCGAATTAGTTACTATTTGGGAGAGCCTAAAAGCCCAAGATCGGGTTGTATTCACCAAGAAGTATGGCGATATAGCCCTTCTGCTTGGGGTAAAGGTAGACGAGCCCATGATACTAGAAGCTGTTGAATTCTGGGATCTGACTCATCGTTGCTACGTCTTCAATCAAGAAGACATGACTCCCACCATTGAGGAATACGTGGTCCTATTGCGCATAGAGTTAGAGAAACCTGATAAAATATACTAGAAGGAGAAAAACTCTGGTTATCGGAAGAAGTTTACCAAGCTTGTTGGTCTAAATGTCAAATAGGTGGATACTCATGTTGCCGAAAAGAACAAAAGCCCTTGCTTCACGTGGGAATTCATCTACGCCCAGATCATGAAGGATGTAAAGCATGAACGGGTCTTTGATTTGCTCTCCTTGGCTATCTATGGGTTAGTGATATTCCCTAAATTTCTGGGGCATATTAAGATAAACTTGGTGGACTTGCTCGCCCAGAAAAATGTGAATCCGGTCCCAGCTATTTTGGCAGAAACCTTTAGGTCCCTGAACTTTTGCCGAACTCAAGGAAAGGGGTGCTTCACCGGGTGCTCACAACTTCTCTACTTATGGTTGCGGAGTCATTTTTGGGATAATGAGAAGATAAGAATGCATCCAACATCTAGAGATCTGGTCCCAATCAAAGAAGTTACCAGAAAGCAGTGCCTGTGAAATGGAAAATAAGAACATTGGGTGACCTTCTTTAAAAACCTAGCCGATGCCTACGTAACACGGAGAGCCCCGTGGATGTATCCAGTACCAATCCTATACAAGTGCAGAAAGATGGAATGAGTTCCTCTCATAGGCCTATAAGAAGTTACTAGCTATGCCTCTTTTCTTGTACAATGCCAGTTTGGGTCTCGACAGTTCATTCTAGTTACTCATGGGCTGCGTAAGGAAGATTTCTCTTATACAGAGGATAATTCCACAAAATGATTCATGGAGTTGGCTAAATAGTGGAAGCAAACATTTCGGATAGAGGTGACTCTATTTGCTGGTGTTGTGCCCGAGTAAACTAGTTGGAGGAAGTAAATGGTCGACAATATAGGTGTTCCAGTCTTGGTAAGCCCTTTGGATAATCCTCAACCCGACATTATGCTAACCGATCTGGAAATTTATAAACAAGACTATGAGAAAGAGAAGCTGTGGGGCAGAGTAACCGAACTTGATGGCGAGCTCATTGCAGAACAAATTTAGAGGGAAGGTTATCAGAAGAAGGTGAAAACCTTGTTTTTAAACCAAGAGCTTCACTTAAAGGATGTGTAGGAACTAACGCAAGAAAACAATCACTTGAAGGCTCGAGGGGCATGAGCAAGTGGTTCCAAGACCACGAAAAAAGAAAATGCAAAGCTAGAGGAAATGAAGAAGAAGCTAAAAGACTGGCAACGTGAGGCCCAAAAACAAAAAGAGAAGGTAGACCGACTTGCTGAAGAAAAGCAACATTTGGAAGAGCAGTATTCAGATGCCCGTCGTAGCCTCAGAAAATACCGTTATCAGAATCAAGAGCTTCAAGAAAAGTTGAAGGAATAAGAGGTCAAGGGAGCCGAAGCCGAGCTACTTTGTTTAGGTATCGAAGACTTGAAGAAGCAGTTGCAAGCACATAAAGACCATATCCATATTCTTATTGATGATTGTGACTATGAAAAGATCCAAGGGGCCGATACAAAACTGGTTGTGGATATTGCGTGCCTAGGTCGATAGTTCTACATTGATCATCTGAGGTGTCAAATCCAGAAAATAGTTTCCAAGGCTTGTGAGATGAAAAATCGGGCCAGAGATCTTAGATTGAGATTCCTCCCAGCTGGGGAGGATGGGCAACATTTTTTGGACTTCCTTGATGAAGCAGTTGAGCAATACCAACATGTTAACCAGTTTTTTGGCCGTATTCAAAGAGAGTTAGTGCCAGTGGGTAGAGTTGAGCCGCCACCACCGAAGCGTCTTAAGGCAGTGGAATAGAAGACCATTTTATCTTTTCGTTTTAGAATAATGTGTACTAAAAAATCTATGATTTATGAGGTGCACTTTTATTTCAGAATACCACTGGTATGTTGCATCATTTGCATTTGCATCCATGCATTTATTTCATCTAATACTTTGCATTAAAATAAATAAATAAAACAATTAACTACGGCGAGTTCAATCGTAGTTGACAAAATTATGCATCTGTACGGAACTCTCTCCGAAACTCGAAAGATGGATATAGAAAATAGAATGTCCGCAATGGGGACCCACTTAAAAGTTACCTAGGATAAGCTAGAAAAGATTGAAGGTGATCTAAAGAATGAAATTACCAATGCCCAAGAAAACACAGTGCTACAAATAGCGGCCATGGTTGGCAAGAACCCCGAAACTATCAAAGCCCTCAAAGATGCAAGAGCTAAGATACCCCCACAAGAGATAAATCGCAGGCCCTCAAAGGAAAGGTTTAGATCCATATTCCAGGAACCTTGACTAATGCTCTGATGGAGTCCGAGGCAAGTCGAAGTGATGATCAAGATTTTGAAGTGCTTGACCTCGACGAAATGGCTAGCAAGAGTCGCGCAAATAAAAAACTATAAGACCGCTACGAAAAGCTTGAAGGAATTGTCAAGGCCCTACAAGGGGTTAGCATTCACCGTGGTCTAAATGCTAGGGACCTTAGTTTGGTAAATGACCTGGTTATTCCCCTCAAGTTTAAAAAGCTAGATTTCGAGAAGGATGAGGGAACTACATGCCATTCAACACATTTGGTGATGTACTGCAGCAAAATGTCGTACTATCTTGACAATGAGAAGCTACTCATACATTGTTTACAGGATAGCTTGTCGGGGTGGTCAGCTGCTCGCTGGTATACGCAATGATGTCGGGCTAACATAAAAACATGGATGGACCTATTAGGTGCTTTAGTCAATCAGTATAAACATGTGATGGATATGGTCCTAAATCAGTTAGTGCTACAAGGGATGGAATAAAGAACCAACCAGAGCTTCTGCCAATATGCCCAAAGTTGACAGGATGTGGCCGCATAGGTCCAGCCTCTGTTGTTGGAGAATGAAATCATGCCCATGTTCGTAGAAACACTGAAGGGGCACTTCGACGACCAGATGATAAATCACGCAACTAAAAGCTTCGCAGATATGCTGATGAATGGCGAGTTGATTTTAGCAGCCATAAAAAGCGAAAAGCTTGATAGAGGTGAGCCAAAGAAGCCTTACAAGAAGAGGGAAAGTGAAGTGAACATGTCTTCAACATATAATCCAAACTTTTCTAAAAGCATAGTGATTAGTAAGCCAAACACGATGAATGAGAGTCTAGTAGTTTAAAACCTGTCGAAATCTGAGGCAAAAGCCAGACAAATAGGCTCAGCTTAACCCATAAACCAGTAACCTATGCAGAGTTATTTCCTCAACTGGTTGAGTCCCGACTTGTAGTACCACAACACTTTACCCCGATGTCGTCGCCATACCTCCGTTGGTATGACACAAACACTCATTGTGAATATCATGTCGGGATCACGGGGCACAGAATCGAGAACTACATAGACTTCAAAAAGGTAGTGGAAAATTTACAAAAGACAGGTATGTTGTCGTTTGAGGCCATAGAAGAAAAAAAAGCCCCTTCCAAACCATCAGGGCGCAGAGGTGAATGTTGTGGTGGAAAAAGAAGACAAGTAGGTGATGACACGAATAGCTGATGTTAAAACACCTCTAAGGTGGGTATGGTTGATGATGATGGATGCTGAAGTACAAATTAAGAATGCTAAAGTTCAGCTCTCAAGAGATGAACCCCACTATGAATACCATGAGGTAAAAGTTCATGAGATTCAATATTGTTCAGAATTTAAACAATTGGTCCAAGCCAAGATGGATAGTGGGGAACTAGAATTCTTTGAAAATAATGCGTGTACAAAATAGTGGAAGTATGTGCATCAGAGGAATCCCCAATAAAGAGTTTTGCCAGAATCAAGCCCTTGATCATCAGAACCAAGGTGAAGGCTGACAATTTAGAAAAAGAAGTGGTCCTGAGGTTAGTGATAAGGGCGCCAGCTCTTTTCCCCTACGATGAAAACAAAAGGGTACCTTGGAACTACGCATGCACCGCAGTGGCTCCGAAGAACCCAAGGTAGGCCAAGGTCGAGACCAACGGAGAGGCAATCAATGAAGTTGGCCACTTCATGAGAAGTGGGAGAGGTTATGTATCACCCACCGAAAAAGATCGATATGCAACTCAAAGAAAGAACACTTTGGACAAAGAGCCGGGGGAAAATTTTTACGAAGAGCGTCCGGTAGAATTACTCGAGCCTGTAAAGGAGTTTGAGGCTCAGGAGTTTTTAAAGATCCCCAAGCACATGAAGTATAGCGTGGTAAAGAAACTTCACAAGCTCCCAGCACGTATATCTATGTTATCATTATTGTTAAGCTCAGAGGAACACCGTGATACACTACTCAAGATCCTTAATAAAACGTTTGTGCCAAAAGAAATAACCACCGACAAGCTGGATAGGTTGGTTAGTAACATTGCCATTGATAACTTTATTTCTTTTAATGATAAAGAAATTCCAAAAGGAAGAAGATGTTCGTACAAGGCTCTTCATATCACTACCTATTGCAAAGAACACATGTTGTCAGGGGTCCTTATAGACAATGGTTCGGCCTTGAATGTCTTGCCTATGACCACGTTGATGAAACTGTCGATAGACGAGTTCCACATAAAGACTTACCAGAATACGGTTTGAGCTTTTGACGGAATGCAAAAAGATGTGCTAGGAAAGATAGAGGCCCCTCTACAGATTAAACCATCCACTTTCCAGGTTGATTTTGTGGTAATGGATATTCGACCTACCTACAGTTGCCTTCTAGGGTGTCTATGGATTCATACAGTCGATGCAGTCCCTTCTACGCTACACCAAAAGTTGAAATTCATGGTTGACGGACAACTTGTGACCGTCGACGCAGAAGAGGACATTATTGCCTTAGTGACGACTAGTGCTCCCTATATTGAGATTGATGTTAGGGCATTAGAATGTTATTTCAGGTCATTGGAGCTAGTGAGCACAACCTTTATTTCTAATGGGAGAAGGATACAAAGGCCAAACCTGTCCAAATGCACAAAGATGCAAGTTAAAGAAACTTTGGGCAAAGGTGCCGAGGCAGGAAAGGGATTTGGAAAGCATCACCATGGTAGGCTATATCCGGTGATCATGTCAGAAAAGAAAGATAGATTTAGGTTAAGATTCAATCCTAATGCGGTACAGAGAAGGGCCACCCCGATGAAAAGCCAAGAGAGAAGGAAAAGTAGACTCAAAGGGGAGGAGGTCGCATGGGACCCAATGACGTTTCTACCTCTTAATTTCACTTTTACTTTAGGGGGTTTATGAACCCAGTATGACCCAGGACGAGAAAGAAGTGAATGAGATTACCAAAATGTTTGGCAATTTGAGCATCAACGCGATGCTGGAAGAGGAAGAAGAGGGTGGATATTTGCATATGATCCGCCCATGTGATGAGCTTAATAATTGGACTGCAGAAGAACTTCCTATAGTTTTTAACTCTCTTTCAGAGTAGTTCTCAAAATTAACCCTCTGTTTTAGCCCAAAAATAGGAAGGGATCCTTTATGTAAAAGCATATGCTAAAACCATTTTGGTTCTCATTCAATAAAATGCATTTTCCCTCAATAAGTCTTGTGTGGCAAGCAAACATTTAAAAAACGAAAAAAAGACAAATAAAACAAGATCAAGCATTTCATTTTTGTTTTTGCAAGAATTGATGTATTCTCATTCCTTTTCTTATAGGTCTCCAGTGATCAACAACTTAAGTAATCATGAGTCTGAATCGCGAGTTAATTTTGAGTAGCCTGTGTGTTAAGAAGGATTCGAAGATCCCGATGATGAAGTCGAATTTGATATCTTGGAAGATTTACTGGAACAACTGGAGTGTAAAGAAAAACAAATTGTCCCCTCACAGAGAGCGGTTAGAAACTGTGAACCTCGGGACTGAAGAGGAAAGGTATGAAGTGAGATTGGTACTACCATCACCACACTGACACGTTAGAGCTTGGTCGAACTTTTACACAACTACAAGGATGTGTTCACCTGGTCATACCAAGATATGCCTGGTCTAGATACAAACATTGTGGTTCATCGCTTGCCTATAAGGCTAGAATGTCGGCTCGTGCAACAAAAGCTACGAAGAATGAAGGCTGATATGCTCTTGAAGATAAGAGATGAGGTGAATTTTTTTTTACGTTGGATTCCTGCAAGAAGCCCGATATCCTGAGTGGGTGGCTAACATTGTTCCGGTCCCAAAGAATGATGGGAAAGTTCACATGTGTGTCGACTATAGAGACCTAAACTGGGTAAGCCAAAAGGATAATTTTCCACTTCCACACATTGATACCTTGGTAGATAACACCACCGGCCATTCCCTATTCTCATTTATGGATAGTTTCTTTGGCTACAACCAAATTAGGATATACCCCGAAGACATGGAAAAGACTACGTTCGTGACATGGTGGGGAACCTTTTGCTACAAGGTAATGTCATTCGAGTTAAAGAACGCTGAGGCTACTTATCAGAGGACCATGGTGAACTTGTTTCACGATATGATTCACCTAGAGATTGAGGTATATCTGGACGATATGATTGCCAAATCCCAAAAAGAAGGGAAACACACTGTGAACCTAGAGAAGCTCTTCAAAAGGTTGAGAAAGTTTCAATTGAAACTCAAACCCACTAAGTACACTTTCGAAATGACTTCAGGAAAGCTCTTAGGCTTCGTTGTAAGTGGGAAAGGAATTGAGGTGGACCCTAATAAAGTAAAAGCAATCCAACAACTTCCTCCCTCTCAAACGCAAAAAGATGTATGGGGCTTCTTAGGCAGGCTTAATTATATTGCCAAATTCATCTCCTAGTTGACAAAAAATATAGTCTAGCGTTTAGACTGCTTAAAAGGAACAATCTTGGGAAGTGGAACGAAGAATGCCAAGTAGCCTTTAAGCAAATTAAAAAGCAATTGTCAAATCCACCAGTGTTAGTGCCACCTGTTTTAAGAAGGCCTCTAATCCTATATCTGACAATAAAAGAGAGCTTAATGGGTTGCGTGCTGGGGAAACATGATGAGACCGGCCAAAAAGAAAGGGTGGTCTATTACTGGAGCAAGAAATTTACAGATTGTAAGTCGAGGTACCCACAGATCGAGAATATGTGTTGTGATTTGGTCTAGGCGTCCAAAAGGCTTAGGTAATACATATTGTACCACACTACGTGGTTAATAACCAAGCTTGACCTATTAAAATTCATGATGGAAGCACTGACTTTATTAGGAAGGGTGGCCTGCTGGTAGATGTTGCTAACAAAATTCGACATCCAGTATGTCAGCCAAAAGGTGGTAAAATGAAGTGTCATAACAGATTTTTTTTACAAGTCGTGCCTCCGGTAACTATGAAGCTTTGGATTTGATTTTCCCGATGAAGACTTAATGTGCATTATGGCTGAAGAGGATGGTTTAGCTAATTCGTGGGTCCTCAATTTTGATGGTGCCTCTAACGCCCTAGAACAAGGCATTGGGGCAGTCTTAGTTTCTCCAGAAGGTGATCATTATTCGTGCACTAGCCGTTTGAAATTTTTCTGCACCAATTATATGGCCGAATACGAAGCTTGTATTATGGGATTACGAACAGCCATAAAGAAGAAGATCAAGGTTCTAAAAGTCTTTGGAGACTCAGCTCTAGTCATCTATCAAATTCGCGAAGAATGAGAAACGAAGGATTCAAAATTAATTGAATATTAGAAGTTAGTCCTTGAGCTAATTAAAGAGTTTGAAGAAGTTACTTTCAATCACCTTCCAAGGGAAGAAAACTAAATGGCTAATGCTCTGGCCACGTTATCAGCAACGTTTAAGGTGAATGAGGGTGTTAGAATGATGCCCGTGGATGTAGATTTCAGACTTGCCTACACATTGTTACAATGTAGAAGAGGAGAAGGATGGTCTCCTGTGGTACCATGACATATCAAAATACATTAAGCTTTAGGAATATCCACCTTGAGTAGCCGAAAATGAAAAGAGAACAATTCGAAGAATAGCTGTGGGGTATGTTCTTGACAGAGAAACCCTGTACATAAAGAGCCGAGACCAGGTTCTGCTAAGATGCGTGAACACCAAAGAAGCCCAATGATCCTAGAAGAAGTACATGGAGGGGTTTGTGCAACCCATCCAAGCGGGTTTACCATGGTTGTGTGAATCATGCAGTTGGGTTATTATTGGTCTACCATGGAGAGAGATTGCACCAATTATGCACGCAAATGCCACTAGTGTCATTTACTCCGATAAAATACACGGGCCACCACAACCTCTTCATGTGATGACTGCTCCTTGGCCCTTTTTAAGATGAGGCATGAACGTGATTGGGCAAATTTACCCAAAAGCTTCCAACGGACACAATTTTATCTTGGTGGCAATTGATTATTTCACCAAATGGGTCGAAGCGACATCTTATGCAAATGTTACTAGATCAATATTTGCAAATTCGTCAAGAATAAGATTATTTTTCGTTATGGCTTACCTAAGAGTATTATCACTGACAATGCTTCAAATTTGAACAACAAAATGATAACCACAGTTTGTGAGCAATTCCAGATCAAGCATCACAGTTTAGTGACCTAACACCCAAAGATGAATGAGGCAGTGGAGGCTACCAACAATAACATCCAAAAGATAGTCTCCAAAATGACTGACAGTTACAAGGACTGGCATGAGAAGTTGCCATTTGCCCTATATGCCTACCGGACTACTGTGCGAACATCTAAGGGGGCAACATTGTTTTCCCTAGTCTATGGTATGGAGGCCATGCTGCCAATTGTAGTTGAGATTTTGTCGTTCCACGTCTTAATGAAAGCAGAATTAGATGAGGCTGGATAGATTCAGGCACATTATGATCAGTTGAATTTAATTGAAGAAAAGAGACTGAAGGCAATATGTCATGGCTAGATGTACCGAAAAATAATGATGCGAGCTTATGACAAAAAGGTTCGCTCGAGAGAGTTTCAAGAGGGAGACTTGGTACTAAAAATGAAGCTGCCAATTCAAAGGGATTCTCGTGGTAAGTGGACACCCAATTGAGAGGGACTCTATGTGGTAACTAAGGCCTTTTTTGGAGGAGCTCTAATTTTAGCCAAGATGGATGGGGACGAGTTGCAAAACCCCGTGAATTCAGATTCAGTCAAAAGTTATTATGCTTGAAAAAAGAAAAAAAAGAAAAAAAGAGGGAAAAAGAAAGAAAAAGAAGAGATCCAAAAGTGAAAACCCGTAAAATGATGCTTTGGATCCAGAATAAATTAGTGTTCAAGATGAAAACCCGCAAAAGGGCGTCTTGAGACCAAGTATTGATTCAAGTTGAAAACCCGCAAAGGGCGACTTGAATATTTGAAGCTAGAATGGCTATCTTGGATATTGACAATTCTCTCAGCATTTTCATGACCTTAGGAGCCTTCTCAATAGGGGATGCACTCGGAAGAATCACTGAGGGATTGACTCGGAGAACTTTGATCCTTGATATCTGGATACTTGGTCTTTTTCTTTTGTAATTACTTTCTTGCTTGCCATGTTAAATAAACCCTACATCCCAGAACTTTTCTTTTACACCCCTTTTTGCATATTGAAATGGGAACCAATGGATTCGCATTCATACAACATAAGATATTTTTAAGTATTACTCTGAATATGGTTTAAAAGCACATGAACTATTATGCATTTCATTATTCTGACTCTGATTATATCATTCACATGAGCATTAAACTTAGTGCATGTGATGGCACCAAATTAGGGCAAGATTCCTCGAATATTAAATACTATTCCAAGACATTCAATGTGGAAATAAGCTTTGTTGCAAATATTCCCATGCAAGAAATTCAAGAGTGTTCATAAAAAGCCTTGAAGAGCCAAGAAGACGACTCAACTCATCAAAAGTACAAGATTACTAGATTGAGTGAGCAAATATGAAATGATCAAATGCGACTTAGTATCTCGCGCCATTGGAAGAGATGTTTCTGCCGCTCCAGAGAAACATGTTATTTCATAAGCTTGGTAACTATAGGGATGAGAATCGTATCGCTATTCAATTTGTTCCCACCGCTCCAAAGAAATAGGTTATTTCACCGACTCGGTATCTACAGTGATGAGAGTCGTATCACCTTTTAATTTATTTAATTTGTTTGCTGTCGCTCTAGAGGAATAGGTCATTCGAAGAATTGCTTTGTCTATTGGCGCTTCAGAATGACACGTCAGTTTTGTCTGATTTGTTTCTGCCACTTTGGAGAAACATATCTTTTCACTATGAAGTCATTTGATTTGTTTACTGTCGCTTTGGAGGAATGGGTCATTTGAATAATTATCTGGTTCATCCACTTCTACTTCGGAGGGACAAATCAGCATTGTCCAATTTGTTTCTACCGCTCCAGAGAAACAAGTCTTTTCATCAACCAAAGACACTTGATTCGTTTGTTGTCGCTTCATAGAAATGGGTCATTTGAAGAATTATCTGGTTCGTCCACTACCGCTTCAGAGGGACGATTTAGCTTTATCCAATTTGTTTATGCTGCTCTGGAGAAACAAGTTGCATCATTAAAAGAAATGTTCGCTGCCTCTTTGGAGGAACACATTGTTCAACCAACTTGATTGGATAAAATTGGTGCCTTTTAGTTCTTTGCCCTATTCTCGTTTCACTTGAATGAGCAAAGAGGGGCATCTACTGACACTTATTTTATCCGACCCCCTTTTATTTAGTTTTTGTATCAAAAATTAAAAACAAAAAAAAAACATATGTAAACCCCCCAAAAAATATTCCATTTATGTATAGTGTCCATTACATGGCCCAAATTCGGCCCTAGGATCAAAGAAACCCTAGAACCTAATACCCTTGCGTAGCCGGCCCATGGTCGTTGGATCATCCTTGATCTAACGGTCAAGATGAAGACTTGGAAACCCTAGCCTCTTATCTCCAAGTGCCACGCCATCCTGCACCCTCAGATCCAGTGGTGATCGACGGCCCAGATTGCATGGAAGGGCTTCACGCGGATCACCCCTCGCCTGTTCCCTTCACGCGTCTGATCCATTTGCCTGCCTCGACCATTCAGCTCTGTTGCCGGACGTCAGACACTGCCATGCTTCACTATTGCCCTCGAATGACCTTCTCCATCACTCGGCCACCACATGTAAGAGGGGAAAAGGAGATTAGGGTTCGAATCAAAATAAAAAGGAAAACATTCAAATTCGAATCAAACAATTATGGGAAGCTTTAACCTAAATCGAAACCGAATCAAATGAACGAGGCAAAGAATTGGTCTGTGTAGAGATTAAGCCAAATTAGATCAAAAACATAAAGAAAATCCCTTAGATAGTAGGGTTGTATTCATCTGTAATCGGGGAAAGGATTTTCCTTCCCTTTGTTCATACATGTAATCGACCTATAAAAGCCCTTGAATCCACCGATCATAACACATAATTAGATACAATTTTAGTTTCCATGCAATTTAATCCATTTACCTGCTTTATTTATATCCAATATGTTGTTTAATTTAATCGTTCACATATGATAATAAACCCATAAGAAATATAGGATAAAGAGACTTCACATTGTTCAATAATATAGTTTCCTTGTAATTATTTATACATTGTTTAAAATAAGCACTTTAGGCCAAGTTATTTAAAAGCATGTAAATACATAGGGTAACTTTAGTTTAACTGTAAATTACAATAACACATAGTAATAAATCCCTTAAGTCTAGGATTTCTAAATAATGTGCTCTCTAAATTAATTTGGTAATTTTCGTTAGTAAATTTAATATGATTGTAATTAAAAACTGGTCAAGTGGAGCCTTTTTAGGATTAGTTACTTAATACACTTAATAATTCACGTTTTAGGCCAATAAAACATCATTCAAAACCAAGATTTTATTGCATCATGAAAATGAAGTACATTTTCAATTAGGGTTAATTTAGTCTTCCCCTAGCCATTGTGGGAATGGTTGAAACACCTATGTGAAACTGTATTCTCATATTTTTTTGGGATTAATGCCTTAATCCCTTGTGTCTAAACAAATTCGGGTTTTCTCAGCCGTTAGCAAATTTGAGCCAACTTTAGAACTTCGTGAATTTCTACATTAATCCTGGCATGCATGCATACAAATTATAGGGAAAAAATTAGTGATCAAATAAGCATCATTTTACGGGCGTGATGAGGGTGCTAATCCTTCCCCACACGTAACCGTGCCCTCAAACCATTGAGATTTCATAATCTCTGGTTTGCTTTTAGGTTTTCGGTCTGCCTAATGCAATAAAAGGGACCGGTGGTGACTCCGTTGTTACACTAACATTAGCTATTTTCATCCTTTTGGATGCAAATGTTTTCTTTTCAACAATGGAAAAGACAATTTAGGCAAATTTGATGCTAAAAGTGATGGAGCAATTTTTCTTGGTTATTCTTTAAACTCTAAAGCCTATCGAGTATTTTATAAGAGAACTTTAGTAGTAGAAGAGTCTATACATGTGGTTTTCGATGATAACCTCCTTCTGAGGAAGGATTCTTGTGATGATGATGATGTAGGAAATTTTGATGCCAATGATGGTGGAGAACAATCTTTTCAAAGGTGGATGAAGTTCCAAATAAAGAAGAAGCACAAGATCCACCTCTAGAAGGCTTGCAGGACATGTCTCTAGAGGAAAATGAGGTCACCTACCCAAGGGAGTTCAACTACGTCAAATATGGTGAGATTTTGGGTGATCCATCCAAAGGGATAACCACTAGATCTTCTCTTACAAATGCATGTAATTTCGTTGCATTTATCTCATGCATAGAGCCTAAAAGTATGGATATTGGCTATGCCAGAAGAGTTAAATCAATTTGAGAGAAGTAAAGTATGAACATAAGTTGATATGACAAGTAATAAATCTACCATAGGAACTAAATGGGTGTTTAGAAACAAACGAGATGAGAGTGGTAACATAGTGAGGAAGAAGGCTAGACTTGTTGCTCAAGGTTACACTCAAGAAGAAGGAATCAATTTTGATGAAACCTATGCACCCGTAGCTAGAATGGAAGCTATTAGGATGCTTCTTGCATTTGCATATTGTAGTACCCAAAATTTACCTGGGTATTCGTATATAATATAATTCACTACAAGTAAGACCAAATAAATAAATAAATAAAGTTGATATATAATAATAACCCTTAAATAATAGCCCAAAAAATTCTTTAAAGTCCAAATGTCCAATACATGTTGTCCATATACATACAAAATACACCAGGTCCAAATCAAATCCTAAGCCCATCTATTTACAAGCCAAAGTCTGCCAAACAAACAAAAAAGCCTGGGTGTGCTTCTTTAGCCCGCCCATTTTGACCACATGGCAGCTCAAGACTGGCCAAGAAGTGTTTCACTTGGATTAATCCCTTATGTTGACATCAGCCCCTGCATCACTATAAATAGAAGAGAGCTAGTGGGGGACACAATAATGGCAGACAATTATTAAAGAGGAGAAAGAAAAGGAAAGCTGAGAAGTTACCAGAATTTGAAAGGCCACCGGAGCTTGGAAATTCGCCAAAGATCGTTATCGAAACTCATCTATCACTGTCGGAAGGTATATCTTAACCTCCTCTTTTATTTTCCTTACACAAAAACACAAGCTCATTAGATCTAAGCTTCGAAAACCCTAAAAACATTAATCAAATAGATTTAAAAATATAACAGTCCTAAATATATGCCAAAAATCAAATTCAAAAGAGCATTGAGACTTATCTGGTTGATTATCGAGGAATGATTCGGAGATCAGACGAATTAGGTTTTCTAGCAAAGTTGAAAATGATAGAAAAAGGTTCTGGCCGAGTAGTTTTAGGGGGAAGTTGGGTGGTTCTAATGAATCGGGTGATTTAGGTGGTTTAGGGTGAAAGATCGACGATTTTTGAAGGTTTTAGGTTTTCAGCATGGCAGCCAGAAATCACCTTATGGTGGTCAAAAATCGCCTTGCAGTGGGGGACGATGGTCGGCGGTGGTCGGAGTGAGGGCACGGTGGCTGGCGAACTGCTGAAGGTTGCCGAGGTATGACAGATTAAGATCTGATGGTCGCGGCTATGGTAGAGAGTGACCAGAGTTTAGTGTGTTCATCCATTTTTGGATGAACATGTTGAATGTTCATCCAAAAAGCCTTGGTTTTGATCTGATTTGAGGGGAAATTCGGTGTTTGTTTCAGAGAGAATTGGGGAGGTGAGAGAGAAGAGAGAAAGTGGGGAGATGAATTATGGCTGAGTTGGGGCATTTATACTGAGTTTGAAACAATGTCGTTTTGGCACCGGGTTGACCCGGGCGAATCTGCTCGTTTATCCGACTTGGTTGTAGGATCCGCGCCCTACTTTGGGTTCTTTATATTTTGAGCTTTTCTTTTTTGCTTTTGTTTCAATTTAGTCCTAAAGCTTTGTAATTTGGCTTCTCTTTTTACATTTCAATTCAATTAGGTCCCTTTTAAATATTAATTCATTTGTTTAATTTATTTATTTGTTTTATTATGTATGCTTGCATATTTTTTTTAAAAGGCATGTAGTATATTATTAGGGTGATTAATCACTTAGCATAAATAAGTAGAGCCTTTTGATTTAAGTCCTTTAATTAATTTAAATAATTAAATAGGGAGATAATCGTTGAAAGTAAATGATTATTAAATGGAAACTTTAATGTTTTAAGTTGATTAGAGTCTCGTTGTAATGAGATGTTAATCAAGGGAGCACTTTAGTGAAGCATTTAATATTTCATTTAAACCTAAAATATGTAATCACATAGTTAATTAAAAATTGAATTAGGATTAAGATTAAACAATTAGAATCATTAAATAATTAAGGAATATTATTAATTTAGGGCTTAATATGGATAGTGCCCAATTATTTGAGTGTTATCACATAAACCCCTAAATTTGATAATATTTATAGATTCTTTAATTAATTCAATCAATTTGAGCCCTAATTAGGTTTGAACTTAAAATTGACAAGAAAATAATTAGACATGCGTTAAAAACCTTTTGTGTTGAAATACATTTTTGAATATAAACTGAAGTATCCTAAAGTAACTGGATGTTTCAAAATTTATATTCATTAAAAATGTATTTTCTTACAAAAGGATATTCCATTCCAAATGAAATTCAGTTAACAATTAAGGATTTAATTAAATTCAAATTATTATTTGAAATGCCAAAATGCCACGTGAAATTAAAAAAAGTACCGATAACGGGCGTTTGTGGGGATGCTAATCCTTCCCCACACGTAACCGACTCCCAAACCCAAATTTAAGAAAGTGAATCTCTGGTTGTTTTTACGGTGTCTGGTCTACCAAAGTGACCGGTGACGACTCGAAATTGATTTTCAAAAATGAATAAAAGGGTAATCCGATAAAATGACAACCCTAATTTCAAGCCTAAATAAATTAAAATGGGCAAAAATCCTATTTTCCAAAAGCACCAATCGTCAGGCTATTTTTCACACTCGGTTTTAAAAAATGGTCGCGACATCTTGGCAACTTCAATGGGACTAAAATTGAGAGTCAATCCTAATTAATTAATTTCACGTGGCATTTTATCTTTTCAAGCAATAATTTGAATTTAATTTTTTCCAAGAATTGTTGGATGAATTTTCAGGAAAAATGGAGATAGCTTTTATGTATAATATATTTGTCATTCATGCATAAGCCCTCAACCCGAGCTTTTCACCCTTAAGTGGGAGAAAGACATTATCCGACGTGAGGCTCTCCACCTCCGAGTTCAGAATTTTGTCTTCTTCCGATATACTAACCTTATGCATCATGGGGTCTACGCCTCTATTATAAGGGGCTAATACTACCGAATGGATGTCTTGTTGTCATAGTAGACATTAACGACAGTTCAGGAACCCAGATTCTAGAACACAACCCACATTTTGTCACCCAAATTCAAGGTACCAGATTTTGAGAAATATGATGGGTCGACTTGCCCAAGGGCACATCTTACCATGTATTTTCACAAGATGGCTACTTACTTGAAGGATGAGAAATTGCTAATTCATTGTTTCCAAGACAGCCTGACAGGCTTAGTAGCGAGATGGTACACTTAGCTGAGTCGAGTGAACATAAAGACATGGAAACACTTTTCCGGAGCTTTTGAGGAACAGTAAAAGCATGTGTCTGATATGGTTCCCAGTCGAGTTATGCTGCAAGCCATGGAATAAAGACCTACAAAAGCTTACGATAATATGCACAAAGATGAAGGGAGATGGCCGCCCAAGTACAACTAGCGATAATGGAGAGTGAGATTACCCATATGTTTGTGAACACTTTGAGGCGTCCATGTTGTGCGTAATAAATGCTACGCAAATGTGCAAGTATACACGTCGCAAGTTATAGTATAAAAGATATCGTCTCCACAGGGATTGGTGCTACTTCAAGAATCTAGCCTCTTGCACTGTAAAAATAAAAACACAAATAAAAGATTATAGAAGTTTAACTAATCTAGAAAGCAAATAAAGTAAAAGAAAAGATGAATTCAAATGAGAGAGATAGGCCAGGTTATCGTGAGTTGCGGTGTGATAGCCGATTGGATCGTCTTGGTAAAAGAGTGCACGGGCAACTCAGTTGCCGTGGCAACTTGCACAACGGGGTTGCCTTGGCAACTAATCGATGGTTGCCTGGGTGACTAGTTGGGCAACTACTTGGGCTTCTGGGCAGCAACCTTTAAGGTTCGGCAGAGCGTTCTTCAATGGTTTCTTCTTATCCCTAAGTCGAAACTCTAGCTACTTGTGCATGCCTTGATAATACATCCCTGCGTGAATCAAGGGTGAACAACAACCAATCTTGCGTTCCTCTTAGCCGTTGAAATCCTTAACTTATTCCTAAGCCGGATTAATCTTCACCATCAATAGATTGAATAAAGATCATATTCATTCGTTTCTTGAATCTAACTCTCCCGATATTAGATAAATAGATGAAATCACGAGATCCTCTCCCAATTCACTCACAAACAAGAATAAGAACCAAGAATGAATAAACCTTGAAATAGAAAAGTGCAAACTCTTATTACCTAAACAAAAACCAATATTTCTCACAACCACAAAACACAATAACCATAGCCAAGTAAATTTAGTTCATGGCTAGGTTCCAAAGAAACACAAGATAAACAATCCCTAGCATGAACCCAATCGAACAAGAAAGAAAAGATGAAGCTTGGTGAAAATCCCTTGCTTTCTCCCTTGGACTTGTCGAAATTTCCCTAATGCTCTCTCCCTGCATCTTGTCGAAATCTCCTTGCTATTTATAGGTCTAGGCCAAAGTCCTTCTTTGAGGAGGAGTTTGAGTTGGAATTAAATTATCTTTAAAGAATATAATTCTTTATTATAATTGTATTCCTACTATAACTTCTCCTATCTTCTTGGAATTTAATTCTTCTTTAATCTCTGCATGGAAATCAAATTCCTTTGGGTTTGGGCTTTGCTCCACGTCATCTTGGGCTTGTATAGTCATTAATTTCGACATCCCTATTGCATTTTCTCTTTGTCGACAATTGCCATGGCAACTGGCTTGGCGTCTCCTTCATGTATTGCCCTGGCAACTAGCTCGGCATATCCTTCATGCATTGCCCTGACAACTAGCTCGGCATTGCTTTGGCAAGTGATCCTGCACATACACACACAAAGCACACCCAAGCAGCATCTTTTCCACAAAAAACTACCAAGTTATGTAATCAAGCTCAACGATGGAAGGAAACATGGATTAATGCATGAATAGCTAATTATGCAACTAATATGAGCCTAAGTCTAACAATAATATGAGTAAAAAGAGTAAGAAAATTAGTACTTTTGAACACTTATCACACCCCAAACTCGAACTATTGCTTGTCCTCAAGCAATGCAAACTCATAATTACCTGCCAAGACTTCAATTTTCACAAACTTTGCTTTGAACTTGATTTCAATTCTCTGAACCGGGGCACAAAGTATGATTGGCTTTTTATTTTTCAGAAAACTTAGGAGTTACTCGGAATCAAACTATAATGCTTGTGAGTGTGTGTGGAGTTGTGTGCAAGTTGATTTTTCGGATTCTATGCAAACAAGAGGTTTTCAAATTACTTCATTGGGTTCTTTTTAACATGTTTTAACTAGAGCCAGTGTTGGGCACCTCTAGTGTTTTGTTTTTAGTTTTCTTAAGTTAATTTAATCGACTAGAGCCGGTTTCGGGCACCTCTAGTTAAAATTTTTTAACACATCCTAGAAAGAAAGTTTCGGGCACCTCTAGCGATCAAATTTTTTTAGCACATGCTAGAGCCAATTTCGGGTACCTCTAGCATTCATCCAGTTTTTATTCTAATCCCCCAATTTGTTAATTATCAACCTAAGTTCACTAGAATTCCTTAAATCAATCAAACCACAACAGTGTTTCATCAAATTTAGCATCATAGTAAAATTCTAAGTTTTTTTCATGGTTATACTAGAATAAAAAATTCTATCAATTAAGTGCATTGGCAAAGTCATCATCGAATATTCATCAAATCTAAGCAATTCTTGTTCCAATTAAAGGCATGGCAAGCAATTTATGTATCCTAAATGTAATACGTAAGATGAATGTAACTAAACATGGTAACTACTAATAACAATCCCCCCCAAACTCGAGCGAGGCATTGTCCTCAATGCATGCATAAAAATAATGAAAAATAAAAATAAAAATGCATACGAGGACTTACTCCGAGAGTTCATCATCGTAGATGATTAGTTTCCTTTTAGTCGGTGTCTTGATTCTCTTGCTTAAACGCGATGGTTGTTTTCTTGTTGTCGGGATGTCTTTAGCTTTGGTTGCCGTGGCATCTTCAGGGTTGGTTGTCGTGGCATCAGCTTGTGCAGGCACGATGTAGGTTGCCGCGGCATCTTCTTCATTGGTTGCCGGGGTAAGGATCTTGGCAGTAAATTTCCTTAGCATAGTAGTTGTGAGTCTTGTTGTGAAAAAGAAAACAAAGAAAACCTGAAAACTAAAGATAATGAAGAAAAATAAAATATCTCCTAAAAATAAAAATGAAAATAAAAAGAAAAAGAAAAAGAAAAAGAAAAAGAAAAAGAAAAAGAAAAAGAAAAAGAAAATATTGAAAGGAGAGCATGCTCATGCATCTCCTAAGGTGACCAATTCTTTGTTACGTTCCACATGGGCACCATTGTAGTGCTTCAATCTTTGTCCATTAACTTTGAATTCATGGTTGTCAGAGATGGACTTGATTATCACGGCGCCATGGGAGAATGGTTTGACGACTTCAAATGGTCCTGACCATCTTGATTTCAGCTTTCCCGAGAAAAGTTTTAGCCGAGATTGAATAGGAGAACTAGTTGCCCTGGCGTGAATTGCCGTGGCAATAGTTTCTTGTCGTGCCATCGCTTTGTTTTCTCCTTGTAGATTCGTGCATTGTTATAGGCGAGTGCACGGAATTCTTCTATCGCATTGAGATCCATCAAACGCTTTTGTCTGGCACTTTCCCAATCCATATTCACGGTCTTGATTGCCCAGTACGTCTTGTGCTCGATTTCCACCGGTAGATGACATGTTTTACCATAGACAAGCCGGAAGGGGGACATACCTAAGGGTGTTTTGAATGCAGTGCTATATGCCCAAAGTGCGTCATCTAGTCTTAATGACCAATCCTTCCTTGAGGGATTTACGACTTTCTCGAGTATTCCCTTCAACTCCCGGTTGGAAATTTCTGCTTGCCCGTTGGTTTGTGGGTGATATGCCGTGGCTATCTTGTGTGATATGCCGAAGCGTTGCAACATCTTGGCAATTAGTCTGTTGTCAAAATGCTTGCCTTCATTGCTGATAATTGCTCTCGGCATCCCAAACCGTGTAAATATGTTTTTCTGCAAGAATCTTTGCACGGTCTTGGAATCGTTGTTGGGAACTGCAGCTGCCTCTACCCATTTAGACACATAGTCGACGACAAGTAAGATGTAGAGGTTGCCGAATAAAGATGGGAAAGGTCCCATAAAGTCGATCCCCCATACATCGAACAATTCCACCTCGATGATGTTCTGGAGCGGCATCTCATGTCGTCTAGAGATATTGCCCGTCCTCTGGAACGATCACATTGCTTGTAAAAGTCTTGGGCATCTTTGTACAATGTTGGCCAATACAAACCGGATTGCAAAACTTTGGCCGCGATACGAGTTCCTCCAAAATGTCCTCCATAGGGTGAAGAATGGCATTGCCGGTGTACATTCTATTGCTTTTCTTCAGGGACACATCGGCATATAACCTGATCTGCACATTGTTTAAATAAAAGAGGCTCGTCCCAAAAGTAATGCTTAGCATCATGGCGAAACCGCTTCTTCCCTTGGTGAGTAATGCCATAAGGAAAAATACCACAAACAAGGAAGTTAACTAAATCCAGCGTACGGTATTGCCGAGGCATGTCTTTGCCGCGTGGTGATCGCTGCCCCAAAATTGCCGAGGCGTGCGTGTCAAAGACTGCTGCGGCGTCGAGAGTTGCCGAGGCGTGTGCATCCATGGTTGCCGAGGCATCGAAGGTTGCCGAGGCGTCGTGGGTTGCCGAGGCGTCGAGGGTTGCCGAGGCGTCAAGGGTTGCCGAGGCGTCGAGGGTTGCTGAGGCAACTAGAATTTGTTCATCCGAGAATGCATCGCATATCTCTAGATCCGCGTCCTCCTCCCTATTGCGTTCCAAACGTGATAAGTGATCGGCCACTTGATTTTCTGTTCCTTTCCTGTCCTTAATTTCAATATCAAATTCTTGTAAAAGTAATATCCAACGAATCAAACGAGGTTTAGCATCCTTTTTAGAAAATAAGTATTTGATTGCCGAATGGTCCGTATGAACAATTACCTTTGTACCAATTAAATAGGATCGGAACTTGTCAAATGCGAAAACTACAGCTAGTAACTCTTTCTCCGTTGTTGTGTAATTCACTTGAGCACCATTAAGAGTTTTACTAGCGTAGTATATCACATGGAAGGTCTTACCTGTGCGTTGGCCTAGGGCTGCTCCTACCGCGAAATCACTTGCATCACACATGAGCTCAAAAGGTAGCGTCCAATCTGGTGGAATGACAATGGGTGCCGAGGTAAGCTTTTTCTTTAGGGTTTCGAATGCTTGGGTGCAAGAATCATCAAAATCGAAGACTTTATCCTGTTCAAGCAGATTACACAAGGGTTTAGTGATTTTAGAAAAATTATGAATGAACCTCCTGTAAAAACCTGCATGTCCGAGAAAACTTTGAATTCCTTTAACCGAACTTGGTGGGGGTAATCTCTTGACCACATCCACCTTGGCTTTGTCTACTTCAATTCCCTTGGATGAAATCTTGTGGCCGAGCACTATTCCTTCATCTACCATAAAATGGCATTTCTCCCAATTGAGGACTAAATCCGTTTCTTCGCATCTTGCTAACACCCTCTCTAAATTGCCGAGACAGCCGTCGAAGTCATTACCAAAAACCGAAAAATCATCCATGAAGATCTCAAGGAAGTCTTCGACCATGTCTGAAAAGAGTGCCATCATGCATCTTTGGAAGGTTGCCGAGGCGTTACACAATCCGAACGGCATCCTTCGGAAGGCATAAGTACCGTATGGGCATGTGAAGGTTGTCTTTTCTTGATCTTCTGGTGCTATGGAAATCTGATTGTAACCTGAATAACCATCAAGAAAACAATAAAAGGGTTTACCTGCAAGACGGTCAAGCATTTGATCAATAAAGGATAATGGGGAGTGATCTTTCCTAGTGGCTTTGTTTAGCTTTCGATAGTCCATACAAACCCTCCAACCGATCACAGTCCTGGTTGGGATAAGTTCATTATTTTCATTGCTTACCACTGTTATACCTCCCTTTTTCGGTACACATTGTACCGGACTTACCCGCGTACTATCAGAGATAGGGTATATAATGCCGGCGTCAAGCCACTTGATGACTTCTTTCATTACAACCCCTTTCATGGCATGATTCAGTCTTCTCTGAGCCTCAATTGAAGGTTTGTGATCATCTTCCAACAAGATCTTGTGCATGCATACTGCCGGACTAAATCCCTTCAAGTCGGCAATTGTCCACCCTATTGCCT
Organism: Hibiscus mutabilis; assembly: GCA_019671005.1. Taxonomy (NCBI): domain Eukaryota; kingdom Viridiplantae; phylum Streptophyta; class Magnoliopsida; order Malvales; family Malvaceae; genus Hibiscus; species Hibiscus mutabilis. The sequence continues at coordinate 55,094,747 of CM033718.1, read as the reverse complement.
TTTTGTGTAGCTTCAACATCTTGATCAGCTTCTTTTCCTACTCAGGCTGTAACTTAGAAGAAATAATTACAGGCAATGTATTATCGGTCCCTAAGTATACATATTTTAGTTGCTCTGGCAATTGTTTCAACTCAAGAATTGGTGGTTGTTCAATAGAGGTTTTTTCGAGTTTACCTTCCTTACCTGAGTAATCCAGTGGTTCAAAGTATGTACCTGGTCGATTGACTAGCCAATTTGCCTCTTCTTGTTGTTCCTCATCGACCAGTTCTTCATACTCCTCAGGTTCCTCTTGATCGGCAATGTAGTTGCCGAGGCAACTAAATTCCTCATCGAAGTTAAACTCTGCCGTGGCATGAAGTAGTTGGCATTCTTCTGGATCATCGGTATGCCTTAGTGTTTGGAACACATTTAGTTTGACCCGCTGGTCATTCACCCTCATTGTGAGTTCTCCCTTTTCAACGTCGATCAAGATTCTCCCTGTCGCTAGGAATGGTCTCCCGAGAATGATAGGTGCATGCTCATCTGCTTCACAATCCAAAACAATAAAGTCAGCGGGAAAAATAAATTTATCAACTTTTACCAGTATGTCCTCGATTTTTCCCTCTGGATGCACATAGGATCTGTCGGCTAGCTGCAGCATAACTGTTGTAGGTCTTGCCTTCCCGATTCCTAGTTTCTGGAAAACCAATTTAGGCATCAAGTTTATGCTAGCCCCAAGGTCGCATAATGCATTCCCAACATAGTGATTTCCAGTAGAACAGGGTATTGTGAAACTTCCGGGATCCTTCAACTTGGGTGGCATACGATTGTGTAACATTGCCATGCATCCCTCTGTCGCGACAACTGTTTCAAACTCTCCTAGCCTTGTTCTTTTGGACACAATGTCTTTAAGGAACTTGGCATAGTTTGGCATTTGTTCAATTGCTTCCACCAATGGCAAGTTGATGTGGACTTGCTTTAGGATATCAAGAAACTTCTTGAATTGGTATTCTTGCTTTTGTCGCTTCAACCTTTGTGGGAATGGTGGTGGAAGTCAGATATCTTCGATCCTTTCATTGGTTTGAAATCTGATTGACGACATTGCCGGGACATCTGGAGTTGCCGAGGCGGTATCAACTGGGGTTGCCGAGGCGTGCTTATCACAAGTTGCCGAGTCATCGTCGGTTGCCGAGGCATGCTTATTGCCGGTTGCCACAGAAATTCCTGGTTCAGCATCTGAGGCTTTGCCGCTAGGTTCGTCTTGATCTTTTTGTGGAGTTTTGTTTGATGAGCGGGTTTGAGCCTCTCTAAGTTGTTGGCCACTTCTGGTGGTGATTGCCTTACATTGCTCATGGCCAGTTCCTCTTGCGACTTCAGTATCGCTAGGTAAACCTCCTTGCGGTCTAGTGTTCAGATTTTGCGCAAACTGTTTGACTTGATTTTCCAATGATTTGATTGCCGCCTCTTGGTTTTGCAATCTCATCTCGGTCCTGTTAATAAAAGCATCAGTTCTTTTTATGAAATTACTATTCTCAGCCATATAAGAATCAGTTTTCATCATAAAAGCACTTAGAGAATTTTCCAAAGAACTAGATGTTGTCGGTTGTTGCTGCGGCATCTGTTGCCGTGGCATATTCTGCTGGAATCCCGATGCTTGTGCATTCTGATTGTTCTGGTTTAGAGCATTGTTGGGATTACTTCATGAAAAATTTGGGTGCTTCTTCCAAGCTGGATTGTATGTATTGGACATCACATTATTGCTCCGATTGTAATTCCCACATAGAAGCTGGATTCCGGATTCTCATACATTTCGAAGAATTATGGTTATCACCACATAACTCACAAAAAGAATCCATTACCTTGACTTCATGTGTGTTGTTTGGTTTTTGCATGTTCTGGACCATCTTGGTTAAAGTGGCCAATTGTGCCGAAATTGAATATGATGATCCTAGTTCATGTATTGTGGCTTGGCGTCTAACTCCTCCACTTCTAGTAGATGGGAATTGATAGTCATTCTTGGCCAACCTGTTTAAGATTTGCATTGCTTCTTCCGGTGACTTATCTAGAAGTATGCTGTTTGCCGAGGCATCTAGCATCATCCTTGTTGGTGTATTCACGGCGTTGTAAAACATTGTTACTTGAGTCCATACCGAATCTGTAGGGGGCATTTGTGTAGAAGTTCTCTATATCGCTCCCAAGCCTCGTACATGGATTCATCATCCGCCCAAAAAAGAAGTAATGTCGCTTCTGAAGCTTATCACCAAATTTGTAGGATTAAATCTAGCAAGGAAATCACGACAAAGATCAGTCCAAGATGCTATGGATCCGGCAGAATGCTATTCAACCATGCTTTCGCCTATCCTCGGTGAATAGGGAATAATCTTAATCGTAATACATCGGGGGTGACTCCGTGTATCTTGAACGAGTTGCAAATCTCGAGGAAAGATTTCAGATGTTGCCGTGCATCTTCAGTTGCTGAGCCGCCAAATTGACCAATTGTGTTGATCATATTAAACATTACCGGTTTCAACTCAAAGTCGTCGGCTTCAATTTCAGGTGCGACAACTCCTGGGTTAAGTCCATCAAGATCTTCTTCAAGATAGTCTCGAATAGTTCTGTTTCGTGCAAGAATCACTCCTCCTCCTGCTCGAACATCTTGATTCAAATTGCCGTCTTGATTTGCCATTGCTTCTCTTTTCCTTCGTCTAAGTCTTTGTAAGGTTCGTTCGATTTCTGGATCAAAGGGATATTCTGGTGATGTTGGTCTTGCCCTGGTCATATACCAATGCAAAACCAAAGTTTGTTAGCCCTTTGAATTTTAATCAAGAAAAATAAAAAGAAAGTGCAAGAAAATAAAAACAAAGTCGCTATTGCCAATCCCCGACAACGGCGCCAAAAACTTGTTGCACGTAATAAATGCTACGCAAATGTGCAAGTATACATGTCGCAAGTTATAGTATAAAAGATATCGTCTCCACATGGATTGGTGCTACTTAAAGAATCTAGTCTCTTGCACTGTAAAAATAAAAACACAAATAAAAGATTATAGAAGTTTAACTAATCTAGAAAGCAAATAAAGTAAAAGAAAAGATGAATTCAAATGAGAGAGATAGGCCAGGTTATCGTGAGTTGCGGTGTGATAGCCGATTGGATCGTCTTGGTAAAAGAGTGCACGGGCAACTCAGTTGCCGTGGCAACTTGCACAACGGGGTTGCCTTGGCAACTAATCGATGGTTGCCTGGGCGACTAGCTGGGCAACTACGTGGGCTTCTGGGCAGCAACCTTCAAGGTTCGGCAGAGCGTTCTTCAATGGTTTCTTCTTATCCCTAAGTCGAAACTCTAGCTACTTGTGCATGCCTTGATAATACATCCCTGCATGAATCAAGGGTGGACAACAACCAATCTTGCGCTCCTCTTAGCCATTGAAATCCTTAACTTATTCCTAAGCCGGATTAATCTTCACCATCAATAGATTGAATAAAGATCATATTCATTAGTTTCTTGAATCTAACTCTCCCGATATTAGATAAATAGATGAAATCACGAGATCCTCTCCCAATACACTCGCAAACAAGAATAAGAACCAAGAATGAATAAATCTTGAAATAGAAAAGTGCAAACTCTTATTACCTAAACAAAAACCAATAGTTTCTCACAACCACAAAACACAATAACCATAGCCAAGTAAATTTAGTTCATGGCTAGGTTCCAAAGAAACACAAGATAAACAATCCCTAGCATGAACCCAATCGAACAAGAAAGAAAAGATGAAGCTTGTCGAAAATCCCTTGCTTTCTCCCTTGGACTTGTCGAAATTTCCCTAATGCTCTCTCCCTGCATCTTGTCGAAATCTCCTTGCTATTTATAGGGCTAGGCCAAAGTCCTTCTTTGAGGAGGAGTTTGAGTTGGAATTAAATTATCTTTAAAGAATATAATTCTTTATTATAATTGTATTCCTACTAGAACTTCTCCTATCTTCTTGGAATTTAATTCTTCTTTAATCTCTGCATGGAAATCAAATTCCTTTGGGTTTGGGCTTGCTCCACGTCATCTTGGGCTTGTATAGTCATTAATTTCAACATCCCTATTGCATTTTCTCTTTGTCAAAAATTGCCATGGCAACTGGCTCGGCGTCTCCTTCATGCATTGCCCTGGCAACTAGCTCGGCATATCCTTCATGCATTGCCCTGACAACTAGCTCGGCATTGCTTTGGCAAGTGATCCTGAACATACACACACAAAGCACACCAAAGCAGCATCTTTTCCACAAAAACTACCAAGTTATGTAATCAAGCTCAACGATGGAAGGAAACATGGATTAATGCATGAATAGCTAATTATGCAACTAATATGAGCCTAAGTCTAACAATAATATGAGTAAAAAGAGTAAGAAAATTAGTACTTTTGAACACTTATCAGTCCACTCTTTGAATGTTTGATTGGTAGCGCCACTCATAGCTTTGCTGATATGGTGATGATCGATGAGTTGATCGAGGCAGCAATCAAGTGTGGAAGAATAGAGAGCGAAGAAAGTTCTCATAAGAATTTCAAAAGGAAAGATAATGAAGTGAATAATACCAGTGCTTATGAGGCTCTGAAGAATGTCACTATCACACCCCCTGGGGCAGCGACAGGGAGCTCCCAAAACTCGAACAAGAAGGATTCTCGGGGTCCAAGAAATGAGAGGATGAATTTTACACCAATATCGGTGTCGTATTCAGAGTTGTACCCATAATTGTTTGATGCGAACTTGGTGAGACCTTATTATCTTACACCCCTTCAGCCACCATACCCTCTCTGTGGTATGATCCAAAGGCCCATTGTGAGTATCATGTTGGGATCCCAGGATATACGATTGAGAATTGTGCTGCATTCAAGAAAGTGGTTCAGAATTTGGTCAATGCTGGGGTATTGAAATTTGATGAACCCAATATTGCAACCAATCCATTACCGAACCAGGATGTACGAGGGATGAATGAGATAGAAGAATATGATAACGCCAAGCGGCTAAAGGCCGATGTGTCTAAAATCAAATATCCTTTGAAGTGCGTATTTGAACAATTGTATAATGCCAAGATGATCCAGATAGGGATGGAAGTTGAGAAAGAAGTAAAGTCAGATGTATATTGTGAATATCACCAGGAAGAGGGCCATGAAATTCAGCACTGTGTCGAGTTTATGTGCTTGATTCAGGGTATGATGAATAATAAAGAGATTGAGTTTTTGAAAAGGTTGGTGGAAAGAAAGAAGTTGAGGTATATACCTCTGAACCATCAGGGAGTAAGTATGGGGTCAATAGGCCATTGGTCATAATAGCCAGGCCAAAGATGGAAGGTTCTTCATCCAGTGTAAGGCCAATAGTGACTCATAAGATCGTGATTAGTCCACCAACACCGTTTACTTTTAAAAATTCCCACAAGGTTCCTTGGAACTATGATGCCACCGTATCTTTGCTGGAAAATTCAAAGCCTCGTGAAGAAGAAAAGCCATAGGAAGAAACAAAAACAGCTGAAGAAGGGAAGTAAGGTGAAAAGCCCAAATTAGAATTGGTGAATAAAGTGGGCCATTTTACCATGAGCGACAGATGTAATTCACCTAAAACATCCAAAGAGGGGGAGAAAGCGAAAGGAAAGGCTACAGTACCTGAGAGGATCTTTGGAGAGGAACCCTCTCCTAAAATAAATGAGCTTGTTACGGAGGAACAAGCCCAAGAATTTTTGAAGTTCTTGAAGCACAGTGAATACAGTATAGTTGAGCAGTTGAAGAAGCAACATGCACAAATTTATGTCCTTGAATTACTGTTGAGTTCTGAAGGGCACCGTAATGCTTTGATTAAGGTGCTCAATCAAACGTTTGCTCCAAATAATATATCAGTACACAAGTTGGACAGAATCGTGAACCATGTCACTACAAACAACTAGATCACTTTCACTAATGATTAGATCCCGAAAGAAGGGGTGGAATCTGTTAAAGCTTTGAACATCACAACTCACTGTAAAGGTCATGTTCTTCCCGGTGTCTTGATAGATAATAGCTTAGCATTGAATATTCTACCGATGGTAACTCTGCAAAGGTTGTCGATTGATGATTCTCACATGAAAGTATATAAGAGCACCGTGAGGGCTTTCGATGGAACCACTCGGGATGTACTCAGAAAGATCGATGTGCCACTGTTAATCAGGTCGGCTATTTCTAACGTGGATTTTATGGCAATGAACATCAAGCCGACCTATAATTTTTTGTTAGAAAGACCTTGGATCTATTTTTTCTGGTGCGGTACCATCATCACTGCATCAAAAGTTAAAGTTTGTAATAGAAGGAAAGTTAGTCAGCATTTGAGCGGAGGAAGATATTATTTCTTCGGTAATCACTGATGCTCTGTACATCAAAGCCAATGAAAACGCTCTTGAATGTTCTTTCAGAGCTATGGAGTTTGTTAATGCGACTTTCATTGCTGAGGGTAAACCATTTCCTCGACCAAAGATGCTGAATTGCACCAAGATGACTATTCGTGAAACACTCAGTAGAGGTGTAAAAATAGGAAAGGGACTAGGAAAGCATCCTCAGGGATGTCTACGTCCAAAACCTGTTATTATGAAAAAAGGCCGCTTCGAACTTTGATTTAAACCCAACATTCAGGAAAGACTGAAGGATCTAAGAAAGAGAGGAGACCAAAGGAGAGCCTGATTCCTGGTAAATGAGACTCCTTCCAAACCCGTGACCTCATTTAACCTGACTAACATCTTCAAGTCACAAGGGTTTGAGAACGTGGAGGAGAAACTGGAAAAGACCGTTTGGAAACTGTAAAGTTGCAAGAGGAGGAGATCTTTGGCAACACCATAGAAGGGATGTACATTAATGGAATATCTGAAGGATCCTAACCTGGCCGGTTCCTAGATGGAATTCGCCCATGCTTCCCATGCGAAGCACTGAGCAACTAGAAAATTGAAGTTCTTTCTTTAGTCTTTAAAAAATAAAATAGAGTAATTGTCATAAACCACCCTTTACTTTTGCCCGTGAGTATAGAGGATTATCTGTAAAGGGCTATTATGCAAAATTTACTTCAATAAAGATGCTTTCATGATGTTTCTCAAATGGCAAACATGTTTCTTTTTTTCGCATCCTTTCCAAATATATTATTATTTTTCTTGCAAGTCTTCAGCTATTAATTGCATGAACTATCCTGAACTAGTTTCTGAGCGACCAATGTGTCTAATGGAAGTCAATGAGTGTGAAGATGAGACATAATGTGAAATCCCTAACGAATTACTGGGGTTGGTAGAAAAGGAAGACAAGCAAATCTTATCTCACAAAGAAGAGATAGAAATTTTGAATCTCGAAACTGATGAAGTCAAAAAGGAGGTGAAGATCGGTACTGCTTTCTCGCCCAAAATCAAACAAGAGCTGGTTGACTTTGTCTGGTCCTATCAAGATATGATAGGACTAAACACGGACATAGTTGTCCATAAGTTGCCTATAAGGTTAGAATGCAAGCCGGTTCAACAGAAGCTCATGAGTATGAGACCAGAGATGATCCTAAAAATTAAAAAAGAGGTACATAAGCAAATTGATGTAGGCTTACTTGAAGTGGACCAATACCCAGAGTGGGTAGCCAACATAGTCCTGGTGCCGAAGAAAGATAGAAAGGTTCGCATGTGCATGGACTATAGAGATTTGAATAGAGCAAGTCCGAAGGATAACTTTCCTTTACCCCATATTGACATTCTGGTTGACAATACATCAGGACATTCATGGTTCTCTTTCATGGATGGTTTCTCAGGGTATAATCAAATAAAGATGAACCTAGAAGACAAGGAAAAAACAATATTTGTAACTTTGTGGGGCACATATTGCTACAAAGTGTTGCCTTTCGGACTAAAGATTGCAGGGGCAACATACCAGCGAGCCATGGAGACTCTTTTCCACGACATGATGTACAAAGAGATTGAGGTGTACGTGGGCGATATGATTGCCAAGTCCCAGAATGAGGAAGAGCATATCGGAAATTTGAAAAAGCTATTCCAAAGGTTGAAAAAGTATCAGTTGAAACTCAACCCAAACAAGTGCACTTTCGGGGTAACATCTGGGAAGATTCTAGGCTTCGTGGTTAGTAGAAGAGGAATTGAGATTGATCCGAAGAAGATGAAAGCAATTCAAAATCTTCCACCACCTCGTTCAAAAAAAGAGGTTCGAGGATTCCTCGAGAGATTGAATTACATTTCACCGTTCATTTCTCAATTAACCGATAGATGTGATCCAGTCTTCAAATTACTTCGAAAGAATAATTCGGGTGAATGGGATGAGGAATGCCAAGAGGCTCTCAATAAGATCAAGGAATATTTGTCAAATGCTCCGATTTTAATGGCACCAGTTCCAAATAGACCGCTCATCCTTTACCTGACCGTCTATGAGAATTCAATAGGATGTGTGCTGGGGCAACATGATGACACAGGAAGGAAAGAAAAAGCCATTTATTATTTGAGCAAAAAGTTTATAGAGTGTGAAGTACGGTACCCGCCAATTCAAAAATTATGTTGTGCTTTGGTTTGGGTAACTCACAGGCTCAGACAATACATGTTATACCACACTACATGGCTAATTTCTCGCCTTGATCCATTAAAGTTTATGATGGAAGCCCTAGCACTGACTGGGAGGTTGGCTCATTGGCAAATGTTGCTATCAAAATTTGACATTGTATATGTAAGTCAGAAGGCAATAAAAGGAAGTGCCATAACAGATTTCTTGGCAAGTCATGCTTCAGAAGATTATGATCCCCTAAACTTTGATTTCCAGAGGAGGATGTGATGAATGTCTCCTCAGAAGAGAATGGAATCCCAGATAATGAAAACTGGAGGTTTTATTTTGATGGGGCATCCAACGCCCTAGGACGCAGAATTGGAGCAGTGTTGATCTCTCTAAACAATGTACATTATCCTTTCACGAGTAAGTTAAAGTTCCTTTGTACTAACAACATGGCAGAATATGAAGCTTGTGTATGGGCTTGCGAGTCGCTATTGAAAGAAAGATAAAGATCCTGAAGGTATACGACGATTCAGCTTTGGTTATTTACCAGCTCCGTGGAGAATGGGAAACAAAAGATGTAAAATTGGTCGAGCATCAAAAATTGATCCTGGAGCTAATAAAAGAGTTTGAAGAAATCACTTTCACATACATCCCCAAGGAAGATAATAAAATGGATGATAAATGCAATACTCTTAGCAAATAAACCAGAAGACATGATGCCAATTCAAATACAGAGCTACGAGACTTATGCCTACTATTTTAGCATAGAAGAAGAGACAGATGGAAATCCGTGATATTATGATATCTTGCAGTACATTAAATTTTAGACCTATCCCCTGGAAGCAAATGATAATGACAAAAGAACCATAAGAAGGATGGCTTCAGGATACGTCATCGATGGAGAAATTTTGTTCAAAGGGGACAAAGATCAGATCTTGTTAAGATGTGTTAACGCCAGCGAAGCTAGAAATATTCTAGCAGAAGTGCATGATGGAATATGTGGAACACATGAAAATGGCTTTTCAATAGCCAGGAAGATTATGAGATATGGTTATTATTGGGCAACCATGGAAGGAGATTGTATTGAGTATGCTAAGAAATGTGACAAGTACCATATATATGCTGAAAAAATCAATTCTCCGCTAGTACCTCCTCATATGATGAATTCACCTTGGCCTTTAGCTATCTGGGACATGGATGTTATTGGGAAAATTCACCCCAAGGCTTCTAATGGGCATCATTTCGTTCTCGTAGCCATTGATTACTTTACCAAATAGGTGGAAGCAGCTTCTTATACAAATATCACAAGATCAACAGTCTGTAAGTTTTTGAAAAAAAGAGATTATCTGTCGATATGGATTGCCAGAAAGAATTATTACAGATAATGCCAGTAATTTCAACAACAAGGTGTTGCATGATTTAAGTACAATGAAAACGGTGCAAGTATACACGTCGCAAGTAATAAATGATAAGTATCAAGTATCGTCTCCACGGGGATTGGTTTGGGCCACTTTGTTTAAGTTATTACACTATAAAAGAAATAATATAGAAGATGATGAATATCAAGTAAAATAAACTAAACAAAATAAAGAAAATATAAAAGAGTAATCGAATAAGAGAGAGTAGGCTGAGTTATCATGAGTTGTTGCGTGATGATTGAATGGACCATCGTGGTAATTGAGTGCTAGAGTAGCTCAATTGTTTCATCAATTGGATCCAGTCGGATTGCATGGGCAATTTTGCGATTGCCTGGGCAATTGGGAATGGAGCGATTGCCTGGGCAATTGGGCGACAACCTTCAAAGTTCGGCGAAGTGTTCTTCAATGGTTTCTTGTTATCCCTAACTTAAAACACTGTTAATTGTGCATGCCTTGATAATACATCCCTGCGTGAACCAAGGGTGGATAACAACCTATCTTGAACTCCTTTTAGCCGTTGAAATTTGCAACTTATCCCTAAGTCAAATTAGTCTCACCATCGATTGATTGAATAAAGACCATGCTCATTCGTTTCTTGAATCTAACTCTCCTGATATTAGATAAATGGATGAATTTACGAGATCATCTCCCAATTCACTCGCAAAATTAAGAACCAAGAATGAACAAACTTTGAACTAAAATTGCAAACTCAAATACCTAAACAAATCCAATCATTCTCACAACCAAAAAAACACAATAAACCAAACCAATTTACATCAATTCATGGCTGGGTTCAAAAGATATACAAAGGAAAAATTCCCTACCATGGATCAAATGGAAACAATAAAGAAGAAGAAGATGTCGAACAACCCCTAACTTTCTCTGTCAAGTCGAACTCTCCTCCAAGTAGGCGGCTAGGGCTTCTTTATATAGGAGATGGCCAGGTCAAAGTCTTTCTTGAGGAGGAAGTTAAGTTGGAATTAAATAGAATAAAAGAAATAAGTCTATTTTATCTTTTTCCTTAAAAACTCCATCATAAATCTGAATTTAAATCTTCATTAAATGCTGCATGGAAATCGAAATCTTTGGGATTTATCTGTTGTTTTTCGTGATTATCACTAATGAGGTGGATTTGTCCCGACATGCCTCGGCAATCCGCTCGGCATTGCCTTGGCAGACCCTTCAATTTTCTTCCTTAATTGCCACGGCAATTCCTGATTGCTACGACAATCTAGTCTTGCACAAAATAACAAACAACAACAGTGATTTCTCCACAAAAATCAACCAAAACGCAAACCAAGCTTGTTAATGAAGGAAACTATGAAATTATGCCTGAATAACTACAAATGCACCTAAAATGAGCCTAAGCCTAACAATAATCATGAGTAAAAAGGTAGAAAATATAGTACTTTTCACACTTAACACCCCCCAAATTCGAATTATTGCTTGTCTTCAAGAAATGCAAAAACTAACAGTTACCTGCCAAGGCTTCGATCATCAAAAATTATGCTTCGTATCTTACTTCAATCCTCAGAACCGTGGCACAAAGTATGATTGCCTTTCAATTTTTTGGATGGCATAGAATTTACTCAGAATTAAACTACAATGCTTGTGACAATGTGTGTTTGGAGTTGTGTACAAGTTGATTTTCAAGATTCCATATGAACAATAGGTTTGCATCAAATTAATTATCCGGGTATTTATTTTTATTTTTTACTAGAGCCAATTTTGGGCACCTCTAGCAAAGCATGCAATTTTTTAATTTTAATGTTAATCAACTAGAGCCAATTTCGAGCACCTCTAGCGATTTTTTAAGTATGTGATAACTAGAGCCAGTTTCGGGCACCTCTAGCAAGAAATTATCTTAAATTTCAATTTTAGTTTAAGGCTAGATCCGGATAGGCACCTCTAGCACAATTTACCCAATTCTTAAGCAACCTAAGTTCACTAAGTCTCCTTTAATCAATCAAGTCACAACAGTGCTCAATTATATTCAACATCATAGTAAAATTCTAAGTGTTTTCCATGCAAACCCTAAAATAAAAATTCTATCAATTAAGTGCAGTGGCAAAACTCATCATAGGATATCCAACAAGTCTAGGCAAATTAAATCCAATCAAAGGCATGACAAGTAATATATGCAACCTATATGCTATTAATAAAGATGAATGCAACTAAACATGAAACTAACTAGAAACAAACACCCCCCAAACTCGAGAGAAGCATTAGCCTCAATGCATGCAAGTAAAAGAATTAAAATTAAAATGCAAACGAGTTAGTCAGAAAGGTCGTCACCTTGAATGATGAGTTTCCTTCAAGCCGTGTGCTTGATTCTTTTGCCAGCTTGTGGTGGTTGTTGGCGTGTGGCTGGTTGTGCCTCTTGAACCTTTGTCTCCGCTACCTTGTCGCTTTGTGCATCCTCCTTTACGGACTCATCAATCTTAGAAGCTTTGCGCTTCAACTTTGATTGCTTGGCCGGGGGGCGACTTCGTTGGGGTAGAAACTTTCTGTGCAGCAGTTGTCGCAGCATCTTCAGTTATCGGGGCAAGTAGCTCGGTAGGAAAAATCGGGAAGAGAATGGTGCTATCGGGATAGTTCTCCAATTTGACTCGTATAATGGCCACATCGCGATCCTTCATATACCGCATAAAAAGCAGTTGTCAGTCCTTGAATTGCTCCAATCATTGCACCAAAGAGCTAAGTAATTCGACAATCTTATCGAGGCTTGCCAAGGCATGTTAACTTTCCGCGGCATTTTAGTTGCTTTGGCAATTGTCAGAACAGGGGATTTCTTTGCTATTGTTGGCTCTTTCGTCGGTTCCTCCCCCATTATCTGCATATAGTGGCTCTGCTTCCACCAAAGGTATGCATTGATGGCAGAAGCTTCAACAAGAATTTGCCCTTCCAATTTGCAAACTTGGTGAGAAATCTCTTCTCAATGAGTGGTGATGCAAATCGCAGGAAAAAAGGCTCAAGTGCTCATGAAGAACTTGCTCCGGGCATGGTTTTGAGATTTTTCCATGGGTTTGTGGTTCCTGTGGGTTCTTGATTGGAAAAATAAAGTGAAACAAGAAAGAAAAACTTAAGAGTTCAAAGGAAAAAGGAAGCTAGGAAACTCCTTATCCCTTGAAACTTTTATCCTAAAAATAAACATAAAAGGATAATTATCAAAATAAAGGAAAAAATGAAAATAAAAATATAGATAAAAAGAAAGCTCGAGAAAGGTCATTTTTGATATTTCTTATAATCCATTTGTACCCTCCATCGGGTGACAATATTGCCCAAAAAGAGTTGGGTCAATGTGCTTGTAACTACTCCCTTTTGCGTTACCATGGTGGAGGTGCCTTCCTTGTAGTCCATGTATACCCTCCACCTTGCTACTGTTCCTGATGGCATAAATATATTAATAGGAAAAGTTATATCAACACCCAACCATTTAATTACCTTATTCTCGTCGACCACCATCATGGTTGGATGTAGCCTTCGTTGTCGTGGAAATTGCTGCTCAAGCCAATTGCCGTGGCAATCTTCTGCCACAATTCGTTGTAAGTTAAGGGAAAAACCAATTTTCTGAAAAGCTTCACGAATCCAAACACTGTTTTCTTTAGGCTCTTCAAACATCTCTATTAGTAGAGATTTCGATGGCTTTAAATCTACCAGTATTGGTTCCTCAAGAAATACCTGTAATGGATGAGGTGAGTTTTTAAAGAATTCAAAAGGTTTAACCATCACATGCTCATATTCCATTAGCAAAGTATTGCCATCTTGTTGATATTGCATGTGGTCGTGCAATTGTCGTGGCAAAGGTGGATGAGAGCAATTTGTTGTAGCATTACTCTTCTCAGCCTCTCGGAATATTGTCGCGGAGTTGCTCTGTTTAGGATCCTCAATCATTGTCATGGAAATTTGTTGCATAGGCTCATCAAGTGTCGGGCAGTCTTTTTCATTGGTAGGCTCTCAACTTGGAGGTTTTAGTTGATCCTCACACATCGAGGATCTCTCCTTGTATTGTTCCTTCTCATCTTGCCTTAGGATTTTAGTATCCCTAGAAGTTGATTGTTGGGGCATGTTATCCATGGCATATGTGGATCTCCTCAATTGATCTTCTGAATCCCTCAAGGGTGCATCCAACTTATCTATCCTCTCATCCATGGGCTTTGATAGCTCTCGAATCTCTTCAATTGATCTGTCAAGTCTAGCCAAGGAAGCTAGAAGCATTTCCTCCAAGGAATTTGAATCTTCTTGAAAATGATTATATTGCCATGGCATATTTGTTGCTGCGGCAAAATTGTCATGCTAAAAAAATTGAGCTTTTTGATCATACCATGAAGGATTTTGTTGTTGGTTCCATCTATGGTTGTCCATGTAGCCATATGCACCAGGATTGTGAGGGCAATCTTCAAACACATGACGTTCTCCATAACAAGCGCATGAGTTTTCCACGGTATAGGTTTTTCTCGGTTGGCATAGGCTTTTCTCGATTGGTATAGGTAATCATCGGTGAGTGTAAGAAACTCTTGATTGGGTTGATTCTTATCTTCCATCATCAACTCTCGAATAGATTGGCTTTTATTTCCTGACATGTTGATAAAAAAACAAAAAGAAATAATATTGATTTAAGAAAAATGCAATAATGAAAACAACTAACACCAATTGCCAATCCCCTACAACGACGCCAAAAACTTGTTGCATGATTTAAGTGCAACGCAAACGGTGCAAGTATACACGTCGCGAGTAATAAATGATAAGTATCGAGTATCAACTCCACAAGGATTGGTTTGGGCCACTTTGCTTAAGTTATTACACTGTAAAATAAATAATATTGAAGATGATCAATATCAAGTAAAATAAACTAAACAAAATAAAGAAAATAGAAATGAGTAATCGAATAAGAGAGAGTAGGTCGAGTTATCGTGAGTCGTGGCGTGATGATTGAATGGACCGGCATGGTAATTGAGTGCTAGAGTTGCTCAATCGTTTCATCAATTGGATCCAGTCGGATTACTTGGGCAATTCTGCGGTTGCCTGGGCAATTGGGAATGGAGCTATTGCCTGGGCAATTGGGCGACAACCTTCAAAGTTCGGCGAAGCGTTCTTCAATGGTTTCTCATTATCCCTAACTCGAAACACTTTTAATTGTGCATGCCTTGATAATACATCCCTGCGTGAACCAAGGGTGGACAACAACCTATTTTACACTCTTTTTAGCTGTTGAAATTCGCAACTTATCCCTAAGTCGAATTAGTCTTCACCATCGATTGATTGAATAAAGACCATGCTCATTCGTTTCTTGAATCTAACTCTCTCGATATTAGATAAATAGATGAATTCACGAGATCCTCTCCTAATTTACTCGCAAAATTAAGAACCACGAATGAACAAACTTTGAATTAAAATTGCAAACTCAAATACCTAAACAAATCCAATCATTCTCACAACCACAAAACACAATATCCCAAACCAATTTAGATCAATTCATGGCTGGGTTCGAAAGATATAAAAAGGAAAATTTCCCAGCCAAAGATCGAATGGAAACAATAAAGAAGAAGAAGATGTCGAACAACCGCTATATTTCTCTTTCAAGTTGAGCTCTTCTCCAAGTAGGTGGCTAGGGCTTCTTTATATAGGAGATGGCTAGGTTAAAGTCTTTCTTGAGGAGGAAGTTAAGTTGGAATTAAATAGAATAAAAGAAATAAATCTCTTTTATCTTTTTCCTTAAAAACTCCTCATAAATCTGAATTTAAATATTCATTAAATGCTGCATGGAAATCCAAATATTTGGGATTTATCTCTTGCTTTTTGTTCTTATCCCCAATGAGGTGGAATTGTCCCGACATGCCTTTGTATTCCGCTCGGCATGGCATTCAAAAATCAGCTTCGATTGCCTTAGCAGACCCTTTAGTTTTCTTCCTTATTTGCCACAGCAATTCTTGATTGCCACGGCAAATCAATCCTGCACAAAATAACACACAACAACAGCGATTTCTCCACAAAAACCAACCAAAAAGCAAACCAAGCTTGTTAATGAACTATGAAATTATGCATGAATGACTACAAATGCACCTAAAATGAGCTTAAGTCTAACAATAATCACGAGTAAAAGGGTAGAAAATATAGTACTTTTTCACACTTAACACAAGGTAATAGCAGAAGTGTGTAAGTAGTTTAAAATTATGCACCACAATTTTGTGATTTACCGCCCTAAGATGAATAGGGCAGTGGAAGCGGCAAAAAAAATCAAGAAAATCATATTGAAAATGACAGGGACTTACAAAGATTGGCATGAGAAGCTACCCTTTGCATTATTTGCGTATCGGACCTCGATACGAAGCTCAACTAGGGTAACACCTTACTCTTTGGTCTACGGGACAAAAGCAGTACTTCCTATTGAGGCTGAAATTACATCTCTCTGAGTTTTGTCTAAAGTAAAATTGGATGAAGAGGAGTGGGTACAGATTTGATTTGATCAGCTGAATCTCATTGATGAAAAAAGGTTGAAGGCTACTTGCCAAAGTCAAATGTACCAGAAAAGAATGATGCAAGCATATGATAAGAAGCCTCAGCCTAGAGAATTCTGAGATGGAGATCTTGTGTTTAAAAAGATCTTGCATATACATTGAAATGATCGTGGAAAATGGATGCCTAACTAGGAGGGACTATATGTTGTCAAAAAGGCCTTCTCTAGAGGAGCATTGATTCTGACTGAAATGGACGGTAAAGAGTTATATAAGCCAGTGAACTCTGATTCCGTTAAGAGGTATTATGTCTGAAGAATAGGAAAAGAGAAAAGAAAAAAAGAGAAGAAAAGAAAAAGAAAAAAAAACGGAGTGAAAACCCAAAAAGGGCACTTCGCAAAATGAAAATATCTATGGTGAAAACCCAAAAAGATGCAATTGATATTAAAAATAAAAACAAGAAATGAAAGAAATGGGGGTTTAAGATGAAAATCCGCAAAGGGAGTCTTGAAACCAAAGGAGGATCTAGGTTGAAAACCCATAAAGGACAGCTTAGATGACTTGAGATTAGACATCCGTCGATTAAAACCTCTCGAACACCTGATATTTTGGGAGGGATTTCACATTCGTAGACATATTGACAACCTTTGAAGTCTATTAGACAAAGGCTTAAGCTCAGAACTATATTTGGTCGATGGGGTGATGTATCCTTCATGCAATAGATGCTCGAGGATCTGACTTTGTTTCTTGATTTTGTTATTTCAATTTGCCATGACTTTTTCAAACCTCATTGTATTTTTACCTATAAGCCTTAATAATATTCATAAATTCTCTTCCGAGCTTTCTGTATTTTTTCTAAGGCATCATGCAAGTAAATAAGCATAATTCATTGAAAAAACAGATGATTTCTTGGTATTACTATATTTTGAAAGGTTGCAGGTGACTTTAACACTCTAGGATATTGAATAATAGTGTAAAAAGAAAAGATAGAGCAAAGTATTGTGCCGGTAGAGAAATGAAATGCTTGAATCAAGTCATACCCGAATCAAGCTATACCTTAACAAGTCATAAGCAAAGATAGAAAAGAGTGAGAGCACGAAAAGAGAAGAAAGAAAGGTGAAAACCCGAGAAGGCGCCTCAAAGAAGAAAAAGATAAAGATAAAAAGAGAAGAAAAAGAAAAAGAAAAGAAAAATGAGGTGCAAACCTGCAAAGGCGCCTTGAGAAAAAGAGAAAAGAAAAAACCAAAGTGAATCTAAAAGAACGCTTTGAGAAAAGAAATCTAAAGTGAAAACCTGAAAAGGCATTTTAGAGCAAAGGGCCAGAAACACTAAGAGGAGGTTTCAAGGGTCAATCCCAAGTGTGAGATGAAGTAACAACAGTTTCCCAAAAACCAGGAGCTGTTTAATTAATCCCAAAGAGCCATGGTTCATACATCATATAGCAAACTAGGGTCATACTAATCCTCATCAAAGCATTCTTACTTTTATTTTGACAAGAATTCAACAAAGAATTCAGAGTTCCTAATGAGAAGAACTCACATTGCAAAGAAAGAAGAGCTCCTAATGAGAAGAACTCCCCCAATAAAGAAAGAAGAGCTCGTAATGAGAAGAGTTCGTCTCAGAGTTCCTAATGAGAAGAACTCACCCAATAAAGAAAGAAGAACTCCTAATGAGAAGAGTTCACCTCAGAGTTCCTAATGAGAAGAACTCGCTCAATGAAAAGAGTTCACCCTTTTGAAGACTGAGGAAGTTCCTAATGAGAAGAGCTTGCTTATTCGACAGAGAAGTGAAAGAGTGAGGAACAAAGAATTTCATAATAAGAAGAACAGCTTTAAACCTCAGAAAGTGAAGAATTTCAAGAGACGAATCTAAACCTTGGAAGATGAAGAATTTCACAATGAGAAGAACAACTTCAGACTCTATGGTTTGGCGAAAGATTGAAGAATTTCATAATCAGAAGAACAACTAAAGTCTTCGGAGGTTAGATGGTTCGGGTAAAATTCTTGTTTTCAGTCTTTGCCATATTCCTGTTCCACAGCAATGAGCAAATAAGGGCAACTGTAGTACCTAAATTTTACCTAGGTGTTCGTATATAATATAATTCACTATAAGTAAGACCAAATAAATAAATAAATAAATAAAGTTGATAAATAATAAATAAACATTAAATAATAGCCCAAAAAATTCTTTAAAGTCTGAATGTCCATTACAAGTTGTTTATATACATACAAAATACATCAGGCCCAAATCAAATCCTAAGCCCATCTATTTACAAGCCAAAATCTACCAAACAAACACAAAATCCCAGGTGTGGCCCGCCCATTTTGACCACGTGGTAGCTCAGGACTGGCCAAGAAGTGTTTCACTTGGAGTAATCTCCTTTGCTAACATCAACCCCTGCATCATTATAAATAGAAGAAAGAGTTAGTGTGGGACACAATAATGACAGGCAATTATTGGACAATTATTGAACAGGAGAAAGAAAAGGAAAGCTGAGAAGTTGCCAGAATTCAAAAGGCCGACAAAGCTTGGAAATTCGCCAAAGATCGTTGTCGGAACTCATCTATCACCGTCGGAAGGTATATCTTAACCTCCTCTTTTATTTTCCTTACACAAAAACACAAACTCATTAGATCTAAGCTTCTAAAACCCTAAAAATAGTAATCAAATAGATTTAAAAATATAACAGTCCTAAATCTATGCCAAAAATCAAACTCGAAATAGCATTGAGACTTATCTGGTCGATTATCGAGGAATGATCCAGAGATCAGATGGATTAGGTTTTCTGGCGGAGTTGGAAATGATAGAAAAAGGTTTTGGCCAGGTAGTTTTAGGGGAAGTTGGGTGGTTTTGATGAACTAGGTAGATTTAGGGTGAAAAATCAGTGATTTTTTAAGGTTTTAGGTTTTCGGCACAGCGGATGGAAATCGCTTGCGGCAGTGGACAGTGGTTAACGGTGGCCAGAGTGGGGGCACGGTGGCTGGCAAATGGCTGAAGGTTGTCGGGGTATGACAGATTAAGATCTGATGGTGGCGGTTATAGTAGAGAGTGACCAGAGTTTAGTGTGTCCATCCATTTTTGGATGAACACGTTGAATGTTCATCCAAAAAGCCTTGGTTTTGATATAGTTTTAGGGGAAATTCTAGGAAATTCGGTGTTCATTTAAGAGAGAATTGGGGAGGTGAGAGAGAAGAGAGAAAGTGGGAAGATGAATTATGGCCGAGTTGGGGCATTTATACTAAGTTTGAAACGGTGTCTTTTTGGCACCGGGTTAACCCAAACAAATCTGCGCGTTTATCTGACCCGGTTGTAGGATGAGCGCCCTACTTTGGGTTCTTTATATTTTGAGCTTTTCTTTTTTGCTTTTCTTTCAATTTAGTCCTAAAGCTTTGTAATTTAGCTTCTTTTTTTACATTTCAATTCAATTAGGTCCCTTTTAAATATTAATTCATTTGTTTAATTTATTTAATTGTTTAATTGTTTTATTATGTATGCTTGCATATTTTTTTAAAAAGGCATGTAGTATATTGTTAGGGTGATTAATCACTTAGCATAAATAAGTAGAGCCTTTTAATTTAAGTCATTTAATTAATTTAAATAATTAAATGGGGAGATAATCGTAGAAAATAAATGATTATTAAATGGAAACTTTAATGTTCTAAGTGGATTAGTGTCTCATTGTAATGAGATGTTAATAAAGGGAGAATTTTAGTAAAGCATTTAATATTTCATTTAAACCTAGAATATGTAATCACATAGTTAATTAAAAATTGAAGTAGGATTAGGATTAAAAAATTAGAATCATTAAATAATTAAGAAATATTATTAAATAATTAAGGAATATTATTAATTTAGTGTCATCTAAGTGGATTAGGGCTTAATATGTATAGTGTCCAATTATTTGAGTGTTATCACATAAACCCCTAAATTTGATTATATTTATAGATTTTTTAATTAATTCAATCAATTTGAGCCCTAATTAGGTTTGAACTTAAAATTGACAAGAAAATAATTGGACATGCATTAAAAACCTTTTGTGTTGAAATACATTTTTGAATATTAACTGAAGTATCCTAAAGTAATTGGATGTTTCAAAATTTATATTCATTAAAAATGTATTTTCTTACAAAAGGATATTTCCATTCCATATGAAATTCAGTTAACAATTAAGGATTTAATTAAATTCAAATTATTGCTCGAAATACCAAAATGCCACATGAAATTAAAAAAAGGTACCGATAACGGGTGTATGTGGGGTGCTAATCCTTTCCCACACGTAACCGGCTCCCGAACCCAAATTTAAGAAAGAGAATCTCTGGTTGTTTTTATGGTGTCCGGTCTACCAAAGTGACCGGTGGCAACTCCAAATTGATTTTCAAAAATGAATAAAAGGGTAATTCGATTTAAAATGAAAACCCTAATTTCAAGACTAAATAATTTAAAATGGAAAAAATCTTATTTTCCAAAATCACCAATCGTCATGCTATTTTTTACACTCGGTTTTAAAAAATGGTCGCGACACATGTTATCATGAATTCAAGCTTTTTTAAATGGATGTGAAAAATGCTTTTCTAAATGGTTTTATAAATGAAGAAGTGTATGTAGAAACCACCCGGTTTTGAAGATCCAAAATACCCAAACCATGTTTTTGAACTTTCAAAGCTTTATATGGTTTGAAACAAGCTCCTAGAGCTTGGTATGAAAGATTGTCAAATTTTTTTTATTGAAAAAGGTTTTGACAAAGGAAAGGTGGATACTACAATTTTTATTATAAGAAAAGGAAAAGGCATTTTAGTAGTATAAATATATGTTGATGATATTATTTTCAGTTCTACTAATGAATTACTTTGCCAATATTTTGTTAAGTTGATGCAAGGTGAGTTTGAGATGAGCATAGTGGGGGAGCTCTCATTCTTTTTGGGACTCCAAATCAAACAAAGGAATGATGGCATCTTCATCAATCAAGCTAAGTACATCAATGACATGCTCAAGAACTTTGTCTTGGAGAATATGAAACCTCAAGCCACACCAATGAGCTCTTCTACAAAGCTTGACAAAGATGAAGGAGGTAAATGTGTTGATTTAAAGCTTTATAGATCAATGATAGGATCTTTGCTTTATCTTACCTCAAGTAGACCAATATCATGTTTAGTGTTTGCTTGTGTGCTATATTTCAAGCTAGTCCTAGAGAATCACACCTACAAGCCATTAAGAGAATCTGTAGATACCTTAGAGACACACCTTGTCTAGGCCTTTGGTATCTTAAAGATTCCTCCTTTTGTTTGCATGCATATTCGGATGCAGATTATAGAGGTTGTAAGATAGATAGAAAGAGTACTTCTATTACTTGTCAATCCCTAAGTAGTATGCTCATATCATGGTTTTCTAAGAAGCAAAATAGTGTAGCATTATCTACCACTGAGGCGGAATATATTTTTCACCGGAAGTTGTTGTGCTCAAGTTCATTGGATGAAGCAACAACTCTTAGACTATGGAACTGATGTAGGTACCATCCCTCTTAAGTGTGACAATACTAGTGCTATTTACCTCACTAAGAATCTTATCCAAAACTCTAGAACCAAGAACATAGAGATAAGACATTATTTCATTCGAGATCATATCTTGAAAAATGAGGTAGTTCTAGAATATGTAGACACCTTGAACCAACTAGCAGATATCTTCACCAAACCTTTAGACAAAAAGAATTTTTGGTCTCGTAGGAGAGAGTTAGGGCTTACTATCCTTTCTTGAACCTTAGAGCCTTTTTGGTGTTTAAATATTTCTTGAATGTGAATGAATTCCATGCTTTTATGTTTTTGCTCCTATACGCATTTATTCATGTTTCTAGGGGAGTATGCAATGTTTCGATACAGATGATCATGTATCGGTATGAGTAAGGGATCGATACGGGTATATTCCATACCGATACACAATTTCGGTATGCATCATTAGCGTATCGGTACGCGTAGCCGCTAGAGCCTTAAATGAGTAATTAAAAGGGGGTTTTCCAAATTTAACTCAAACTTAACCTTCTCTATAAAAACCTAGGTCGGTTTTTACCTATAAAAACCCTTCAAACCCTTTGTTTTTCTCACAAATCATCAAAATCTTTTGAGGTCTTTTGTTTACAACATCAAACCCAAGTTAGCAACATCAAGTATTATGCAAATCCTCTCCTCATTTATCCATAATCTTCATTCAAGGTATAAACCCTATTTTCTTTAAATTTTGTTTTCATTTATATTTATATATTGTTTATGCTTAAAATTTATACTTTATAAATATATATAACACTATTTTCAAAGATTTCACAAAAACCTTTTCAAAAATGAAATTTGTTTGTTTGAATATAAAAGTATACTCGTATATTTTTCTTTATTGTTTCAATTTTCTTTTTACCAAAATTTTTCTTATACTTTTATATGAGTTTTTAAACTATATAATATATATTTATTTATTTAAAAATACCTTGATCATTGGATTAATTTATTGGATTGAATATGTTTATGCATACATTTTTGTGGTTTGATTTTTTTTCTTCAGGTTTTTGCCATGGGTCCTAAGAAAAGAGTGAGAAAAGTTCTTCAAATCCAAATCTCAATCCTGAAAAAATGGTACAAAACCAAACTTAAACCATATTTTTCAACATTGTTTTAATGAACCCCAATACCCTCGCGCCATTGATCGTTTTAAAAAATACCAAGATTTCAAAATCCTTCGTGAGAACGTTGTTTCTATTCATTTCATGACTTCCAATGAATTCAATTTTCGTTATCTTGAACTTTTAAATCAATGGAAGTTCATGCCCTTTTTGAGCATACCCAACATACTTTATAAAAACCTTGTCCTTATTTTTTACTCAAATGCCCGATGTATTTACCACCAAGACAAAACCAAGGTTATTGCTATAGAACCTTGCCTTATGGGCACAAAATTTCAACTTAACTCTTATTCTATAGCAAATCTTTTGGGTTTAGAGGATGCGGGAATAGATGATGAGGATTCTTTGGGACATACTCAAAGTGGCTCCGTAACTGTTCTTGACGCTCATGATCGCTTCCTTCACTTTCTTATCACTTGGTGGTTTTGACCATCCAATGGTAAATGGTCCACGATTCGGCAAGTTGATAATTTTTGGCTTCGTTTTTTCCATGAGGGTAAGCATCCAAACCTAGCTCAGATTATGTTTGTCGAGATAGTTTTCCTTGTTCAACATCATCATACTATCTTGTGTCACCATTGACCTACGACACCACCTTGAGCTATATGTTTCATAAGATGGGGATTGATTGCTCTTATGATCTTGCTTCACCTCTTATCGATCCAATTGATGATCACTCTCTTCGGCGTGAAAAGTTCACCATATATAATGGAGAATGGATTCGTATTATGGATATCCCTCATGATGCACAACCTGATCCGGTAGAGGATGTTTCAGCTGTTCCTATTAATCTAATGGCTCTGGTTGCTCAACCTTCCTTGATTCTCTCATGGCCTATCTTGATGGGAAGTTTGCCACATTGGATGCGAGGTTGGATTCTAGCTTTGTTCTTATGGATACTCGTTTCACTTTCTTAGAAGCTAGAGTTACCTCTATGGAAGACCGTCAAGCGTCTATGGACATAACTCTCGCCGCGTTTCATGGATTATAGCGTGGTCATGCTTTCGGTGATGATCATAAGGAAGATGAAGATGAGGATGAAGACGGCGAGGATGATCCTTAGGCTTATTGCATATCATACATTTCATATCATATTAGGTTTTAAGTTTTATGCACCTATGTTCTTATTTGAATTCCTATGACTATTTGTTTTGGTTTATGTTTTTAAGATTAAGTTGGATTCTTATTTTGCTTTGAACAATGCATTGAATTTATAATATTTATGTTGTATTATTTATGCTTGGAGTTATTTCTTGCTTTATATTTTGCTTTATTTACCCTAATGATTTTGATCTAACAAAAAGAGGGAGAAGAATTAAGATTAATTTTTTTCAAAAAGGTTTTCAAAACAAACTATCTTTTTGCCTTAAAGAAATTAGGTATTTTTCAAAAGACTTAAAATTTTACTTTGGTTTTGTTATATCAAAAAGGGGGATATTGTAAAACTAATATTTAATTTTGATATAACAAAGGATTTCATGGACCAATTTGTAAAATTGGATAAATTTTTAAGTACTCAAATGTCTTACAAAATGACAAGAATTCAAACTTCAAATTATTTCTAATTCAAAAACTAAAACCCCAAATATTTTCTAAGTGTTTTTGTACTCAAATAGATCAATTTTGTATAGGCGTATCAATACACCTTTTGGCCGTATCCATACGGATTTTGGCTACTGGAGAAATGTTTTATACAAAATAGATATTGGGTACCGATACACTTGAAGTCGTATCGGTACGCCATTCATACCTAGGAACCAAATGGCCTTTGAGTATCGGTACAACTATCTGCTTACCGATATGTGGTGTTTAGATTTTCAACATTTTTTATAATAAATTTTTTAGCGTTACCTTATTAGTTTATTGGAACTGTAAGTCCAAAAAGTGGTTATATTGTATCGGTACTCCCCTAGGCATACCGAAACCTTTTTTTGACTTACTTATTTCTCAAATTTCAGTGTGCAAAACTTGTACCGACACAAACTAAGACGTATTGATACGCCTTTGTAAAATTCACTCTTCGTATCGATATGCCTTCCCGCGTACCGATACCCCTTTGTAAAATGGCTATTTTTTCTTATGGTAGGTACTGATACAGCTCTTCGTATACCGATACGCCTAGCTACCTAACAGCATTTATTGCGGGAAAAATGCAACCCACGACTATATTGATGATCTCAACCACCCAAATGGGTAGAAATCAATGATAGGGTATATAAACAAGTCTCCAAAGCTACAACAACTAGTGAACAAGGGGAAGCAATTCAATAGTGAATTCTAAAAATCCTTCGTAGGAAGCTAAGGTAGTGGATGTAAACCTTGTTAGAAGGTTGAACCACTATAACTCTTGTGTATCAATTCTTTTTATTTTTCAATTTACTTCCAAACTTTTTAATTGCCAATTCACTCCATCTTGGCCACTTTCACCGTTGATTGATCATCCTAACAGAGCACAAGTCGACGGTCCAACAATGTCCTAGTTTTCTGATAAAATACGGCATGCAGACCATTCACCTTAGGAGCTTTGAGAAGGCTCATAGAAAAAAATGTGTGCTTAATAACCTCATTAGAAACTAGTGTCAAAAATGGATCCAAACCAAAATCAACATGCCTCATGAACTTGCCCCGCACGCCATACCCATATCCATCGACACCCGAGGATGTGAATAAACCATGGTAGAATTCCAAGGCAACTTGTCGAAGCTCATCCTGATCATCGCACCAAACATTCTCATGCAATTTCAAACCAAAATATAGTTTGCTCGCCAACGAGCCATTGTGGAAGCATGAAAGAAGGATGTATTTCGACCGCCTTCCAAAATCCAATTAGTGCATGCTTTCTGACTCCAAAGATGTTCCTCTTGATCTATCTCCTTGTCAATTTCTGCCTGAAGCTTATGACTATGGGCAACAAGAGAATTCGAATGACATTTGGAAAGTGCAATATCAATCCCCCGGAGCTGATCTAGAATATGTTTCTTATAGTGGCCAATATGTCCAAAAACATCAGAATTCCACCCCTAACCTTCGATGAAAAAGAATCAATATTCACAAGAAGATCATTATTTTCCCATGTCGATTTCAAAAAGTCTTGGAACTCCGAGTGATCCTGTCAAACTGACATATAGCGAAAAAGGCAGCTACGCTGCACTTGTTCATGCTCAAACAACTGCATGAGAAAATGCCAGTGATCAGACCCATTTTTTTCATGATGACACACATACGAGTCCAAAAAAGATGATAACCAGACCGAATTTGCTACACACTGATCCAACCGATCATAGAGGTCAGCGCGGCCAAGTAAAGGGAGATCCCTGAAATCCAAATTCTAATAAACTTGTACAAAAAGAAACTCGGTAAACGCCTGCCTATCATTGACATGAGCATCCAAACCACTATGTTGCTTGTCTGGGTTCAAAATGACTTTAAAATCACATTCGATGAACCACAATACATCATTCCCTGAATTCAACAACTCAAGCTGCTCCCACAATGACTTCCTTTTCGATCCACTAAGACAGGCATATACCACAATAAAGTAAATCCAAGCAACGCAAGAAGATTCACGCACTCTTCTATTAATGAATTGATTCGGCAAATGCAAAATCTCAAGCACCACATCATCTTCCCAGCAATGCCAAAGACCACCACTAAAACCCTGCGCCTCCACCCAAAAAGAATGAGGAAATTCGAACTTAGCAATCACCTGATTGGCTTTCCTCCCACTAATACACGACTCAAACAAAGCAAGCACCTTAGGCGAATGTTCCCGCTTAAAGAATTTGAGTAATTGCAACAAGTAGTGCTTGCAACACCTTGACAATTCCAAAGCATAAACATCATAAAACAATAAAAAGCAACCAATACAACAACACTTACTAACCAATGGGGCACTTCCATGTTAGTGTATGTCCAAATACCAATCATAAGATGATTGTAAATGACATTTGTTTTTACCTTGTTTATTCATAAAGATGTATTGCCATTATTATTTTTAGTTATAATTATACGTGCATAAATAAACTAATTATAATAAAGTCCTTAGAATAACATGATTATTCTTAAATTTTCTTAGTCAAGTATTATTATGGGAATGGATAACAATAATGCATAAGAATAATATGTAGTTGATTGATGACGAAGTGTTGTCATTGACATGAAGATGTCCAAATCAATGCATAAGTATGTGTTAGAGAACGACATACTAGACTGACCCGCTATGAGCATTGTTACCTCCTCAAAAGTATTGTTTTCATGTATATTTTGATATGCTTTTGCTTGTTGTCAAGTACATTTAGTTGCATTAGTTTGTTAGAATCATGCATTTACATAAAAGAGTTAGTAGGCTGCCTATGCCAGTGTCATGGGTTGTTTTTAGTGGCCTTTGTGCAGGTTGGCAGGTGGAATGGCATGAGGAATAGACGCAGGACGTAGGGACGCGGTTAAGAATACCAGATGTTGCAAGCACGGAAGGACCAAATGAATGCCAAGCATTTGTTTGCAGAAAGGTATGCCAATGGCCATGCCAAGAAGAGATGAACCCCCGAAAAAATAAGAAAGGATAAGGCTCCTAAAAGATCACAATTGGATCAACTTCTGAAAAAATAACGAATAAGGTGATGCCAAGTACTGTTGGCAAAGTTGTGCCAAGCTCGTAGGATGGCCATAGCATGATGACATCAGCCCTAGCCTGATAAGCTATCACACCAAGCTGATAAGATATCAAAATGATCGGATAGAGCTCTATCTCTTATCTCTTGATTATTTCAAATTCAAATGTAAAGGCTTATCTCATCCTTTCCCTTACACGCCTATATAAAGACCAACCGATCAAGCATTCGAGGACATCGAGAAAAGGAAACAAGACGAGAGGTGGTCAGAGCGAGGTATTGGAGCGGTGAGTGACAGTCGATGCAACCGAGGAAGGGTGGTTCGACTTCTTGGCTGAGAGCCTAGCGTGGAGGGCTGCATCGAGAGACCCCTCTGCCTATTCCCTTGGCAAAAGTTGTTTTTCTTTAGTTTTTATTATGATGGTGATGTTAAAAATGTTTGTTGGTTAACCCCCACACCATGAACTAATTTAATAGTTGGTGGGGGATGTTTTGGTTTTAAACATTGGCTTTTATGCCTTAGTTCCTTTATAATAATTCTGCTTTTGGCAAAGTTTTCTGTTTTGCATACTTTAATTTTTCCTAAGTACTGTGCCAAAGCAAGAGCTGGCACAGTTAGCTTATTGCCTTCCAATATCTTAACAGACTTGTGTTGGCAACGATCAAGTTGCTGAACACTTGGGAGAGAAGCTTCAAGAGAAGTCGTTCAAGTAGATGAACTTACTTTGGAAGTGAAATCTACCCTCACGGAGTATAGATTGGTTTTTAAATCAAATTGGTTTAAGGATAAAATACACTATAGAGATATAGGGTTTTTACTTGGCCAATTTAGGGTAATGACCATAGAGAGAGGCTTTGCTATTTTTGAATCTGCGCGGCAACCAATGCCAAGAAAGTTTTGTCAATAAAGGCTAACATGAACCATGTTTGAACCAGGCATTCCCTGCCAACAGTTATCTTTCATTTGAAAACACCTTTCTAGCCAACTCTTCACTTTGGTTTTATTTTCTTTTCTTTTCTTAGTTTTAAAATCAACTCTTTTAAACTACAATATTTTCTTTCAAAACAAGTAACCATCGAACAATCTTATTCCAAGTCAATCTATGTGGGATCGATACTCAACTTACCAAGCTGTATTACTTGTCGACCGTGTATACTTGCATACAAAAGACTCTTGGCACAGTTTATCTTGCCCAAATACATACCATTTATACCTTTTGCCAGTATTCATTTTACACATCCCCTTGAGAGTCAACAAGTTTTTGGAACCATTGCCGGGGTTGCAACGAATTTGATTATTTTTTAATTTTTACTTGCTTTGTTTTTGTTTTTATCTTTGTTTTCACTGGTGTATGACCAGAAACCACCCAGTGGTGGACTAGTGGCCATACGATCCAGAAATTGAGAGAACCTTGTGGAGGTTAAAGAGGCAATACCGAGAAATGAATCAAGGCAATAAGAGGAATGGTGTGGTGAATAATGATCCACCCATTAACAATCAGCCTAATAACAATGCACCACCACCTCCTAAAGTCCCAAATATGGTTGAAGAATAAGAGAGGCCAATCCGAGAACATTCAGCACCTAACATTGCAAATCTCATGCTAGGACTTATGAGCCTAACTTTGAATTTAAACCCGTAATGATCCAAACTCTTTTGAATGTAGGTCAATTTGATGGAGCACTTACTGGAGACCCGAGACAACATCTCAAACAATTCATGGAGATATGCTAACTGTTTCAACAAACTGGAGTATCTGGAGATACTGTGAAGCTAAAATTGTTTACTTTTTCCTTAAGAGACAGAGCCAAGGCATGGCTTAATTCCTTGCCACCAGGATCAATTACTTCGTGGGCAGACCTTTGCCAGAAGTTCCTGACATGGTTTCAGTCACCAATACGCACTGCCAAGTTGCGTGGTGAAATCATCTCATTTAAATAGGCCGAGGATGAAACTCTTTATAAAGCCTGGGAAAGATTTAAAGATTTGTTGAGAAGGTGTCCAATGCATGGGTTCCCAAATTGGACCCAAATACAAACCTTCTACAACGGATTGAATGCACAAACAAGGACTGTTGTGGATACTTCAGCGGCCGGATCATTGCTTGATAAGAAATACATTGAGGCTGTTGATATCCTTGAGAGAATATCGATCAATGACATCGAGTAACCTATTGCTAGACTTGGGACCGGGACTAAAGCCAGTGGGAAGTTGAAAGTTGATGAACTCACGTCCATTCATTCTAAGATTTCCAACCTCACTAGCATGGTGAGAACGTTACAAAAGAACAATGAGGCCCAAGAAGTCAAAGCACTGGATCCATTTTGCACCATTTGTGGAGAAAACCACCATGTACATAAATGCCCGGTTAATCTTGAGTCGGTAAATTTTGTTAGGAATTCTGGTCATTTTTATAATGCTAATACCTATGATGCAAGTTGGAGACAGCACCCTGACTTAGCTTGGGGAAATCAAGGAGGCAATCACTACAATGCGTCGCGCCAAAAAATCCAACGGTAGAACAACAATGTCATGCCAACATTTTATCAAAATACCATGCCACAGAAAACTCAAAACAATTTCCAGCAAGGGCAATGAAGCAACCAATGAGGAGATCTTACACAATATATAGATCAAATTGAAGTAACAGTCTAAAGTTTGGTGGCATTAGTAAGAAACTAGGAAATACAAATTGGGCAGATTGCTAATGCACTTAGCAATCGACCTCATGGTACTTTTCCAAGTGACACTGAAGATGCTCGGCACAAAAAAATGAACAATGTAAGGCAATAACTCTTCGGAGTGGTAAGTAGTGTGAAACAGAGACGACTGCCAAGCAGCCAGTCGTCAGCTAGGATACAAAGCTTGTGCCACCAGACATACCTAGAGAAGGAGAATGTAGATGATGCCAGCGATCATGCCAATAAGAGTGCCAAACAGGATGTTAGTCCCAGTGCCAACAATGACGCCTACAATGATGACAAGCAGACTGATGCCAAAATAGATGCCAGCACTTCCTCGGCAAGGCCAGGAGCGCCAGCATATGTATATCCACCGCCATTATTTCCAGCAATACTTTAAAATCATAAGCAGGACCAGCAATTTAAGCGCTTTTTGGAAGTGCTTAAACAGTTGCAAATTAACACTCCATTGGTGGAAACCCTTGAACAAATGCCCAACTATGTAAAATTCATGAAGGACGTCTTATCCAAAAAGAGGAAGTTGGGAGAATTTGAAACTGTTGCTCTCACTGAGGGATGCAGTGCCATGATCCTAAATCAATTGCCACCAAAGCTAAAAGATCCAGGGAGTTTTACTATTCCTTGCACAATTGGAGACAAGTTCATGGGGAAGGCGTTGTGCGACTTGGGAGCCAGCATCAATTTGATTCCACTATCAGTTTTCAAGAAGCTTAGCATAGATGCAAGACCTACCACGGTGACACTTCAATTGGCAGACCGATTTTATGCACATCCCAAGGGTAAGAGTGAGGATGTGTTGGTAAAGGTAGACAAATTCATTTTCCTAGCTGATTTTATCATTTTGGATTATGAACCTGATATTAATGTGCCAATTATTTTGGGTAGGCCGTTTCTTGCTACTGGCAGGGCTCTTATTAATGTTCATAAAGGGGAACTAACCATGAGAATGAATGATCAACATGCTACTTTTAACGTATTTTAAGCTTTGAAATATGCATATGAACTTGATGAATGTCAAGCCGATGAAATGATGGAGTCCATCTTTACTTTGGACATGGCACAGTTGTGCCAGAATATAGCAAGTGATGACGGTATGCTTGATGGCATAGCTGAACTGTTTGAGGAACCTGTGGAATTATCCTTGGAGGCTAAAGATGTGAGTCACTTCAAGCCACTCCATTTGGCCGGTAGAGAGATAAAGAAACCAAAGCCATCTATTGAGGAACCACCAGAGTTGAAGCTTCAACCCCTGCTAGAACACTTAAAGTATGCTTATTTAGGTAAGAACTCGACTCTTCCAGTGTTATTTCCACTGATCTCACTCATGATCAGGAGTTAAGAATGCTGGAAATACTAAAAGATTATAAGCAAGCTTTGTGTTGGACCCTGGCAAACATCCAAGGTATTAGCTCAACCATTTGTATGCACAAGATCATACTAGAGGAATACAATGGTAGGACCATTGAAGGCCAAAGGCGGCTAAACCCAAGCATGAAAGAGGCTGTAAAGAAAGAGATCATAAAATGGTTGGATGTTGGGGTCGTTTATCCCATTTCCAATAGCTCTTGGGTTAGCCCGGTGCAGTGTGTGCGAAAGAAGGGTGACATGACTGTGATCCAAAACAGTAAGGCCGAATTGATTCCCTCTAAAACTATCACTGGATGGATGGTGTGCATGGATTACAGAATGTTGAACAAGGCTACAAGGAAGGACCACTTCCCATTGCCTTTCATTGACCAGATGTTGGATAGTTTAGCAAGTAAAGCTTTTTACTATTTTTTAGATGGTTGTTCAGGATATAATCAGATTGCCATCTCCCCTGACGACCAAGAGAAGACCATGTTCACGTGTCCATATGGGACATTTGCCTTTAGAATGATGCCATTCGGACAGTGTAATGAGCCAGCAACATTTCAACGTTGCATGATGGCCATTTTCTTCGATATGATTGAGCATAAGATCGAAGTATTCATGGATGATTTCTCAGTGTTTGGTGTAACATTTGAGGAATGCATCCATAGCCTGGAGCAAGTTTTGAAGAGATGCATAGAGACAAACCTAGTGTTGTATTGGGAGAAATGCCACTTCATGGTGAATGAGGGCATTGTTCTCGGTCATAAGGTAACCAAGAGAGGACTAGAAGTTGATCAAGCCAAAGTGGAGGTAATTAAGCAATTACCACCTTCAACAAGTGTTAAAGGTATAAGGAGTTTTTTAGGTCATGCCGATTTTTATCGGTGATTTATTAAAGATTTTCCGAAAATTGCTAAACCTTTATGCTCATTGTTGGAACATAATGTCACTTTTGCATTTGACGATTCTTGTTTGAGAACATTTTAAGAGCTTAAAAACAGATTGATTAATGCCCCCATAGTTGTGGCACTGAATTGGAATGAGCCCTTTGAGCTCATATGCGATACTAGCAATTATGTCGTTAGAGCAGTTCTGGGACAATGGCGTCGCAAGATGTTCCATGCCGTCTACTATGCCAGCAGAACCTTGAATGAAGCACAACAAAATTCCTCCCGGTTGTATTTGCTTTTGATAAATTTAGATCCTATCTAATTGGTAATAAGGTTATGGTTTATATAGATCATTCGACATTGAAATATCTCATGGCAAAGAAGGATGCCAAACCTAGACTAATCTGATGGGCGCCCTAACTTCAAGAATTCAACCTGGAGATCAGAGATAAGAAAGGCAGCGAAAACTTAGTAGCTGACCATCTCTCTCGGTTGGAGCATCACATTGAGGATGGTAAGTCCACTATAATTAGAGATGAATTCCCTGACGAGTATTTGCTTGCAGCCGATGCTATACCATGGTACGCTGACATAGTCAACTACCTGGTAAGCAATATTCTACCATCAGACTTGGCATATAATGCCAAGAAAAGATTTTTACAAGAGGTGAGGCAATACTATTGGGATGAGCCCGTGTTGTACAAGTAGTGTGTCGACCAAGTGATTCGTCGGTGTGTGCCAGAGGACGAGCAACAACATATATTGCATCTATGCCATGCCGCACCATATAGAGGACATTTTGCTGGGATGAAGACTGTTGCCAAAGTTTTACAGTCAGGATTCTTTTGGCCCACACTATACAAGGAAGCCCACGAGTATGCCAAGGCATGCGATCGATGCCAACGAACAGGGAACATCTCTGACATACACGAAGTACCACTCTATAACATTCTGCCAGTGGATTTATTTGATGTGTGGGGGATCGATTTTATGGGTCCTTTTTTCCTCATCGGTCAATAATGTGTACATTCTCTTGGTTGTTAACTATGTGTCAAAATGGGTAGAGGCTGTTGCCTTGCCAACAAATGATGCCAAGGTTGTTACCAAGTTCTTGTACAAAAACATTTTCACTAGATTTGGTGCTCCTCGAATGATTATTCATGACGAGGGTACTCATTTTAAATATAAATTAATTTCTAAAGCATTATGCAGGTATGGGATTCAGCAGCGAATCGCCACAACATACCATCCACAAACAAATTGGCAGGTCGAGATATCCAATAAGGAGATTAAGAACATTTTGGAAAAAACTGTGAATCCAATAAGGAAATACTGGTCCTTGAGACTAGATGAGTCTTTGTGGGCTTATAGGGCTGCATTTAAAACTCCTTTGGGTACTTCCCCATTCAAACTTGTCTTTGGCAAACCATGCCATCTGCCAGTAGAACTTGAACATAAAGCCTATTGGGCCATCCGAAAGCTTGACATGGCATGGAGAATTACTGGAGGAAAGAGGTTTCTTGGCCTCAATAAATTGGAGGAATTTAGAACACAAGCCTATAAGAACACTAAGATATACAATGAGAAGGCAAAACGTTGGCATTATAGTCAGATCCTGCCAAGACAGTTCAAAATAGGTCAGCTTGTTCTATTGTTTAACTCTCAGCTTTAACTTTTTCCAAGTAAGCTTAAGTCAAGATGGACGGGTCCTTATGAAGTTGTGAAGCCATATGCTCATGGTCCTGTAGATATTAAGAACTTACAAACTAGAGAAATTTTTAAGGTGAATGGTTAGCTCCTAAAGAAATACTTGGAACGTAAGCAAAGTCATGCCAAGGAGGTGATCCTCTTGGCAGAATTAGAATGAAGCATCTGCAGGTTTGAAATTCTTTGTAAATATTAAGATAGCTGTTTTTATTTGTTTTAGGATTTAGATTTTGTTTTCTTTCTATTATTTTTTAGTTTTATTATTGTCGCAACCCTTTTTTATGAGGTTTTGACATTTTGGAAGACTTAATAAAATCACGGAGTCGCCACCAATCTTTTTTTAAAAAAAGTGTGATTGGATC
The DNA here is from genome assembly GCA_019671005.1 of Hibiscus mutabilis. Lineage (NCBI taxonomy): Eukaryota > Viridiplantae > Streptophyta > Magnoliopsida > Malvales > Malvaceae > Hibiscus > Hibiscus mutabilis. Next base: position 55,060,086 of record CM033718.1, on the reverse strand, counting down.
ACTTTTAAAACAAGGGTATTTTGATAAAAACATTTTATTTATCAAAATTACATTTTGGTCGACGAAAACAAGAGAAAACAGGTTCGGGGCTCGATTACATGTGGGGAAGGATTAGCACTCCCCACAACGCCCAAAAAATTGGTACCTTAATTGATTTCAAAAAGTATTTTTAAAACTGGAATTTGCAAGTTTACAAAATTTTGATTTTATTTGTCTGTAAAATGAATGTAAATCTATTTTCACGGCCTTATCGCCCGAGAAATGAACTTTAATCACAGCCAACACTTCTGGCGCTAACCCATCATTTCCATTTGATAAGACACCGCATTAATTAAGTTTTCACTTTTTAAACAAATAAACAAGACAATTAAATGTGTTAAAGTGTTTTAATTAAAATCTAGAAGTGAATAATCCTAAAGAAATGTCTACATTCCTTTTAATTATTAAGATTTAAATATAATTAAGTTTATTTTATTGAAAATGAAGAAAATTTTACATCATACATGTCACTAATCTAAGTTTAAAGTCCTTATTCTTAAGGTTTAGCATACATATAAATATATACAAAAAGGCATAAAAGAAATATTTAATTAAATAAATAACAAAGCATTTACTTAAAAATAAATAAAGAAAGGATTTTTATATTTTTTAAAGAAAATATGAATTAAGGACTAATTTGAAAGAAAACCAAAATGTAAGGGTTAATTCAAAAGTAATTAAAAGTTGTGCCGAATTGAAAGGAAAAGGGACGAAATTGAAACAAATGAAAATTTAGGTGTTGCGGTGCGAGATCTGGGAAAGAAGGGCGCGCCGATTTCGGGTCGGGTCAAACATGCTAGTATATATATCAATTATAATAAACATCTGCCGTGCCGGCCGTCGTTGAACGCGGCGAAATTCCCAGATTCTGATGAAATTTCCAGATTCTGGTGACGTTTTGAACCAAAAAAAGGTAAAATAATTCTTTTCTTCTTTATTTAAACTGAAATTGAAAGTAAATAGATAGGGGAAATTACCAAAAAATGCTTCTCTTTATTGTTTTCGAATGCCGATTACAACTGTTTGCTCTTACAACCTCCGAATGCTAGTATGTTTGATTTCTCTCTAGAATTGTCGTTCTATCGAATGTTGTTCTTCATGACGTTTACAATGATTTACAGTGCTATTTATAGTACAAGAATTGCCTAAATCCTAAGCCTAAATCCCTGATTTCTTCCCCTCTGATTGCTTGATTATTGCCATGGCACCGATTTGGGGATTCTGGTCTTCTGAATTGCCTTTTGCATATTTTTCCATATTCGATTGCAACTTGACTTTGGCTAGGGCACCAATTTAGGGATTTAATTCCCCTTTGAATTTTTGGGCTCTTATCTAGGGATTTAACCCTCTTATGCCTCTGTTTACATGTTTTTGATGATTCAAAAGGCGCCGACGATGAACGATCGGAGTGAGTGATGCATCGGAGAAGATGAAGCAGACATCCGAAGTTGAATCATCACGCGTGTGGCTGCCACGCGTGAGTGGTGATCCGCGTGAACAGCCGGAAGTAATCTAGGCCATTGGATAGCATCTTGATCGAACGACTGAGGAGCTAAGGTGTTATATCATCACCAGTTGGCATGATCTACACCGTTGGATCTGCCCTTTGATCCAACTATCCTACTTCAGCTGCACATAAGGAAGAAGACGGGAGTTAAGTTTTTTGGGGTTATAAACAGGTCTGCCGGCCTTTTGTATATTGGACTATTTGTTGTTTTTTTATATATAATGGATTCTGATTTAAATTGAAGTAAATGAACCATTTATTTATTTTTAATTACTTTGGGCTATGTGTTCTATACATATTTTTGGGTTTTATAACTTATTATATTAACTACTAACTATATTATAATCTAACAATTATAGTAAATTTAACACACTAAGTACATGTCACCTAGACAACTCTAGTACTAACATTAATATCTAATATGTTAAATAAATTACTATATACTATATGACACCTAACTACATTATTTGTAACATTAATACTTACTACCTAAACATATTAACTATGTTACCAATATTATATAATTACAATACACTAATACTAAATTAAAAATTAAAATAAAAGTGAAAATCTAGTGACAATAGCTGCCCCTCTTTGGCCATTCTGGTGAAATAGGAATAGAGCAAAGAAAAGAAGACACTGGTTTTCACCGATTACCAAACCGTTTGTGCCTGAGAAGACAGGCGAGTTCTATTCTCCTTATGCTCGAATAGATAAGCAGACTTCATTCTCCAAATGCCTGAACGAATAGGCGGGTTCTATTCTCCTCATGCTCGAATAGATAAGTAGGTTCCATTCTTCAAATGCCCAAACGGATAGGCGGGTTCTATTCTCCTCATGCCCAAACGGATAGGCGAGTTCTATTCTCCTCATGCCCGAATAGATAGGAAGGTTCTATTCTCCTCATGCCTGAATAGATTGGCGGGTTCTATTCTCCTCGTGCTCGAATAGATAAGAAGGTTACATTCTTTAAATGCCTGAACGGATAGACAGGTTCTATTCTCCTCGTGCTCAAATAGATAAGTAGGTTTAAAAAAGGGTTCCATCCTCCTCATGCTCTGATGGATAAGCAGGTTCTATTCTTCTCATGCTCGAATAGATAAGCAGGTTCTAAAAAAGGGTTCCATCCTCCTCAGGCTTGGATGGATAAGCAGGTTCTATTCTCCTCATGCTCGAATAGATAAGTAGGTAAAAAAGGGTCCCATCCTCCTTATGCTCGGATGGATAAGGGAGTTTTATTCTCCCCATGCTCGAATAGATAAGTAGGTTCCATTCTCCAAATGCTCGAACAAATAGGCAGGTTCTATTCTCCTCATGCTCGAATAGATAAGCAGGTTTCATTCTCCAAGTGCCCAAACGGATAGGCCGGTTCTATTCTCCTCATGCTCGAATAGATAAGCAGGTTCCATTCTCCAAGTGCCCGAACGGATAGGCCGGTTTTAAAATCTGTCAAAACAAATGCAAATGATCCAAATAAAATGCACATGCCCCTAGGGATGCCTAGTCATGGATGCATGTCTTATTTCTTTTGCTCTTTTTCTTAACGTTTTCCTTAATTAACACAGAAGAAAACTGTAAAGCTCTAGGAAACTCGGATTATATCATCTCAAACATTTTCTCAACTCTGGCAACTGATAATGTATGTCTGCTTTGGCCCATCCTATCAGAAATGACGGTTCTCCAATACTAGTTGGCTTCACCAATTTCTTGTTGTTAAAAATTCCATCTTCTATTCCTTGGAAAGCAATCTTCACCATTGCCTGCTTCATTCATCATCACTTAATATATTCATCCCCTCTTGTGACTTCTACCTTGATTTTTCAAACAATGAGGTTCTTTATTGCTATGACACCTAAGAGAGAAACTCTGTGGGGATATGGGGAATGCATCAGTTTATCGTCATCAAATTAGAGTCATTGTATGCTTTGATGATTGACTAAATAATCATAGACAGTCATCTCCATCACTTATGTTTTACCATTTTCATTCTTAGCACTTTCTTGCTTCATATGATCTTTGCACATTTGCTCACTCAATCCAATTATCTTGTACTCCTGGTTGGAAGAACTGACTTCATCCTCATATTCTTCAACACTCTGTTATCATTGTAGTTGATACATCAATATTCAGTGACAAGCTTCCTAGAAACTTGTTGCTCTCCCAATGTCTCATTTAGCTTTTCCTCCGATGTCTGTAAAATTGTTCTCATTGTTGTAGAAAGCAGAATATCTCATGTAAGCAACTTTGTTTTGCAACATGCTTCCTTAAAGCAAAGTCAAAGCATCTCTTGAGTCTTTCCGCCAAGGTTTATAGCAAAACCTATTTCCATCTTGTATTTCCTTATAAGATTTGCTGCTTTTTACGCCCTAAGCTCCAAATTTGATCATTGAATACCTCATAGTTCCAATACCCTTCTAGACAAATTTCAAAGTAATGCTCAAAAATCTTTTGTATATTTCAAGTGATGTCAAATTTTAATTTTATTTCAATGCAAGATGCTTTATGAAAGGGTATCAAAAGAAAGAAAAGGTCTAACAACAAAACTTTATTGGTATTGTGGCAAACACAAAAAGGAATTACAAAGAAAGGAATATGCGTTCAGATATCATTAACCAAAACTTCTCCTGTCATGACTTCATAAGATGCCTTGAATGTCCACCATGCTGAGCAGACCCCAAAAATACTGATTATATGGAAAGATATGAAGTTTCCCAAGCCAATCTCCGAGGAAGGTCTTATTTACAAATTGTCTGAGCTGCCCTTTTTTGAGTTTTCAACCTAGATCCTCCTTTGGTTTCAAAGCGCCCTTTGCGGATTTTCATTTTGAACCCCCATTTTCTTTTCTTTTTCCTTTCTTTTTCTTTTTCTTTCTTTTTTCTTTTTTTCTTTTTTTTCTTTTTTTCTTTTTTCTTTTTTTCTTTTTTTTTTCTTTTTTCTCTTCTTTCTCCTTCAAACAAATACCTCTTAACTGAATCTGAATTTATAGGGTTTTGGAGTTCGTCTCCGTCCATTTTGGCTAAAATCAACGCTCCTCCTGAGAAAACCTTTGTTACAATATAAGGTCCATCCCAATTCGGTGCCCATTTTCCTCGAGCATCGCTTTGGATTGGCAGCTTCTTCCTCAACACCAGATATCCCTCTTGGAATTCTCTTAGGCGAACTTTCTTCTCATGAGCCCTTATCATCCTTCTCAAATACATTTGCCCGTGGCATAGTGTTTTCAATCTCTTTTCTTTAATTAAGTTCAGCTGATCATATCTTGCTTGAACCTGTCCTGCTTCTTCCAATTTTGCTTCCATTAAAACACGGAGCGATGGTATTTCAACTTCAATGGGAAGCACAACTTCCATTCCATATACCAATGAGAAAAGTGTTGCCCTAGTGAAAGTTCTTACTGCAGTTCGATAAGCGTATAAGGCAAACAACAGCTTCTCATGCCAATCTTTATAGGTATCAGTCATTTTTGCAACAATCCTCTTAATATTCTTATTCGCAACCTCCACTACCCCGTTCATCTTTGGGCGATATACCATAGAATTATGATGCTTAACATTGAACTACTCACAGACTCCACTTATAATCCTATTGTTCAAATTTGAAGCATTGTTGGCGATGATACTTTTAGGCAAGCCGTATCGACAGATGATTTCCTTTTTCAAAAACTTGCACACCGTAGATCTGGTGACATTTGCATATGAGGCTGCTTCTACCCACTTTGTGAAATAATCAATGGCTACTAAGATAAAACGATGCATGTTTAATACCTTAGGGTGAATCTGACCGATTATATCAATTCCCCATATGGAGAACGACCAAGGGGCTGCCATAACATTAAGAGGTTGGGGTGGCATATGAACCTTGTCAACATAAATTTGGCACTTGTGGCATTTGCGAGAATAGTTGATTCAATCCACTTCCATCGTTGACCAATAATATCCAAGTCGCATGATTCTCCTGGCCATGGTGAAACCAGTAGGATGAGTTCCGCAAATTCCCTCATGAACTTCTTCTACAATTAATTGTGCCTCTTTTTCCCCCACGCAACTTAGAAGCACTTGATCACGACTTCTCTTGTATAAAATCTCTCCATCAAGGACATACCTTGATGCCATCTTCCTAATCATTTTCTGTAGCTTGGGGTGAGTATTGCTGGAATTGTGCATATTGCAAAATGTCATGAAACCATGGCAATCCATCCGCTTCTTCTTCCACATCATAACAATGAGCTAGAGAGTCAAGCATATATAATTTGATGGGCATCATCTCAGAACCTTTATTTACCTTAAACATGGCGGCTAAGGTAGCTAAAGCATCAGCCATTTGATTGTCTTCTCTGCGGAGATACTTGAAAGTGATCTCATCAAATTCCTTGGTCAATTCGAAGACCAACTTGTGGTATTCCACCAATTTTGCATCTTTTGTCTCCCATTCACCACGTATCTGATAAATGACTAATGCAGAGTCCCCAAAAACTCTTAAAGTACGAATTTTCCTTCTTATAGCTTCTCTTAGTCCCATTATACAAGCCTCGTACTCCGCCATGTTATTAGTGCAGAAGAATTTGAAACGACTGGTAAAAGGGTAATAATCTCCTTCCGGTGAAACCAGGACTACACCTCTCCCTAACGCATTTGCTGCACCATCAAAATTCATAACCCAAGATTCTATTGAAGCTTCATCATCTTCGGTGATACACATCAAGTCTTCATCGGGAAAATTGAAGTTGAATGCTTCATAGTCATCACAAGCGCGACTTGCCAAAAAGTCTACTATGGCACTTCCTTTTATCACCTTTCGGCTCACATAGTGGATATCAAACTCTGATAGTAACATTTGCCATCGTGCTAACCTTCCTGATAAGGCTGGAGCTTCCATCATGAACTTTAGTGGGTCCAACTTTGAGATTAGCCATGTAACGTGATAAAGTGTGTATTGTCTTAGCCTTTTGGCTGCCCAAACCAGAGCACAACACAGCTTTTCAATTGACGAATATCTGGTTTCACAATCAGTGAACTTCTTGCTCAAGTAATATATCGCATTTTCCTTTCTTCTAGTATTATCATGATGTGCTAGCATGCAGCCCATAGAATTTTCATAGACCGTTAAGTACAAGATCAATGGTCTCCCTGAAACAGGTGGTACTAATACTAGAGGATTGGTCAGTTGTTCTTTGATCTTTTCTAAGGCATCTTGGCATTCTTCATCCCAAGTCCCTGGGTTATTCTTCCTGAGTAGCCTAAACATTGGATCACACCTATCAGTTAGCTGAGAAATGAAGCGTTCCATGTAATTTAATCGTCCCAAGAAACCTCGAACTTCCTTCTGTGTTTGAGGTGGGGGAAGTTCCTGTATGGCTTTTATCTTATCAGGTTCGATCTCAATCCCTCTTCTGCTTACAACAAAACCTAATAATAGAACTTTCTCAGTCTTAGGAAGAGTTTTTTTAATTGGCCAAATGTTCTTCCTCAGATCGAGATTTGGCGATCATATCATCGACGTATACCTCTATTTCTCTATGTATCATATCATGGAAGAGAGTGACCATGGCCCTCTGATAGGTTGCCCCTGCATTCTTAAGTCCAAATAGCATCACTTTATAGCAAAAAGTCCCACGTAGCGTCACAAAAGTTGTCTTTTCCATGTCTTCTGGGCACATCTTGATCTGGTTATATCCGGAGAAACCATCCATGAAAGAGAAAAGTGAATGACCAGCTGTGTTGTCAACTAAAGTATCAATATGTGGGAGCGAGAAATTGTCATTTGGGCTTGCCTTGTTGAGGTCCCTATAGTCAACACACATTTGTACTTTTCCATCCTTCTTTGGTACCAGAACAATATTTGCCACCCATTCTGGATACTTGGCTACCTCAAAGAATCATGCATCATATTGCTTCTTTACCTTATCCCTAATCTTGAGGAGTCTTTCGGCCTTCATTCTTCTAAGATTTTGCTTTACCGGTCCATATCCTTCCTTTATGGGGAGCCTATGCATGACGATGTTTGTGTCAAGGCCGGGCATATCTTGGTACGACCAATCGAAAATATCTTTAAATTCTTTCAAGAGCTCGATCAAACTTTGTCTGGTTTTAGCCGTGATGGTAGTACCAATCTTCACCTCTCACTTTTCTTTTGTGGTTCTGAGGTTTAATATCTCTAGTTCCTCTTTATATGGTAGAATTTGCTTTTTTCTTTTCCTCTACCATTCTGAGCATATCACTGGGTACATCATATTCTTCCTGATCATCAATATTTCAAATTTCATCCAAGCATAGAGGTAATTCAAAGTCAACCTTGAAGTCAGACTCAGATTCATTTATGTTAACGATATCTGAAGACCTGAAAAAAAGAATAGGCAAAAGATATATACAAAAGGAAGAAACAAAACGAATGGTATGACTTTTTATGCTTTTAACTTTATGGTTTTCATTTGGTTATGGAAAGAAAGTTTGCCACACAAGTTTTAGGGAAATGCATCTTTTATTGAATTCAAATTAAATTTTTACATAAGCCTTTTACATAAGATCCCCTATTGTCTCCGGGCCTGGAGAAAAGGAGTTGGTTTTGAGAATTACTCTGAACATGTTTTAAAGACTACAAGAATTTCTTCAACAGTCCAATTGTCAAGCTCAGAGCAAGGCTGGATCATTGACAGGTACTAGTTCACTTCCTCCTCTTCAGTCACAACATTGATGCTCAACTTTTCAAATGCTTCACATAGGGTGCTCTCTCCTTTTCCTTCTTCACTGGCTGAGGTATTTGGATCCAGCATACCTCTGGATATAAAGTTATGGTTTAGGGGAGGGAAAGTCATCGGTTAACATTCAATTTCCTCTCCCTTCAATCTAGCTCTTCTCATCTCCTAATACTTTCTATTTCAGTTCTTCTTTGCCATTTGTTGGGCTTGAAGCCCAAATCGAGCTGATCTTTTTTCGCCGGGATTACTGATAAGTGTTCAAAAGTACTATTTTTCTTACCCTTTTTACTCATATTATTGTTAGACTTAGGCTCATATTAGTTGCATAATTAGCCATTCATGCATTAATCCATGTTTCCTTCCATCGTTGAGCTTGATTACATAACTTGGTAGTTTTTGTGGGAAAAGATGCTGCTTTGGTGTGTTTTGTGTGTATGTGTAGGATCACTTGCCAAAGCAAGGCTAGAGCTAGTTGCCAGGGCAATCCATGAAGGAGATACCGAGCTAGTTGCCAGCGCAATGCATGAAGGAGATGTCGAGCTAGTTGCCAGGGCAATGCATGAAGGAGACGTCGAGCCAGTTGCCAGGGCAATTGTCGACAAAGAGCAAAGGTGATATGGTAGTCAAAATTGATGACTAGACAAGCCCAAGATGACGTGGAGCAAAGCCCAATCCCAAAGGAATTTGATTTCCATGAAGAGATTAAAGAAGAATTAAATTCCAAGAAGATAGGAGAAGTTCTAGTAGGAATATAATTATAATAAAGAATTATATTCTTTAAAGATAATTTAATTCCAACTTAACTTCCTCCTCAAAGAAGGACTTTGGCCTAGCCCTATAAATAAGAAGGGAATTTCGACAATCCAAGAGAGAGCATGAGAGGGGAATTTCGACAACTCCAAGGAGGGCAAGAGGAGAGAATTTTCGACAAGCATCTAGGGTAAGGAGGATTTCGACAAGCCTCCTTCTTCATCCTTTTCTTTCTTGTTCGATTGGGTTCATGCTAGGGATTATTGATCTTGTGTTTCTTTGGAACCTAGCCATGAACTAAATCTATTTGGCTATGGTTATTGTGTTTTGTGGTTGTGAGAAACTATTGGTTTTTTTTAGGTAATAAGAGTTTGCACTTTTCTATTCAAGGTTTATTCATTCTTGGTTCTTATTCTTGTTTGAAAGTGAATTGGGAGAGGATCTCGTAACTTCATCTATTTATCTAATATCGGGAGAGTTAGATTCAAGAAACGAATGAATATGATCTTTATTCAATCTATTGATGGTGAAGATTAATCCGCTTAGGAATAAGTCAAGGATTTCAACGGCTAAGAGGAGCGCAAGATTGGTTGTTGTTCACCCTTGATTCACGCAGGGATGTATTATCAAGGCATGCACAAGTAGCTAGAGTTTCGACTTAGGGATAAGAAGAAACCATTGAAGAACGCTCTGCCGAACCTTGAAGGTTGCTGCCCAGACGCCCAAGTAGTTGCCCAACTAGTTGCCCAGGCAACCATCGATTAGCTGCCAAGGCAACCCCGTTGTGCAAGTTGCCACGACAACTGAGTTGCCCGTGCACTCTTTTACCAAGACGATCCAATCGGCTATCACACCTCAACTCACGATAACCTGGCCTATCTCTCTCTCATTTGATCTCATCTACTCTTTTACTTTATTGCTTTCTAGATTAGTTATTAGTTAAACTCCTATAATCCTTTATTTGTGTTTTTACTTTTTACAGTGCAAGAGACTAGATTCTTGAAGTGGCACCAATCCCTGTGCAGACGATATCTTTTATACTATAACTTACAACGTGTATACTTGCAACAAGTTTTTGGCGTCGTTGCCGGGGATTGGCAATAGCGACTTTGTTTTTATTTTCTTGCACTTTCTTTTTACTTTTCTTGTTTAAGATTCAAAGGGCTAACAAACTTTGGTTTTGCATTGGTATATGACCAGGGCGAGACCGACTACACCAGAATATCCCTTTGATCCAGAAATCGAACGAACCTTACAAAGACTTAGACGAAGGATAAGAGTAGCAATGGCTAACCAAGACGGCAATATGAATCAAGATGTTGCAGCAGGAGGAGGAGTGATTCTTGCACGAAACAAAACTATTCGAGACTATCTTGAAGAAGATCTTGATGGACTTAACCCAGGAGTTGTCGCACCTGAAATTGAAGCCGACCAGTTTGAGTTGAAACCGGTAATGTTTAATATGATCAACACAATAGGTCAATTTGGCGGCTCAGCAACTGAAGATGCACGGCAACATCTGAAATCTTTCCTCGAGATTTGCAACTCGTTCAAAATACACGGAGTCACCCCCGATGTCTTATGATTAAGATTATTCCCCTATTCACTGAGGGATAGGGCGAAAGCATGGTTGAATCCATGTACGAGGCTTGGGAGCGATATCACCCCTGATCTTTGTTGTGATTTCCTTGCTCGATTTAATCCTACAAATTTGACTGATAAGCTTCGTAACGACATTACTTCTTTTCGGCAAGCAGATGATGAATCCATGTACGAGGCTTGGGAGAGATATAGAGAACTTCTACACAAATGCCCCCCTACACGGATTCCCGGTGTGGACTCAAGTAACAATGTTTTACAACACCGTGAATACACCAACAAGGATTATGCTAGATGCCTCAGCAAACGGCATACTCTTAGATAAGTCGTCGGAGGAAGCAATGCAAATTTTAAATCGGCTGGCCAAGAATGATTATCAATTCCCATCTACTAGAAGAGGAGGAGTTAGACGCCAAGCCACAATACATGAACTAGGATCATCAGATTCAATTTCGGCACAATTGGCCACTTTAACCAAGATGGTCCAGAACATGCAAAAACCAAACAACACACATGAGGTCAAGGTAATGGATTCTTTTGTGAGTTATGTGGTGATAACCATGATTCTTCTAAATGTATGCAGAATCCGGAATCCAGCTTCTATGTGGGGAATTACAATCGGAACAACAATGTGATGTCCAATACATACAATCCAACTTGGAAGAAGCACCCGAATTTTTCATGGAGTAATCCCAACAATGCTCTAAACCAGAACAATCAGAATGCACAAGCATCGGGATTCCAGCAGAATATGCCACGGCAACAGTTGCCGCAGCAACAACCGACAACATCTAGGTCTTTGGAAAATTCTCTAAATGCTTTTATGATGAAAGCTGAATCTTATATGGCTAAGAATAGTAATTTCATAAAAAGAACTGATGCTTTTATTAACATGACCGAGATGAGATTGCAAAACCAAGAGGCGACAATCAAATCATTGGAAAATCAAGTCGGACAGTTTGCTCAAAATCTGAATACTAGACCGCAAGGAGGTTTACCTAGCGATACTGAAGTCGCAAGAGGAACTGGCCATGAGCAATGTAAGGCAATCACCACTAGAAGTGGCCAACAACTTAGAGAGGTTCAAACCCGATCATCAAACAAAACTCCATAAAAAGATCAAGATGAACCTAGCAGCAAAGCCTCAGATGCTGAACCAGAAATTGCCGCGGCAACCGACAATAAGCATGCCTCGGCAACCGACGTTAAAAACACCTCGGTAACTTGCGATAAGCATGCCTCGGCAACCCCAGTTGATAACGCCTCGACAACTCCAGTTATCCCGGCAATGCCATCAATCAGGTTTCAAACTAATGAAAGGATCGAAGATATCCGACTTCCACCACCATTCCCACAAAGGTTGAAGTGACAAAAGCAAGATTACCAATTCAAGAAGTTTCTTGATATCCTAAAGCAAGTCCACATCAACTTGCCATTGGTGGAAGCAATTGAACAAATGCCAAACTATGCCAAGTTTCTTAAAGGCATTGTGTCCAAGAGAACAAGGCTAGGAGAGTTTGAAACAGTTGCCGCAACAGAGGGATGAATGGCAATGTTACACAATCGTATGCCACCCAAGTTGAAGGATCCCGGAAGTTTCACAATACCTTGTTCCATTGGAAACCACTATGTTGGGAAAGCATTATGCGACCTTGGGGCTAGCATAAACTTGATGCCTAAATCGGTTTTCCAGAAACTAGGAATCAGGAAGGCAAGACCTACAACAGTTATGCTACAGCTAGCCGACAGATCCTATGTGCATCCAGAGGGAAAAATCGAGGACATACTGGTAAAAGTTGATAAATTTATTTTTCCTGCTGACTTTATTGTTTTGGATTGTGAAGCAGATGAGCATGCACCCATCATTCTCGGAAGACCATTCCTAGCAATAGGGAGAACCTTGATCGGTGTTGAAAAAGGAGAACTCACAATGAGGGTGAATGACCAGCAAGTTAAACTAAATGTGTTCCAAACACTAAGGCATGCCGATGATCCAGAAGAATGCCAACTTCTTCATGTCACGACAGAGTTTAACTTCGACGAGGAATTTAGTTGCCTCGGCAAATACATTGCTGAACAAGAGGAACCTGAGGACTATGAAGAACCGGTCATGGAGGAACAACAAGAAAAGGCAAATTGGCTAGTCAATCGACCAGGAAAAGAAGCTGATCAAAATGTTGATGCTACACAAGAAGGCAATAGGGAGGAGGACGCGGATCTAGAGATATGCGATGCATTCCCGGATGATCAACTTTTAGTTGCCTCGGCGACCATGGACGTGCATGCCTCGGCAACCCTCGACGCCTCGGTAACCATGGACCCGCACGCCTTGGCAACTATGGACGCGCACGCCTCGACAACTCTCGACGCCGCAGCAGCCTTTGACATCGGCAATTTTGGGAGCAGTCACCACGGCAGCACATGCCTCGGCAATACCCTGGTACACGGATTTAGTTAATTTCCTTATTTGTGGTATTTTACCTTATGGCATTACTCACCAAGGGAAGAAGAGGTTCCGCCATGATGCTAAGCTTTACTTTTGGGACGAGTCTCTTTTGTTTAAACAATGTGCAGATCAGGTTATACGCCGATCTGTCCCTGAAGAAGAGCAACAGAATGTACTCCGGCAATGCCATTTTTCACCCTATGGAGGACATTTTGGAGGAACTCGAATCGCGGCCAAAGTTTTGCAATCCGGTTTGTATTGGCCAACATTGTACAAAGATGCCCAAGACTTTTACAAGCAATGTGATCGTTGCCAGAGGACGGGCAATATCTCTAGACAACATGAGAAGCCGCTCCAGAACATCATCGAGGTGGAATTGTTTGATGTATGGGGGATCGATTTTATGGGACCTTTCCCATCTTCATTCGGCAACCTCTACATTCTACTTGCCGTCAACTACGTGTCTAAATGGGTGGAGGCAGCTGCAGTTCCCAACAACGATTCCAAGACCGTGCAACGATTCTTACAGAAAAACATTTTTACACAGTTTGGGATGCCGAGAGCAATTATCAGTGATGAAGGCAAGCATTTTGACAACAGACTAATTGCCAAGATGTTGCAACGCTTCGGCATATCATACAAGATCGTCACGGCATATCACCCACAAACCAACGGGCAAGCAAAAATTTCCAACCAGAAGTTGAAGGGAATACTCGAGAAAGTTGTAAATCCCTCTAGGAAGGATTGGTCATTAAGACTAAATGACGCACTTTGGGCATATCGCACTGCATTCAAAACACCCTTAGGTATGTCCCCTTCCGACTTGTGTATGGCAAAACATGCCATCTACCGGTGGAAATCGAACATAAGGCATACTGGGCAATCAAGACCGTGAATATGGATTGGGAAAGTGCCGGACAAAAGCGTTTGTTGGACCTCAATGATATAGAAGAATTCCGTGCACTCACCTATAACAATGCATGAATCTACAAGGAGAAAACAAAGCAATGCATGACAAGAAACTATTGTTGCGGCAATTCACGCCAGGGCAACTAGTTCTCTTATTCAATTCTCGGCTAAAACTTTTCCTGGGAAAGCTGAAATCAAGATGGTCGGGACCATTCGAAGTTGTCAAACCATTCTCCCATGGTGTTGTGATAATCAAGTCCATCTCTGACAACCATGAATTCAAAATTAATGGACAAAGATTGAAGCACTACAATGGTGCCCATGTGGAACGTAACAAAGAAGTGGTCAACTTAGGAGATGCATGAGCATGCTCTCCTTTCAATATTTTCTTTTTTTATTTTATTTTTAGGAGATATTTTATTTTTCTTCATTATCTTTAGTTTCCAGGTTTTCTTTGTTTTCTTTTCCACAACAAAACTCACAACCACTATGCTAAGGAAATTTCCTACCGAGATCCTTGCCCCGGTACCCAATGAAGTAGTCGCCACGGCAACCGCAACAGATGATGTCGCGGCAACCTACATCGTGCCTGCACAAGCTGACGCCATGGCAACCAACCCTGAAAATGCCACGGCAACCAAAGCTAAAGACATCCCGGCAACCACTGCAAAAGCCAAAGGTAAAGCACATATGCCAGAATCAACTCCTACGGAATCATTTTCTAATTTTTCAGATTCGGACGAGTCCTCCATTGCACCAACAAAGACCGCACCAATTGAATCCTCCAAGCGAAAAGCCAATGACACTGATGGAGAGGACGATGAGGACAACCCCGTATGAGGATCGATTCCACCACCGGCAACAAGAAAACAACCATTGCGTTCAAGCAAGAGAATCAAGACACCGACCAAAAGGAAACTAATCATCTACGGTGATGAATTCTCAGAGTAAGTCCTCGTATGCATTTTATTTTTCGTTATTTTTATTTTTATTTTTATTTAATGCATGCATTGAGGACAATGCCTCACTCAAATTTGGGGGGATTATTATTAGTAGTTACCATGTTTAGTTACATTCATCTTAAGTATTACATTTAGGATACATAAATTGCTTGTCATGCCTTTAGTTGGAACAAGAATTGCTTAGATTTGATGAATATCCGATGATGACTTTGCCAATGCACTTAATTGATTGAATTTTTATTCTAGGATAACCATGGAAAAACTTAAAATTTTACTATGATGCTAAATTTGATGAAACATTGTTGTGGTTTGATTGATTTAAGGAATTCTAGTGAACTTAGGTTGATAATTAACAAATTGGGGGATTAGAATAAAAATTGGATGAATACTAGAGGTGCCCGAAATTGGCTCTAGTATGTGCTAAAAATTGATCGCTAGAGGTGCCCGAAACTGGCTCTAGTATGTGTTAAAAAAATTGATCGCTAGAGGTGCCCGAAACCGGCTCTAGTCGAATAAATTAACTTATGAAAACTAAAAACAAAACACTAGAGGTGCCCAAAACTGGCTCTAGTTAAAACATGTTAAAAAGAACCCAATGAAGTAATTTGAAAACCTATTGTTTGTATAGAATCCGAAAAATCAACTTGCACACAACTCCGCACACACTCACAAGCATTATAGTTTGATTCTGAGTAACTCCTAAGTTTTTCGAAAAATAAAAAGCAAATCATACTTTGTGCCCCGGTTCAGAGAATTGAAATCAAGTTCAAAGCTAAGTTTGTGAAAATTGAAGTCTTGGCAGGTAATTATGAGTTTGCATTGCTTGAGGACAAGCAATAGTTCGAGTTTAGGGGTGTGATAAGTGTTCAAAAGTACTATTTTTCTTACCCTTTTTACTCATATTATTGTTAGACTTAGGCTCATATTAGTTGCATAATTAGCCATTCATGCATTAATCCATGTTTCCTTCCATCATTGAGCTTGATTACATAACTTGGTAGTTTTTGTGGGAAAAATGCTGCTTTGGTGTGTTTTGTGTGTATGTGCAGGATCATTTGCCAAAGCAAGGCTAGAGCTAGTTATCAGGGCAATGCATGAAGGAGATGCCGAGCTAGTTGTCAGGGCAATGCATGAAGGAGATGCCGAGCTAGTTGCCAGGGCAATGCATGAAAGAGACGCCGAGCCAGTTGCCAGAGCAATTGTCGACAAAGAGCAAAGGTGATATGGTAGTCAAAATTGATGACTAGACAAGCCCAAGATGACGTGGAGCAAAGCCCAATCTCAAAGGAATTTGATTTCCATGAAGAGATTAAAGAAGAATTAAATTCCAAGAAGATAAGAGAAGTTCTAGTATGAATATAATTATAATAAAGAATTATATTCTTTAAAGATAATTTAATTCCAACTGATAAGTGTTCAAAAGTACTATTTTTCTGACCCTTTTTACTCGTATTATTGTTAGACTTAGGCTCATATTAGTTGCATAGTTAGCCATTCATGCATTAATCCATGTTTTCTTCAATCGTTGAGCTTGATTACATAACTTGGTGATTTTTGTGGAAATAGATGCTGCTTTGGTGTGTTTTTGTGTGTGTATGTGCAGGATCTCTTGCCAAAGCAATGCCGAGCTAGTTGCTAGGGCAATGCATGAAGGATATGCCGAGCTAGTTGCCAGGGCAATGCATGAAGGAGACGCCGAGCCAGTTGCCATGGCATTTGTCGACAAAGACAAAATGCAATAGGGATGTCGAAATTAATGACTTTACAAGCCCAAGATGACATGGAGCAAGGTCTAAGCCCAAAGGAATTTGATTGCCATGCAGAGATTAAAGAAGAATTAAATTCCAAGAAGATAGGAGAAGTTCTAATAGGAATAAAATTATAATAAAAGATTATATTCTTTAAAGATAATTTAATTCCAACTCAAACTCCTCCTCAAAGAAGGACTTTGGCCTAGCCCTATAAATATCAAGGGAATTTCGACAAGATCAATAGAGAGAGCAAGAGGGAATTTCGACAAGACCAAGAGAGGAAGCAAATGGGAATTTTCGACAAGCTTCAGCTTTTCTTCCTTGTTCGATTGGGTTCATGCTAGGGATTGTTTATCTTGTGTTTCTTTGGAACCTAGCCATGAACTAAATTTACTTGGCTATGGTTATTATGTTTTGTGGTTGTGAGAAACTATTGGTTTTTGTTTAGGTAATAAGAGTTTGCACTTTTCTATTTCAAGGTTTATTCATTCTTGATTCTTATTATTGTTTGCGAGTGAATTGGGAGAGGATCTCGTGATTTCATCCATTTATCTAATATCGGGAGAGTTAGATTCAAGAAATGAATGAATATGATCTTTATTCAATCCAATGATGGTGAAGATTAATCCGGCTTAGGAATAAGTTAAGGATTTCAACGGCTAAGAGGAGCGCAAGATTGGTTGTTGTTCACCCTTGATTCACGCAGGGATGTATTATCAAGGCATGCACAAGTAGCTAGAGTTTCGACTTAGGGATAAGAAGAAACCATTGAAGAACGCTCCGCCGAACCTTGAAGTTGCTGCCCAGTCACCCAAGTAGTTGCCCAACTAGTCGCCCAGGCAACCATCAATTAGTTGCCAAGGCAACCCCATCGTGCAAGTTGCCACGACAACTGAGTTGCCCGTGCACTCTTTTACCAAGACGATCCAATCGGCTATCACACCTCAACTCACGATAACCTAGCCTATCTCTCTCAATTGAATTCATCTTTTCTTTTACTTATTTGCTTTCTAGATTAGTTAAACTTCTATAATCTTTTATTTGTGTTTTTACTTTTTACAGTGCAAGAGACTAGATTCTTGAAGTAGCACCAATCCCTGTGGAGACGATATCTTTTATACTATAACTTGCGATGTGTATACTTGCACAATTGCGTAGCACTTATTACGCACAACAAGTTTTTGGCGCCGTTGCCGGGGATTGGCAATAGCGACTTTGTTTTTACTTTCTTTTTATTTTTCTTGTTTAAAATTCAAAGGGCTAACAAACTTTGGTTTTGCATTGGTATATGACCAGGGCGAGACCGACTTCACCAGAATATCCCTTTGATCCAGAAATCGAACGAACCTTACAAAGACTTAGACGAAGGATAAGAGAAGCAATGGCAAATCAAGACGGCAATATTAATCAAGATGTTCGAGCAGGAGGAGGAGTGATTCTTGCACGAAACAGAACTATTCGAGACTATCTTGAAGAAGATCTTGATGGACTTAACCCAGGAGTTGTCGCACCCGAAATTGAAGCCGACCACTTTGAGTTGAAACCGGTAATGTTTAATATGATCAACACAATAGGTCAATTTGGCGGCTCAGCAACTGAAGATGCACGACAACATCTGAAATCTTTCCTCGAGATTTGCAACTCGTTCAAGATACACGGAGTCACCCCCGATGTCCTACGATTAAGATTATTCCCCTATTCACTGAGGGATAGGGCGAAAGCATGGTTGAATAGCATTCCTGTCGGATCCATAGCATCTTGGACTGATTTTTGTCTTGATTTCCTTGCTAGATTTAATCCTACAAATTTGACTGATAAGCTTCGTAACGACATTACTTCTTTTCGGCAGGCAGATGATGAATCCATGTACGAGGCTTGGGAGCGATATAGAGAACTTCTACACAAATGCCCCCTACACAGATTCCCGGTGTGGACTCAAGTAACAATGTTTTACAACGCCGTGAATACACCAACAAGGATGATGCTAGATGCCTCGGCAAATGGCATACTCCTAGATAAGTCGCCGGAAGAAGCAATGCAAATCTTAAACAGGCTGGCCAAGAATGATTATCAATTCCCATCCACTAGAAGAGGAGGAGTTAGACGCCAAGCCACAATACATGAACTAGGATCATCAGATTCAATTTCGGCACAATTGGCCGCTTTAACCAAGATGGTCTAGAACATGCAAAAACCAAACAACACACATGAAGTCAAGGTAATGGATTCTTTTTGTGAGTTATGTGGCGATAACCATAATTCTTCTGAATGTATGCAGAACCCGGAATCTAGCTTCTATGTGGGGAATTACAATCGGAGCAACAACATGATGTCCAATACATACAATCCAGCTTGGAAGAAGCACCAAAATTTTTCATGGAGTAATCCCAACAATGCTCTAAACCAGAACAATCAGAATGCACAAGCATCGGGATTCCAGCAGAATATGCCACGGCAACAGATGCTGCAGTAACAACCGACAACATCTAGTTCTTTGGAAAATTCTCTAAATGCTTTTATGATGAAAACTGAATCATAAATGGCTGAGAATAGTAATTTCATAAAAAGAACTGATGCTTTTATTAACAGGACCGAGATGAGATTGCAAAACCAAGAGGCGGCAATCAAATCATTGGAAAATCAAGTCGGACAGTTTGCTCAAAATCTGAATACTAGACCACAAGGAGGTTTACCTAGCGATACTGAAGTCGCAAGAGGAACTGGCCATGAGCAATGTAAGGCAATCACCACCAGAAGTGGCCAACAACTTAGAGAGGTTCAAACCCGCTCGTCAAACAAAACTCCACAAAAAGATCAAGACGAACCTAGCGGCAAAGCCTCAGATGCTGAACCAGGAATTGCCGCGGCAACCAGCAATAAAGACGCCTCGGCAACTTGCGATAAGCATGCCTCGGCAACCCCAGTTGATAACGTATCGACAACTCTAGATGTCCCGGCAATGCCGTCAATCAGATTTCAAACCAATGAAAGGATCGAAGATATCCGACTTCCACCACCATTCCCACAAAGGTTGAAGCGACAAAAGCAAGAATACCAATTCAAGAAGTTTCTTGATATCCTAAAGCAAGTCCACATCAACTTGCCACTGGTGGAAGCAATTGAACAAATGCCAAACTATGCCAAGTTCCTTAAAGACATTGTGTCCAAAAGAACAAGGCTAGGAGAGTTTGAAACAGTTGCCGCAACAGAGGGATGCATGGCAATGTTGCACAATCGTATGCCACCTAAGTTGAAGGATCCCAGAAGTTTCACAATACCCTGTTCTATTGGAAATCACTATGTCGGGAAAGCACTATGCGACCTAGGGGCTAGCATAAACTTGATGCCTAAATCGGTTTTCCAAAAACTAGGAATCGGGAAAGCAAGACCTACAACAGTCATGCTGCAGCTAGCCGACAGATCCTATGTGCATCCAGAGGGAAAAATCGAGGACATACTGGTAAAAGTTGATAAATTTATTTTTCTTGCTGACTTTATTGTTTTGGATTGTGAAGCAGATGAGCATGCACCTATCATTCTTGGGAGACCATTCCTAGCGACAAGGAGAACCTTGATCGACGTTGAAAAGGGAGAACTCACAATGAGGGTGAATGACCAGCAAGTTAAACTAAATGTGTTCCAAACACTAAGGCATGCCGATGATCCAGAAGAATGCCAACTACTTCATGCCACGGCAGAGTTTAACTTCGATGAGGAATTTAGTTGCCTCGGCAACTACATTGCCGACCAAGAGGAACATGAGGAGTATGAAGAACCGGTCGATGATGAACAACAAGAAGAGGCAAATTGGCTAGTCAATCGACCAGGAACATACTTTGAACCACTGGACTACTCAAGTAAGGAAGGTAAGCTCGAAAAACCCTCTATTGAACAACCACCAATTCTTGAGTTGAAACAATTGCCAGAGCAACTAAAATATGTATACTTAGGGACCGATAATACATTGCCTGTAATTATTTCTTCTAAGTTACAGCCTGAGCAGGAAAAGAAGCTGATCAAGATGTTGAAGCTACACAAAAAGGCAATAGGGTGGACAATTGCCGACTTGAAGGGAATTAGCCTGGCGGTGTGCATGCACAAGATCTTGTTGGAAGATGATCACAAACCTTCAATTGAGGCCCAGAGGAGACTGAATTATTCCATGAAAGGGGTTGTAATGAAAGAAATCATCAAGTGGCTTGACGCCGGCATTATATACCCTATCTCTGATAGTACGTGGGTAAGCCCGGTACAATGTGTACCGAAAAAGGGAGGTATAACAGTGGTAGGCAATGAAAATAATGAACTTATCCCAACCAGGACTGTGACCGGTTGGAGGGTTTGTATGGACTATCGAAAGCTAAACAAAGCCACTAGGAAAGATCACTTCCCATTACCCTTTATTGATCAAATGCTTGACCGTCTTGCAGGTAAACCCTTTTATTGTTTTCTTGATGGTTATTCAGGTTACAATCAGATTGCCATAGCACCAGAAGATCAAGAAAAGACAACCTTCACATGCCCATACGGTACTTATGCCTTCCGAAGGATGCCGTTCGGATTGTGTAACGCCCCGGCAACCTTCCAAAGATGCATGATGGCGCTCTTTTCAGACATGGTCGAAGACTTTCTTGAGATATTCATGGATGATTTTTCAGTTTTTGGTAATGACTTTGACAGCTGTCTCGGCAATTTAGAGAGGGTGTTGACAAGATGCGAAGAAACGGATTTAGTCCTCAATTGGGAGAAATGCCACTTTATGGTAGATGAAGGAATAGTGCTCGGCCACAAGATTTCATCCAAGGGAATTGAAGTAGACAAAGCCAAGGTGGACGTGATCGAGAGATTACCCCCACCAAATTCGGTTAAAGGAATTCGAAGTTTTCTCGGACATGCAGGTTTTTACAGGAGGTTCATTCATAATTTTTCTAAAATCACTAAACCTTTGTGTAATCTGCTTGAACAGGATAAAGTCTTCGATTTTGATGATTCTTGCACTCAAGCATTCGAAACCCTAAAGAAAAAGCTTGCCTCGGCACCCATTGTCGTTCCACCCAGTTGGGCGCTACCTTTTGAGCTCATGTGTGATGCAAGTGATTTCGCGGTAGGAGCAGTCCTAGGCCAACGTACAGGTAAGACCTTCCATGTGATATACTACGCTAGTAAAACTCTTAATGCTGCACAAGTGAATTACACAACAACGGAGAAAGAGTTACTAGCTATAGTTTTCGCATTTGACAAGTTCCGATCCTATTTAATTGGTACAAAGGTAATTGTTCATACGGACCATTCGGCAATCAAATACTTATTTGCTAAAAAGGATGCTAAACCTCGTTTGATTCGTTGGATATTACTTTTACAAGAATTTGATATTGAAATTAAGGACGAGAAAGAACGAGAAAATCAAGTGGCGATCACTTATCACGTTTGGAACGCAATAGGGAGGAGGACGCGGATCTAGAGATATGCGATGCATTCCCGGATGAACAAATTCTAGTTGCCTCGGCAACCCTGGATGCCTCGGCAACCCTAGATGCCTCGGTAACCCACGACGCCTCGGCAACCATGGATGCACACGCCTCGGCAATTTTGGGAGCAGTCACAACGGCAGCACATGCCTCGGCAATACCCTGGTACGCGGATTTAGTTAATTTCCTTGTTTGTGGTATTTTTCCTTATGGCATTACTCACCAAGGGAAGAAGCGGTTCCGCCATGATGCTAAGCATTACTTTTGGGACGAGCCTTTTTTGTTTAAACAATATGCAGATCAGGTTATAAACCGATGTGTCCTCAAGAAGAAGATGTAAATGTACTACTCCGACAATGCCATTCTTCACCCTATGGAGGACATTTTGGAGGAACTCGTACATGACCAAAGTTTTGCAATCCGGGTTGTATTGGCCAACATTGTACAAAGATGCCCAAGACTTTTACAAGCAATGTGATCGTTGCCAGAGGACGGGCAATATCTCTAGACAACATGAGATGCCGTCGAGGTGGAACTGTTCGATGTATGGGGGATCGACTTTATGGGACCCTTCCCATCTTCATTCGGCAACCTCTACATCTTACTCGCTGTCGACTATGTGTCTAAATGGGTAGAGGCAGCTGCAGTTCCCAACAACGATTCCAAGACCGTACAACGGTTCCTGCAGAAAAACATATTTACACGGTTTGGGATGCCAAGAGCAATTATCAGTGACGGGGGCAAGCATTTTGACAACAGACTAATTGCCAAGATGTTGCAACGCTTCGGCATATCACACAAGATCGCCACGGCATATCACCCACAAACCAACGGGCAAGCAGAAATTTCCAACCGGGAGTTGAAGGGAATACTCGAGAAAGTTGTAAATCCCTCAAGGAAGGATTGGTCATTAAGACTAGATGACGCACTTTGGGCATATCGCACTGCATTCAAAACACCCTTAGGTATGTCCCCCTTCCGACTTGTCTATGGTAAAACATGTCATCTACCGGTGGAAATCGAGCACAAGGCGTACTGGGCAATCAAGACCGTGAATATGGATTGGGAAAGTGCCGGACAAAAGCGCTTGATGGATCTCAATGAGATAGAAGAATTTCGTGCACTCACCTATAACAATACCGAATCTACAAGGAGAAAACAAAGCGATGGCATGACAAGAAACTATTGCCACGGCAATTCATGCCAGGGCAACTAGTTCTCCTATTCAATTCTCGGCTAAAACTTTTCCCGGGAAAGCTAAAATCAAGATGGTCGGGACCATTCGAAGTCGTCAAACCATTCTCTCATGGTGCCGTGATAATCAAGTCCATCTCTGACAACCATGAATTCAAAGTTAATGGACAAAGATTGAAGCACTACAATGGTGCCCATGTGGAACGTAACAAGGAAGTGGTCAACTTAGGAGATGCATGAGCATGCTCTCCTTTCAGTATTTTCTTTTTCTTTTTATTTTTAGGAGATATTTTATTTTTTCTTCATTATCTTTAGTTTTCAGGTTTTTTTTGTTTTCTTTTTCACAACAAGACTCACAACTACTATGCTAAGGAAATTTACTGCCAAGATCCTTGCCCCGGCAACCAATGAAGAAGATGCCGCGGCAACCTACATCGTGCCTGCACAAGCTGATGCCACGGCAACCAACCCTGAAGATGCCACGACAACCAAAGCTGAAGACATCCCGGCAACAAGAAAACAACCATCGCGTTCAAGCAAGAGAATCAAGACACCGACTAGAAGGAAACTAATCATCTACGATGACGAACTCTCGGAGTAAGTCCTCGTATGCATTTTTATTTTTATTTTTTTTAATTTTCCATATTTTTATGCATGCATTGAGGACAATGCCTCACTCAAGTTTGGGGGGATTGTTATTAGTAATTACCATGTTTAGTTACATTAATCTTAAGTATTACATTTAGGATACATAAATTGCTTGCCATGCCTTTAATTGGAACAAGAATTGCTTAGATTTGATGAATATTCGATGATGACTTTGCCAATGCACTTAATTGATAGAATTTTTATTCTAGGATAACCATGGAAAAACTTAGAATTTTACGATGATGCTAAATTTGATGAAACACTATTGTGGTTTGATTGATTTAAGGAATTCTAGTGAACTTAGGTTGATAATTAACAAATTGGGGGATTAGAATAAAAAAATTGGATGAATGCTAGAGGTGCCCAAAATTGGCTCTAGCATGTGCTAAAAATATTGATCACTAGAGGTGCCCGAAACTGGCTCTAGGATGTGTTAAAAAAAATTTAACTAGAGGTGCCCGAAACCGGCTCTAGTCGATTAAATTAACTTAAGAAAACTAAAAACAAAACACTAGAGGTGCCCGAAATTGGCTCTAGTTAAAACATGTTAAAAAGAACCCAATAAAGTAATTTGAAAACCTATTGTTTGCATAGGATCCGAAAAATCAACTTGCACACAACTCCGCACACACTCACAAGCATTATAGTTTGATTCCGAGTAACTCCTCAGTTTTCCGAAAAATAAAAAGCCAATCATACTTTGTGCCCGGTTGGAGAATTGAAATCAAGTTCAAAGCTAAGTTTGTGAAAACTGAAGTCTTGGCGAGTAATTATGAGTTTGCATTGCTTGAGGACAAGCAATAGTTCGAGTTTGGGGGTGTGATAAGTGTTCAAAAGTACTATTTTTCTTACCCTTTTTACTCATATTATTGTTAGACATAGGCTCATATTAGTTGCATAGTTAGCCATTCATGCATTAATCCATGTTTCCTTCAATCGTTGAGCTTGATTACATAACTTGGTGATTTTTGTGGAAATAGATGCTGCTTTGGTGTGTTTTTGTGTGTGTATGTGCAGGATCACTTGCCAAAGCAATGCCGAGCTAGTTGCCAGGGCAATGCATGAAGGATATGCCGAGCTAGTTGCCAGGGCAATGCATGAAGGAGACGCCGAGCCAGTTGCCATGGCATTTGTCGAAAAAGACAAAATGCAATAGGGATGTCGAAATTAATGACTTTACAAGCCCAAGATGACATGGAGCAAGGCCCAAGCCCAAAGGAATTTGATTGCCATACAGAGATTAAAGAAGAATTAAATTCCAAGAAGATAGGAGAAGTTCTAATAGGAATAAAATTATAATAAAGAATTATATTCTTTAAAGATAATTTAATTCTAACTCAAACTCCTCCTCAAAGAAGGACTTTGGCCTAGCCCTATAAATATCAAGGGAATTTCGAAAAGATCAATAGAGAGAGCAAGAGGGAATTTCGACAAGACCAAGAGAGGAAGCAAAGGGGAATTTTCGACAAGCTTCAGCTTTTCTTCCTTGTTCGATTGGGTTCATGTTAGGGATTGTTTATCTTGTGTTTCTTTGGAACCTAGCCATGAACTAAATTTACTTGGCTATGGTTATTGTGTTTTGTGGTTGTGAGAAACTATTGGTTTTTGTTTAGGTAATAAGAGTTTGCACTTTTCTATTTCAAAGTTTATTCATTCTTGATTCTTATTATTGTTTGCGAGTGAATTGGGAGAGGATCTCGTGATTTCATCCATTTATCTAATATCGGGAGAGTTAGATTCAAGAAACGAATGAACATGATCTTTATTCAATCCAATAATGGTGAAGATTAATCCGGCTTAGGAATAAGTTAAGGATTTCAACGGCTAAGAGGAGCGCAAGATTGGTTGTTGTTCACCCTTGATTCACGCAGGGATGTATTATCAAGGCATGCATAAGTAGCTAGAGTTTCGACTTAGGGATAAGAAGAAACCATTGAAGAACGCTCCGCCGAACCTTGAAGTTGCTGCCCAGTCACCCAAGTAGTTGCCCAACTAGTCGCCCAGGCAACCATCAATTAGTTGCCAAGGCAACCCCGTCATGCAAGTTGCCGCGACAACTGAGTTGCCCGTGCACTCTTTTACCAAGACGATCCAATCGGCTATCACACCTCAACTCACGATAACCTAGCCTATCTCGCTCAATTGAATTCATCTTTTCTTTTACTTATTTGCTTTCTAGATTAGTTAAAGTTCTATAATCTTTTATTTGTGTTTTTACTTTTTACAGTGCAAGAGACTAGATTCTTGAAGTAGCACCAATCCCTGTGGAGACGATATCTTTTATACTATAACTTGCGACGTGTATACTTGCACAATTGCGTAGCACTTATTACGCGCAACACCAACTTAACTTCATCCTCAAAGAAGGACTTTGGCCTAGCCCTATAAATAAGAAGGGAATTTCGACAATCCAAGAGAGAGCAAGAGAGGGGAATTTCGACAACTCCAAGGAGGGCAAGAGGAGAGAATTTTCGACAAGCATCTAGGGCAAGGAGGATTTCGACAAGCCTCCTTCTTCATCTTTTTCTTTCTTGTTCGATTGGGTTCATGCTAGGGATTATTGATCTTGTGTTTCTTTGGAACCTAGCCATGAACTAAATCTATTTGGCTATGGTTATTGTGTTTTGTGGTTGTGAGAAACTTTTGGTTTTTTTAGGTAATAAGAGTTTGCACTTTTCTATTCAAGGTTTATTCATTCTTGGTTCTTATTCTTGTTTGCGAGTGAATTGGGAGAGGATCTCGTAACTTCATCTCTTTATCTAATATCGGGAGAGTTAGATTCAAGAAAAAAATGAATATGATCTTTATTCAATCTATTGATGGTGAAGATTAATCTGGCTTAGGAATAAGTCAAGGATTTCAACGGCTAAGAGGAGCGCAAGATTGGTTGTTGTTCACCCTTGATTCACACAGGGATGTATTATCAAGGCATGCACAAGTAGCTAGAGTTTCGACTTAGGGATAAGAAGAAACCATTGAAGAACGCTCTGCCGAACCTTGAAGGTTGCTGCCCAGACGCCCAAGTAGTTGCCCAACTAGTTGCCCAGGCAACCATCGATTAGTTGCCAAGGCAACCCCGTTGTGCAAGTTACCACGACAACTGAGTTGCCCGTGCACTCTTTTACCAAGACGACCCAATCGGCTATCACACCTCAACTCACGATAACCTGGCCTATCTCTCTCTCATTTGATCTCATCTACTCTTTTACTTTATTGCTTTCTAGATTAGTTATTAGTTAAACTCCTATAATCCTTTATTTGTGTTTTTACTTTTTACAGTGCAAGAGACTAGATTCTTGAAGTGGCACCAATCCCTATGGAGACGATATCTTTTATACTATAACTTGCAACGTGTATACTTGCACAATTGCGTAGCACTTATTACGCGCAACAATTACTACAAGGTATAGCCTTCCTTGATGTCTCTTTCTGAATCCCTTTCCTATTTTAGCTCCTTTCCCGAGCGTTTGCTTTACTTACATTTTTGCACAACTTGATAATTCTGGTTTTGGCACCTTGCTTCCTTCGGTGACAAAGGTTGCATTGACTAGCTCCAACGTCCTAAAATGACACTCGAGCACACCCTCATCAATTTCGATAAATGGTGTATCAGTGGTTACTGATGCAATGATTTCTTCCTCTACACCGATGATTATTAATTGACCATTGATTACAAACTTCAGCTTCTATTGTAAAGTAGATGGGACTCCTCCTGCTGCATGAATCCATGGGCGCCCAAGAAAGCAGCTATAGCTAGGTCTTATATCCATAACCACAAATTCAACATCGAAGGTCGTTGGTCCAATTTGCAAAGGCACCTCAATTTTCCCCAACACATCCTTCTGAGTTCCATCAAACGCTCTAACCGTATTTTGTTAAGCTCTCATATGAGAACTATCTATTGGCAATTTCTTCAGTGTGGCTAACGGTAGAACATTCAGCACTGACCCATTATCAATTAGGACACCTGGTAACATATATCCTTTACATCTGGTGGTGATGTGTAAAGCTTTGCAAGATCTTGTTCCTTCATATGGTATTTCTTCATCACTGAATAAGATGAAGTTGTTAACAGTAATGTTACCGACTAACATATCCATCTTATCAGTTGTGATTTCTTTTGCACAAATGTCCAGTTCAAAATCTTTAAAAAGGCCTAATGGTGGCCCTCATAACTTAGTAGCAACGAGAGCATAGAAATTTGAGCTAGAATCTTATGGAGTTGCTCTACAACGATGTATTCATTGTGTTTTAAGATCTTCAAGAATTCTTGAGCCTCTGACTCCTTTACAGGCTCATGATATATTATCGGTTTTTCCTTGAAGAAATCTTTGTCATCTTCTTTTCCAGGCTCTTCAGCCATTGTTTTCCTCTGTGCTGCATCTCTATCTTCTGTTATTGGCTGGGAATAGAGCCTTCCACACCTCATGAAATGGCTCACCTCATTGACCGGTTCTTCCTTCTCTTGAGTAGACGTTTCTCCTTGGGTTGTCACCTCACAAGTGTAATTCTAAGGGACCTACCCATTATCCTTGTAGGGAAATGGCGTTGGTGCTTTAATTATGAGCCGTGGAGTCACATTTCTTGCTAGCTCACCAAATCTTATTTTAGCCTTAATCACCAAAGGCTTTATTCCAGTGTAGTCTCTTCTAGAGGATAACTCCTCGAATACACACCCATCCAGCAAACATTCTTTGTCTTCTTTCTCAAAGAACTCAAGTTCTTTCTTATTCATCTTGTCCTAAATTAGTTGCTTGAAATCCAAGCAACAATCAATCTCATGTCCTTCCTCCATGTGGTACTCACAGTATGATTCATTCTTAATCTTCAATTTATGGGCTCCTTCTTTCAGCATCCCTACTGCCACCATCTGAGCACATATCCACCTCATGGAAGCCCTAACTTCAGCAACATATTCCTTAACCACCTTATCTTCTTCCTCAATGATTGCGTTTACTCCTGCCTTCTGATGATTTGGCAGGGGGTTACCTTTATCCTCTGACGTATCAAATGATAGCATCCCTGATTTTCTTAAGTCATCTACCACTCTTTTGAAAGTAGTACAATTTTCAATGGTATGTACCCTAACTCCTACATGATACTCACATTGTGCTTTCTCATCATACCATTGTGAATATGGTAGTGAGAATGGAGGAACATGTCTTGGCAGCACCATCTGGATTTGATTAACTCAGCAAACAATTCTATGTATATCATTAGAATAGAAGGAAATATGGTTTCAAGCTCCCTTGATACCTTCATTCTTCTTTTGGAGGATTTGTGACAGCTGAAGCTGTGGTCGAGACATTGGGTTTGTTGAAGACTACCCCCTTCGTGTAGCTGGGGTTATAGACATTAGCAACCTTGACTTTATAGTCTCTCTTTTTGTAGGGTTTCTTAGTTTCTCCGCTGTCCAACCTCCCATTTTTCATTACCGCAAGTATTAACTCTCCATTTATGAGCATGTCTGCAAAACTCTTTGAGGCATGATTGAGCATACGATCATAGAAAGATCCCTTTAGTGTCTCTACGAACATCGGGGTGATTTCGCTCTCCAGCAATGGTGGCTAGACTTGGGCAGCTATGTCCCTCCATCTCTGCGCGTATTGGCGGAAGCTCTCATGGTGTTTTTGCTCCAATCCTTGCAGAACTAAACGAGTTGGTACCATGTATGAAATATTCTTGTACTGCTCACTGAAGGCTCTGGATAGATCTTTCCATAATCTGATGTTAATTCGACTTAGTTGTGTATACCAGTGCGCAGCTGACCCTATGTTAAGTGTTCAAAAGTACTATTTTTATTACCCTTTTTACTCATATTATTGTTAGACTTAGGCTCATATTAGTCGAATAATTAGTCATCCATACATTAATTCATGTTTCTTTTCACCGTTAAGCTTGATTGCATAACTTGGTGATTTTTGTGGGAAAAGATATTGCTTTGATGTGCTTTTGTGCGCAGGAACTAATTGCCCAAGCAAGGCTAGAACCAGTTGCCAGAGCAATGCATGAAGGATATGTCGAACCAGTTGCCAGAGCAATGCAGGAAGGATATGCCAAACCAGTTGCCAGGGCAATTATCAACAAGAAAGGATAAGCTAATGTGGCAGCATAAATTAATGGGAAGATAAACCCAAGATGACATGGAGAAAAGATAAATCCTAAGGGAGTTGGATTTCCATGAAGAGGTCAAAGAAAGATTAAATCCCAAGAAGATAGGAGAAGATCTAGTAGGAATTTAAATATAATAAAGAATTATATTCTTTAAAAGTATTTAACTCCAACTTGGCTTCCTCCCCAAGAAAGACTTTTACCTGGCCATCTCATATTTAAAGGATCCCAAGCCGTCAACTCCATGTGCAAGAGAGAAGAGAATTCGACAAGAGGCTTCAACATCTTCATCTTTTTTTTCTTTCTTTTTCAATTAGGTTTGTGTTAGGAAGACTTTGTTTTATGTTTCTTTAGAACCTAGCCATGAACTAAATCTATTTGGCTAAGTTTATTGTGTTTTGTGGTTGTGAGAAATTGTTGGATTTAGTTTAGGTAATAGAGTTTGCACTTTCAATTCAAGGTTTACTCATTCTTGGTTTTTATTCTTGTTTGCGAGTGAATTAGGAGAGGATCTCGTAAATTTATCTATTTATCTAATATCGGGAGAGTTAGATTCAAGAAACGAATGAGTATGGTTTTTATTCAATCTATCGATGATGAAGACTAATCCGGCTTAGGAATGAGTTTAGGATTTCAACGGCTAAGAGGAGCGCAATATTGGTTGTTGTTCACCTTTTATTCACGCAGCGATGTATTATCAAGGCATGCACAATTAGCTAGAGTTTCGACTTAGGGATAAGAAGAAACCATTGAAGAACGCTCTGCCGAACCTTGAAGTTTGCTGCCCAGTCACCCAAACAGTTGCGCAGGCAACCGTTCTACTGGTTGCCAAGGCAACCCAACTGCGCAAGTTTCCACATAACTGAGTTGCCACTGCACTCTTTTACCAAGACGATCCAATCGGCTAACACTCCTCAACTCACGATAACCTGGCCTACTCTATCTCATTTGATTACATCTTCTTTTACTTTATTTCTTTCTTAGTTTACTCATTAATTAGAACTCCTACAATCGCCTACTTGTGTTTTTACTTTTACTGTGCAAGAGATTAGATTCTTGAAGTGGCACCAATCCCTGTGGAGACGATATCTTTTATACTATAACTTGCGACGTGTACACTTGCACAATTGCGGAGCACTCAATACGCGCAACAAGTTTTTGGCGCCGTTTCTGGGGATTGGCAATTGGTGATAATTATTTTTGTTATTACATTTTTTTCTTAGTTTTGCTAACATTTCTTTTTGTTTGTTTTATCAAAAAAAAATCAGGTGTGCTACAAGTTAAGGGACATCAACATGTAAGGAAATAAAATTCGATCTATTCTAGAGTTGATGTGGGAAGATAGGAATCAATCCACTCAAGAATTTCTTACACCCTTCGATGATTACCTATACCAACCGAGAAAAGCCCAAAGAGCCTATCCCGTGGAAAACTCTTGTGCTATGTGTGGAGAACATCATGTGTTTGAAAATTTCCCTCATATTTTCGATGCATATGACTACATGGAGAACCATAGATGGAACCAACAGCAAAATGCTTCATGGTATGATCAAAAAGCTCAAAAAAATTCCATAACAATTTTGCTGCAGCAACATACATGCCTCGGCAATGTAGTCCTTATTATCAGCCTAGTGTCACGGCAACAGATATGCCATGGAAATGTAGTCCTTTTCAAGAGCACTCCAATTCCTTGGAAGAAACGTTGCTAGCTTCCTTGGCTTGACTTGACGGGTCAATTGAAAAGATTCGAGAGCTATCAAAGAAAATGGATGCGAGGATAGCTCAGTGGGATACAACCTTGGGGGATTCAGAAGATCAATTGAGGAGATCCACATATGCCTTGGATAACATGAACCAATAATCTATTCCTAGGGATACTGATGACCCAAGGCAAGAGGATAAGAAGCAATGCGAGGAGAGCTCTCTGATGTGCGAGGAACAACTAAAACCTCAAAGTCGAGAGTATGTTGATGAGAAAGACTGCCCAACACTTGATGAACCTCAGCAGCAAATTGCCACAATAATGATTGAAGAGCCTGAACAAATCAATGCCAGGACAACATTCAGAGAAGCTGAGAACAACAATACTACAGCAAATTCTGAGGAACCTGATGCCCAGAATGTTACAATGATGATGTTGAAGTAGGAATCTGTAGATTTCTCTCATCCACCTTTACCGCGGCAATTGCACGACCACATGCAAGATCAACGAGATGGCAATACTTTGCCAATGGAATATGAGCAGGTGATGGTTGACCCTTTTGAATTCTTTAAAAACCCACCTCATCCATTGCATATATTTCTTGAGGAACCGATGCTGGTAGATTTAAAGCCATCGAAATCTCTAATGATGGAGATGTTTAAGAAGCCTAAAGAAAATGGTGTTTGGACTCATGAATCTTTTCATAAAACTAGTTTTCCCTTGACTTACAGCATGTTTCGGCAGATGATTGCCATGACAATTAGCTTGAGCAGCAATTGCCGCGACAACGAAAGCTACATCCAACCATGATGGAGGTCGATGAGATTAAGGTAATTAAATGGTTGGGTGTTGATATAACTTTTTCTACTAATATATTCATGCTTTCAGGAACAATAAAAAGGTGGCAGATGTGCATGGACTACAAGGGAACACAAAAGAAAGACATCTCCACCATGATAACACAAAGGTTAGTAGCTGCGAGCACATTGGCCCAATTCTTTTTGGGCAATATTGTCACTCGATGGAGGGTGCGGGTGGACTATAAGAAGTATCAAAAATGACCCTCCTCAAGTTTTCTCAAATGTGCAGTAACATTAGAAGATGCATGAAAAATGCTCTTTCTAAGAATTTTTATTTTTTTTATTTTTGGAACTTTATTTTATTTTCATTTTTTTCTTTATTTATTTTTTGAATTTTTAGCAGATGTTTTATTTTATTTGTCTTTATTATCTTTAGTTTCTGGGTTTTCTTTGTTTTCTTTCCACAACAAGACTCACAACCACCATGCTAAGGAAATTCTCTGTCGACTACTTGCCACGGCAACCGCAACAGAGGATGCCCCGACAACTACCTCAGCAGTTGCTACGGCAACAGAAACTGGCGATGCCCAGGCAACAAAAACTAGCGATGCCCAGGCAACAACAATGGCTTCGGCCACTACTAATGCCCAGGCAAGTGAACCTGCCTCGGCAAACATGGATCAAATCAAAGCAATGCTATTCACGCGGTACCAACCACAAGCATTCAACCATCGACCAAAAAATGAACCAAGCAAACGGTACAAAGGAAACTTATCACTCGAGGTGACGACCTCTCTGACTAACTCATTTCAATTAGTTTCTTTTAAATTTTGTTTCCCTTTTACATGCATTGAGGACAATGCTTCTCTCGAGTTTGGGGGTGTTGGTTTCTAGTTAGTTTCATGTTTAGTTGCATTCATCTTTAGCAATCACATATAGGTTGCATATGTTACTTGGCATGCCTTTGATTGGATTTAATTGCTTAAGACTTGTTGAATATCCAATGATGAATTTTTGCCACTGCACTCAATTGAAAGAACCTTTAATTTTAGGATTGCATAAAAAAACTTAGAATTTTACTATGATGCTGAAATTTTTTGTTACACAGTTGTGGCTTGTTGATTAAAAGAAACTTAGTGAACTTAGGTTGCTTAAAATTTGGGTAAATTTGAAAATTAAAATTTAATTTCTTACTAAAGGTGCCCGAAACCGGCTCTAGTAGTTAATGCACATTAAAGAATCGCTAGAGGTGCCCGCAATTGGATCTAGCCGACTAAAATAAAATGAGAAATTGCTTACTTCGCTAGAGGTGCCCAAAATTGGCTCTAGTGAAAATAAAAATAAATGCCCCGGTAATTAAATTGATAAAAGCCTATTGTTCACATAGAATCTTGAAAATCAACTTGTACGCAACTACGCACACACTTGTCACGAGCATTATAGTTTGATTCCGGGTAATTTTTGTGCTATCCAAAAAATTAAGAGGTGATCATACTTTGTGCCACTGTTCTGAGGTTTGAATTCAAGTTTGAAGCATGTCTTTGATGATTAAAGTCTTGGCAGGTAATTTTTAGTTTTGCATTGCTTGAGGACAAGCAATAGTTCGAGTTTGGGGGTGTGTTAAGTGTCCAAAGGTACTATTTTTATTACTCTTTTTTACTCATATTATTGTTAGACTTAGGCTCATATTAGTCTCATAATTAGTCATTCATGCATTAATTCATGTTTCTTTTCACCATTAAGCTTGATTACATAACTTGGTGATTTTTGTGGAAAAAGATACTACTTTGGTGTGCTTTTGTGCACAGAAACTAATTGCCCAAGCAAGGCTGGAACCAGTTGCCAGAGCAATGCATGAAAGATATGTCGAACCAGTTGCCAGGGCAATTGTCGACAAGAAAGGATAAGCTGATGTGGCAGCCGAAATTAATGGGAATATAAACCCAAGATGACATGGTGAAAAGATAAATCCTAAAGGAGTTGGATTTCCATGAAGAGGTCAAAGAGAGATTAAATCCCAAGAAGATAGAAGAAGATCTAGAAGGAATTTAAATACAATAAAAAATTATATTATTTAAAAGTATTTAATTCCAACTTGACTTCCTCCCCAAGAAAGACTTTGACCTAGCCACCTCCTATTTAAAGGATCCCAAGTCGTCAACTCCGTGTGCAAGAGAGAAGAGAATTTGACAAAAGGCTTCAACATCTTCATCTTTTTTTTCTTTCTTGTTCAATTAGGTTTATGTTAGGAAGACTTTGTTTTATGTTTCATTGAAACCTAGCCATGAACTAAATCTATTTGGCTAAGGTAATTGTGTTTTGTGGTTGTGAGAAACGGTTGGATTTAGTTTAGGTAATAGAGTTTGCACTTTCAATTCAAGGTTTACTCATTCTTGGTTTTTATTCTTGTTTGCGAGTGAATTGGGAGAGGATCTCGTAAATTTATCTTTTTATCTAATATCGGGAGAGTTAGATTCAAGAAACGAATGAGTATGGTTTTTATTCAATCTATCGATGATGAAGACTAATCTGGCTTAGGAATAAGTTTAGGATTTCAACGGCTAAGATGAGCCCAAGATTGGTTGTTGTTCACCCTTGATTCACGCATGGATGTATTATCAAAGCATGTACAATTAGCTGGAGTTTCGACTTAGGGATAAGAAGAAACCATTGAAGAACGCTCTGCCGATCCTCGAAGTTTGTAGCCCAGTTGCCCAGTTAGTTTCCCAGGCAACCGTTCTACTGGTTGCCAAGGCAACCCAACTGCGCAACTTGCCACGATAATTGAGTTGCCACTGCACTCTTTTACCAAGACGATCCAATCAGCTATCACTCCTTAACTCACGATAACCTTGCCTACTCTCTCTCATTTGATTACATCTTCTTTTACTTTATTACTTTCTTAGTTTACTCGTTAATTAGAACTCCTACAATCACCTACTTGTGTTTTTTTCTTTTACAATGCAAGAGATTAGATTCTTGAAGTGGCACTAATCCCTGTGAAGACGATATCTTTTATACTATAACTTGCGATGTGTACACTTGCACAATTGCGGAGCACTCAATACGCGCAACACCCTACTAGACTATCTTGGAAGCAATGGATAAGTAGTTTCTCGTTCTCCAGATACATTGACATCTTCTGTAATACATAGTCAGATGTGCTGCAGGGCATGTTGTTCCATTGTATTTTTCAAAGTCGAGAACCTTGAACTTTAGTGGTACTATCAGATCAGTCACTAAGCTCAAATCCTTGGCATCTATTCCTCCATATATACCTCCTTCTTGAAAGGACTTAATCATTTCTTCCAATTTCTCATAGCGATCCTCTCATTTCTTTTTAACGTCCAGCTTGTCGGCGATTTCATCGAGATCAGGCACCTCGATGACTTCCTAAGAGTTTTTATCTTCCTATCATTCCGTGCTGAAGTTTCAGCAATATGTGGAGAAATCTTGACCTTAGAAGATTGAGCTATACTTGGATGGACAAAGGTCATCCCTTGAAATTTTGGCACAGTATTTGCCTCTTCGTCGGTTTCCACTACATCAGCGTCCTTAAAGCCTAGTTTGGCTGCAATTGAACCAACCGTCTTTTGGTGAACCAACTCCATCTGTTGCTTCAAATATGTCTCCAGCTTGTCTAACATATCTTGGGTACTCTTGTGATTGCTTTCTAGGGCCATCACTCTGTCTTCCATTGCTCTGACTTGAGACCGAGTACCGTAGTTGTAATTTGTTTTTGCTATTTTGATTTTTTTGTCATTTTTAGTTAGATTCTTATTATGTCATGTATGCATGGAATGCAATGCGAAGCAAAGAAGAAAACAACCAAACAAACAGAAGAATGATGCAAATGCATGAATGCAAACAAAAGAACATTAGTTTAATAAAATATCTACTTTTAGAAACAGCTTTATTGAATGTCAAAACCCGATAAAACGGAATAATGATGCATGAATGAATATGCAAAACAACAAGACAAAAAAGAAAAAATTAGAATAAAGAGACCAAAATAATTTCACGAATAATTTTGGGTAGCACATTCCAACACTCCAGGACATGTCTCCATGGATTATCCGCAATGATTTTGACCAGACTCAAAACCCTAGGTTTTCCACATGGCTCTATTGGGGTGGGCTCTAAGTTCTCAAACAGTTGAGTTCTAAAAGGTACCTGAGCTGTCCTTGTTGTCCCCTACTAAGGGTAGCAAGGCCCCTGGTTCTCCCCCATTATAGGCTTCAAACGAACCAAGTTCAACTCAGGAGGACTCACTTCCTGTGTCTTCTTGAAGAATCAATATCCTTACAAATACATGAAGCATATGAATCCCGAAGGTACTTGCTAGGCTCATACGGAGAATCAATATTCTGACATGAGCGAAGCATTTTCCCCTCACTTAACAATTGGGTGGAGCTCGGGAATAGAGCTTTTTGCAATATTTTTTAAATGCGTAAAATATAATTACATTCATTAAACGGACAAATAAATTGAAACCTTTGTGAACTTGCAAATTCCTTTTTCTAAAAACATTTTGAAAACAATTTGTGGCCTGACCCTCTTTTGTTTTAAAAAAAACATGTCCCCAGCGGAGTCGCCAAGCTGTCGCAACCTTTTTTAGGAGGTTTGGACGTTTTG
The DNA here is from genome assembly GCA_019671005.1 of Hibiscus mutabilis. NCBI lineage: Eukaryota > Viridiplantae > Streptophyta > Magnoliopsida > Malvales > Malvaceae > Hibiscus > Hibiscus mutabilis. The sequence continues at coordinate 55,022,871 of CM033718.1, read as the reverse complement.
GAAAACTTAATAAAATCGCGGAGTCGCCACCAATCTTTTTTAAAAAAGTGATTGGATCACTTTTAAAACAGGGGTATTTTGATAAAACATTTTATTTATCAAAATTACATTTTGGTCCATGAAAACAAGAGAAAATAGGTTCGGGGGTCGATTACGTGTGGGGAAGGATTAGCACCCCCACAACGCCCAAAAAAATTGGTACCTTAATTGATTTCAAAAAGTATTTTTAAAACTAGAATTTGCAAGTTTACTAAATTTCGATTTTATTTGTCTGTGAAATGAATGTAAATCTATTTTAACGGCCTTATCGCCCGGGAAATGAACTTTAATCACCGCCAACACTTCTGGCGCTAACCCGTCATTCCCGTTTGATAAGACACCGCATTAATTAAGTTTTCACTTTTTAAACAAATAAACAAGACAATTAAATGTGTTAAAGTCTTTTAATTAAAATCTAAATGTGAATAATCCAAAAGAAATGTCTACATTCCTTTTAATTATTAAGATTTAAATATAATTAAGTGTATTTTATTGAAAATGAAGAAAATTTTACAACATACATGTCACTAATCTAAGTTTAAAGTCCCTAATCTTAAGGTTTAGCATACATGTAAATATATACAAAAGGCATAAAATAAATAATTAATTAAATAAATAACTAAGCATTTACTTAAAATTAAATAAAGAAAGGATTTTTTATATTTTTTAAAGAAAAATTTGAATTAAGGACTAATTTGAAAGAAAACCAAAATGTGAGGGTTAATTCGAAAGTAATTAAAAGTTTGGTGCCGAATTGAAAGGAAAATGGACGAAATTGAAAGAAATGAAAATTGAGGTGCTGTGGCGCAAGATCCGGGAAAGAAAGGCGCGGGCTTAACCGGTTTTGGTTCAGGTCAAACGGGTTAGTATATATATCAATTATAATAAATAGATTTTATTTTCCCCCTTTTATAAAAACAGATCAAAGCCGGCCTTTATAATTTTCTCTATCGTGTTCTTCATTTTATGAAGAACACGATGAACATTCGTCGTGTCGGCCGCCTTCCACCGGCGCCAGCCGCTATTGCCGACGGCAAAATTCCTAGATTCTGACGAAATTTCCAAATTCCAGCGATGTTTCGAACCAAAAAAGGTAAAATAATTCTTTTCTTATTTATTTAAACTGAAATTGAAAGTAAATAGATAGGGAAATTACCAGAAATTGCTTCTCTTTATTGTTCCTGAATGCAGATTACAATTGTTTGCTCTTACAACTTCCGAATGCTAGTATGTTTGATTTCTCTCTAGAATTGTGGTTCTGTCGAATGTTGTTCTTTATTTCGTTTACAATGATTTACAGTGCTATTTATAGTACAAGAATTTCCTAAATCCTAAGCCTACATCCCTGATTTCTTCCCCTCTAATTGCTTGATTCATGCCATGGCACCGATTTGGGGAATATGGTCTTCTAAATTGCCTTTTGCATATTTGTCCATATCCGATTGCAACTTGATTTTGGCTAGGGCACCAATTTAGTGATTTAATTCCCCTTTGAATTTATGGGCTCTTATCTAGGGATTTAACCCTCTTATTCCTCTGTTTACATGTTTTCGATGATTCGAACGGCGCGTGTGAGGAACGACCGTAGCAAGTGATGTGTCGAAGAAGATGAAGCAAACGGCCAGAGCTGAATCATCGCGCGCCTGAGGCCATATCGATGCAATTAATTTCACAGACCTCACTGTCAAGATCTGTATCAATGCACATATACCTGTATCGATACCCTATGATGAACTTGAACTTTCCTAGGCCAAATATACAAGGTCGTATCGATACAACTTGACCTATATCGGTATCCCCTGCATTATAATGTCAATTTTTATCTGGTTTTTAATCCATTTGACCTAGAAATTGTTATCCAAACGCAGTGAAACTTTACAAACCACACTCCAATGCTATAATCTACTTACATGCCAAATTTTAGGGCCATCTGAATCCATTTACTAGGTTTTTACCTTTTAGATCCAAGTATGCATTTTTAGCCATATTTTCATTATGCCAAATGGTCATTTAGGGCTTTAGACACTTCCATAAACCATACTTAATACATACATACCAAAAGGGTCACAAAAGACTAGTTCTACTGCTCTGCCACCATTCTAGGAGTTCATAGGGACAAAATACATTACTTGTGACTTGGGATGACTTGTCAACAATGACCAAACTTCTGATCTTCGACGACAAAATCCTTAACCTAAAATGTATGAAATTAAATGCATTAGGCATACTTTGCCTAGTGAGGTAGTCACAATTAAACACAATATCAATGAAATGTATTCCAATTCATATCTTGACAATGACAATGCAATGGATCAATAGAGCAATGCAATAAACATGTTCAATAACAATAAATCCATAATTCATCAATAAACCTTAGATCTATTCGGGATAGTGGATACGCGAATTCCTACGCCTCGCCAAATCAATGAATGGTCTATTCCCTCCGCCTTGCCAATATGACCAATATCACAATGCATCCCTCCGCCTTGCCAAATCAATATAGACCGTAGCCCTAGGACCGTAGTCCACCCGTACACTGAGCTCATGAATTCTATGGCATGTCAATTGTATCCAATGTCCTTCGAATCCAAGGTCCGATGACAATATCAATGATCGGTGTTCAATAGCAATGAAAATGTTCAATATATTTGAAAGTTTTATCAATAAGCAAATATTCAATATCAATGTCCAATAATAGTAGTCAATAGCAATATTTCAATGTTCTTAATGAAAAAATTAATAGTCGATGGTTCATTTTCAATGTTTCGATAACCATAACGATGTTGAAATCAATGATCAATGACAATGGCTATATCCATGCTATATCAATATCCTATACTTTCATGATTCAATGATGATGGTGATGATAATGGCAATAACAATAGTCAATGACAACAACGATATCTATGTCCGATTTTCAATAACGATGATGATGGCATTGACAATGCTCTATACTCAATGCGATAACTTACCAATACTTACTACAATATCCGATAAGTGGTTTGATGCAATAATCCTTAACAACGGAGTTAGAAATGAAAATTTTAATAACGATGAAGTCGGGAAAGGCACCTAGCCTAATCCCAAGACTCTGACTACACTCACCTCGATAATCTGATGCTTTTACGGCTCTTGGATGACAACTCCTTTGTTCCTAGTCTTTGATGAGGTCGATGGATGCTCACTATCAATTTATTGAGATAGGAAATCAATAGGATTGAGTTAGAAACAATATCTCGACATCGAAATCAACTTAACAATATCAAAATCAATATTGAAGCTTAAAATAGCTATTGGCTATCAAACTCAATGGATGCCCAAACCCTAACTTTGTGATTAAGCTTGATTCATCCATGGATTTCAATGATAGCTCGAGGGAATAAGCTTACTCGATTACTAGGGTCGTTTCGATAACAATGATTCAAAGAAAAACTAAGCTTTACTTTAACCAACAATGGTGATGCTTGCTTAGGAAGAAGAAGACAATAGTAATGGGGAGGTGCTTGCTTACTAAAGCATCGGGTAAGCCTACTCTATGGCCATTCTTTCTATTTTATTAGAAATAGATTTCCTTCCTTTACAGGAATTGTTTCCTAATCACCCACGTATGTAGGATTATAATTGAGGGGGGCTAATCACGAGGTTAGCCCCTCAATTCTCAATTCTTTATGCTTGTACCACCAAACTTCCAATTTCTATAATTTAGCCACTAAAAGGTTTCCAAAACATTCAATAAGGTCCTTAGACAAGAATTTGACTCGATTGGAGTCCAACATTGATACATTTGACCTTGCGATCATAGTTAATACAATATTTAGACCTTTTCGATGTAGGGTTTTCGGTCGCCAGAACCCTATTTCAACTAGGCCAAATTTTAAGGTGTTATAGTAAGTGTGGTAAAGTCATCCTATTATTTTGATGCATTACGATATGCCATGACTTAATCGTTATATGATATATATGAAAGTTGCTTGATGTTAACATTGATACATGTGGAAATTGATATATGCATAAAGGACATGATATGTGATTTAGAGGCAAGGCTCAATTTGCAATCCGATATGGTACAGCCTAATGGCACAAAGGAAATTTTCATGATGATATGTTTAACCTTGGACACTTGTAGATTTTGGATACAATTGGCATGCCATAGGGTTATTTGAGCTCACTATGTAAGGGATTGGACTACGGTCCAGGCTATGACCTATATGTGGGGAGAAAATGTTGGATTGAGTAAGGGACTCCGGAGCTACAACTCAAGGCTAAGGTCTATTTTCGATATGTATGGCATACAGGGGAATCCATGTATCCATTGGTTGCTATTTTCCAAGGGGAAATGAAGAATGTGCGTTTTGCATTTGATACATCAAATTACTATATGTTGTTGTTAAGCATGAGTTGTATATGTTAATGTTATGTATATGCCATTCAAGCATGCTTATACGTTATACATGCCATTAAAGAACTTTTTGCATTTGTTATAACTACGTCACTAAGCTATGTAAGCCTAACATTCGTGTGTCTCATGCATTTTAGGACCTTGAAGCAATCCAAGCATTGATCGTGTGGTTGAAGTTGCAAGTCACTCTCATCAACCATATGTATGCTTACTTTTGCTTTGAACTCCTGGTAAGGTGACATTAGGCTTAGACATGTTAAACTTGCCCATTTTGTTATGTGTGTAATGCCTATGTTTTGTATTTGCCTTAGAAGGCCTTAATGGTATGTTACTTGTAGTTAAAAATGGCTTAAAATGCATGTTTGGGTTGAAAAGGTGAAAACTTAGTAAATGGATTTGATTGTTTGTAAAATTTGACATACTAGTAGATTAAGTAGTTATAAACTTGCTGGTAAAATTTGGTAAAGTTTGGACATCATTTGATAGGTAAAATTTGGTAAAGTTTGGACATCGTTTGGCAGGGCATATCGATAAGGTGATGGTGTATCGGTACGGTCTTGCATAATTGGCTTGGTCAACATGAGTAAAAAAGGGCATGTCGGTATGACATAGGGTGTATTGATACTGATTTTGGTCACTGGAATCTTGAAAAATTAAAGGTACCGATACAGCTATAGGATGTATCGATACGAAGTCAACGTAGTTAACCTGTATCGATACAATTCCAGCTGTATCGATACGGGCTTGTTACCCTTAAATGTGGAATTTGAAAATTAGGCTTCACATACTGATACGGCCCTAAGTGTATCGATACGGTGGCAGTTAATTCTGTTAAAAGAGATAAAATACAGTTTTGCCTTGATTACAAAATGGTCACCAGAAATTGTATGGTCTAATTGAATAGGTAAATGACCTTTGATTGTAATGGGGTTTCACAAGGTAATAATTGGAAGGTTAGATTTCAGACTAATAACATGAACTTCAGTTAAGGACCCTTAACTTGTAAAAATTTATAGTTTAGTCCCTAAGTTTGAAAAGGTTTAAAATTGACCCCAAATTGAGTAAGCTATTAATAAATTAGTTTGATAAGTCATAAAAGAGATTAATAAGATATTATGAATAAGTTGCAAACTCTGATTAAGCTTCTGATTCCCAGATATATCTTCCAATAACTCTTTCTGACCCGATTCTCTGCCAGGCCGGGAAGGGGGTGTTACATTTATGGTATCAGAGCTAGAGTTAGTCGACTCTAGGAGTAAACTGAGGCTTGTCATGAGTCTGTATGTGCATATGCCACCTAGGAGTTTAATTGTATATGTTATACATGACTTGCTACTAACACGATTTAACTTCTTCTTTTCGATTAGATTTAAGAATGTCAGCACCTGGTGATCGGCATGATACGATAGAACTACACCCTAGCTCCTCCTCGTCACAAGGTGACAACCTTTGAGCCAAAGCCCGACCAGAACATATGGGACAAAATAACCCACCCAATCCCCCTCTAATGCCTCCCGCTCAACATGAGTATTTGATGACTATGGCTGAGATGATTAAGCAGGTGGTCGTGTCTCTCGGGCAAAAGCCACCACCTCAGCCTGCTAAAGCATCTTCATCTATTTCAAGGGCTCCTATTGACAAGCTCCGTTAATACTCGGTCTACACTTTCACCGGCCAAGAACAGGAAAACCCCGAAGTATCAGTGTATTGGCTAGAAAACACCTTTAAAGTATTGAATAAGTAGATGAAGTACCCTGACAAACACAAGCTAGAGTGCACTCTGCGTTGATTTCTGAAGAGGCTTAGAGTTGGTAGGACGTCGTGATACTCATCGTTCCTGAGCACAGAGTTACATGGGACTTCTTCCTTCAGGAGTTCCGTAAGAAGTACATTAGTGAACACTATATCGCTGAAAGACGCAAGAAGTTCCTCTATCTAAGACAAGGAGGACAACCCATGGAGCAGTATATTCACGACTTCTACAAATACTTGAGTCATGGTGCATAGATCATATGCAGGGAGAAGGTGAAGTGTAGGATGTTCATCGATGGCCTTTGTGATGAATTACGTTCTCTCTTCACTGCTTTGGAGTTGGAGGACTTTCAGAATCTGGTCAATCGGGTAATTGCTACTAAAGCCTCCTAGAAGGCTTATGAGAAAAGGAAGGGAAATAAATCCAGGTCCGATAAGAGATTCTGAGATGATTCTAAGCCTCTTATGCCTCAAAAGAATGGTAGACAGTGGGACCAGAAGTCTGCCACCTTTTAGCAACTACCAAGGATAGGATATGTGCCATAATCCCAATCTCTGGGAACATTTGTCGCCCATACAGCTTCAATTGATAGTACAGGTGGTTCTAGGAGAGGTTCTCAGATTCCTTTGTGTAAATTTTGTTAGAAAAGACATCATGAGCCGTGTCGTAGACAGGCTAGATCTTGCTACCTCTGTGGTGAAGCTGGTCACTTTATAAGACAATGTCTGCAGAATCTGAATGCTCTTGCCTTATTCGCTTCTCAGAATAATCCCACTAAGGGAAAGGGAGCGAAACAAGTGTAGTCTGGATAAACGAGAAGACCTCACAACTCAAACACTCCTTCAGTTGGGCGTGACCCTTAGGCCTCAGCCCAAATATACCATGTTTGAGGACGGGAGTAAGAAGACGATTTCGATGTGATAGCAAGTATGGTGGAATTATGTTCTGATCTTGTCTATGCTTTGGTAGATCCAGGCTCTACACATTCTTTTATTAGTGAACCATTGATTGAGAAATATGCCCTAGAACCCAAACCGGTCACATCTAAGATAGTTATCTCTAACCCACTAAGAGATAATGTGGTTATATGGTTGATATGTAAAGCTTGTCCTCTAAGGATCCAAGGGATCCCATTTCTGGCCAATTTGATAGCTTTGCCTTTCCATGAGTTTGATCTTATCCTAGGCCTTGATTGGTTAGCCGAACATCAAGCATGGGTAGAATGTTCGAAGAAGAAGGTATACCTCCGCGTACTCTGCACGAAAAGTATAACTTTGATGAAAACCAAACCCGAGCCTAAGAAAGCCATTATGTGTACTATAGAGCTCAAAGAAGATACAAAGTTCGAAGATGTACCGGTGGTGAAGGAATTCCCTAATGTTTTTCTCGACGAACTTCTGGGACTCCCACCGACCCGAGAAGTAGAATTTGAAATCAAAGTGCAACTGGGGACTACACCATTCTTTATTGCTCCGTATAGGATTGCCCCGATCGAATTAAAGGAGTTAAAGGCCCAAATCTAAGATCTTTTGGATAAGGGATTTATCCAACTGAGTTTCTCACCCTGGGGAGCACCAGTTTTGTTTGTCAAGAAGAATGATAGGTCGATGCGTCTGTGCATTGACTATCGTCAATTGAATAAAGTAATAATCAAGAACAAGTATCCGTTACCGAGGATCGACAATCTCTTCGATCAAATGAATGGTGCTTCTGTCTTCTCCAAGATAGACTTACGATATGGGTACTACCAAATGTTAGTGAAGGAGTCTAACGTTCCAAAGACTGCCTTCTGAACTAGATATGGCCATTATGAGTTTCTAGTGATGCCTTTTGGGCTTACAAATGCACCCGCGGTCTGCATGGATTTGATGAATCGTGTGTTTCGATGCTATCTAGACAAATTCATAGTTGTGTTCATAGATGATATCCTAATCTATTCTAAGGACACTGCCACACATGAAGAGCACATCCGGATTGTACTTCAGAGTCTCCGGGAGAAACAGTTGTACGCTAAGTTTAGTAAATATGAGTTCTGGCTATCTGAAGTATCTTTTTTGGACATGTGATCTCTTCTGCGAGAATTCAAGTTGACCCAAAAAAGATTCAAGCAGTTCTTGATTAGATTCTTCCCAAGAATGTTGGAGAAGTTCGTAGTTTTTTAGGTCTTGCAGGCTACTATTATAGATTCATTAAGGGATTCTCGATAATCGTTGCACCCTTGATGAAACTTCTCTATAAAGAAACCCCTTTCGTATGGACAGTGAAACAACAAAAAAATTTAATCAACTTAAGCAAGTTCTAACACATGCCCCGGTCTTGGTCCAACCTAAATCGGGCAAGGACTTCACTATGTACAATGATGCATCCCACTTGGGATTAGGCTGTGTACTGATGCAAGGGGAAAAGTCATAGCCTATGCCTCATGTCAGCTTAAACCACACGAGCTAAACTATACGACACACGATCTGGAGCTAGTCGCTATTGTGTTTGCCTTAATAATATGAAGGCATTATCTTTACGGTGAAAAGTGTTACTTGTACACTGATCACAGAAGTCTGAAATATCTCTTGACTCAAAAAGAGTGAATCTCTGTTAACGTCTATGGATGGAACCTTTAAAGGACTATGACTTAGTTATTGATTACTATCCCAGTAAAGCTAATGTCGTAGCTGATACCCTTAGCCGGAAGCCCACTCTCTCTCTGAGATGTTTGAGTGCTTATTTCTGGCTTAAAAAGCATGGCAAGTTGTTGGCTAAATTGAGAGTTCAGTCAACAATCGTGTCCCAAATTAGAGCAATTCAAGAGTTTGACGAGGAGTTACGAACTCTAATTGCTAAGATCAAGGATAAACCAAATCCTGACTTCGCTATAAATTCTGAGGTTTTGTTGTGTTTTCGAAACCGTATCTGTGTTCCTGACAATGATAATCTTTAGGACCAAATTCTGAGTAAATCTAATTCGAGTCATTTTTCTGTTCATCCTGGAGCTATCAAGATGTATAAAGACTTAAATGAGCTATATTGGTGGTCTGGTATGAAAGGTGAAATCACGGGCTTTGTGGCTAAATGTTTGGCCTGCCAACGGGTTAAAGCTAAACACAAGGTGCCTACTGGTCTCTTGCAACCTATTGAGCTTCCAAAGTGGAAATGGGAACGTATTAGATAGATTTCGTAAGTGGTCTACCAATGACACCAAAGCAAAATGATGCTATTTAGGTCATCATGGACCGATTCACCAAGTCTGCTCATTTCATTCCGGTAAGGATGGATTTCAGCTTGCCTAAACTTGTTGAATTATACATTCGTAAAGTCATCCATTTGCATGGAGGCCCTATGTCCATTATTTCTGATCGTGACCCACGCTTTAAATCCCGATTTTGGATAACCTTACACGAGGCTTTATGAACCCGAGTGCACCTAAGCACTGTTTTCCACCCGCAAAATGATGGCCAATCTGAAAGGTTTATTCAGGTAATCTTATATTTCTTTTATCCATGTGTATAAGTATTTCGTATCAATCTCGATTCTTCCTTGAAGATTCTGAAAGATATACTACGAGCCTGTGTTATCGATTTCGAAAACACGTGGGAGAAGTCTCTGCCATTAGTGGAGTTTGCATACAACAATAGTTACCAAGCTTCGATTAAAATAGCTCCTTATGAAGCTCTTTATGGGAGAAGATGTAGGACCCCTCTTTGTTAGACCGAGCTTGGTGAAGGCAAGGTGTTAGGCCCTGACTTACTTCAAGAAATCGAAGAAAGGGTAACCATCATTCGTGACCAGCTCAAGGCTGCGTTTGACCGGCAGAAAGCTTACGTTGATTTGAGAATGAGAGACATTCAATATGACGTTGACGAGAAAGCCTTCTTTAAGGTATCTCCGTGGAAGAAGATCCTTTGTTTTGGCAAAAGGGGGAAGCTAAGTCCTCGTTTTATTGGCCCATTCTAGGTGATTGAGAGAGTTGAACTTGTTGCCTATCGACTGGCTTTTCCTGAGGAGTTAAGTCACATCCATAATGTCTTTTATGTGTCTATGCTACGAAAGTACTGATCTAATCCTTCCCATGTGATCAAGCCGAAATTTGTAGAGATGCAGTCCAATTTGACGTACGAGGGGAACCTGTGTAGATCCTCGCACGAGAAGTTATGAGACTTCGAAACAAGTCACTGGCTTTAGTAAAAGTTCTTTGGAGAAGTCATGCAATAGAGGAAGCAACGTGGGAGCTAGAGGAAACAATGCAAAAGTAGTATCTTTATCTTTTCGGGTAGAATGAAAATTTGAGGATGAATTTTTCTTAAGGGGGAGAGTTGTCACACCCCAAAAATTGGTCTAGTCAGAATTAGGTTCCGGTGATCAGAAATTTTGTACCGGTTATGCTCGAATGATGTAATTGCCAAATCTTTGTACCCAATTTTGAAGTAATAAAAGTTATTTGGGCTTAATTGAAGTTGTTGGACCTTTCTGTAATGAATAAAATTCATTTAGTGACTAAATTGTGAAAATTCAAAGTTGGGGTTTTATTAGAAATGCTAAAATTGTTGAAGTTGAGCTAGGCGTATCAATACAGTAGAACATGTATCGATACAACCCAACTGTTTTAACTAACTTAGCCAACTTAGCCTAGTCGTATCGATACGCCATAAGGTGTATCGATACGGGTCATTGTTAAAAACTGGTTTAGTGATTAATTTGCAAGAATTGGAAATTAAGAATGATTCACCTCTTTGCTTGCCACCCCTTCACGTGAAATTGATTAGAAAAGAATGACAATTAGTCATCAATTGTCAAAAGTTGGAGAATGGTAAGAAAAGGTGTTAATCAATGGTTTAAGCAAACCCTTGGCTAAGGGAAACCTTCCTATTGGCCCTTGGTGAGGTGGGAAATGATTAAGGAGTATAGTTTCTTAAAATGAATAAGGAAAAGCCTATTTCCTTGTTTTGAATCTCCCGAAATCAAACTTAACCTTTGATTGAAGAAACCAAGCACACACCTCCATTGTCATCTTCTCCCTCAAGCTCAAGCAAGCACCTCAAGCTAACACTTGATCTTTTTGTGTTTTCAATACACCATTTGAAAGCTTGTAATTGGGTAATTTGAACCCTTATATCAATTTGATGACTCCATCAATCCTTAGAGTTTAATTTCAATATTTAAGTCTTGAATGTTCAAGCTAAGCCCATGTGTTAGAAAGTCAATTTCTTTGTTTCAATGTTGTGTACGAGCTTTGGTAAGCTTGAAAAAATGTTTGTGAATCATTAGTTTCGATCCTAATGTAATTCTCTAATTTTTAACTAGCTCAAGTGGTGGAAGACAAGCCATCTTTACCATCTTCGTTACCGAGCACTTTCAACAACAATGGGGTACTATTCGAGAACCTTGAAGCCTCCGAGTACTGGGTGAGTGTAGTTGTTTCTCGGGATCGGCTAGGTGCCATCCCAGTTGCATTTGTTTTGTGATTATGTTGTGTCTTCATTTGAGTAGCTCAAGTAGAGCCTACAAGATGTGAACTCCATGTGGCAAATATGGTAAGGTCATCCTATTGTTTTGATGCATTACGATATGCCATGACTTAATCGTTATATGATATACGTGAAAGTTGATTAATGTTAACATTGATACATGTGGAAATTGATATATGCATAAAGGACATGATATGTGATTTAGAGCCAAGGCTCAATTTACAATTCGATATGATACGGCCTAAGGGCACAAAGGTAAGCTTCATGGTGATATGTGTAACCTTGGACACTTGTAGACTTTGGATACAATTGGCATGCCATAGGATTATTTGAGCTCACTATGTAAGGGATTGGACTACGGTCTGGGCTACGACCTATATATGGGGAGAAAATGTTGGATTGTGTACGGGACTCCGAAGCTACGGCTCAAGACTAAGGCCTATTTCCAATATGTATGGCGTAACGGGGAATCCACGTATCCATTGGTTGCTATTGTCCAAGGAGAAAATGAGGAATGTGCGTTTTGCATTTGATACATGAAATTACTATATGTTGTTGTTAAGCATGAGTTGCATATGTTAATGATATGTATATGCCATTCAAGCATGCTTACACGTTATACACGCCGTTAAAGAACTTAATGCATTTGTTATAACTACCTCACTAGGCTATGTAAGCCTAATATTTGTGTATCTCATGCATTTCAGGACCTTGAAGAAATTCGAGCCTTAATCGTGTGGTTGAAGTTGCAAGTCACTCCCATCAACCATATGTATGTTTACTTTTGTTTTGAACTCCTAGTAAGGCGGCATCAGGCTTAGACATGTTAAACTTGCCCATTTTGTTATGTGTGTAGTGTCTATGTTTTGTATTTGCCTTAGAAGGCCAAAATGGTATGTTACTTGTAGTTAAAAATAGCTTAAAATGCATGTTTGGGTTGAAAAGGTGAAAACTTTGTAAACGGATTTGGTTGGTCGTAAAATTTAACATACTAGTAGATTAAGTAGTATAAACTTGATGGTAAAATTTGGTAAAGTTTGGACATTGTTTGATAGGTTAATTTGAATAAAAAAAATAGCTAAAATCTGTCATCACATGGCAGGGCGTATCGATACAGGTGATGGTGTATCGATACGGTCTTGCATAATTGGCCTAGTCAACATGAGTCAAAAGGGGCGTATCGATACGGCATAAGGTGTATCAATACAGATTTTGGTCACTTGAATCTGGAAAAAATAAAGGTATCGATACGGTTATAGGGTGTATCGATACGAAGTCAACGTAGTCAACCTGTATCGATATGGTTCCAGCTGTATCGATATGGGCTTATTACCCTTAAATCTGGAATTTGAAAATTAGGCTTAGCATACCGATACGGCCCTAAGTGTATCGATACGGTGGCGGTTAATTCTGTTAAAAGAGATAAAATACAGTTTTGCCTTGATTACAAAATGCTCACCAGAAATTTTATGGTCTAATTGGATAGGTAAATGACCTTTGTTTGTAATGGGATTTCACAGGCTAAAAATTGGAAGGTTAGATTTCAGATTAATAACATGAATTTTAGTTAACGACCCTTAACTAATAAAAATTTACAGTTTTGTCCCTAAGTTTGAAAAAGTTTAAAATTGACCCCAAATTGAGTAAGCTATTAATAAGTTAGTTCGATAAGTCGTAAAAGAGATTAATAAGACATTCTGAATAAGTTGCGAACTCTGATTAAGCTTCCAATTCCCGGATATGTCTTCCGATAACTTTTTCTGACTCAGTTCTCTACCAGGCTGGGAATGGGGTGTTACAAAGATGACCTAAGCTCATTCTAATGGTAAAAGTGAGCGAGCAAGTGATTTATTGGGATTAATACATAATGATGTATGTGGACCAATGAATATACAAGCCAGAAGAAGGTTTTTAATACTTCATTACTTTTACAGATGACTTCAGTGGATATGGATACATTTACCGAATGCGTCATAAATCTAAAGCCCTTGAAAAGTTTAAGGAATTTAAAAATGAAGTACAAAATCGACTGGGAAAAACATTAAGGCTCTTTGATTAGATCGAGGAGGATAATACTTAAGCTTAAAGTTTGGTGACCTTCTTAAGGAATGTGGGGGATTGTCCCACACCTCCTAGTACTCCACAATGGAATGGAGTTTCTTAAAAGAAGAAATCGAACACTGTTAGACATGGTTCAATCAATGATGAGTCACGCTGATCTTCCAATTTTTTTGGGGGACATGAGCTAAAAATAACTGCTTTCACTCAAAATGGTGTTCCATCTAAATCAGTTAAAAAGACATCATATGAGATATGGACTGGGAAACGTCATAGTATGTTTTTTATGAAAATTTGGGGATGTGAAGCTTATGTTAAACATAAGATGTCTACAAAGCTCGAACCCAGATCTCATAAATGTAATTTTGTGGGTTATCCTAAAGAAACTAAATGATATTATTTCTTCAATCCTACCAAAAAAAATGTTTGTTGCTCAAACATGAATCTTCCTAGAAAGATAATTTGTTTTTTGGAAAAGAAGTGAGAGAAATATTAAACTCAATGAAATTCGAGATCAGCCACATATAATTGAATAAGAGATTGAACAACAACAAGTTCCACAAGTTGTTGAGGAACATTAAATAGTTTTGGAAACACAACCACTACGAAGATCTTTGAGAAAATGCAATACGCTTGAGAAATATGGATTTCTTATCACAATGCATGGTGATGTTCTCTTTATGGATCAAGATGAGCCTAGGACTTATCAAGAAGCAGTGATGGGCCCAGACTTTGAGAAATGGCTAGAGGCCATAAAATTCGAGATGGATTCCATGTCAAAAAACCAAGTTTGGACCTTAGTTGTCCCACCTCTAGAGATTAAGCCCATAGGGTGCAAATGGGTTTTCAAAAAGAAAACCAACATGGATAGTAATGTACAAGCATACAAAGTGTGATTAATCACTAAGAGTTTTGGTCAAATTCATGGTATAGACTATGATGAAACCTTTTCACCTATTGTTATGTTTAAATCTATTTGGATCTTACTTGCGATAGCTGCATTTTATGATTATGAGATAAGGCAAATGGATGTTAAAACCGATTTCCTTAATTGAAAACTAGATGATGATGTGCACATGAAACAACCTGAAGGTTTTGTCGATCCAAAAGATGCAAAAAAATATGCAAGCTACAAAGGTCTATTTGTGGATTGAAATAAGCTTCTCGAAGTTAGAATCTTCATTTTGACGATGCAATCAAAGAGTTTGATTTTATCAAAAATGAAGATGAGTCATGTGTTTTCAAGAAAATTAGTGAGAGCACTTTCATATTCTTGGTACTGTATGTGGATGACATATTGATAATAGGAAATGACATATCTAGCTTACAGTCTATGAAAACTTGGTTAGGAAAAATGTTTTTCCATGAAAGACTTTGGTGAGGCAACATACATATTAGGAGTCAAGATCTATAGAGATAGATCGAGACGACTGCTAGGACTGATTCAAAATACATACATAGCAGAAGTAATGAAAAGATTCAGTATGGAAGAATCCAAAAGGGGGTTCATACCTATAAGACATGAAATTTCACTCTCAAAGTAAATGTATCCTTCAACACCTCAAGAAAGAAAGAGAATGAGTAAGATTCCATATGCTTTTACAATTGGATCTATCATGTATGTCATGCTATGTACTCGTCCAAATGTATCATATGCTTTAAGTATGACAAGTCGATACTAGGTAGATCTCGATGAAGGTCACTGGGTCGTAGTTAAAAACATCCTTAAGTACTTAAGAAGAAATAAAGATACATTCCTTATATAAAGAGGTGAGGAAGAGCTAAGTATAAAAGGTTATACTGATATCAGCTTTTAAACCGATAAGGATAATTCACGATCGCAATCGATTTTTGTGTTCTGCCTTAATGGAGGCGTTGTGAGCTGGAAAGGTTCAAAGCAAGATACATTAGCTAATTCTACAACAAAAGTTGAGTATATTGTATCATGTGATGCTGCAAAAGAGTGTTAAGATCAAGAAGTTCATATCTTAACTAGGGGTTGTGCCAAGCATTTTGAATGCTATAGATCTACGTTGTGATAACAATAGAGCCATCGCACAAGCAAAAGAACCCAGATCTCACCCACGATCTAAATACATACTTAGGCGTTACCATCTCATTCGAGAAATTATAGATCAAAGAGATGTGGAAATATGTACAGTACCAACAGATGATAACATTGTCGATCCACTAACAAACCCTCTGACGCAGCAGAAGCATGATCATCACACTAAGTCACTTGGTATTAGATACATGAATGATTGGTCTTAGTGCTAGTGGGAGATTGTTAGAGTATGCCCAAAGACTAATCATAAGATGATTGTAAACGACATTTGTTTTTACCTTGTTCATTCATAAAGAGGCATTGCCATTATTATTTTTAGTTACAATTCTGTGTGCATAAATAAACTGAATTATAATAAAATTCTTAGAATAATATGATTATTTTTAAATTTTCTTAGTCAAGTATTATTGTGGGAATGGACAACAATAACGCATTAAGACTAATATGTAGTTGATTGATGACAAAGTGTTGTCATTGACATGGAGATGTCAAAATCAATACATAAGTATGTGTTAGAGAACGACATATTGGACTGACCCGCTATGAGCATGTTTCTTGGATTATTATGTGACAGCCACAACATTGCTCATAGTGATAACTACATGTATGATCATTATACTTGAGATCATCATTATTTCAACATCGTGAGTGACATATTTTGATACAGTCAAATGTGTGTTGTAACTGACTACTCTATAAAGGCTGATATTGGATATGTCACAATCTATATAGTGGGATATAGTTGATCAAGATAGGATTTGTCCCTCCTACATAATAGGAGTAATATCGTAGGCCACTTGATTAAGTGGGACTATAAATGCATGGTCATGCTCGAATAAGTTGATATGAGATATCATAGTTATTCGATTTAAATTAATATATATATTAAAATCCTAATTAAAGTTTAATTAGGATTATATATATTAAAATCCTAATTAGTTGAATTGGGATTATATATATTAATATATATTGAAATCCTAATTAAGTTAAATTGGGATCATATATATTTAATATATATATTGAAATTCTAATTAAAGTTGAATTAGGATTATATATATTTAATATATATTAAAATCCAAATTAAAGTTAAATTAAGATTATATATATTAATATATATATATATTGAAATCCTAATATGAGTTGAATTAGGATTTCAAAAGCTATATAAAGGCATGAGAGATCTAACAATCATTAATGCTTTTGAAAAAACCCTCTAAATAGTTTAGAGAGTTTTATATGCTCGTTTCAATTGGGTGAACTACGTAGAGGTCAGGGCGTTATCGTTGCGGCTTAGGAATCGACATCGTGGAATCGTGATTGAATATCTATCCAAATTCAGAATTCCAGATTTTAAACAAGTAATTCTTCACCCTTATTCACCACAATTCGTTCCTCATACATGGATCTCTAGTGGTAATCGCCGGATAATTTTTCCGTTGCGCCATAGAGTGTATCGGCGTGACCCAACATTCCCCACCGTCGATTACAACCATCGAGTCTGTAGCCATCGTACCATTGCTTGTTTTAGTAAGATCCACCAAAATAACTTCAAGCAAACCCGCATTGTTGACGATGACCTTAGAAACCTCATCAGGTTCAATTTCATGACGCATAGCAATGAAATTCAACTAAGAATTGACATTATCCATCCACTCTGTAAGGACCGATCGATTTATTGTCTTAGCTTGGGCCGGTTTAAGAATTGTCAACCCTTGCTTACTATTTTCTTTGGAAAACTTTCACTTTGACCCCATGATTCTTAACACCCGAATTCACCTCTAACGTTTTCTTCCCATGACCATGCTCTAGAAGAGAAACTACCCTATGATTTGAGTTATCACGAGAAGATTGGTTTTCTACTAGCACAACAGTTTACCCCGGCATCATAGGAACCACCTCCGCCCGATTGGCTTCATTCTTGGAAGGTTTCAATTTCTTTAGCGGGTTGGATGCAAGATACGTCGTGTTCTTAATTATGCCTTGGGATTGGTCATTGGTTAGTTGAAGCGAGAAAGACGATTCTGCTCCCATAGTAGCAGTCACATGTGCATTCGGTGAATCCTCCATAACCAAAGTCCTTGCTGGCGCATAATCCATACTTTCCGAATCCAAAACAGCATATCGTGATCCACCATGCCCTGCAGCCACTTTATTTTTACTCCTAGTTCCCTATGCATTATTCTGAGGTCGCTATTTACGATTATCAACAATCATCCAGGGCCCAAATAACTCATCCGACACATCTATAACAAATATGTTGTAACCCCTCGTATTCTAATTTCTGCACAAAATCATCTATCCCAATACAAGGCACCAGAGGCTTATTCAAGCGACCATAATCGCTAGATGCACAAATTTTCCCCATTCCCCAGCCTGGGTATTATAATCAACTTTCACCATATTCCCTATAACCGCAACAATTCTTCTAAACAAAACCTTCGAGTAGTACAGATATGGAAGCCTCGGAAGCCAGACCCAAACAATTACATGTGAAGGACGCTTTTCCGTGGTGGAGAACGAACGACTCCAGGGTTGTACAGTCAAATAACTACCATAGATCGTCCAAGATCCCTTAGTTAAAACCTTCTCATAATCTCTCAGATCCTCTAACCGAACCAGGAAATAGTTTTATCTAGGTTGATCACCTGAATCTCACCTCGAGGATTCCATAACGCATGTATCCGATTTAACAGAGTCCGATAGCCAATATTCCTCCCTAGCAATCAGAAAATAACCGTTTAATGCATACTTAGATTGATTTGATCATAAACATGCTCATAAAATTTAATTTTTGGAAAACTTCCCGATCGATCAACAACACAGTCCTCATCTCGCACAACCACCTTGCCCGGTATATCAGAACCATCCTCCACTTGCTTGCCCGCCAAGGAAAGGTCACGAACCATATTTGCATAAGAAACCCTAGTTTTCGAATCCGCAGATACATGACCCTACGAATGAACCTGTGTTGGAT
Source organism: Hibiscus mutabilis (assembly GCA_019671005.1). Taxonomy (NCBI): domain Eukaryota; kingdom Viridiplantae; phylum Streptophyta; class Magnoliopsida; order Malvales; family Malvaceae; genus Hibiscus; species Hibiscus mutabilis. The sequence continues at coordinate 55,004,124 of CM033718.1, read as the reverse complement.
CAGTCACTCCATCGATCCCATCTGCTGGGGAACCATCGACATCCATCTCAATAGCCTCAAAACATTCCACAACATCCTCGACTTCATTGTCATTCCTACCTTTCTTAGCCATTATGAGATCTTCCACAGCCGGAGGAGAACCCGACCGTTCCAAAGCCGGCACGACCAGGATGTGGGAAACGCTCTCGGGAGGACGATCCACATCATGAGCATAGGAAGTCAACGTAATCCCACCATCTGCCGTTCCTTCGAAATCGCTGCTAGAGGAATTAGGTTAACCATCGTGATTTCTATATTATGATTTTCTATATATTATTGATAATATAAATATATTATCGCCAGGAACATTTTGGGTGTTTTTTTAAATAATATATATATATAAATGATATTATTTATTTATATATAATATTTTATATTATTTATAGTGTTATTTATTTCACAAAATCATATGAACTAATTTCAAGTGTAGTTTGGCATATATAATATTTGTCGTAAAATATTATATAATTTTTTGTAAGTTCAATAGTTAAGGCTTACCCTTTGTATTTAAAGGTTATGGGTTCAAACTTCCCCTAAGTGCATGGGTTATATTATTTTTTTTCTTCTAGCAAAACAACACCGTTTTGAGTTAACGGTTTCATTAAGAATTAATAGCAATAGCGGAGTGACATAAACGAGTCAGGAAGTAAAGTTTAGTATTAGATTTGAACATTTTTAAAATTCAGTTGTATTTTCGAGTCAATGATAATAGTTTAGTGACATCTGGTGTAGCTTATCCTTTAAAAAATTTAGACGATTTGGGCGATATTACAGGATAACCCCGATTTGTTATCATGTCTAATAAGGATAAAACTAATGGAATTGGATGACCCAAATCAAAGTGATTACAAGTTGAATTATTAGCTTTATTTCAACTTTTTATATCCGGACAATTTCATGAAGAAAAAAAATATACATTTTGGATGTCCAGAATTAAGATTGACAGTATTCTCAAACCTTTTTTTATACGATTTAGTAATATTTATATTACTAGTATAAATATTAAGATTTAAGTCTCATAAATATAAACAAAAAAATATTTTTTAATCATTCGATCAATTAAAAGATCTTAATAACTTTTTTATTACAAAAAAATCAATATATTTTTTGAATATAAAGATTTCAATATTTTTAAACTTTAATCCTTAACTATATCTACTCAATATTATTATTCCTTGAGAAATTTTAATTGCTTCAAATTTTATCTTATACGCCCTATTTTGTTTTAGGAATTATGCGCCCTATATATAAATAACCATGACAGACCACATCAAAGAAAGAAGAATTCAAAGTAATTTTCATTAAATTTTGACTTGAGCATCTATTTTAGTGTTGGAAAGATTCTATATTTGTTTGGAGTTTATTTATTTATTTTTTAATTTTCAGTGGTATCTTTGATTTTTTTAAAATTTGAGTATTGATGTTTCTAAAGACAAATTTTTAGAAGTTTCATAGGTAGTCATCCTATTATTGGCGTTTTATCAAAATATCCTTATTTTTATATTATTTATATATTTGACACTTTAAAAAATTAATTATCTCATGAAACTTGTCTAATTGGTAGGGCAAATCCCATAGTTTTTATTTCTTTAATGAGAGCCGATAACGAATATCTCATGAAACTTATCATATCAACTAGGTGAGTTTTATTAAAAACACAAAAAATTCGCCATATCAACCGGACGAATTCAAACAAATAGCGCTAAATCAAAAATTAATATTTTTGAATATCAGATGCGTAAATAATATAAAAGAAAATTTTGAATAAAATACTCGATTATTGAGTTTCTTGCACTAAAAATGACAAATTTTGGTGGATAATCCAACTCCAAATCAATAACGGGAAATAGGGTACGTATGGGAAATTTGAAGATTTACGGTAAATCTACAAGGATTGAAGAGGACGCCACCTGCAGGTGGCGTTTTCAATTTATTTATATTTTTCTGGTTCGTGTGGAAGGACGCCACATGCAGGTGGCGTTTTCTCTCTATTTTCTATGCTTTTACGTTGGTCATACGAGTTATGCAACGGCTAAGCTGCAACCAAATATATTTTAAAAAAATTAAGACGCTAATAAAAATATATTTTAAAAAAAATCTCACAAATTCTTTAGCTTTTGCCGTAAATTCCAAATTTCCCCTCACATACCCTATTTTCCCAATATCCACCAAATTTTGCCCTAAAAAACAATATTCACGAATCATATTTTTTTATCATTTTAAAAAGAAAAAAATTAAGAAAATTTGGATTCTTTAACAAAACAGTTTTGTCACGTGGCACTTTTCTATTGCACCACATGACAGTTTCTTATTGGGACACGTAACATTAAGATAATGGTGAAACTTTTGTTCAGGGTCTAAGTTGATAAAAATGTTCTCTATGTAGCAAAATGAGAAAACTGAAAAAGTTTAGGGTCCAGTTAACCCATTTATATTATAAGCTTTTTTCTAAAAGAAAAAAAAAATCCCATTTGTAATATCCGTTCCACTCTCGCATTTTTGCGTTTTTTATCTCTATTTGAACGATATTATAGTCCCAATCGACGAATAGAAAAGGCAGCCAAAACCAAAACGATGGTCTCACCGGCGGAGCCACCGCACCACCAAATCCACCATAGCCTCACCAACTTCCTCCACACAGCCGCCGCTTCTATCTTCTCTGTCATGCCCAATCCCAAAACAACGCCGTACCTTCCACCTTCCAAAATTTCCGTTCCTCCTGTCATATTCGCCGATTCCCCTCTCCGCCTCACTCCCTCGCCCTTCGAGTCAACTCAACATGACTCCGTCTCTTCCAAATCCACAATCAAGGGCGTGTCTTCGGCCGAGTCCAGCTCCGGGTTCTCATCAGAAGTCAGGGTTTCAGGAGTCACTTCCAATGGAAAGAGTGGTGGCCCCGCCTTCGTTGGCCAAGTCTTTAGCATGTGTGATCTTTCCGGCACCGGTCTTATGGCTGTTTCAACTCACTTCGACATTCCCTTTATTTCTAAGAGGTCTTTATGCTTTACCTTAATTCACCTGCCTTTTTTGTAATTTTAGTCTTCGTTTCGAAAATGGTAGGATTTGAAAAAAAAAAAATCTAACAAAAATAGATTGGATGTTAGTTTGTAAATATAAGAGGTTTTCCTTTTCTTTTTTTTTTTCTTTTTGGTACTGCAAAAGCTTATAAGAGATTGGTTCTGTTTCCTATCATTTGAAGTCTTTTGTCTGTATTGATGTATAGAACTCCACAGTGGTTTAAGAAGATATTTTCAAGTATTACTAAGAGCGAAAGGAATGGCCCTGTTTTTCGTTTTTTCATGGATTTAGGTGATGCAGGTATGGTTTTTGCTTTCATATGGGCTTTTGCTAATCAGTTTAGCCAAGCTTCTTTTGGTTGGAAAAGTAAAAATAAAAATTGCAATCTAACAAGACCTTTTTTTTTCTTAGTTAATTATGTCAAACACCTTAATATTCCTAGTGGAGTTGTGGGTGCTTGTCGTCTTGATTTGGCTTATGAGCATTTCAAGGTAAAGTTAAATCGATTCAATTGAAGCATCTTCATGTCTATTGAATGCAAATTGTTGCTTGATTATTAAATAAGTACTTTAATTGTAAGGGTGTGAATTAATGTTGTGGGAGTAAAAATGAGATGAATGTGGATGCTATTGAATCATATATGTAGAAAAGCAATTTTCTAGCTTTAGGAAAAACTAAATAACGCATAAAAATAAAACATAATTTAAGTTTCTGCAGAAAAGAAGAAGAAAACAGAATTGATTTTCTGTTATTGAATATTTTCGAAAAATTACATCCCTCTACAGTGAATTTATAGACTCAAGTATTGGACTTTAGTTACAATTAGGAGTCCTAAGTACACAAGACATCTAACTCTATCTTTTAGGAAGTAAACTTTAATTTAAACTACTATTTACATGAGGACTCTAACTCTATCGGATAATCTAACAATATATGGTATTTCTTTAGCGTTCTCTGCAACATCTTAATGTATGCAAGAACTATTTTTCTTCTGATTTCTCATTTCGTTCCTTGTTGTACCATATAACATTTAAAAGTTTATTGCATGTAAAATGTGAAATAAGAATGTCCTGGTGAATGAATAATCTCGTGGGAAATTTTTTACCCTTAGTAAAGTGCACACTAGGGGACAATTTTTGTAGTCATCCTGAAGAATTGGATAGCTGTATTTGAGTGGACTATAATGTATAATTTTGCATACTGTGCATGATGCGCTAATCAAGATTTTCACTAACTGGTCATATTATTGGTTTTATATTTTCTGTTGTTTTTCTAAAGTCTAATTTTGATATTATCATGATACTCTTGTGCAGGAAAAGCCTCACTTATTTCAGTTTGTTCCTAATGAGAAACAGGTGCGAACTTATTGTCAGCATTTACTATATGGAATTGTTTTTATTCTCCTCAACCAATTAGGCCTTTATGATACATTGGCATTTTCGTTAAGAGAACATTTTCTGCTCTCTCAGGTAAAGGCAGCCAACAAGCTTCTTAAGACAATCCCACAAAATGGTGAAAGGAGAAAGGTTGATGGTGTTCCTGTTTTTGGTGCTGAAAACTTGGATATTGCAATAGCTACTACAAATGGTATTAAGTGGTGTGTTCTTCAAATTCTCATGTCAATTGAAAAAGTTCTCTATTTTTATTGCACTATCATATGGGAATTTGCATATCTTTAAAATTTTGTTTGTCTGTTTGATGCTTGTCTAGCTCACTGTTCCTTTCATCAGGTATACTCCATACTTCTTTGATAAAAACATGTTGGATAATATTCTTGAAGAGTCCGTTGATCAGCATTTTGATGCTTTAATTCAAACTCGCCACATGCAACGCCGACGTGATGTAATTGATGATAATTTGGCAGCTGAAGTGATTGAAGAAATTGGAGATGGCATGTGGGAGCCTCCAGAGGTACTGATTTCCTACTCCTAAGATTTGCATTGTCAAATATTCTCCATGTTATGGATTTAGAGACCATGTGTTTTGTGAGATAGATTGGATAATGAAATGTTAAAACAGTTCTCATTTATCAATCAAATTTGACCCTATTTTCTAATTTTGGAGTCTTGTGAGAAGTAGGTGTAGTTTTTGCTTTTTCTGTAGTATTTTCCAGTATCAGGTGGGACTTTCATCTATTTTGTCTACTCAATTGTATGTTTGTCAAATAATCCACTGCATATTACCATACCACAAGGACAACGGACAACCAACATAGGCTTTCAAGAGAAATAGGAGACAATGTTGGATGCACCTAGTTTCTTATTTTCTTATAACCGTCTGAATATTTTGAGAAGAAAGGAAGGGATATTATAAGAAGGGAAGAGAATTCAAATTGCTTGCTTGAAAAAAAAAACAGTATGCTTTTATAAGCTGATAATTACAAAAGTAGAGTTTAACTAGATATCTTTTTCCTATCTTCTATCTCCTAAGAAAATTTATCTTTCTAAAAAGATAAAATTTAATTCTAAAGTATAAGCAAATTACAATTAGAACTCAGAATTTAAGATGATTAAAAACTCCTTTTCTAATTTAAATCACGACAGCTTTCCACGCTCCCCCTCAAGCTGAATGTATATGTTATACAAACCCAACTTGGACTTTAGTCCATCAAAGCTCTATCTTGGAAGAGCTTTGGTAAGAATATCCGCAAGCTGTTGTTGAGTTGGAACATAGTTTAATTTCACAGTTCCATTGTTGACCTTTTCATAATTAAAGTGTCTTATGGCTTATTGATTATCACTCTATATCTTGAAGTGATCATTTAAACCAACCTTTACCTCTTTTAATAGTATTTGAATCCACATTCCCGAACAAATTCCTGAAGCAAGTGCTCGAAATCCAGCCTCCACACTACTTGAGTTTACATATTGCGTTTTGCTTCATGTGACTAGATTGCCCCAAACAATAGAGCAATAGACACTTGTAGAACTCCTTTCAATTAATTCTCCCGCACCAACTTGCATCAGTGAATACCTCTACCTCACAGTTTTCACTCTTTTTGAAGTGTAATCCGTGTCCTGGAATCTTTTAGGCAGCTTAGGACTCAATTGACAGCCTCTAAGTATTCTTCATGTAGATCATTCATATGTTGGCCGGCAATGCTTATGAGTATGCAATACCTGATCTAGTATGTGAGAGAAAAATCAACTTGTCAACTAACCTTTATTATTGATCTTTTTAACTAGAACTCCCTCTTCACTCTTTCTTAATTGAAGATTAGGATCTATGGGAGTTTCTGTTGGTTGGTTTGAACCCAAGCATACTTGTCTTGTTTAACAAGTATAGCACGTACCTCTTTGAGAGAGCATGATTCTTGCTTTAGACCGAGCCACCTCCAATCCTAATAAAGTACTTGAGAGCACCAAGGTCTTTGATTTCGAAATCAGCAAGAACCAATCCTTTTAGCTTGATTTTTTCTTCTATGTCATCTCCAATTGTAATAATATCAATAACGCAAACAATGAGAATAGTCTTTTTACCTTTTGAGGAGGTTTTCACGCATAATGTATGATTAACTTGACACTGACTGCTTTGGTAAACCTGTCAAACCATGTGGACTATTTTAGCCTAGAGAGATTTCCAATGTGCACACTGTGACCATTTGACTAACTTTCTAGGCCTGAAGGTAACTCCATGTACATATTGGTATTCTTGATGTCAAGATATAAATGTCACCCCGTCATTTACTGCTAATGACAATAGTAGTCGAACTGTGTTTAGTTTGACAACAAGAGCAAATGCCTCTTGGTAATCAATCTCATATGATTGAGTGAATCCATTTGCCACTAGTCTTGCTTTGAACCTCTCAATGCTTCCATCTGCCTTGTATTTGACTGTGTAAATCCACTTGCAAGTTGCATCCCATTGTTTTCTTTCACTTGCATCCCATACGCTACATAATATACATATCTCTCAATATGATGAAGATTTCATACCTGGTTGGTGTCAAGTTGAGTGAGGGATGGTGTTTTGGTTTGAGTTGATTAGTAAGGTGCTTGTTTTGTAGGTCCCCAGATGATATAAATCATATATGACAAGTATGTTTGGCAAGTTGATAGGACTTTGGATTTTTATTATTAAACAAACGAGGGAATAGGTTTGCAAGATTTAGGAACATACTTGAATGGACTTGTCCATTTAGAGAAGAATTCCTTTCGATCAAGTAAAATCTACCATAAAATTCAGCAATCCACTAACTGAAATCCATAAAGATTGGAATAGAATTCAGTGAAGATTCAAATCACTAGATAATTTATAACAGAAATTAGATTGCAAGTCAATTTTGAAACATAACGACAGAAGATAGAAGGTCCTTTGTTAATTGAACTGATCCAATCCCTTCCACTAGGTTGTGGGCTGAATTTGTGAAACAACTGAATTCCCCAGTCATGTGATCAGAAGCACGAGAATCGACCATCTAGGATTTCATTCTTCTGTTGTCGTACTAATCTCTCAAGCATTGAGGGGCTGATGGATTCATCTAGCATCAATTTACTGTCGTTGAATATCTGGTTTAAGATAAGAGTGGTTGGGTAGCTGATACCATGTGAATATTCTAAGGAGAAAGGAATGGATAGTATTGGAACTTAGGAGGGGAGAGAAAATTCAAATTGCTTGCTTGAAAAATAAAAACTAGCATGCTTTTATAGGCTGAGAATTACAAAAGTAAAGTTTAACTAGGTAACTTTTTCCTATCTTTTATCTCTTTAAGAAAACTTATCTTCTAAAATGGTAAAATTTAATTCTAAAGTACAAGTAAATTACAATTAGAACTCAAAATTTAAGATAAATAAAAACTCCTTATCTAATAGTTTTTTTGCTTATGGAAGCTTTCCACAAACGGTAATAGTGGGGTTATTATTTGTTTGACTGTATTGTCCTTATATCCCAGGTACAAGAAGTTATGGATGAAGTTGGTCATCCTGCCATACCTCTGAGTGTCATTTCGAAGGCTGCTGAGATTCAGCTTTTTTATGTTGTTGACAAAGTGCTCCTGGGCAATAGGTGGTTACGAAAAGCCACCGGCATTCAACCAAAATTTCCTTATATGGTTGATTCATTTGAGAGAAGGTAAACCATATATCACTTTCATTGCCATTCATTGATGTTAAGTGTTACAACAGTGATGTATTTTTTCCTTAACTTCTTGAACCAAAAAATTCCAATAAAATAAAACTTATTCACTGTTTGCCAAATTCACCACTCATGTCCCTTGGTGAGGTTTTAGAATGGTTAAATTAAGTTTGACTGTTAACGAAGCATTGCATTATTTGCAATCTTTCATGTGCTCTGCAATTGAAAACAGGTCTTATATTTCATTTTCATGATCCGTAAACTTGTCCTCCTAATTACATCAGAATTAAGAAGTTTTGAAGATGTTTCTTCCCCTGTTGCAGGAGTGCTGCTTCTTTTCTTAGAGCCTCTCAGTCAGCCACATACCTTTCCAACTCTGAAACAGATCGTGGAGCTTCAGAGATCAAATCAGTCGATGATATTAAAACTGAGAACGGACAGAGACAAGATTTCCGGTTTCCATGGTTGAAACAAGGGGAACCTAAACAGAGATCTGATGCAAGGTGCCACCACAGTGATTGTTCGTATACCTGTCTTCATTATTTCGATCTTACCTGTTAAATTCATCTTCTTTTGTTATTTCAGAGTGGAGAGCCCATCAAGCGAATGCAAAAAGAAAAACTTGGAATCTAACCCCTTTCTTCCAAAGGTTACAATGGTTGGGATCTCAACAGGAGATGGACAGATGAGCAAATCTAGTTTGAAGAAGACTATGGAAGATCTAACCCGAGAGTTGGAGAAGACAGATAAGGGAAATGGCACTGGTAGTGATACGAACGAGTTAGAAGTTGAAGATAGAGATCCATTATTCGTTGCAAATGTGGGTGATTATTATTCGGGGTTGGCAAAGACAGGTCCAGCTCGATGGATTCGAGGAGGTAACAACTGAAGAACCTCGTTATCTATGATGGTTATCAGACGCCACGGTTAAACTTAGTTACCAACATCCCCCGCCCCTGTTTTGTACGTCTAAGTAGGTAGATGGCGATACGGCGCATTCACATAGAGCTTTGCGTGAAAGAAATTTAGGTAGGGGGGTGGGGGGGGGGGGGGAGGTGTAGGCAATTAAGGGAGTTGTATTATCCGTATGGCGTGTGATTTTGGAAATTGTTTCCCGTTCCTTCCCTGTATAACAAACATAATATAATAAGCATTTTTACCATTTACCATTGCTTCTGACCTTCAGCTTCAGCTTCCGTCTGCTATGTAAATGTGTCATGTTCTTGTTCTGATCAGCACAAACTCTTTGACTCATATTATTGTATTTATAATTTTGGATAATTTTTAAAGATTAGAATAGACGATGACACTATCATTAACATATGACCATGAGAAATTTACTTCCACAACTTTTGATGTAACATTATAAAATAATAATGTAAATGTGAATATCTACAGTTATTTGAATCCATGACATTCTAAATGATTTGAGTATGATATTTGAAAACATTTAAACAAAAATATTGACCATGAAGTAATAATTGTTTTATTACTTGTTAACATTTTTTAGTATAATATTGTACTATGGTTTCAACTTCTGGTGATTCCTTAAAAAGTTTCCCTTCTGTTAATGTTATTTTTAGACATGTTTTAAATTAAATTCAACCTGGCTCCTAGACATATGTTTTGAATGTTCAATGTAATTTTTTTAAAAAGAGCAAGAAGTTGAATTTTGTTAAAAAGTAAGGGGGAAAAAAGCTAATAATCACATAATAAAAAAGATATCACTTAAGTTTATAAAAAATAAAAAAAAAATCACTTAAGTTCTCATAGATATCATCCAAAACTTAATCTCATACAACTCACTTGTAATCACGACTTAAATGGATAAGAAAAATAACAAATTCCAAGATTGATAAGCAAGCAAGATACATGTCCCACTGCCAAAGGAATTGGGTTCTCAACAAAAGCCGAAAAATTGCTTTTATAAAAATAATAGTAATAACTAAAATGGTAAAATTTTGATAGCTTAAAATTAATTTTACACAAACTTATATATTAACATTATAAAACTTAAAACATACATTTTTAACCCTACACTCTAAACCTTATACCTTCAATTCTAAACAATAACCTTAAATTATAAATCTTAAAACCTAAGCCCTTAAACTTTTAACCCTAAATTAAACACATAACCCCTAAAATTAAAGGCTTGTGTAGAATTTACACAGTCTGTGTATCAATTTTTTTTTCATAATTAAATTGTTAGACGGAGAAGCATACACTTATAATTCAAACTAAAAATAATTTTTATATTTAAAATATAGTTACTATTCCATGCACTGACAATGATTTTTTTCCACAAACATGACTAATTTAACTATGAAAACTAAAATCCTAAACCCTAAATCCTAATTCATAATCACTAACTCCTAAAACTAAATTTTAACCATAAACTATAAATTCTAAACCCTATAACCTAAACCCTAAACCTTAAATTGGATCCATTTGCAGAAAACAAATTTTTTACTACGGTGCATGGAATATTTTTTCAAAAAAAAAATATACTAAAGATGTTCATTTGTTTACAATGTTTTCTTTATATATGAAGGGCAAAGACCTTAAATTTATGTTCATGTCAAGTATATGATGATATAAGCCTGGTTCAGTTGTTCACATTACCGTCTCTTTAAGTTTCAACTGCCGATATCAATTTAGAATGAAAATGTAACATCAGTGATGAATTTGCCAAGAAAAACAAATCGGTGACCGAATCAGAAATAGAATAATAGTTGGGTGATTAGGTAGGTTGTTTTAGCCTTAATAAATTAATCAAGTGGTTTCCGAGATCCTAACTCTCTATTTTTATTTGATCAGTTTACCCCCGACTCAAAAACAAAGTCGATCATCTTCTCCCACGCTTCTCAGAAATCAAACCCCTCTCTCGTCTCTCTTCTAGAGGCTTCCGTTTCTTGTTCTTCTCTCGGTTTGCCCTTGCAATGGCGTCCGATTTGGAGGTCAAAGCCAAAGAAGCCTTCATCGATGACCACTTCGAACTTGCGCTCGATCTTTACTCTCAAGCCATTCAACTCAACCCTAAAAACGCTGAACTCTACGCTGACCGCGCTCAAGCCAACATCAAACTCAATAGCCTCCCTGGTATCTCCTTTCTTTCCCATGATATCTTATTTTATATATGTATTTTGGAAAAGATTAATTGTTATTTGTTTATTTGTAATTTTAATTTGCGCAGAGGCTGTCGCGGATGCAAACAAAGCAATTGAGCTGGATCCTTCCATGTCTAAAGCTTACTTGCGTAAAGCGTTAGTAGATTTTTCTACTCTCTTTTCTCTCTCTTTATTTTGGTAATATGGTTTGGTCCAATGCTTTTGTTGTCTATGCATAAATAGTATGGATGTTGCTGTTTTTAGGTATTTATTTCTCATTTCCTTTCACGATCTGCATTAAATTAACTGTTTTAATCGCACCTTTAATATAATTGCTGAAAGATTTCCTGAACTGTTTTGATGGTGATTATTGTAGGAAATTATAGTTGTTATAAATAGATAAATTGTATATTCATACTTTTCCCTACTTTGTTTATTGCTTCTGAGGCAATTATGTAGATTCTATAAATAATAGGTAAACCAATGTCTACAGTACGGCATGTATGAAGCTCGAGGAGTATCAAACCGCGAAGGCTGCGTTGGAGAGTGGCGCTGCTTTGGCACCAGGAGAGTCAAGATTTTCTAAGTTGATCAAAGAATGTGAAGAGCGCATTGCTGGTACTTAGCTTTTAATAAGGGCTTTTAGGAAGGAAGGAATTTGTCCACTGAAATTCGTATATATTGAAAAATACCTATAATGTATTAAGAGCATTACTTGTTTATTAATTTGTGTTTGTTTAGAGGAAAATGGCGAGCTACCAAAGCAGATGCTGAAAGAGGTGGAAACAAATGTCGTACCTCCAAAAGAAGCTGAGCCTGTTCCAATGGCAACAAATGCTGTACTGGTGAAAGAAGTGAAGCACTCGTTTTACCAAAAACCAGAGGAAGTGGTTGTCACAATATTTGCCAAGGGAATACTGCAAGAATGTGTTAAAGTACATTACGGTGAACAAATCGTAAGTTGCATACTAAATCATCTGTCTCCCTTTTGCCTTTTTTTCCTTTTTTGTGCTTCTGTCCTTAAAATGTTAATGAGTATATAGGCTAATGATATGCTATCTTTCTTTGTTGCTCTGCAGCTAAGTGTTGCCATTGAAGTTCCTGAGAAAGATGCATATCATTTCCAACCTCGATTATTTGGAAAGGTATTACATGAAATTCATGTTATCAAGATTCTGGTTTGTAAGAGAAGTATGTTGAATGTGTTTGGCATTTTATTTCTTGGCAAATGGCCAGACATGGAACTCTGTAGATAATACTGGGGATATTGAAAATATAATGCTGAAGTGTGGATTGCTATTCCGTTTAGTAGTGACAAACAATTTTTTTGTTGAACCTTTTGCTATGTTATTGCATCTCTTATTTAGATGCTCATTTTTTCTGTTTTGTTTTGCTATGTTTGAACAGATAATACCTGATAAGTGTAGATATGATGTTTTGTCAACCAAAATTGAGATTCGGCTGGCAAAAGCTGAACCAATTCACTGGCCATCCCTTGAATTCAGCAGGGAAGTTGCTGCCCCCCAAAGGGTTAATGTATCTTCTGGTTAGTTGATATCTGTTGCATGTTGTCTTTATTACCTGATGTTAAACCATGAGACAACAAATGTCTGAGCATGATTTTGCATCCTGTACTGACTTGTTAATTCTCCCTGCGCACTTTTATGCATGCATGTGATGCTGTGTGTATGTTTTTGCAGTTTTGGACCTATATGTAATTGTAGTGTGAAATATAAATGTTTATTTTCCCTGTGCACTCATGGTCACGTCATAAACTACTTCTGTTTGCAGTAACAGCAAATCAAAGACCGGTGTATCCATCCTCCAAACCAAAGAGGGTTGATTGGGATGAAATTGAAGCTCAAGTAAAGAAGGAGGTATGTTGAGCGTGAAGCTAATTATTTTCCCCTTTTCTTTTGTGCGTGTGTTTTGGGACAACTTGCCTAGAGGAAGTTACATGATCCTCTGTGGCTGGCTTTCAGGAGAAAGATGAAAAACTTGATGGGGATGCGGCTTTGAATAAGTTTTTCCGGGACATTTATAAGGATGCAGATGAGGACATGAGGCGGGCCATGCAAAAATCTTTTGTAAGATTTTACCCCCAACGGATTGTTTAATTTTGTCCCTCAAATATATGCATAACTTTGGTTATGGGATGAAATAATTGAATAGATTATGGTTACATTAATTGTTCATCTGCCATGGCCATGATATAATTGCAGGTGGAATCAAATGGGACAGTGCTTTCAACAAACTGGAAAGAAGTTGGTGCAAAGAAGGTGGAAGGGAGTCCTCCAGATGGGATGGAAATGAAGAAGTGGGAGTACTAAGCTCTTTGTTCTAAATGGAGAATATTGTAACTTTGGTCTGTGGTTGTTTTCTTTTCTGAAATATAAATTTGTATTGTGTCTGGTTGGGCGTGCGTCAAATGTCGAAATCTGCTCCCAACAAGGCAACAACAGGTTGATTAGTTTCTGTGTATGTTTAAGCTTTCTATTGTTGTTCGTGCAGTTGTTTTGGTCGTTAAACATTAAACATAACCTGTGTCGTTGGAACTCTGAAGTTGTGCAATGAAAGAACGGTGACTTCTTAAGTTTCTTTTTACAAGTTCGATATGCTTTATGAAAAAGCTATTTTGATGAATTGTTGGATGCCGGTTCGTTAATATGCATCCATAAAATTAGAGTAAGGTGTTTTTATAATCCAAATGATTACAATCATCGTTGTAGGATTGTGATTGCTTTGCTAGTGGTTAAAAATCATGGGTAGATATATAATTTGGTACTTAAACTTGGATTTTGAATTTAATTTGGCATCTAAACTTTTTTGGACACTTGAATTTGATTTTTGAATTTTTTTTTAATTCAACTAAAAGCATAGACTCGACTTTTCGGAGGTTGGTTATGAAAATGGCTAATTGGTCTAAAATGGTAATTACACGGCCTTATTTAAATCAATTTGAACCATGGGATCAATTTTAGGTGCTAAATTGAAATTAAAAAAAAAGGAAGTTCAAGAGTCTAATTGGATAAGAGATTTAGGTGCTAAATTGATTTTTGAGGTCAAGTTCATATATTTAAATAGACAAAAAAAGACCTAATACCACATTGAACCTTAGGCCAAATTTAGGTACCAAAATATATATTACCCAAAATCTATACCCGTAGATTAAAGATGATGCAGTGGCAACATTATTTTTTTAGCCATTTTATGAAAATGGTCACTATCAGTTCTGATCCAGGTTTAGTTCCTATACTTTAATTTGATATCATTAATTCCATTTACTAATTTACAATGTCATAAGTTAATCCACATATTTAATATCATTAATTCCTCCCGTTAAAAGCCGACATAAATATCTTAGAAACATCATTCCAACACTCAATGATGTTAACTATTTAAACTAAAGTGTCATTTAATAAACAAAAGATTAAGTATTGAATAATTAAAAGTTAAATTTTATAAGTACTAAATCTATATTATAATTTGATCAACAAAATTTTAATTTATATTATAAAACGATTTGGTATATTAGCAAAATTTAAATATCGAATACAATTATGCTATTTGATAAAAAGAAAATCTTGATCTTTTAAAATTATTTATTTTGTAGATATAATATTTATATTATTTTGGATAAAGAGGAGATTTTTTAAATATAATTAAAAAGTAAAATAATATTAACTTATTTTTAAATGATTATTTTTTAATATTATAGTGTGATTATATAATAGTATATATTCTTTACTTTTAGCCATTTGAAAAGCATATACTCTATTAAAAAACATATACTTATATACATCGTGTAAACAAGTTGTTCGAACCCGTGAGCATTTCTATATATATGTGTATATATATAGTCATTGAATGTATGATAAAAAGAAGAAGCAATTGACGTTATTCAATCCAATTTTATAGATTTATAAATAACGTATTTGAATATTAGATTTGTTATGCCTTGTTACGGTTGCTATATGTTAAGTGCAGCGATGTCCCTTTTTTATTTTCTCATCGCTAAATAAAACGAGGGTTTTCGAAGGTGTTTGAAAAGTGTTTGTGATTCTTTTGGACATAAAATATTTATTCCGTGAGGTTTTAAAAAACCGCATTTTTTTTAAAAAAATGGAGTCGCCACCGGCCACTTAGGTAGGCCGGACACCATAAAACCAGAGATTCAAAAAGATTGAGTTCGGGAGTCGGTTACGGATGGGGAAGGATTAGCACCCCCACACCGCCCAAAATTGGTACTTTAATAATTACCGCTTTATTAATATTGGATTTTCCGGATTAAAGTGACGATTATTTTAAAATTCGGTCATAATTGCGAGTAAATTTTAAGGGCCCCGTTATCCGAGAATAAACGCCCAACCACTATCACTACGCCTGATACTGGCCCCGTTTACGCTCGGATAAAAGGGCACCGCATTAACAATTTATATACCGTATGCAATTTTAGTGACAAAAATATAAGACATAGCAGATAATTTAAGAACAATAAATATTCACATAATAGAATACTAATCTAACATATATGAAATACGTAATTAAAATACACATATACATACCAAGCTTAATATCAGATAAAGCAAACTTAACATGCCACAATAACAAGGTAGGAATAAATACATATATAAACGAACATATATTTCAAAAAGACATACATACTAGTAATAAAACATATTTCAACATATATGGGACAATATATCCTACAAAAAAGAAAATACACTAACATGTAACCTAAAAAGCCAAGAGAACATACACATATAAAAATATATAAAACATGCTATGTACAGACCAACTAGAACATAACATACTTAATACTGAATAACCGGGATAAAAAAGATACATAACTATCATAAGCTTAATACACATATACATGTAAACATAAAAATACGAGGCATATACGAAGGATATAAAATAAGACAAAAGAATACATTAACATATACGATTATAATACGAACATGAGTATTTACAAAGAAACATGACTGAAATGAAAGAAAAATAAAAGTCAGTGGCAGAAATTAAATAACAATAATATGTAATTTAAGGACGAAAATGCGAAGTAAACGGAACCTAAAAGGATCAAAACTGTAATTGGACCAAGGGGCAGACCCAAAATGAAAAGTTCAAAAACGCGGGATGGTTAAAGGCGTAATTTTACCATTTGAAAACTGATTCGGTGTAATTTAGGGACTGGATTGCAAGATTTTGAAATACAAGAGGGACCAGAGTTGGAAATATACCATGCGACAAGACAAAAGTGAAAATATTGGAAACGCGGGGGGATTTAGTGTGTAATTTACCCATTTAACGAAATAATAATAACTATATAAACCCTATTTTTAGGCCGAAACCAATTTTTCCTTCATTTGCTTCATTTTCAGTTTTTATAACCAGCCCTTGTTCTTGTTTTCTCTCATACCTCCCCCATGAAACCCAGAATCCGGCGGCCGGCCGCCGTGTTCTCCGACGCCGGCCGTCGCTAACCGGTGCCGGCGAGCCTAAAAAACCTACCAAAATAACCCCCGTCTCACCCTCGACACGAATCAGAGGTTGGATTCAGAGGATACACCTCTATTTGCCCTAGATCTAGGAAATACGAAACAAAAAAAACCTATTTTTTTAACCCGAAACGAAACTATAAGGGGTCTCCCCTTCCCTTCAGTTCACCGTATCTGGCTTGGGGAAGCCGAAAGGCTTGTCACAGAGGAGGGGAGACCCACAAACGGCGACGGTAAGACCACTCCCTCTCTTTTTTTACTTCTTTTGTGTATGCATGCAAAAATAAAAAAGGAAGCGAGTATTTGGGATATCAATATGGCCATTCTAGATTTGTTTGAGCGGATAAAACGGCGAGCAAACCCAGTACCAGCTATTTTGGCCGAGACCTTTATTTCTCTAAATGCCAGTCGAAAGCACGAAGAAGGGAGTTTTCGAAGATGCGCACAACTGTTACAGGTATGGATTCAGAGCCACATGTGGAAGACACCGACGAGGGTTCTACCGGGAATATCCTTCCGAGATTTTTCGCCTTTACAAGAATACTTAACAAAAGAGTGGGGAGAGGACTTGAAAACAAGAAAATGGACCGGTTTCTTCAGAAATATCCAAGGCGAAGACATAGTATGGAGGGTCCTGTGGCTCGGTAGAGTTAATTACTTTTTATATAGTTATGGTGATTTCAATTGGTTGATGATGTTAGGACTACATGGAGGAATTGCTTGTGCCCCACTTCTGGTGTCCCGACAATTCGGATCGCGACAGTTCATTCCCAACACCGCCGGGTTAAGCCGAACTGAATTTCTTTCTAAATGGGAGTTCAAAGAGAAAGTTCAGACTATCATGAGGGCTTGGGACCATTGTTACTGGATTAGGGTGGAAGGAGACAACGAGTACATGACCACCCCAGACTACGATCTTTGGAGACGTTTGAGGGTAAACGATATGATTCCTGAATCTGATCAAGGACCAATAGTGTCACTCGAAGAGCTTACAAGGGTGGTACCGTCTGAAGCTGATATCTTACAGAATGAACTCGAAGAAATTAAAAAGAAAATGGACATCCAACAGACTCAGCATGCGAGCGAGCTCTATAAGGCAAGCTTAGAGGTTGACGAGCGGGATGGGATAATTAGGCAATTGAAGAAATTAAATGCAGATTTGAGCGACAAGAACACTCTTTATCAAAAAGATGCCTTTCTATTACAAGCAAAAATACAGAAGGCCAGCCGGAGTCAATTCATAGCTGTAGAAAGAGAAAGAATGAACGACATCCGTTTAGTGGAAGAAGAACGAGAAATCAGCAAGAGAGCGATCGAGAAAGAGATAGAAAGCTACTGTTTGGCTATGGAGGAAGAAAAACGGTCCGCCAAGAAGGCCATTGATCAAGAGAAAGAAAGATTCAGGCAAAAAATCAGCAAGAGAAAACAAGTTGTCTATCATGAGAGAGAAAGCGTCGCCGTATGGAAAAGAAAGTCCATGAGTAGCCGAAATAGACTGTTAGAGATGCAAAAACTGTACGATGACACTATTCGAAGTCTGGAGCAAAGCCAAAGTCAGAATGGCGAATTAAAAGGAAAGTTGACGGAAGTTGAACACTCCCTTCGAATGTACTGCCAGAGAAATAGCTTCGCTGAGCTGCAAGAAAGAGAGCGCGAAGTGGGCGTGTTACGAGCACGAATTGAGTCCCTCGAAGCAACTGTTGAGGATTTCAAGGAAAGAATTAGTGTGCTCGAGAAGGCTGCAGCCGAAGGCGACACCTATTGGCAAAAGAGATTGTGTGACGCTGCCCGGATGGTACAGGACAGGGACCAATATTACGCAAACCTGATGGTGGACATACAGCGAGTCGCTAGGCATGTGAATGATTTAGCTGTCGAGGCTGAGACACTCCGACCTTTCATAGTCCCGGAAATAGAAGAAGCTCCCAGGTTCCTCAAGCTACTCAGGGCAATTGGAAAATTAGGAGATAGAGCTAGGGGGCTTATCTATAAGGCTTTGTGTTGTATTTAGCTCTTTTGTATTAGGAATCTTTATTTTGTAATATGAACTTTGTTGTAATCCAGACCCTTTAATTTCCGTGGAAGTAGTTCAAAAGGGTGATTACCAGCGGAATCAGTACCTTATCTGCATACATTCTTGCATTGCATCATGACATTCGCATCATTATACATGCATCTACTTTCTTGCAACCATATTAACATTATGAATATTGTGGCGTTGTGTGTAGTTAACCCGCAATCATTCATCACCCATACTTTACCCGATTACAAAGCAAGCTCATGGAAGACAGGATAATCAATCTAGAAAAGGGCAAAAAGAGCTCGAGACAAGGCTTGAAGAGGCCCAGAGAAGCCTCAGTGATCAGATTGCGCAGTCGCAAGTATCTATAGTATCCGACATAACCGCATTATTGGCTAAGAGTCTTGGAAAAAGAGTCAAAGGAGAAACCATTCAAGAGCCAGAGGGTACCCCAGCTCACTACAAGGTTCAACCAACTGCACCAAACCCGGCTAGAAAGGTGTATATCGACCCTGTAGGAATGTCATCTAGTTTTCAAGTAGGGGCACCTGAAACTCAACCCCTCGATGCTGAAGCACTCTATGAAGAAGAAGTGCCGGACCTGAACATGGTTGAAAGGATCAGGAATGAGGTAGAGAAAAAGTGGGAGGAAAGGTTTCGCCTCATGGAGGAAAAATTTAAAACGTTACAATCTAATGAAGAATCAGGAAATGACGCTAGCGACTTAAGTCCAGTGTCCGATCTTGTCCTACCGCCAAAATTTAAAACGCCAGAGTTCGACAAATACGATTGAACCACATGTCCTTCCGCACACATAACAATGTACTGTCGAAAGATGGCGGCCTACCATAAGGACGAAAAGCTACTGATCCATTGTTTCCAGGACAGTCTAACTGGAGCGGCGTTACGTTGGTACACCCAGTTGAGCAAGGCAAATGTTAAGACATGGAAAGATCTGTCAAAAGCATTTACTGAGCAATACAAGCATGTAACAGATATGATCCCCAGCAGAATTATGTTGGAAAATATGGGGCAGAAGTCCAAGGAAAGCCTGCGGCAATACGCCCAAAGGTGGAGAGAAGTGGCCGCCCAAATTCAGCCACCTATCCCGGAACATGAAATTACGCCGTTATTTGTCAGTACTCTGAAAGGGGCACCCTTTGATCGTCTCATTAATAACACAACGCAGTGCTTTGCTGACTTAATCAAGACTTGGGAGTCCCTTGAACTTGCAATTAAAAGCGGTAGAATTGATGGCGGGGAAGGGTCTCGGAAGTATAATAAGAGAAATGAAGTAAACACCACCAAAACTTATACCGCCCCGAAGAACTTCACAGTCTCACAGCCACAAGCACCTGTGGGAAAAACACAAAACTCGAATCAAAGAGATGAGAGAATCGCCAGAAAATAGAAAGAGAGAAGAACTTTCACTCCCCTACCTGTTTCGTACTTAGAACTTTACTCCCAGTTGTATGAAGCAGACCTGGTCCGTCCATACATCGTTACTCCTGTCAATCCGCCCTTCGTTCTTGGTATAATCCGAACGCGCATTGTGACTATCACGGCGGTACCCCTGGGCATCCCACTGAGAACCGCCTTGCTTTCAAAAAACTTGTGCAGAACTTAATCGATTCTGGGATATTGAAGTTTGAAGAGCCGAGTGTAGCCAACAACCCGCTGCCTAATCATGGGAGTAGAGGGGTAAATGTTATTGAAGAATACTTTACCAGGAGGATTAAGGATGATGTGTCAGAAATCAAGTCTCCTTTACGGTGGGTATTTCAACAGTTATGCATGGCTCGTGTGATCAACAAAGGCAGAAGGGATGTGGAGAGTATTGCGAATTCCACCAGACTGAAGGGCATGATATCCAAGAGTGTGATGAGTTCAAGAGGTTGGTACAACAATTAATGAATGAAAAACAAATAGAATTCTTCGAGGAGCCCATAGGAAAGAAGGGGTCGGACGCATACATGACGGATAGCCCCAAATCTAAATACAGGAAGGATAGACCTTTTATCATCTCTCCTAGGCCAGGGAATGCAGGTGCCTCCCAAGGAGAAACCAGCAAGATAAGCCCCAAGATCATCATTTCAGCACCATCTCCATTCCCATTCAAAGATATGAGGCAAACCCCCTGGAATTATGCTGTAAATGTGACCACGCCAGAAAAACCAGAACATGGTCAGGTAAAAGAGCCTATACTGAAAGACCAACAAAGCCAGAACGATGTGAGCGTTGGTGAGGCAGGCCATTTCACAAGGAGCGGCAGATGTTATTCCTCCGAGGCTTTGAAAGCAACTGAAAAAGATAAGGGGAAGAGTACAACAGTTAGCCCTACGCATATATTTGGAGAAGAACCTCCCCCAAAGATAAATGAGCCGGTAACTGAGGCCCAGGCCAAAGAATTTCTGAAGTTCTTGAGGCATAGCGAGTACAGCATAGTGGAACAACTACGAAAGCAACCGGCCAGGATCACAGTACTGGAATTACTCTTGAGTTCAGAAAAGCACCGGGATACGCTATTGAAAGTGCTGAATCAAACTTTTGTGCCACAAGACATTTCTGTGACAAATCTGGACATGATAGTGGGGCATATCACTGCCTATAATCATATAACGTTCAGTGATGATGAGATCCCTGAGGGAGGAATGGGGTCTACCAAATCCCTTAACATCACTACCCACTGTAAAGGGTATGTAGTACCAGGCGTACTGATCGACAACGGGTCAGCATTGAACGTCTTGCCTATGGTGACCCTGCAAAAACTGACAATAGATGCTTCGCACCTAAAGCCCTGCCACAATTAGGTAAGAGCCTTTGATGGTACGCAAAGAGGAACAATGGGGAAAATTGAGGTACCCCTATTGATCAGACCAACTGAATATGTGATCGATTTTGTGGTGATGGACAAAAAACCATCTTACAGCTGCTTGTTGGGAAGACCATGGATCCACTCCGCAGGAGTTGTCCCCTCATCATTGCATCAGAAATTAAAATTTGTAGTCAAAGGCAAATTGGTCACAGTAGAGGCAGAGCAGGAATTTGTTGCTTCAGTGACATCAGACGCCCCCTACATTCAAAATGATGAAGATGCTGCAGAATGCTCGTTCCGAGCATTGGAACTAGTAAATGCCACGTTCGTTTCAGAGGAAAGTCGGATCCCATACCCCAGGTTATCTAATTGTACCAAGATGATCGTCGCAGAAACTTTGGGCCGAGGAGCCAAAGTAGGAAAAGGGCTGGGGAAGAAATTACAAGGAAACCTGAGACCCAAGAATATGATAACCAAGAAGGATCGTTTTGGGCTAGGTTACCAACCAAGTGTCCAACAGAAGAAATAGGAATATAAGAGGAAGGAGGAGCAAAGAAAAGCCAGATCTAAAGGAGAAGACATTCCATGGACCGATGTCCTTTCCTAGTTTGAAAACCACTTTTGTCTCCGGAGGGTTCTACCAGCCAGGTCAAGATGTTGGAGAGGCAATGAAGGAAAATAAAGTACTCAACCAGGAGGAGATACTCAGTGAATCATTTGAAGGGATGTACATCAACATGATAGCTAAAAAGGACCGAGGCAGCAAAATGTTGACCAACATCTGCCCTTGCCGTCCGGGGAAACACTCGATAACTGGAGCTGCATTGATCTACCTGTAGTTTTTAGGAATAGATCAGAGTAATGCTCCGAATCAACCTTTTGTTTTTGGCCGTAAACAATGGGGATCTCTTGTACGGGGCACCTATGTTAACTTTTTAATTGAAATGAAAATATCCCCACTTTCCTAAAATGACCAAAGTTTCATTTATTTCATTCATGCATTCTTCATGTTCATTCCCTTCATATAAAGCCGTCTCTTTCCCAATACAATTCATTCTCATTTAATGCAGGTCGCTCACGATTGACGATATGAATGATACCGGATCCAATCCTGGGGTGAATTTTGAATGCCCGGAGGTCTCGGAGGGAATGGAGGAAGGATATGATAAGATAGAAAGTGAGGTCCCGGAAGAATTAAAGAGAATTGTGGCCAACGAAGAAAGGCAGATCATGCCCCATCAAGAAGAAACATAAGTTGTAAACTTGGGGACTGAAGAAGAGAGAAAAGAAATAAAAGTAGGAACGACGATTTCCTCAAAAACCAAGCATGAACTGATAGCCCTACTTCAAGAATTCAAGGATGTCTTCGCCTGGACTTATCAAGATATGCCAGGGTTGAATACCGACATAGTGGTGCACAAATTGCCAACAAAATCGGAGTGCAAACCAATACAACAAAAACTTCAGAGAATGAGACCAGATATGTTGTTAAAGATCCGAGAGGAAGTGAAAAAGCAGTTTGATGCTGGATTCTTGGAGATAGCCAAATACCCCGAATGGGTTGCAAATATTGTACCAGTACCAAATAAAGACGAGAAAGTTCTTATGTGTGTAGATTATAGGGATCTGAATCGAGCCAGCCCTAAAGACAACTTCCCTTTACCACATATTGACACGCTGGTTGACAACACCGCAGGACATTCATGGTTTTCCTTCATGGACGGCTTCTCAGGGTACAACCAGATAAAGATGGACCCTAATGACATGGAGAAAACTACGTTCATAACCATGTGGGGCACTTTTTGTTATCGAGTGATGCCGTTTGAGCTAAAAAACTCATGATAGTCTGAACTTTCTCTTTGAACTCCCCTTTAGAAAGAAATTCAGTTCGGCTTAACCCGGCGGTGTTGGGAATAAACTGTCGCGATCCGAATTGTCGGGACACCAGAAGTGGGGCACAAGCAATTCCTCCATGTAGTCCTAACATCATCAACCAATTGAAATCACCACAACTATATAAAAAGTAATTAACTCTACCGAGCCACGGGACCCTCCATACTATGTCTTCGCCTTGGATATTTCTGAAGAAACCGGTCCATTTTCTTGTTTTCAAGTCCTCTCGCCACTCTTTTGTTAAGTATTCCTGTAAAGGCGAAAAATCTCGGAAGGATATTCCCGGTAGAACCCTCGTCGGTGTCTTCCACATGTGGCTCTGAATCTATACCTGTAACAGTTGTGCGCATCCTCGAAAACTCCCTTCTTCGTGCTTTCGACTGGCATTTAGAGAAATAAAGGTCTCGGCCAAAATAGCTGGTACTGGGTTTGCTCGCCGTTTTATCCGCTCAAACAAATCTAGAATGGCCACATCAATGTTTCCTAGAATTCTTGGGAATATCACCAATCCATATATTCCCAAGGCAAGCATGTCTAACTTTTTCTCCTCATCCGGATGTGCAGGTAGGATGTCTCGAATGTTTTCCCATGCAAATACTGTACTATCTCCTCGAAGTCGGATCAAGCCATTGACCCAATCGTCGCTCATTCCGGTAAAGGTTTTGAGCTTGGAAGTGTAATTCTGATTCCTTGGAGGTTTTGCGTAAATCCAATCTTCCTGAACATTTTTATGATTAAGAAGAGTGGTGTATTCTTCTACTGTAGGCATCATGTCCTGTCCATTGAAGGTGAAGCAGCAAAAGGCAGGATTCCAGAACTGAAAAATGGCTCGGAGTAGGGGCTGGTTGACTCGGATGTACATCAGCTGTGCAATGTCACCATAACTATCACGAAATCTATTTTGTAATCTCTGGTCCCATTCTTCCTAGATACTTTGAAGATCCCCTAAGTTATTCTGTTGAAGACTCACATAGGTGTACCCGGCTATCACGCGTTCACTTGGTAAATTGTCCCCTTGGGCCTTCTGGCTGACTTCTGACCAATGTCTAACAGACAAGTTGAGTTCCTCTTTTCTAAGGCACCTTTTTTCCATGGTGAAAGACTTTCTGATCGGGTAAACCACTTGATCCAGTACCTTTATGTAATGCGAATGCAATAATGCATGAAAAAAATAGCCAAAAAAGAACAAATCAGTACCGGATAGAATTAATTAATACACAAATAAAAGGACAAATTAAATAAGGTAAACAAACAAAAACAAAGAAACCTATTTATCCGTCTAAAACACCTAAGGTTATCCGCATGGCTCTAAAGGGGTGGGTTTCTCTATGTTCTCTACATGCAGTGTTGGTGCTAAGAGTAGCAAGGCCCCCGATCATCACCCATCATAGGCTCCTTTCAACCGGGTTCAATTCAGGGGGACCCATTCGCTTATGCCTGCACGAAGGAACGATATCCTTACGAAAGATAAGGTACTCGAGCCCCAAAGGTACTTGCTAGGCCTACACGGGAGAACGATATCTCCACTAAAGCATTAGCATTTTCCCCCCACTTAAAAACGGGTTTATATGCCAAATTTTAAATACGTTAAAATAAACGCGCAATTACAACCGAATATTAATTTAATAGTCACTTTAATCCGGAAATTCTAATATTATTAAAGCGATAATTATTTCAAAAAGCTCGACTCTCTTTTTGTTTTTTTTAAAACAAAAAAATAGTCCCCAGCGGAGTCGCCATCTGTAGCAATGTCCCTTTTTATTTTCTCATCGCTAAATAAAACGAGGGTTTTCGAAGGTGTTTGAAAAGTGTTTGTGATTCTTTTGGACATAAAATGTTTATTCCGTGGGGTTTTAAAAAACCGCATTTTTTTAAAAAAAATGGAGTCGCCAGCGGCCACTTAGGTAGGCCGGACACCATAAAACCAGAGATTCAAAAAGATTGAGTTCGGGAGTCGGTTACGGATGGGGAAGGATTAGCATCCCACACCGCCCAAAATTGGTACTTTAATAATTACCGCTTTATTAATATTGGATTTTCCGAATTAAAGCGACGATTATTTTAAAATTCGGTCATAATTGCGAGTAAATTTTAAGGGCCCCGTTATCCGAGAATAAACGCCCAACCACTATCACTACGCCTGATACTGGCCCCATTTACGCTCGGATAAAAGGGCACCGCATTAACAATTTATATACCGTATGCAATTTTAGTGACAAAAATATAAGACATAGCAGATAATTTAAGAACAATAAATATTCACATAATAGAATACTAATCTAACATATATGAAATACGTAATTAAAATACACATATACATACCAAGCTTAATATCAGATAAAGCAAACTTAACATGCCACAATAACAAGGTAGGAATAAATACATATATAAACGAACATATATTTCAAAAAGACATGCATACTAGTAATAAAACATATTTCAACATATATGGGACAATATATCCTACAAAAAAGAAAATACACTAACATGTAACCTAAAAAGCCAAGAGAACATACACATATAAAAATATATAAAACATGCTATGTACGAACCAACTAGAACATAACATACTTAATACGAATAACCGGATAAAAAAGATACATAACTATCACAAGCTTAATACACATATACATGTAAACATAAAAATACGAGGCATATACGAGGGATATAAAATAAGACAAAAGAATACATTAACATATACGATTATAATACGAACATGAGTATTTACAAAGAAATAGGACTGAAATGAAAGAAAAATAAAAGTCAGTGGCAGAAATTAAAGAACAATAATATGTAATTTAAGGACGAAAATGCGAAGTAAACGGAACCTAAAGGATCAAAACTATAATTGGACCAAGGGGCAGACCCAAAATGAAAAGTTCAAAAATGCGGGATGGTTAAAGGTGTAATTTTACCATTTGAAAACTGATTCGGTGTAATTTAGGGACTGGATTGCAAGATTTTGAAATACAAGAGGGACCAGAGTTGTAAATATACCATGCGGCAAGACAAAAGTGAAAATATTGGATACGCGGGGTGATTTAGTGTGTAATTTACCCATTTAACGAAATAATAATAACTATATAAACCCTATTTTTAGGCCGAAACCAATTTTTCCTTCATTTGCTTCATTTTCAGTTTTTATAACCAGCCCTTATTCTTGTTTTCTCTCAAACCTCCCCCATGAAACCCAGAATCTGGCGGCCGGCCGCCGTGTTCTCCGCCGCCGGCCGCCGCTAATCGGCGCCGGCGAGCCTAAAAAACCTACCAAAATAACCCCGTCTCACCCTCGACACGAATCCGAGGTTGGATTCAGATGATACACCTCTATTTACCCTAGATCTAGGAAATACGAAACAAAAAAAACCCATTTTTTAAACCCGAAACGAAACTATAAGGGGTCTCCCCTTCCCTTCAGTTCACCGTATCTGACTTGGGGAAGCCGAAAGGCTTGTCACGGAAGAGGGGAGACCCACAAACGGCGACGGTAAGACCACTCCCTCTCTTTTTTTTACTTCTTTTGTGTATGCATGCAAAAATAAAAAAAAGGAAGCGAGTATTTACCACTGGACTGACTTTTGTATTTCGATTGTAACTTCTGGTTCGATTACAACTTGTTCTTTTGATTACTACTCTCTGTTCTTGTCTGTTAAAACTCTCTCGGTTACAAAATACTTGTTTCCTACATATATATGCTTGTCTTTGTTTTGGTACAAGTTGCATAATATTTTCTTTTTTTAGATCTGGACTGACATTTCTTTTCTTGCTGTGTTTGACATGTTCTGAGCGCGGTGGTTGAAGATCGGCATGGTGGCGGTGCGGGGGTTCTGCCAGCGGCCAGACGTGTTCTCGGTCGTTAGATCAGATTTGATCTAACGGTCGAGATGGCTTGAAGGACGAACGGCCCAGATGAAGCCTCGATTTGGTGAAACGGCTCCAGATCGTGCCACGTGGAGCTCAGCAGTCGAGGAGTCAGAGTGCGTGGGGCTCACGCACGCGTGGGATATCAAAGCGTCCACGCGTGGACCACACGCGCGCGTGGCACTCGAACGGTCCATACGTGTGGAGCACGCGGCTGCCAGATATTTTAGTCCTTGGTTAGATCGTGGCCGTTGGACCAGATCTTGATCCAACGGCCCACAGTCACCTGCACACACAGTAACTGTAATTAGATAGGGTTTGGGGCAACCGGGCCTTGTAACTATTTATAATTGGACTTGGACTGTAATTTATTTATTTGATTTAATATATATATTTTTGGACTTCATTTTATATATTAGCCCAATAGTATTAGTAATAGTATAATTACAATACCCATACGATAATACAAACGTATATACTTATGTAAACATTAATTAATATAACATACTAGCATACGTACATATAATCATACACATAATTAACATAACATCTATATACATTAAACAAATACGCTCGTACTCTATAGATACATACGCGACACACATATACCATTAATACGTATACATACATAGCTTATAATATACATGCACACACCACACCTTATATATATATTAGTAACACTCATGCAAATAATAAACATATAATATAATAAGTATACATGCAACACTAATATGTATTTACAGGTAAAAATGAGTGATTACACTAAGCCACAACCATCTTTGTAAGGCTATGCCTATACACCCGCCTTTAAGTATTCTTCAACGTCCTTTTTGCACAACATTTCTTTGCTTACATCTAATCGGAAATAAGGTTCTTGGAACCTCTAGACTGTTCAGGGTACATCATTATCGAAGAATCACTATGAACTGATAAGATGATTATTAAATATGCCTGATTCACCAACTAATCTAAAGATGATAAAAATAAATAAGTCTGCCTGATTCATCAATTAATTTTATTTACTAATAGTCAGGGTTAATCTTGTTAGAAAATGGTGTTAATAATCCAAGAAAATAATAAATAATAAAAACAAAATATTAGAATTATTATTTATAAATCGAACAAATCATAAATGTAAATACAATAATATTTGTAACATAAGTTGAATATTAAAAACAGTAATTTAAAACTCTGTACTTGTATTCCGATAGCAATCCGGATGAGCAATATCGTTAAGGCCCGTGAAAACATAGTTTCCTTAAGACAGATTCGTCCGCTCTTATAGTGCTTGAAAAACATTGAACGTCTATCTCCCAGGGTACAACAACAGAATGAATACAACAATAGCACTTCTGCAGTGATCAGCGAACTGTAACCTCGCCTTCTTCTATCACCAAAAATTAGTTTTGAAAATCAAAGAGTAAAACAATAGAAAATTCTGTGTTTTTTTAAGATATATAAAACCTAGTAGGTTTACATGGTATTTATAGGAGTTCACATAGTGAACTACTAGAAATTTTGTAAAACCTATATTTGATTTTGATATAACTGTGTTTAAGGACCAAATTGTAAAATTGGATAAATTTATAAGTACTCAAAAAGTCTCACAAAATGACAAGGATTCGAACTTAAAATGTTTATAAGTCAAAAACTTAAACCCCAAAATATTTTCTAAGTATTTTGATACTCAAATATCCAAAATCGCTCAAGTGTATTGATACGCCCTTAGGTGTTTCGGTACGACTTTTGACTACTGCAATTTTAATTGCAAAATCGTATCAATATGGTTGATCCCGTTTCTATACGACTTTCAACTTGAGAATTCTGGTTAAGCAATGAGTATCGGTACGGCTTCACCTGTACCGATATAGGGTGTTAAGAATTTCAAAATCCTTGCATTTAATATATGACTGTTGCCTTGTCAGTTATTGGAATCAACAAACTTTGAATTTTAGCTAACCCGTATCGATACCCCCTCTAGGAATACCGATGCAATTTTTCTTAGACTTTTACCTCAAATTCCAGTGAACAAAAACCGTACCGATACAGCTATACCGTTTCGATACGAGTATGTTTTTACACTATACTCGTTTTGATACGCCTTCAAGCGTATCGATACTCCTTTGTACAACGGCTATTTCTTCTTCTGGCAGGTACCGATACAATTGCTCGTGTATCAATATGGTAGGTCACCAAATAATATTTATTGCGGGAAGAAAGTAGCCCAATGACTCTATTGATGATCCCAATTAACCAAACGGTTAGAAATCAATAAGGGGGTATAAAATCAAGTCTCCAAAGCTTCAACAGCAACTATTGAACAAGTCTAAAGCATTCAAGCACAAATTCAACCATCTTTGAGCTATTAGAGTTAAATATTGTAACCCACTTGAGTGTTCTTCAATTGTATTAATTTTATTCAAGTTTTGGGTTGAGAGTGCTTGTAATTGGGCAAATTATTCACCTTTGAGAGGTCTTTCTATATTTTCCATTCTATCTTGTAAAAGTGAGTGAACTTGATTAAGCTTTGGGTAGAAAGCTTTGATCGATTGTAACAGTTGTCTCCTTAGCCTAGAAAAGGGGAAGAATTCTTAGTGAATTGTTTGAAATCCTTAGTGGAGAGCTAAGGTAGTGGATATAGAGCTTGTTAGAATCTTGAACCACTATAAATCCTTGTGTCCAACTTTTTCTATCTTCCAATTGCTTTCACTAATTTTTTTATTTACCAATTCACCCCCTTCTTGGCCTTCTGCACCCGATTAATTATCTCAACAATTGGTATTAGAGCTACACTCATTGGAAGGATTAACATCCTCTTGAGTCGATCTAAAGGAGATACATCAATCCATAATCGAGGTCATGTCATCTACTTTTGGCAACAACTTGTACGAGTCTCAATCGACCACTAAACCGCTTTTCTTCAATAAGGACAACTATCCTTATTGGAAGAATCGAATGAGGCTATTCATCAAATCCAATAATTACCTTCTTTGGGATGTAATCAAAGACGGACCATCTATCCTAATGAAGCAAGAAGAAGAAAGGTAAGTTCCCAAGTCCAAGCAAGAAATGACCAATAGAGAAAGAAGAAAGTTGCACATAAACGACAAGGCATTGCACGTGCTCTTTTGTGCACTTGGACTGGATGAGTACTCGAAGATGTCTTCTTGTACGAGTGAAAAAGAGGTATGGAACAAGCTCAATACCACCTCTGAAGGCACCAACGATGTAAAGAAGACCAAGATTGGACTCCTCAATTTGAGCTACGAGAATTTCAAGATGGAACTGGATGAGAGCGTCACCGAGATGCTCGACCGATTCTCTATCATAGTCAATGGTCTCAAGGGTTTCAGAGAAGTCATCTCTGAAGATAAGCTTCTCCAAAAACTCATCCACTTTCTTCCTGAGTCATGGGATAGAAAGAGAACCGCCATCATCGAGGCAAAGGATCTGAAGACCTTGAAGCTCGATGCTCTTATGGGTTCTCTCCTTACTCATGAGATCATGAAGAAAGGTATAAAAGATAAGAAAAAGAGAGAAGATAAGAAGGTCGAGAAGAATGAAGTAAAAAAGAAGAAATTTGGAATTGATCTCAAAGCTTCTTTTGAGGAGAGTGATTCTAGTGAGGAGGAAGATGAAGAAATAGCTATGCTAGCCAAACGATTCACTCGGTTCATGAAATCCAACCGGGGAAGAAAGTTTTATCGAAGAGGGGATTTCAAGAACAAGAAGGAAAAGAAGGATCAACTTATTTGCTTTGAGTGCAAGAAGCCAGGGTACATAAGAACCGAATGCCCCCAACTTAAAAGGAAGAGCTTTGGGAAGAAGAAAAAGCTTAAGGCAAACGTTGCTACTTGGAGTAATGAGGAATCATCCGATGAAGAGGAGCAAGAAGTTGCCAATCTTTGCCTCATGGCCCTCGAAGATGATCCTAAGGTTTATGACAAGTTGGTAGAAAAATATAAGGAAATGATTTTGAAAAACAAGAAAACGATTTTCAATTTGAAAAACCAAAACGATTCTCTATCCAAAACCAACTCCGAACTTGAAAAGAATTTTTTTGATTTACAACAAAAACATAATAATTTTGAAAAGAAAATTCATGATTTAAACAACCTTCTTTCCAAGGTTCATGATGATCACCAAAGGGAAGTTGGTGATTTCAAAGCTTCTCTAAACAAAGTTGGGAAACAAGGTTTTGAAAAAGGAAATTCTTCAAAACCCAACTATGTGAAGAGAAACTTCAATGGCTACAAACAAAGAAGCTTCTCAAGGCCCTCTAAAGGAAACATGATTAGAAGTGTTTGGGTTCCAAAAGAACTCATCACATCTAATGATACTAGTGCCATTGCTTCTTGGATTCCCAAGGGAACCAAGATTTTTGGAGCTAATACTCATGGACCCAAAATGATTTGGGTACCAAAAATCAAGACTTAATCTTTTTTGTAAAGGGCATTGCTACAAGGCCAAAGGTACATGTGCAAATTCATGGTACCTTGATAGTGGATGCTTGAGACACATGATCGGAGACAAGAGCCGGTTCTTGGAGCTAAAACCAAAGAGTGGAGGAGTAATGACTTTTGGTGACAACTCCAAAAGCCACGTTGAAGGAAATAGTTCCATCGGTAATCAGTCTTCCATACTTATTGACAATGTTTTATATGTCAATGGTCTAAAACATAATCTTTTAAGCATAAACCAACTTTGTGATAAAGGTTTCAATGTTCTTTTTGATTTAAATGGTTGTAAAATTATCAACATTGAAACTAACAAAATTGTGCTTATTGGTTATCGCATAGGAAACATATACATGGTGTATTTAGATGACATTCATATGTCAAATGCATATTTTGTTGCAAAAGATGAATATGACTCATGGTTATGGCATAAAAAACTAGGGCATGCAAGTATTAATGTTTTATAAAAATTGATTTCAAGTATTAATGTTTTATAAAAATTGATTTCAAACGATCTTGTAAGAGGTTTGCTAAAATAAAGTTTTCTTTTGACAAAATTTGTGATGCTTGTGTAAAAGGAAAACAAAAAAGAGTTTCTTTTAAACCTATTAATGATGTTTCTACAAGTAGAGTTTTACATTGATCCACATGGATGTTTTTGGCCCTATTAGGACTATGAGCTTGGGTGGAAAATCATATGCATTTGTTTTAGTTGATGATTACTCTAGATTTTCTTGGGTTCTACTTTTAAGTACCAAGGATGAGGCTTTAGAAAAATTCATTACGTTTTCAAAATTTCTCAAAATGATGTTGGTTACTCTATTTCTCACATTAGAAGTGATCATGGAACCAAATTTCAAAATTTAGGTTTTGAGAATTTTTGTAACTCTAATGGTATAAGCCATAATTTTTCGGCCTCTCGCACTCCTCAACAAAATGGGATTGTTGAGAGGAAAAATCATACTTTAGAAGAAATGACTAGAACCATGCTTTGTGAAAACAATTTGCCAAAGTCTTTTTAGGCAAAAGCCACAAATACCACATGTTATATTGTCAACCGAGTAACGATTAGGCTGATTTTAAAGAAAACATCTTATGAGATTTAAAAATCCAAAATTCCTAACATTAGCTATTTTTATCCTTCTTGGTGCAAATGTTTTGTTTTAAACAATGGAAAAGACATTTTGGGCAAATTTGATGCAAAAAGTGATGAAACTATTTTCTTAGGTTATTCTTTAAACTCTAATGCCTATCGAATATTTAATAAAAAAGAAATTGGTAGTTGAAGAGTCTATTCATGTGGTTTTGATGATAACCTTCTTCTGAGGAAGGATTCTTGCGATGATGATAATATAGGAATTTTTGAAGCCAATGATGGTGGGCGATTATCAAAGGTAGATGAAGTTCCATCCAAAGAAGAAAAAGCACAAGATCCATCTCTAGAAGCATTGAAGGACATGGCTCTAGAGGAAAAGGAAGTGAGCTACCCAAAGGAGTTCAACTATGTCAAAGGTGGTGAGATTTTGGGTGATCTATCCAAAGGGGTAACCACTAGATTTTCTCTTAAGAATGCTTGTAATGTTGCATTTATCTCATGCATAGAGCCTAAAAATATCAAAGAAGAATTAAATGATGAATATTGTATATTGTCCATGCAAGAAGAGTTAAATCAATTTGAGAGAAGTGAAGTATGAACATTAGTTGATAGGCCTAGTAATAAGTATACCATAGGAACTAAATGGGTTTTTAGAAATAAACTAGATGAGAGTGATAACACAGTGAGAAGCAAGGCTAGACTTGTTGCTCAATGTTACAATCAAGAAGTAGGAATCAATTTTGATGAAACCTATGCACCCTTAGCTAGAATGGAAGCTATTAGGATGCTTCTTGCATTTGCATGTTATAAATGAAGAAGTGTATGTAGAACAACCACCCGATTTTGAAGATCCAAAATACCCAAACCATGTTTTTATAAATGAAAAAGTGCTTTTCTAAATGGTTTTATAAATGAAGAAGTGTATGTAGAACAACCACCCGATTTTGAAGATCCAAAATATCCAAACCATGTTTTCAAACTTTCAAAAGCTTTATATGGTTTGAAACAAGCTCCTAGAGCTTGGTATAAAAGATTATCAAACTTTTTAATTGAAAAAAGTTTTAACAGAGGAAAAGTGGATACCTCTTCATTAAAAGAAAAGGCAAAGACATCTTAGTAGTTCAATTTATGTTGATGATATCATTTTTGGTTCTACTAATGAATTGTTTTGCCAAAATTTTGCCAAATTGATGCAAGGTGAGTTTGAGATGAGTGATGGGGGAGCTCTCATTTTTTTAGGACTCCAAATCAAACAAAGGAAGGATAGCATCTTCATCAATCAAGCTAAGTATATCAAGGACATGCTCAAGAAGTTTGGCTTAGAGAATGTAAAATCTCAAGCCACACCAATGAGCTCTTCTACAAAGCTTGATAAAGATGAAAGAGGTAAGTGTGTTGATTTAAAGTTATAGATCAATGATAGAATCTTTGCTTTATCTTACCGCAAGTAGACCAGATATCATATTTAGTGTTTGCTTTGTGCTAGATTTCAAGCTAGTCCTAGAGAATCACACCTTATAGCCATTAAGAGAATCTTTAGATACCTTAGAGACACACCTTGTTTAGGCCTTTGGTATCCTAGAGATTCCTCTTTTAGTTTGCATGCTTATTCGGATGCGGATTACAGAGGTTGTAAGATAGATAGAAAAAGTACCTCCGGTCTTGTCAATTCCTAGGCAGTTCGCTCATATCATGGTTTTCAAAGAAACAAAATAGTGTAGCATTATCTATCATCGAAGCGGAATACATATCAGTTGGAAGTTGTTGTGCTCAAGTCCTTTGGATAAAGCAACAACTTTTAGATTATGGAATTGATGTAGGTATTATCCCTCTTAAGTGTGACAAAACTAGTGCCATATGTCTCACTAAGAATCTCATCCAAAATTCTAGAACCAAGTACATAGAGATAAGACATCATTTTATTAGAGATCATGTCTTAAAAATGATGTTGTTCTAAAATATGTAGACACACTGAACCAATTAGTAGGGATCTTCACCAAATCTTTAGACAAAGAGCATTTTTGGTCTCTTAGGAGAGAGTTAGGTTTAACTAGCGTACCTTGAACCTTAGAGCCTTTTTGGTGTTAAAACTTGCTTGAATTTTGGTTGATTTCATTGCTTATGTGTTTTTGCTCCTATATGCATATATGCTCGTTGCTAGGGGAGTATGCATTTGTTTTTTCTCATACATAATGTTCTCATATCATTTACATGCATTTCCATTCAAGTAAAGTCAATTTTTTGAGCACCTTGCAGTCAAAAATGACATTTTTTGCTCAAGGGTACTGAATATTTGATAACGTGTATTGATACGGGTATCTTGAGATAGTTTCGATATAGGTTGACCTATATCGGTACAAAATCGAGTATCGAAATAATTAAAAATAGTTTTGGTACGTTGTTTTGATACGCCATGTGTGCGTATCGATACGCGTAGCCGTTGGAAAGTTAAATGAGCATTAAAATAGGGTTTCCAACTTTAAATCAAATTCTAACTTTCTCTCAAACCCTAGATACGAAAATCCCCTATATAATCCTATCAAATCCCTTTGTTTTTCATACAAATCATAAAATCTTTTCAGGGTTTTTGGTTTTGTCATCAAACTCAAGCAAAATCATCAAGTTTTGTGAATCATCATCTCCTCATTCATCCACAATCCTTATTCAAGGTATAAACCCTATTTTCTTTATTTTTCAATTTTGTTCTTATTTATATATTGTTTGTGTTTCAAAATTTTACATTTAGTATGTATATAACATAGTTTTCAAAGATTTTACAAAAATTCTTTCAAAACTAAAATTTTTCTGTTTGAATATAAAATTATACTCGTATATTTTTCAACATTGTTTTTCAGTTTTTGTTTTACCAAATTTTTTTATACTTGTATATGATTTTAAAATATACGATATAGGTTTTTACTATACCTTTATCATTGGATTAATTATTGGATTGAATCTGATGTTTATGCATACATTGTTTCTGTGTTTTGATTTTGATTTCAAGGTTTTACCATGGCACCTAAGAAACGAGCAAGAAGAGAAATCGGGTCTAGTTCCTCAAATCCTAATCCCTATTTTGAAAAT
Organism: Hibiscus mutabilis; assembly: GCA_019671005.1. Lineage (NCBI taxonomy): Eukaryota > Viridiplantae > Streptophyta > Magnoliopsida > Malvales > Malvaceae > Hibiscus > Hibiscus mutabilis. Next base: position 54,968,160 of record CM033718.1, on the reverse strand, counting down.
GATGGTACTAAACCCAACCTCACCTATATTTTTCAAAATTGTTTTAATGAACCTAGATATCCAAATGCCATGGATCGTTTTAAACAATATCAAAGTGTTAAAATCTGCTGTAAGCATGTGGTTTCTACCCCCTCATGACTTCCAAAAAATTTAATTTTATATATCTTGATTTAATGAATCAATGGAAGTTCATGCATTTTTAAGCATACACGAGATTTTATACCGAAACCTTGTCCTTATTTTTTACTAAAACGCCTGGTGTATTTATAACCAAGATAAATCCGAAGTTGCTTTTATTGAATCTTATCTCATAGGAAAGAAATTTCAAATTGATTCTTCGGTTTAGCAAACTTTTTGGGTTTTGAGGATGTGGGAATAGATGATGATGACTTTTTGGGACATGTTCAAAGTGGCTTCGACCCTCAAGTGGTAAATTCTCCACAATCCGCTAAGCCGATGACTTTTAGCTTTGTTGCTTTCGTGAGGGTAAGCGTCCCAACCTTTCTTAAATTATGTTTGCCGAGATTGTCTTCACCGTGAAAAATTGCCATACAACTCTCGTCTCATCCTTAACTTATGGCACCACTTTGATCTGCTTGTTTCACAAGATTGGTATTGATTACTCCTATGATCTTGCTGAACCTCTCACCGATCCTATTGATGAGCATTCTCTTCACCGAGCTAAGTTCACCATCTATAATGGATAATGGATCTGTATTGCAGATCTCCCTCAAAATGCTCAATCCGATCCGATGGCGACTCCTCAAGCGGTTCCTCAAGCTCTGGTTGCTCAACCTTCCCTTGACGTGCTTATGGCCTATCTTGATGGGAAGTTTGCCTCTTTGGACACGAGTATGAACTCGGGGTTCACTACTCATGATACTCGTATGACATCTCTTGACACTCGTATGACATCCTTGGAGGAGAAATTTACCTTGATCGAGAATCGCCAAGCTTCTATGGATTTATCTCTCACGCTTTTCATGGAGAGTGGCGACAATCTCTTGGAACACATGCTATGGATGAAGGTGAAGAGGATGAAGAAGAAGATGACGATGAAGACGCTCCTTAGACTCTTGCATTTCATGACATATCATATCATATTAGGTTTTATGTTTTTTGAACCTATGTCTTTATTTTATGAACTCCTATGCTTTGGTTTACTTGTTTTGGTTTATGTTTTTAGGAATTAAGTTGGATTTTAATGTTGCTTTGAATTTTAATGATATTTAAGTTGTTTCATTAATGCTTGGAGTACCTTTAATGTTTATATCTTGCTTTATATCCTATTGATTCTGATCTAACAAAAAGGGGGAGAAGTAAAAAAGCTAATTTTTTTGAAAGTTTTTCAAAAACAAATATTTTAGCCTTAAAGAAAGGGGAGTATTTTTTCAAACTTACTTAAAAAATTATTATGGTTTTGTTATATCAAAAAGGGGGAGATTTTAAAACCTATATTTGATTTTGATATAACAAAGTGTTTAAGGACCAATTTGTAATATTGGATAAATTTTTAAGTACTCAAAAAGTCTCACAAAATGGCAAGGATTTGAACTTAAAATGTTTCTAAGTCAAAAACTTAAACCCCAAAATATTTTCTAAGTATTTTGATACTCAAATATCCAGAATCGCTCAGGCGTGTTGATACGCCCTTAGGTGTTTTGATATGACTTTTGACTACTGGAAGTTTAATTGCAAAATCATATCGATATGGTTGATCCCGTTTCGATACGGTCTTCAACCTGAGAATTTTGGTTAAGCAATGAGTATCGGTATGGCTTCACCTGTACCGATACGAGGTGTTAAGATTTTCAAAATCTTTGCATTTAATATATGACCGTTGCCCTGCCAATTATTGTAATCAACAAACTTTGAATTTCAGTTAACCCGTATCGATACGCCCCCTAGGCGTACCGATGCAATTTTTCTTAGACTTTTACCTTAGATTCCAGTAAGCAAAAATTGTACTGATACGGCTATACTGTTTCGATACGAGTATGTTTTTACACTATACTCGTTTTGATACTCCTTTGTACAACTGCTATTTCTTCTTTTGATAGATACCGATACGGTTGCTTGTGTATCGATACGGTAGGTCACCAAACAACATTTATTGCGGGAAGAAAGCATCCCAATAGCTCTATTGATGATCCCAACTACCCAAACAGTTAGAAATCAATGAAGGGGTATAAAATCAAGTCTCCAAAGCTTCAACAACAACTATTGAACAAGTTTAAAGCATTCAAGCACAAATCCAACCATCTTTGAGCTATTAGAGTCAAATATTGTAACCCACTTGAGTGTTCTTCAATTGTATTTATTTTATTCAAGTTTTGGGTTGAGAGTACTTGTAATTGGGAAAATTATTCACCTTTGAGAGATTTTTCTACATTTGCCATTCTTTCTTGTAAAAATGAGTGAACTTGATCAAGCTTTGGGTAGAAAGCTTTGATCGATTGTAACGGTTACCTCCTTAGCCTAGAAAAGGGGAAAATTTCTTGGTGAATTGTTTGAAATCCTTAGTGGGGAGCTAAGGTAGTGGATGTAGTGCTTTTAAAAGCTCGAACCACTGTAAATCCTTGTGTCCAACTTTTTCTATCTTCCAATTGCTTCCACTAAAATTTTTATTTGCCAATTCACCCCCTTCTTGGCCTTCCACAACTGATTGATTATCTCAACAAATTTTGACCTAATGGAGCATTTATGATTTGAAAATTAATTATCCTTTAAAGAGAAATTTCCAAAACTATTGTCTGAATTAAAGGAAACTTTTAATATTTATCTTTTAATTCCTAAACATAATTTGGAAAATATATGTTATATTTGAGGAAAATATTTAGGTTGAAATATCCTTAGGCCTAGGAGGACCTGGTCGGTCCGGACATCTAATTACCCACGTCATGCACATTTGCACATTTACGAACCAACAAATGATTCCATGGTTTTCCTCAACAATGTTTGGATCAATTTCTCATTTAAAGATCTAAAAATATCAATTTTTCCAACAATCCCCACATGAGTGAAATTGATCATTTAATCAAAAACATCTTGACTCGATGTGGTGATGGATTCTACAATCGATAGCTGCATAGGATAGGTGGGTATCCACCCTTGAACTTACCCTTGTGAAAGTATATTTACTTTATTGGATGATCAATAGACGTGATGTCTTTGAATTGTCTGACATTTGTGTAAACGATGATATACCTCATACAACTACCTCCTTAGCAAGGTTCTTAGTTCTTATGGTTATGTTTATATGGTTGTGAACATCTCCATGGTTCTGCAAGATTTTGAGAGAACTATGCCCTAATAGTCTCTTTGAAGCGGCCCCACTTCATTCTCACATAGGTGACTTATGTTGCTCGGGTCACCGATGCATACAATGGTCATTAAAAGCTTTGATTAGCCTATACCACTTTTGATAACTATTTACATCATAGGAACGGACTTGGGAGAAGAACCCACACAGTGACCGCACAAGGTCTATGTAATTAGGTTGTCCCTTTGAACCTAGATCTTGGGATCTCTAGTCAACTAGGTAGGGTTTTCCTTCACATGGTGCATTAAATTTCCCTAGGCTTTAGTCACAGTCCTTTTGATGTTTTCTCAACTTTATCTCGATTTAACCCTTTGGTTAGTAGATCTGCAGCGTTATCCTTTGATCTTAAAAAATCAATAAAGATAGCTTCATTTGAGATCAGTTGTCTAACGATATTATGTCAACAATGTATATGTCTTGACTTACCATTATACATAAAGCTATGTGCTCTACCAATTTTCGCTTGGTCATCTCAATATATGCATATTGTGGGCACATGCTTTGGTCATTCAGGAATATCCTCCAAGAAATTTTGAAGTCATTTGGCTTTTTCTCTAGACTTGTCTAGAATTACAAATTCAGATTCCATGACGGATCTGATTATAACCGTTTGTCTTGAGGATTTCCATCCACTTATGACTTTGATATCTTGAATATCAGATATCCAACTGGCATCGGAGTATCCTTCTAAATAGTAGGATCTCTGGAATAATGCAATCCAAGATATCGAGGATATCTAAGATATCTCAATACGCTCACAATTATTTTCCAGTGATTTTCACCTAGATTGCTTGTGAATCTACTTAAACTACTAATAGTAAAAGCAATATATGGTCGAGTTTAGCTCATGAGATATATTAGACTGCCTATGTCCCTTGCCTATTTCACTTGGTCAATATTTTAACCTTTATTCTTGGACAAATCTTGGCTTGTGTTTATTGGAGTTTTGACTATACCAGAATCATCATTGCCAAATTTCTCAAGAATTTGTCAACATAGCGTGACTAAGTCAATATGAGACCTTCAGGCGACCGTTTTGATTTGGATGCCCAAAATCATATCGTCTAATCTCATATCTTTCATGTCAATCTTGAATTTGACATGCCTTTGGTACATTTACCATTTCATTGTTACTTATAACAATTAGTATGTAATTAACATATGATCATATATCTTAATGTCGGTAGGTTCGACATACACACATTTGTCACATTTATTTGCCATCATGTCAATATCTTAGTTTTAACCTTTTGTTGAACATCTGGACTATCTTCATTGATAGTCTCTAAAGTTTATTTCGTTGAACTTGGATCAACTTCCTTAATTTCAAAGAATGAGGCATTCTTTGATTCCATTATCATATTCTTGTGAATCTCGAGGTTCTTTGATTCGAACACAAGAAATTGATATACATTGCTATTATATGCATAGTCAATGAAAATACAGTCCACCATTTTGAGACTTATTTTCGTTTACTTTGGTAATGAGTTTATTACCTTTGCAAGACACCCCACATTTTTAAGTACTTATAGGAAGGGTTTATTCACTTTCATAACTCATATGGTGTCTTATCTCTTTAATTGTGAGTAACCTTATTTAAAAGGTAATTAACTTATAGGATAGCTTCCCGCACATGTTAAGCACATGATAGTACCAATGTTACTCATATAGAGCTTCTCCCCATCATAATCTTTTAATTAAGTTTGAGTTTCAACATCATGATCATAGAGAACAATTTTCTCTATAGATTCATCTTTGCTTTTAAGCAAATGCACATAACACTATTTTTGTGCTATCGTTAATAAAGGTAATAAATGTATTCCTTCAAACAATATTTTGCCGTGTCAATCGCTATGCCACTAACATTAAACCTCGTTTGGAAGTCTATAGGTCGAAGACTTGTTCTCTATTTTATGACATTTGAAGCATTTCCCATGAAATTTTACTTCTTGAACACACCGCCCTTTTGGTCTCATATAAGACATTGTCTACGGTTTGTTTTCTTAAAGTCCTTTTTGACTTCCACTATATTTTCCCTGGCAATATTTGTCACAACAATATTTTCCTTAGCAACATTTAAAGGTGGTAATAATATTTACCTTATCATCTCTAATAATAGGAGGATCATCCTTCAGATCTTTGACCAGTTTAACATGGTCAACTAGATAACATTCTTTGTTGCCATGTTTTGAAATTCTTTCCATGAATCTCACTGGTTTTCCATTGTGACTCATAGTCATAAACTAGAAACATACATTATAAATCTATTAAACATAATAATGAATAATGCACCATGCAGGTAACTTATGAAAAGAGAGGTGGCGCACTAGGCATGCTTAAATACCAGGTCTTTCAAAGAATTAATCCTAGTGCACTTTCATATTTTTTTCAATAATCCATTTATGGATCCCATTCACTTATGCTTAAGGAAGTCCTTAAAGTCGTTCCAAATAAGGGTTAGCTTTTCAAATGACTAACGCCTGAACGGTTTCACTTATAACCATTTCTTTTGCAAGAATATCGTGAGTGATCAATTAAAGTCATTGCCTTTGATTCACATAAATTTAGAATCAATCATCAAAAATTAAGAATTTGGTAACTAATAATTTCTTAGCACCGACATCTTCCATTTTGTATTTATGGTCCAACGACCCTCACAATTCCTTAGCCATTTTTAAACACTGTACATTTCATAACATGCATCAAACTAGACTTTGAGTATGTAATTTTAACATAGAAAACAAAATTCTTCTATGCTTTGATTCAAGGCCTCGGTCGAAATCAACGCTTTGGATTTAGTAACCAATGTTACATCCAATAACAAATTCTATTAAAACAGATTTGTTCACTTTGTTTGAAGGGAGATCGAGTAAACCCGTTAAAACAACAAGAATTAGATTTCCAAAAAAAATTATTTACAAGATCTCAATTTGCTGAACAAGATTCTCAATAAATAAATTCAATGATTTATTTATTTTATAAGGTAGAATCATACCAGATTCTGAAGAAAATAAATTTAACAATTTATTTTCCTTACAAAATTAGAATCAACGCAAGATTCTAAGGGAAATAAATTCAATGATTTATTCTCTTTTTTTCCAATATTATATCTATTGTTTAATGATAGGATTAGAAGCACTAAACCTGACACAGAGATATTAAGTCAACTCGATTCTGTGTAACAAACAAAAATCAAAAGGAAATAATCCTTTGATTTTAATTTCGTTGATTCTTGTTTGGAAAGAAAGATCAAGTAAACCCGTTAAAACGACATGAATTAATTTATGTAACGAATTATTTACGAGATCTTTATTTTCAAAACAAATCAAGATTTCGTCTGGATATCATGTTCGTCTCTATAAATTTCTCAAAGGAAATTATTAGTACGAAAATAAAGTCCACAATGTTTCCAAAACACATAGAATAATAATTATTATCATTTAATAATAATCATAAATGTCATAACATATGATATTCTTATCAATGCCATATTTAATATTTCATATTAAAAGGCCAAAAGATAATAAGGTAATTATACTATAAATGTTACCATAATAATATCACAATTAATGAACTGTTTAGGGCCAAATCTTACCATGATAATACTAATATAATATTATCAAAATGATACCATAATTCAAGGTAATAATATTACCATTATAATAATACCATTACTTTTACCTTAGTATTACCATCGAAGAGCACACCACTATGGTCTCTAAGCTCGTGACTTCCTTGGTTCAATTTTGGTGATTTCCATAGAAGAGCGCACCAAAATTTAGGAAATATCACCGTAGTATATAAACCTTGGTGATTTCCTTGATTCAAACTGGGGGCGTGTCTAATATACAGCAGGCTACGGTGCGACACTAACTAAAAATGTTATAAGATATTGAACACGGAACTGAAAATGTTACACTTTTTAATAACATTTTCAGTTGGTGGTTAAGTATCGAAACTTAGCTTCAAGTATCGATACTTTTTTCGCTTTTGATAACATTTTAAGGTTTTGTAAGTATCGATACTATGCGAGCCACAACCGAAAATGTTATAAAAAATGTAACATTTTCAGTTCCGTATTTTCTAATTTGTAACATTTTCGGTATATATCGCACCGTAGTCGTACCGCAACTATGCCCTACCGTAGACTTGCCCTCAAACTTGGCCATTCCTTTCCGGAAGACCAATAATAGATACATGGTAATTTTCCACTAATATAGCCATTGAAACTGTTCGTCTTGGATTAAAATCTTAGAATCTGTCTTAAGATTGTTAGAAAATGGCATTAATAATTAAAGAAAATAATAAACAATAAAAGAAAAATATTGGAATTATTATTGATAAATTAAACAAATCATAAATTTAAATACAAGAATATTTGTAACATAAATCAAATATTAAAAATAGTAATTTGAAACTATTTACTTGTATTCTGATAGCAATCCGGATGAGAAATATCGTTAGGGCTTGTGAAAAAACAGTTTCCTTAAGACAAATTCATCAGCTCCTATGGTGCTTAAGAAATGTTGGACGTCTATCTCCAAGGATACAACAACGGAATGGACACAGCAGTAGCACATCTGTAGTGATCAGCGAACCGTAACCTCACATTCTTCTATTACCAAAAACTAGTTTTAAAAATCACAGAGTAAAATAATAGAAAATTCTCTATGTTTTTTAAGATATGTTAAACCTAGTAGGTTTACATGGTATTTATAGGGGTTCACACAGTGAACTATTGGAAATTTTGACCTAATGAAGCATTTATGATTTGAGAATTAATTGTTCTTTATAAAGCAATTTCTAAAACTACTATTTGAATTAAATGAAATTTTTAATATTTATCATTTTAATTCCAAAACATAATTTGGAAAAGATATGCTCTATTTGAGAAAAATATTTGAGTTAAAATATCTACAGGCCCACGGAAGACCTGACTGGTCCAGACATTTAATTACTCACGCCGTGTACGTCTGCACATCTACGAACCAACAAATGGTTCCACGGTTTTCCTCAACATTTTTTGTATCAATTTCTCATTCAAAGCTCCAAAAATATCGATTTTTCCAACAAATCTGTCATACCTATCTTGACCTACAAAATGTCACGGGGCTAGATTTTGACTCTAGCGGATCCGTGCGGCCTTAGACGCCTTCGACGCAAATCAGTCGATTCCTACGCCTAAGTCAGCCTTCAACCAGCCTTGTGAGTACTCCTGCTCGACAACGGCTTCGACAAGCCCTCCAGGTTTCGATGGATCTTGTCACGGACACCACTTGTGTCGCGGGGCTAGACCTTTGCCAGACGAATCGTGTGAGCCTTAGTCGCTTTCTCGGTCGAAATGTCTGCTAAGTCACCCTGAAGTACCTTGTCACGGTCTTAGGTGAAGCTCTCTCGACAAACACCTAACTCAGCCAGGATTCTCGCTCCGGAAGATCAAACACTTCCCGAAGCCTTCGAACGAAAGATCGTTCTAAGCGAAAGCTAATCAAAGAACAACAGAAAGAGATTGGCAGCTAGAACAACGAAGAACACTCAAGAATAATGAAGAACACTCAAAGACTTTTTAGAGTAAATGCTTCTTGTATTACTCAAAGTGAAGTGGTGATTTACAAGTGAGGAGGGAGTCTCTATTTATAGTTAAACTCCCCTACATCCAACGGCTCAGTTTAAATTACATCGACGGTCGAGATTGATCTTATCTAATCAAATCTCAATTTCAAATCTCTAATTATCACAAACATTATCTACACATTATATTCAAATAAATGGATAATGCTTTGACCAAATTACCCTCCTGAATCCTCCATGGATTTGGCTAAGTCCTGTGGGCCTGCGGGCTTTCTAGCATTCTCCAAGTGCTGGGCCAAGTGTGACGGTCTTGGCAAGCCCGTTACACCGCGCAAACCCTCTTTGGCTGATTCTTGCGCCAATGCCTCGGTCCCAAAGGTTTGGTCCACGCCTTTCTCTAAGTGTTGGGCCAAGTCTAATGGTCTTTGCAAGTTCGTTACATTGCGCACAACCTCCCTATCTGATGCTCACGCCAATGTCTCGATCCGAAAAGTTTGGTCTGTCTATAAAGCATAGACTTGACATCCCAGTTAGAGGCTCCACCATGAAGGGAGATCATTATCTCCCTTAAGCGAAATATGTCTATTATACCATAAGCATTATTCTCCCTTTCATTCATATTCTCCACAGCCACCATTGATCGTGGCTCTCCATTCAAATCAGAAAAGGGTGAACCACCTGAAACATCGACGACCACCACTATCCTATTTTTAATATCAACAATTAATGCAATGAACGTGGAATTTTTTCTGATTGAAATCCAAAGAAAAACATCTCCAATCTTCAACTCGATCTGGTTTTCTCGACCAAAAGTGGCCAAACGTATGACGATTCAAGAGTCAAGCAATAGTCCTTGAATGCATGACCTTGAGCCCCATAAACGTGATGACCACTCTAGGAGAAATTTGCCAAGAAGAAGGTGTGGTTGTACATGCGCCATAACCTATCGACCTAGTAGGAAGAAGAAAAACAACAAATATTATGAGTCAACAACCTCTTACCAAACATATCAGTGGGTAGCGACACAACGACTACAGAACATCAATCCCTTACCAACACACTAGTGAACCTAAAGTTATTGCACTATGGAGCTGAAAGCTTATGTTGAAGAAGTTGTGTCACTACGAGAGTATCCTCGAGACCAACTCATTACCATATCTTCTGGGGAGGTAATGAGCCTAAAGAATGATCACTCTAAGGAAGCAACCCAATATATCCCATATTTGATGCAAAAGCACTGTTCAGCAAGTCGCACTTCAACCAGGAGACCACGAGGTCAACCCCTTGCCACGCCCTTCATCGTGGAAAAGAACCTAGGGCAGAAATCTCATTGATGCTCACCAACAATTTACGTTATTGTCACGGGGCTAGATTTTGACTCTAGCGGATCTGTGCGGCCTTAGACGCCTTCGACGCAAATCAGTCGATTCCTACGCCTAAGTCAGCCTTCAACAAGCCTTGTGAGTACTCCTGCTCGACAACGGATTCGACAAGCCCTCCAGGTTTTGATGGATCTTGTCACGGACACCACTTGTGTCGCGGGGCTAGACCTTTGCCAAACGAATCGTGTGAGCCTTAGTCGCTTTCTCGGTCGAAATGTCTGCTAAGTCACCCTGAAGTACCTTGTCACGTCCTTAGGTGAAACTCTCTCGACAAATACCTAACTCAGCCAGGATTGTCGCTCCGGAAGATCAAACACTTCCCGAAGCCCTCGAACGAAAGATCGTTCTAAGCGAAAGCTAATCAAAGAACAACAGAAAGAGATTGGCAGCTAGAACAACGAAGAACACTCAAGAATAATGAAGAACACTCAAAGAGTTTTTAGAGTAAATGCTTCTTGTATTACTCAAAGTGAAGTGGTGATTTACAAGTGAGGAGGGAGCCTCTATTTATAGTTGAACTCCCCTACATCCAATGGCTCAGTTTAAATTACATCGACGATCGAGATTGATCTTATCTAATCAAATCTCAATTTCAAATCTCTAATTATCACAAACATTATCTACACATTATATTCAAATAAATGGATAATGCTTTGACCAAATTACCCTCATGAATCCTCCAGGGATTTGGCTAAGTCCTGTGGGCCTGCAGGCTTTCTAGCATTCTCCAAGTGCCGGGCCAAGTGTAATGGTCTTGGCAAGCCCGTTACACCGCGCAAACCCTCTTTGGCTGAATCTTGTGCCAATGCCTCGGTCCCAAAGGTTTGGTCCACGCCTTTCTCTAAGTGCTGGGCCAAGTCTAATGGTCTTGGCAAGCTCGTTACACTGCGTAAACCTTCTTTGGCTGATTCTTGCACCAATGCCTCGGTCCCAAAGGTATGGTCCACGATATTCTCTGAATGTTGGGCCACATTTGGCAAGCCCGTTACATTGCGCACAACCTCCCTATCTGATGTTCGTGCCAATGTCTCGATCCGAAAAGTTTGGTCCGTGACATTCTCCCCCACTTGACTTAGCGACGCCCTCGTCGCTGCACTCGAACGATCCTGGGTAGGGTCAACTTGATTACTCGTCGATGCCTTGGCTTCATGCAATTCCCCCATATGAACTGCTCGCCTCGACTCAAACTGTCGTTGAACACCGCGTGCTAACACGCCTCTTGATACATCTCTCTAGTAGGAGCACTCTCCTACAAACTCTGATTTACCTCGACTCGGACCCACTTGGTCCTGCGGCAAAGACTTGGAAGTCGTCACAACATTGAACACAGACTGAACTCTCAGATCCGTCGACAACTCTGGCTTGCCAAAAACTTGTTGCGCGTAATAAGTGCTACGCAAATGTGCAAGTATACACGTCGCAAGTTATAGTATAAAAGATATCGTCTCCACAGGGATTGGTGCCACTTCAAGAATCTAGTCTCTTGCACTGTAAAAAGTAAAAACACAAGTAAAGGATTATAGAAGTTTTAACTAATAACTAATCTAGAAAGCAGTTAAGTAAATGAAAAGATGAATTCGAATGAGAGAGATAGGCTAGGTTATCGTGAGTTGAGGTGTGATAGCCGATTGGATTGTCTTGGTAAAAGAGTGCACGGGCAACTCAGTTGTCGTGGCAACTTGCACGACGGGGTTGCCGTGGCAACTAATTGATGGTTGCTTGGGCGACTAGTTGGGCAACTACTTGGGCGACTGGGCAGCAACTTCAAGGTTCGGCAGAGCGTTCTTCAATGGTTTCTTCTTATCCCTAAGTCGAAACTCTAGCTACTTGTGCATGCCTTGATAATACATCCCTGCGTGAATCAAGGGTGAACAACAACCAATCTTGCGCTCCTCTTAGCCGTTGAAATCCTTAACTTATTCCTAAGCCGGATTAATCTTCACCATCATTGGATTGAATAAAGATCATATTCATTCGTTTCTTGAATCTAACTCTCCGATATTAGATAAATGGATGAAATCACGAGATCCTCTCCCAATTCACTCATAAACAATAATAAGAATCAAGAATGAATAAACCTTGAAATAGAAAAGTGCAAACTCTTATTACCTAAACAAAACCAATAGTTTCTCACAACCAAAAAACACAATAACCATAGCCAAGTAAATTTAGTTCATGGCTAGGTTCCAAAGAAACACAAGATAAACAATCCCTAGCATGAACCCAATCGAACAAGGAAGAAAAGATGAAGCTTGTCGAAAATCCCTTGCCCTAGATGCTTGCCGAAAATTCCCCTTGCTTCCTCTCTTGGAGTTGTCGAAATTAACTCTTGCTCTCCCCCTGGAATTGTCGAAATCTCCTTGATATTTATAGGGCTAGGCCAAAGTCCTTCTTTGAGGAGGAGTTTGAGTTGGAATTAAATTATCTTTAAAGAATATAATTCTTTATTATAATTTTATTCCTATTAGAACTTCTCCTATCCTCTTGGAATTTAATTCTTCTTTAATCTCTGCATGGCAATTAAATTCCTTTGGGCTTGGGCCTTGCTCCATGTCATCTTGGGCTTGTAAAATCATGAATTTCGACATCCCTATTGTATTTTGTCTTTGTCGACAAATGCCATGGCAACTGGCTCGGCGTCTCCTTCATGCATTGCCCTGGCAACTAGCTCGGCATATCCTTCATGTATTGCCCTGGCAACTAGCTCGGCATTGCTTTGGCAAGTGATCCTGCACATACACACACAAAAACACACCAAAGCAGCATCTTTTCCACAAAAACTACCAAGTTATGTAATCAAGCTCAACGATGGAAGGAAACATGGATTAATGCATGAATGGCTAACTATGCAACTAATATGAGCCTAAGTCTAACAATAATATGAGTAAAAAGGGTAAGAAAAATAGTACTTTTGAACACTTATCACACCCCAAACTCGAACTATTGCTTGTCCTCAAGCAATGCAAACTCATAATTACCTGCCAAGACTTCAAATTTTCACAAACTTAGCTTTGAACTTGATTTCAATTCTCTGAACCGGGGCACAAAGTATGATTGGCTTTTTATTTTTCGGAAAACTGAGGAGTTACTCGGAATCAAACTATAATGCTTGTGAGTGTGTGCGGAGTTGTGTGCGAGTTGATTTTTCGGATTCTATGCAAACAATAGGTTTTCAAATTACTTCATTGGGTTCTTTTTAACATGTTTTAACTAGAGCCAATTTCGGGCACCTCTAGTGTTTTATTTTTAGTTTTCTTAAGTTAATTTAATCGACTAGAGCCGGTTTGGGCACCTCTAGTTAAAAAAATTAACGCCTCCTAGAGCCAGTTTTAGGCACCTCTAGTGATCAATTTTTTTAGCATATGCTAGAGCCAATTTCGGGCACCTCTAGCATTCATCCAATTTTTATTCTAATCCCCAATTAGTTAATTATCCACCTAAGTTTACTAGAACTCCTTAAATCAATCAAACCACAACAAAAGAGCCATCAAATTTAGCATCATAGTAAAATTCTAAGTTTTTCCATGGTTATCCTAGAATAAAAATTCTATCAATTAAGTGCATTGGTAAAGTCATCATTGAATATTCATCAAATCTAAGCAATTCTTGTTCCAATTAAAGGCATGGCAAGCAATTTATGTATCCTAAATGTAATGCTTAAGATTAATGTAACTAAACATGGTAATTACTAATAACAATCCCCCCCCCCAAACTCGAGTGAGGCATTGTCCTCAATGCATGCATAAAAATAACGAAAAATAACAATAAAAATAAAAATGCATACGAGGACTTACTCCGAGAGTTCGTCATCGTAGATGATTAGTTTCCTTCTAGTTGGCGTCTTGATTTTCTTGCTTGAACGCGATGGTTGTTTTCTTGTTGCCGGTGGTGGAATCGATCCTCGTACGGGGTTGTCCTCATCATCCTCTTCATCAATGTCAATGGCTTTTCGTTTGGGGGATTCAATTGGTGTGGTCTTTATTGGTTCAATGGAGGACTCGTCCGAATCTGAAAAATCAGAAAATGATTCCGTAGGAGTTGATTCGGGCATATGTGCTTTACCTTTGGCTTTTGCAGTGGTTGCCGGGGCATCGTCAGGGTTGGTTGCCGTGGCGTCATCTTCCTTGGTTGCCGTGGCATCAAGGGTTGCCGAGGCAAGAATCTCGGCAGGAAAGATTGGGAACGGCACACGATTGTCCGGGTACTTTTCTAGGATGACTTGGGTGATGGCATTGTTGTGCTCCTTTATGTACCGCATGAACATTAGTTGCCGATCTTCAATTTGCCTTAGGCGGCTTTCCAATGGGTGCAAAAGTGCTTCAAAGTGTCTCGGGATTAATGGTCGAGTTGCCCTGGCGTTAGGTGCTTGGGCATTAGGGATTGCCGCGGCGGCAGGAGTTGCCGTGACAATTGGAGGCCTCGAAGAATCTCCCGGTGCCTCTCCCATTAGCTTTCGGATTAGTGCTTGATTCCAACCAGACTTGGGTAGGGCCTTTTCATCGGTGGACTCACTCGGGACATGCATCTCCTTGCAAAGATTAGAAATTAAGCAAGGGAAAAAAAGATAACCCTTATCTTTTGAGCTGCATACAAAAATCTCATCACAAATAATTTTTCCAATGTTAATGATGCGATTATGCAAAATAGAATGTATGAGCAAAAGACGTGGTATATCAACGGTAGTATTGTGTGTGGAGGGCATTAAAGAAGTTTTAACAAACTTATTCCATAGTTTTTCCTCAGGTTTAAGCCGAAGGTGATTTACCGTGCCCTTGTATTTACTGTCGTTCCAATGAGTTCCCGGTTGAGTTAGTTCTTGAAGCACCTTGTCGAGTTGCTTCGGATTGATTTGGTCAACGAATGCTTGATGCTCGTCCTTCTCAATGTAAAGTCCGTAAAAGGTGTTGATGCTTTCGGGACTTATAAGTATGGCCTTGTCACGAACAAAAACATAAGGATTATCCGGGTTAGGTGAGTGAGCATAGAATTCTCTTACCCATGAGATGTTACCCGGTTCCGGTTGATGGCAAAAGATTTGCCACTTTTGATGTACAATCCTTTTGAAGATGAATGGTTCAAGGCCGAAATCTTGAGAGCTGGAGTATTCAAAGCCTTGTTCTTCATGAATCTTTCGGCTTTCAAACTTGGATTGAAATCTTTCTTGAACCGCTGGTGTAGCAAACTTCTTGTATCTTGGTTCTTTGGAGGAACTTGGATGAACTAAAAGTTTAATCTTGGATGCCATGTATGATCTTGGTTGTGAGTAAAAACAAAGAAAAGAAAAAGAAAAGAACTAAAAAGTTGCAAGATAGAAAGTAGGAATAGGTTAAGGGTGATGGGTTTTATAGAAAAGATAGGTGGTTGGATTGGGGAAATCGAAAAAAGGGTTTAGGGTTTGGTAGGAATTTTCGACAAAGGGGTTTTGGTTAGGATGAATTGGAGGCTTTATATAAGCCTTAGATTCAGCCCATTAGTTTCCTTGTTGAAGATGTTTTCCTACTTGGTTTAGAATTCCTTCTTTATCTTGAACTTCCTTTCCTACAATTCAAAAACAAATCAAAGAAGGATTAAAATTAAAGATAAACTAATAAAGAAAATAAATAAAGATGTGTAATAGGATTCTTAGACTTGAAAAAAAATCTATCCTAAAACTACTAATAATCGGCAAAATAATAAAATAATAATAAAAAAATCGGAAAAAAAATGAAAAATAAATAATTAAATAATCGACAAAAACAAAAACAAAAATAAATAAAAAAAAAATATATCAAAAGGGAGAGCATGCTCATGCATCTCCTAAATTGACCACTTCCTTGTTACGTTCCACATGGGCACCATTGTAGTGCTTCAATCTTTGTCTATTAACTTTGAATTCATGGTTGTCAGAGATGGACTTGATTATCACGGCGCCATGGGAGAATGGTTTGACGACTTCAAATGGTCCCGACCATCTTGATTTCAGCTTTCCCGGGAAAAGTTTTAGCCGAGAATTGAATAGGAGAACTAGTTGCCCTGGCGTGAATTGCCGTGGCAATAGTTTCTTGTCATGCCATCGCTTTGTTTTCTCCTTGTAGATTCATGCATTGTTATAGGCGAGTGCACGAAATTCTTCTATCTCATTGAGATCCATCAAGCACTTTTGTCCGCACTTCCCAATCCATATTCACGGTCTTGATTGCCCAAAGACGCCTTGTGCTCGATTTCCACCGTAGATGACATGTTTTACCATAGACAAGCCGGAAGGGGACATACCTAATGGTGTTTTGAATGCAAAGTGCGATATGCCTAAAGTCGTCATCTAGTCTTAATGACCAATCCTTCCTTGAGGGATTTACAACTTTCTCGAGTATTCCCTTCAACTCCCGGTTGGAAATTTCTGCTTGCCCGTTGGTTTGTGGGTGATATGCCGTGGCGATCTTGTGTGATATGCCGAGCGTTGCAGCATCTTGGCAATTAGTCTGTTGTCAAAATGCTTGCCCCCGTCGCTGATAATTGCTCTAGGCATCCCAAATCGTAAATATGTTTTTCTCAGGAATCGTTGCACGGTCTAAGAATCGTCGTTGGGAATCTGCAGCTGCCTCTACCCATTTAGACACATAGTCGACGGCGAGTAAGATGTAGAGGTTGCGAATAAAGATGGGAAAGGTCCCATAAAATCGATCCCCATACATCGAATGGTTCCACCTCGATGATGTTCGGAGTGGCATCTCATGTCGTCTAGAGATATTGCCCGTCCTCTCGCAACGATCACATTGCTTGTAAAAGTCTTGGGCATCTTTGTACAATGTTGGCCAATACAAACCGGATTGCAAGACTTTGGCCATGATACGAGTTCCTCCAAAATGTCCTCCATAGGGTGAAGAATGGCATTGCCGAGTACATTCTGTTGCTCTTCTTCAGACACATCGGCGTATAACCTGATCTGCACATTGTTTAAACAAAAGAGGCTCGTCCCAAAAAGTAATGCTTAGCATCATGGCGGAACCGCTTCTTCCCTTGGTGAGTAATGCTATACGGAAAAATACCACAAACAAGGAAGTTAACTAAATCTGCGTGCGGGGTATTGCCGAGGCATGTCTTTGTCGTAGTGTTCGCTCCCGCATTGCCGCGGCGTGTCGTCAAAAGACTGCTGCGGCGTCGGAGAGTTGCCGGGCGCGTGTGCATCCATGGTTGCCGAGGCGTCATGGGTTGCCAAGGCATCTAGGGTTGCTGAGGCGTCAAGGGTTGCCGATGTAATTAGAATTTGTTCATCCGGGAATGCATCGCATATCTCTAGATCCGCGTCCTCCTCCCTATTGTGTTCCAAACGTGATAAGTGATCGGCCACTTGATTTTCTGTTCCTTTCATGTCCTTAATTTCAATATCAAATTCTTGTAAAAGTAATATCCAACGAATCAAACGAGGTTTAGCATCCTTTTTAGCAAATAAGTATTTGATTGCCGAATGGTCCGTATGAACAATTACCTTTGTACCAATTAAATAGGATCAGAACTTGTCAAATGCGAAAACTACAGCTAGTAACTCTTTCTCCGTTGTTGTGTAATTCACTTGAGCATCATTAAGAGTTTTACTAGCGTAGTATATCACATGGAAGGTCTTACCTGTGCGTTGGCCTAGGACTGCTCCTACCGCGAAATTACTTGCATCACACATGAGCTCAAAAGGTAGTGTCCAATCTGGTGGAACGACAATGGGTGCCGAGGCAAGCTTTTTCTTTAGGGTTTCGAATGCTTGAGTGCAAGAATCATCAAAATCGAAGACTTTATCCTGTTCAAGCAGATTACACAAAGGTTTAGTGATTTTAGAAAAATTATGAATGAACCTCCTGTAAAAACCTGCATGTCCGAGAAAACTTCGAATTCCTTTAACCGAATTTGGTGGGGGTAATCTCTCGATCACATCCACCTTGGCTTTGTCTACTTCAATTCCCTGGATGAAATCTTGTGGCGAGCACTATTCCTTCATCTACCATAAAGTGGCATTTCTCCCAATTGAGGACTAAATCCGTTTCTTCGCATCTTGCCAACACCCTCTCTAAATTGCCGAGACAGCCGTCGAAGTCATTACCAAAAACCGAAAAATCATCCATGAAGATCTCAAGGAAGTCTTCGACCATGTCTGAAAAGAGCGCCATCATGCATCTTTGGAAGGTTGTCGGGGCGTTACACAATCCGAACGGCATCCTTCGGAAGGCATAAGTACCGTATGGGCATGTGAAGGTTGTCTTTTCTTGATCTTCTGGTGCTATGGCAATCTGATTGTAACCTGAATAACCATCAAGAAAACAATAAAAGGGTTTACCTGCAAGACGGTCAAGCATTTGATCAATAAAGGGTAATGGGAAGTGATCTTTCCTAGTGGCTTTGTTTAGCTTTCGATAGTCCATACAAACCCTCCAACCGGTCACAGTCCTGGTTGGGATAAGTTCATTATTTTCATTGCTTACCACTGTTATACCTCCCTTTTTCGGTACACATTGTACCGGACTTACCCACGTACTATCGGAGATAGGGTATATAATGCCGGCGTCAAGCCACTTGATGATTTCTTTCATTACAACCCCTTTCATGGCATGATTCAGTCTCCTCTGGGCCTCAATTGAAGGTTTGTGATCATCTTCCAACAAGATCTTGTGCATGCACACCGTCGGGCTAATTCCCTTCAAGTCGGCAATTGTCCACCCTATTGCCTTTTTATGTAGCTTCAACATGTTGATCAGCTTCTTTTCGCTCGCAGCTATAACTTAGAGGAAATAATTACGTAATGTATTATCGATCCCTAAGTATACATATTTCATTGCTCGCAATTGTTTCAACTCAAGAATTGGTGGATTTTCGATAGAGGGTTTTTCGAGCTTACCTTCCTTACCTGAGTAGTTCAGTGGTTCAAAGTATGTACCTGGTCGATTGACTAGCCAATTTGCCTCTTCTGGTTGTTCCTCATCGACCGGTTCTTCATACTCCTCATGTTCCTCGTGATCGGCAATGTAGTTGCCGAGGCAACTAAATTCCTCATCGGTTAAACTCTGCCGTGGCATGAAGTAGTTGGCATTCTTCGGATCATCGGCATGCCTTAGTGTTTGGAACACATTTAGTTTTACCTGCTGGTCATTCACCCTCATTGTGAGTTCTCCTTTTTCAACATCAATCAAAGTTCTCCTGTGCCGCTAGGAATGGTCTCCCGAGAATGATAGGTGCATGCTCATCCGCTTCACAATCCAAAACAATAAAGTCAGCGGAAAAATGAATTTATCAACTTTTACCAAGATGTCCTCGATTTTTCCCTCTGGATGCACATAGGATCTGGCTTTAGCCGCAAAGATGACTGTTGTAGGTCTTGCCTTCCCGATTCCTAGTTTCTGGAAAACTGATTTAGGCATCAAGTTTATGCTAGCCCCTAGGTCGCATAGTGTTTTCCCGACATAGTGATTTCCAATAGAACAGGGTATTGTGAAACTTCCGGGATCCTTCAACTTGGGCGGCATGCGATTGTGCAACATTGCCATGCATCCCTCTCTCATCAAGGCAACTATTTCAAACTCTCCTAGCCTTGTTCTCTTGGACACAATGTCTTTAAGAAACTTGGCATAGTTGGGCATTTGTTCAATTGCTTCCACCAGTGGCAAGTTGATGTGGACTTGCTTTAGGATATCAAGAAACTTCTTGAATTGGTATTCTTGCTTTTGTCGCTTCAACCTTTGTGGGAATGGTGGTGGAAGTCGGATATCTTCGATCCTTTCATTGGTTTGAAATCTGATTGACGGCATTGCCGGGTCATCTAGAGAAGCCGAGGCGTCATCAGTTGCCGAGGCATGTTTATTGCCGGTTGCCGCAGCAATTCCTGGTTCAGCATCTGAGGCTTTGCCGCTAGGTTCCTCTTGATCTTTTTGTGGAGTTTTGTTTGACGAGCGGGTTTGAACCTCTCTAAGTTGTTGGCCACTTCTGGTGGTGATTGCCCTACATTGCTCATGGCCAGTTCCTCTTGAGACTTCAGTATCGCTAGGTAAACCTCCTTGTGGTCTAGTGTTCAGATTTTGAGCAAACTGTCCGACTTGATTTTCCAATGATTTGATTGCCGCCTCTTGGTTTTGCAATCTCATCTCGGTCCTGTTAATAAAAGCATCAGTTTTTTTTATGAAATTACTATTCTCAGCCATATAAGATTCAGTTTTCATCATAAAAGCATTTAGAGAATTTTCCAAAGAACTAGATGTCGCTCGGTTGTTGCTGCGCGCATCCGCTGCCGTGGCATATTCTGCTGGAATCCCGATGCTTGTGCATTCTGATTGTTCGGTTTAGAGCATTGTTGGGATTACTCCATGAAAAATTCGGTGCTTCTTCCAAGCTGGATTGTATGTATTTGACATCATGTTGTTGCTCCGATGTAATTCCCCACATAGAAGCTAGATTCCGGATTCTCGCATACATTCGGAAGAATTATGGTTATCGCCACATAACTCACAAAAAGAATCCATTACCTTGACTTCATGTGTGTTGTTTGGTTTTTGCATGTTCGGACCATCTTGGTTAAAGCGCCAATTGTGCGAAATTGAATCGATGATCCTAGTTCATGTATTGTGGCTTAGCGCCTAACTCCTCCTCTTCTAGTAGATGGGAATTGATAATCATTCTTGGCCAGCCTGTTTAAAATTTGCATTGCTTCTTCCGGCGACTTATCTAGGAGTATGCAGTTTGCCGAGGCATCTAGCATCATCCTTGTTGGTGTATTCACGGCGTTGTAAAACATTGTTACTTGAGTCCACACCGAATCCGTGTAAAGGGCATTTGTGTAGAAGTTCTCTATATCGCTCCCAAGCCTCGTACATGGATTCATCATCCGCTGCCGAAAAGAAGTAATGTCGTTACGGCTTATCACCAAAATTTGTAGGATTAAATCTAGCAAGGAAATCACGACAAAGATCAGTCCAAGATGCTATGGATCCGGCAGAATGCTATTCAGCCATGCTTTCGCCTATCCTCGGTGAATAGGGGAATAATCTTAATCGTAGGACATCGGGGTGACTCGTATATCTTGAACGAGTTGCAAATCTCGAGGAAAGATTTCAGATGTTGCCGTGCATCTTCGATTCTTGAGCCGCCAAATTGACCAATTGTGTTGATCATATTAAACATTACGGTTTCAACTCAAAGTGGTCGGCTTCAATTTCAGGTGCGACAACTCCCGGGTTAAGTCCATCAAGATCTTCTTCAAGATAGTCTCGAATAGTTCTGTTTCGCAAGAATCACTCCTCCTCCTCCTCCAACATCTTGATTCATATTGCCGTCTTGATTTGCCATTGCTTCTCTTATCCTTCGCCTAAGTCTTTGTAAGGTTCGTTCGATTTACGGATCAAAGGGATATTCTCGTGAAGTCGGTCTCGCACTGTCATCATATACCAATGCAAAACCAAAGTTTGTTAGCCCTTTGAATTTTAAACAAGAAAAATAAAAAGAAAGTGCAAGAAAGTAAAAACAAAGTCGCTATTGCCAATCCCCGGCAACGGCGCCAAAAACTTGTTGCGCGTAATAAGTGCTACGCAATTGTGCAAGTATACACGGCGCAAGTTATAGTATAAAAGATATCGTCTCCACAGGGATTGGTGCTACTTCAAGAATCTAGTCTCTTGCACTGTAAAAAGTAAAAACACAAATAAAAGATTATAGAAGTTTTAACTAATCTAGAAAGCAAATAAGTAAAAGAAAAGATGAATTCAATTGAGAGAGAATAAGCCAGGTTATCGTGAGTTGAGGTGTGATAGCCGATTGGATTGTCTTGGTAAAAGAGTGCACGGGCAACTCAGTTGCCGTGGCAACTTGCACGACGGGGTTGCCTTGGCAACTAATTGATGGTTGCCAGGCGACTAGTTGGGCAACTACTTGGGCGATCGGGCAGCAACTTCAAGGTTCGGCGGAGCGTTCCTCAATGGTTTCTTCTTATCCCTAAGTCGAAACTCTAGCTACTTGTGCATGCCTTGATAATACATCCCTGCGTGAATCAAGGGTGAACAACAACCAATCTTGCGCTCCTCTTAGCCGTTGAAATCCTTAACTTATTCCTAAGCGGATTAATCTTCACCATCATTGGATTGAATAAAGATCATATTCATTCGTTTCTTGAATCTAACTCTCCCGATATTAGATAAATGGATGAAATCACGAGATCCTCTCCCAATTCACTCAAAACAATAATAAGAATCAAGAATGAATAAACCTTGAAATAGAAAAGTGCAAACTCTTATTACCTAAACAAAACCAATAGTTTCTCACAACCACAAAACACAATAACCATAGCCAAGTAAATTTAGTTCATGGCTAGATTCCAAAGAAACACAAGATAAACAATCCCTAGCATGAACCCAATCGAACAAGGAAGAAAAGATGAAGCTTGTCGAAAATCCCTTGCCCTAGATGCTTGCCGAAAATTCCCCTTTGCTTCCTCTCTTGGTCTTGTCGAAATTCCCTCTTGCTCTCTCCATTGGATTTGTCGAATTTCCTTGCTATTTATAGGGCTAGGCCAAAGTCCTTCTTTGAGGAGGAGTTTGAGTTGGAATTAAATTATCTTTAAAGAATATAATTCTTTATTATAATTTTATTCCTATTAGAACTTCTCCTATCTTCTTGAAATTTAATTCTTCTTTAATCTCTGCATGGCAATCAAATTCCTTTAGGCTTGGGCCTTGCTCCATGTCATCTTGGGCTTGTAAAGTCATGAATTTCGACATCCATATTGCTTTTGGTCTTTGTCGACAAATGCCATGGCAACTGGCTCGGCGTCTCCTTCATGCACTGCCCTGGCAACTAGCTCGGCATATCCTTCATGCATTGCCCTGGCAACTAGCTCGGCATTGCTTTGGCAAGTGATCCTGCACATACACACACAAAAACACACCAAAGCAGCATCTATTTCCACAAAAATCACCAAGTTATGTAATCAAGCTCAACGATTGAAGGAAACATGGATTAATGCATGAATGGCTAACTATGCAACTAATATGAGCCTAAGTCTAACAATAATATGAGTAAAAAGGGTAAGAAAAATAGTACTTTTGAACACTTATCAGTAGGGTCAACTTGATTACTCGTCGATGCCTTGGCTTCATGCAATTCCCCCATATGAACTGCTCGCCTCGACTCAAACTGTCGTTGAACATCGCGTGCTAACACGCCTCTTGATACATCTCTCTTGTAGGAGCACTCTCCTACAAACTCTGATTTACCTCGACTCGGACCCACTTGGTCCTGCGGCAAAGACTTGGAAGTCGTCACAACATTGAACACAGACTGAACTCTCAGATCCGTCGACAACTCTGGCTTGCCCCTTTGAACTCTGAAAGGTCTCTTCCAATCTTCTTTTCCCCCGCACTAAAGACTAGGTCTTACTTGACCTACGCTCATCAACAATGGCAAATCAAAACCAAAAACACTAGGAATGTGTTTGAGATGTACCTTCTCTTCGATCACATTTACTCTAAAATAGGTCAGCCCTTCTTTCTCCTTGAAGTCTGGCCTCCTCTGCATTGAACCTTCTTCATCGAAGTTCTTTGCATGCATCGGCACTTTCGCCACAAAGTATGTTCTGATACTTTGCATCGGCTCTTC
The DNA here is from genome assembly GCA_019671005.1 of Hibiscus mutabilis. Lineage (NCBI taxonomy): Eukaryota > Viridiplantae > Streptophyta > Magnoliopsida > Malvales > Malvaceae > Hibiscus > Hibiscus mutabilis. Next base: position 54,944,286 of record CM033718.1, on the reverse strand, counting down.
TTCCCTGAAGTCCGTTGCTTCTGGTTGCATCCGCCCTTCTGACTTGAAGTTTGGTGCTCTCTTGCATCGATATTTCTTCCTTGAAGTTTAGTGCTTTCTCTTGCGTCGACACTTCCTACCTGAAGTTCATCGCTCGTTTCCCACCTTGCCCATTGGTGGTGTCTCCACAGTTACTATGTCCCTTAACACCTTGGCCCCCTTCGACTCTCCAATAGTCTCAAAAGCGATGCTCTTTCCCCGAACATCCTCGGCAAGCTCCTCGGTAGCCTTCTCGGACATGGTCACCCCTTTCTGCTTTCGGTCCCCCTTGGCCTTGGCAGAACTCAACATTATTGGATCAAGCGATGCAACCTCGCTCTCTTCGGGCTCACCCAACTCCTTGGATGGCTTGACTCGATCCAGGCACTCTCGCAATTTGTGAGGCCCCTTACACTGATAGCACTCTAGTTGCTTCATCTTGCGTTGGCACTTCTTCCTCGAAGTCCTTCACTTCTTTCCCACCTTGCCCATAGGTGGCATCTTAACGGTTGCTATGTCCCTCGACGGCTCAGCCCCCTTCGACACTCTACTGGTCTCAAAAGCAATGTTCTTCACTCGAACATTCTCGGCAAGCTCTTTCCCAGCCTTCCCGGACATCTTCAACCCATTCTGCTCATGGTCTCCGCTTACCTTGGTAGAACTAGACAACTCTGAACCAAGTTTCACAGGCTCTTTACTCTTGGCCTTGTCTTGTCCCTCGGACCACTTGGCTCGAAACGGGCATCTCCGTAACTTATGAGGTCCCTTACATCGGTAGCACCTCAATTGCCTCGTATTTACCCTCGGCTTGATAGCTTCCTCACTTGCTATCGCACCAAGTCTCATCGCTGGCTGGACTACTTTGGCACTCGTAGTCGAACCACGATTCTTACTTCGCTCGGCGGCATTGACACTCACAATCGCCCCAAGTCTCATCACTGGCTTGACTACTTTGGCACTCGTAGTCGAACCACGACTCTCACCTCGCTTGGTGGCATTGACACACGCAATCGCCCCAAGTCTCGCTACTTCACCCTTTGACTCGTCTGCTGTCTTCACCATGGCAGCTAGGCGGTTCTTCTCGGGACATCCCCTTATCAAATGAGGACCATCACAGAAGTAGCACTTCAACTTCTTGCTCCCCTTCTTTTCTGGCACGGACTTAGCCTCACCATCCCTCTTGTCTCTCGAACTGGGCTTGGTTGACTCAACATTCGCCTGCTTGCATTCTGTGGGCTCGGTCAGAGGTTCGACAACAACAAAAGCCTCTGAAAGTCTCTGGGCATCTCCCTGCTCTACTACGAGCTTCGCCCCCGGTCTAAATCCCTCTAAGAAGGTCTTGAGCGCATCACATTCACTCATTGCCGTCTTGCAACTGAGCAGCTCCCTCTTGAGCTCATCCACTTCTTTTCGCAAAGCTTCTATCTCAGCTTCACTAGCATTACTCCCTCGAACAGTCACCAACTTGTTGAGAACTTCTCGTGTCTCGTCCTTGAACCGGTCATCTATGGACTCTACTTCGTCAAGATGGGACTTGAAAACACCTTGGGTCTGCTTGGCCTCCTCTTCGGATCTCTCAAGTCTAAGAACCCTATTTCCCAACGACTCCAATTCTGCCTTCATTGCCTCCACTGCATCTTGAAGGGAATTATCTTGTTGGTTCAACTTCTCGTACATCGAGTTGAGAACTTCTTGGATCTCCTTCGCGGTTTTCTCCTTGGAAGAATCCTCCGCTTTTTGCAAATCTACCATCTTGGCTTCACAAGCACAACTCTCTCGAACTACCTCCAACTCGTTGAGGATGCGTTGCGTCTCGTCATTGAACTTTCCCTCCATGGACTCTAACTTTTCAAGACGTGACTCCACAAGACCTTGGATCTTTTTGGCCTCCTCTCTTAGAGTTTGCACTGTAGCCTCTAAGGAATTGCCACGCTCAAATATCTTCGCATCCAAGCCATTAAGAGCCCATTGAACCTCCTCCTAGATCCATTCTAGAGACTCTTAATGGATTCAAGATTCGATTGTACCTTATTTTCAAGACGGTTGCTCCTCTCGTCAAATTCATTCAGAGTCTTTCTTACATCGTCCATTGTCAGTGTCTTCTTCTTTGGTGCCATCTCAATCACCACTTTGCCACGAACTAGTCTGATCCCTGATCACTCTGACTAACTCGAACGCAAACCACCACCACGCTTAACTACAACTACAAGCTGGAATCCACCACACTTGACTGCAACTACAAGCTGGAATCCACCACACTTGAATGCACCTGCAAGTTGGCTTGAACACAAGTCACCACCACGCTTGACTGCAACTGCGAGCTGGCTCGAACGCAAGTCCCTTCCTCGACTCGCTCAGATACCACTTATTACGGCACTGCACTGATACCACTTCTCGTGGCTCGGCTCTGATACCACCTGTCACGGGGCTAGATTTTAACTCTAGCGGATCCGTGCGGCCTTAGACGCCTTCGACGCAAATCAGTCGATTCCTACGCCTAAGTCAGCCTTCAACCAGCCTTGTGAGTACTCCTGCTCGACAACGGCTTTGACAAGCCCTCCAGGTTTCGATGGATCTTGTCACGGACACCACTTGTGTCGCGGGGCTAGACCTTTGCCAGACGAATCGTGTGAGCCTTAGTCGCTTTCTCGGTCGAAATGTCTGCTAAGTCACCCTGAAGTACCTTGTCACGTCCTTAGGTGAAGCTCTCTCGACAAACACCTAACTCAGCCAGGATTGTCACTCCAGAATATCAAACACTTCCCGAAGCCCTCGAACGAAAGATCGTTCTAAGCGAAAGCTAATCAAAGAACAACAGAAAGAGATTAGCAGCTAGAACAACGAAGAACACTCAAGAATAATGAAGAACACTCAAAGAGTTTTTAGAGTAAATGCTTCTTGTATTACTCAAAGTGAAGTGGTGATTTACAAGTGAGTAGGGAGCCTCTATTTATAGTTGAACTCCCCTACATCCAACGGCTCAGTTTAAATTACATCCACGGTCGAGATTGATCTTATCTAATCAAATCTCAATTTCAAATCTCTAATTATCACAAACATTATCTACACATTATATTCAAATAAATGGATAATGCTTTGACCAAATTACCCTCCTGAATCCTCTATGGATTTGGCTAAGTCTTGTGGGCCTACGGGCTTTCTAGCATTCTCCAAGTGCCGGGCCAAGTGTGATGGCCTTGGCAAGCCCGTTACACCGCGCAAACCCTCTTTGGCTAATTCTTGCGCCAATTCCTCGGTCCCAAAGGTTTGGTCCACGCCTTTCTCTAAGTGCTGGGCCAAGTCTAATGGTCTTGGCAAGCTCGTTACACCGCGCAAACCTTCTTTGGCTGATTCTTGCACCAATGCCTCGGTCCCAAAGGTATGGTCCACGATATTCTCCGAGTGCTGGGCCACATTTGGCAAGCCCGTTACATTGCACACAACCTCCCTATCTGATGCTCGCGCCAATGTCTCGATCCGAAAAGTTTGGTCCGTGACATTATGCATAAACTAAAGCACCACACCATTGGGAGGATGAAAATATTGATGTTTTTACATTTAATGCAACTTCGATGTATAAAAACCTTAAGAAAATTTGCATTTTAGCATTTCCTATGTAAAAATATTATAATAAAAGAGGATATAAATCCTTCACCTAACCGCTCTAGAACTCTAGGTGGGAACAAACACAGCTCAAGTAACATGCTCCGCAGAGACAATCGATCAGGTACACTATTTAAATATATAGGTGCAGAGAAGCATCCATAAAGAGCACTAGCTAGGTAACATAGATAAATAGCTTTTAGGCCAAACTACTACAACTGTTACTATAGAAAAAAAGTGTCGAGACTTTTCGTTCTACTTATAGCATATAGACGTATATTCCCTATATATAGAACTTCAAAGAATATTTCTATGAACTCCTCCTCCCCAAGAGACGTCGAGGTAGGCTAGCATATAGACGTATATTCCCTATATATAGAACTTAGACGAATTTTTCACGTCGAGTGTTGAGATCCTACACTATAATTCTACTGTTGTAGACGTCTTTCTCATTTAGATACTCTGTGTTGGGATTGTATATTGAGACTATATAATGTGTTGTTCTTGCAGGAGGTATACCCAATCATCCAAAATTCCTTTTCAAAACTTTTCCAAACACTTGCCCACCAAGTGCTTGATAAAATTATCAAACCAACTTTTTAAAGCCAAAATCCTCCATTTTTTACCATGCCTCCTAGAACCTCAATTAGTCGTTCTCATACCTCTTCTTCATCTCGTTCCGTTCAACCCCCACCTTAACCTCAAAATCCAATTTTTTTGAACCTATGCTTTAAGGAAGATGAATGTCTTTCCCACTTTCATCGTATTTATAAAACTAAAGACAATAGGGCTAAGCAAACCATTGATTTAGATTTTTTGACCTCCGAATTCTATAAGTTTGAGTTTTTCCCAACGTTTTTTGAATAGGGATGGATGAATTTCTTAGAGATTGCCCCTCATGTTCACCATAACCTTGTCAAAGCATTTTATGTCAACGTTATTTTTATTCATGATCCTAATGATAATACTCTTGTGCTTGTCATTAAGTTGTATCTTATGGACACAACTATTAGGCTTACTCTGGCACTTATTTCCAACCATCTTGGTGTTCTAAATGATGGTCCCTTTGATGAAATTGAGAGTGTCTCCATTAAATTTGATGTTGATATTCCTACTCATCTTCATATTCATGATCGAATTTTTCATTTCTTCACTATTTGGCTTTTTCGTCCTTATTGCAAACCATCTTGGTGTTCCAAATGATGGTCCATTTGATCAAACTGAGAGTGTCTCCATTAAATTTGATGATGATAATCCTACTCATCTTCATATCCATTATCAACTTTTTTATCTCTTCACTACTTGATTTTTTCATCCTACCGGCAGAAGAGCAACTCGTATGCGCCACACCAACTATTGGTGGTTACACAACCTTCATCCTGAAATCCATCCTAATAAGCTTGCATATCTTCAAATCTCTTGTTCGTTTCATCTCCAATCCCAACAACATTTCCCTCAATTATGGATGTGTTCTAAGTCACATCTTTAGGAAGCTTGAAATTGACACATCTTTTGATCCCACCATCCTTCTTAAGAGCAAGATTAATATGATGACGGCTTGGAAGACCAATTGACTATTTATTGATGATGATTGGGTGTTCAAGAATGATCTTGTAGAAGATGATAATGATTCTCTGGTTACTTATGTTGCTCATATTGCTTCAATCAATGGCGTACTAGCCTCAGATGCTCCTCCACCAATGATAATAGAATACATGTTCAACAGATTGATTACTTGCCTTGACAATATGGATATCTTTATGTGTAACTCTCATGAAGAGACTACCGGACTTCTTCGTTGCTTGGATGCTCGAGTAACCTCTCTTGAGAGTGACATGCATGATGCTTGATGTGACTTACGTGGCATTCATTTTCATCTCACACCTTTTCCTCCATCTCAAGATCTGGATGCTTAGGAGATATTTTATGCATATCTATGATATTTCATGGTACTTGAACTTATTTGATTAGGAATTATGTTTATGCACCTTATGAATGTTTTTATGCATATTATCATGACTTGGTTTTTATATTTTGGATAATTGATTTGGATGTTATGGTGCTTGTCTATAATATTTGGATGTTATTTTCGATTTAAATTTACAGTTCTTTATTTATTTTGGATTTTGCCCTATTACTTTAATGATGTTTCATCTTGTATAGAATTTTATATTCTTTTTGCTATAATTAAAATGCTAAATAAATTTGTTTTTCTCAAAAATTAAAAATGTCTTTAAAAATTATTTTTAAAAAGCTTTTGTAAAGACATTTACTCAGGGGAAGTCAAAGGGGAAGAATTGAAATCTTGACAATTTTTTCAAAAATAATTTTTACCAAGTGTTTGTTATATCAAAAAGGGGATATTGTTAGACTTATTTTGATATAACTAAAAGGACTAATTCGTAAAAAAATGTAAATTTAATGTATTCGATTTAAATTTATCAAAAATATATTTTAACTTATAAAAATGATTCCAAAAAGGTTTGACTTTGTTATTATGTCAAATATACCTTTAGAAGTCAATTTTTAGCCGATTTTACAAGATTTCACAAAAGTTTCAAACCCCTTAGGAGGCTTCAAAACCTTTCAGACAATAAAGTCTAGAACCCAGACCTAGGCAAAAGGTTTCGATATCCCATGTAGGGTTTCAAAACCTGTCACTAGTTTTCGATACCTCTCATGAATAATTTTAAAACCATGCCTTGTAACGCCTAGTTTTCCCTTTAAAAGCCCCTAAAGGTTTTGAAACCTTTCAAAGGTTTCGATACCTCTGTGCAGGTGAAGCATTTAATGACCATCTATAATGGCTTCCAGTGCCTCCAAACTCCCTCCAAAGTCTCACAATGGTTAGAAAAGTTCAAGAGCATATAAAGGGGTCTCCAAACAGTAATGAAGTATCAAGAAGTCAATCTAAATATTCAAGCAATTAAAATCCAACTTGTACTCAATTTTTCGATCTTTCTTGTAAACACTAGTCTTGTTCTTCATTGTAATTCATTTGCTAGTGCTTCTTGTGTGTGAGAGAGTGCTTAAACTTTGCAAACACATTTCTTATGAGGATTTTCTAAGTTTGCTTCTTTGTACTTAATTTTGGGAAATGATTCAATAGACTTTAAGGTATAAGAATTGCGTAAGGTTACTCCTTATCCTAAAGGAAAGACAAATTAGTGGATTTGTAAAATTCTTAGTGTGGTAACTAAGGTAGTGGATGTAGACTCCATTTAGGGAGTTGAACCACTCTACATACTCTTGCAATTTCTCATCATTTGCAATTAGTTTCCACATTTCTTTAAAATTCCAATTCACTCATCTTGGCTATATTTGTTAGATTGTTACACTCAACAGAAACTCATATAGTCTCATCTTGTATGAGTTCGAATCTTAACATTAGTTTTGAGAATGTAATTATCTCTCCACTTAATTATATTTTTAACCAACAACCAGTTGGTCTAGCAGGATGAGGCGATAGGTCCCTTAAGCAAGGGCATATGTTCGAATCATGACGTTGTGAATGGAGAAAGCTAGGTTGGGAGGGTCGCCCCTATATTCGACCTCTGCAAAATTTGATCTAGACTAGTAGGCCAATGAGTCGGATACCGATGGTTAAATAATAAAAATAGGCTTAAGGGTGTAAGAAGCCCTTGAACTTTTGAAAAAAATCAATTGAACCTCCGAACTTTTTGTAATCAATTAACCCCTTGAACCAAGAAACTGAATCAATTAAGCCCTTTGACCATTAAATCTTAATAGTTTTTTAGATCTGTTGGTGCAGTGCGTCGTGTCACATTGTTTTCACTTGACATTTTTATAATTTTTTTAATTTTATTTAAGAAATTCTTTAAAAGTTCTAAAAATTCTAGAAAAAAACTTATAAAGTTTATAGAAATAATATTTTTTGAAAAATTTGTAAATGCAACATGATAGAATTTTAGTGTATCACGTGTCAACAATATCTAAAGAAAAAACTGTCAAGATTTAATGGTTAAAGGGCTTAATTGATTCATTTTTTTTGCCTTTACGGCTTAATTGAATAAAACGAAGCTTAGAGGCTTAATTGATTTCCCCCAAAAGTTCAAAGGCTTCTTACGCTTAAGCCAAAAAAATAGTATCTATACTATATGGCAATTTTTTACTATAGTTAAAATCAAAATTATATACTATATGACAATTTTTTGTTGAGTCTTTGAACTTTAAAAAATTATAAAATGATCATCTAATTTTTTTAAAAAAAATAACAAGTTGATCACCTTCCCTTAAAAAATTAACAACAAATAACGTGATAATTAAATTTTTTGGCATAAAGACAATTTAACCCTAAACTTTTACACTTTTAATTTTTTTCTCGCAAAACTATCATTTTATTAAAGTTAAAGTGCACAAATGGTCACTAAACTATCTCTAAAATTACAAAATGATCATCAAATTTCCAAATGCTACATAATGCGCGTTAAAATTTATTCTTTGTTACAAAATCGTCACTGATCCATTAACTATCGTTAATTTGGTGACGTGAAAGTTATAGAAATTTGAATAATATAACATTTAATCCTCTATATTGACACAATTAATCAATTTATTCCTAATTTAACCCTCATTATTGATGTCTAAATTGATTGAATGTGTAAATATTAAGGATTAAATATGTTATTATACAAATTTTGTAACTGTCACGTCTCCCAGTTAATGACAGTTAATAGCCCAATGACCATTTTGTAATAAAAATTAAAGGTTAATGACTATTATGTAATATTTGAAAGTTTGGTGACTAATTTACATTTTTAGGGATAGTTTAATGACTATTTGTGTACTTTACCCTTTTATTAATATTAAAAAACACTAAACACCGGATGCAATGCATTTGATAGGCCGCCAATACAAGGCCTCCAAAGATCATACAAACCCAAAAAATTTAACCCCTCAAATTTTTAATATGTTATCAATTTAGTCCATATATTTTCTATTTCATTCTCCCCTCCACGGCTTCACCATCTTCCTCTTTTCTTTGGAAAGCAAACTAGTTATTTAAATAAACAAAAGACCATTCACGTCCTCACGGGAATAATTCTCTGAATTCTGACACGAGAGAGTTTATTCCACGATTATTACTTCTCAAGTAATAACAAAACATTAAAAAATAGGGGAAAAGGCAATGCTTTAAAGAAATTTTTTTGCTGTAATATTTGTGTTGAATTATTTTTTTGAATGATAAGTAGTTTGGTATCGCTTAAGTACGTCTCGGATTTGATGCCTTGTATATGCAAAAAAAATCTCTGTTAAGAAACTCACCCACCAAAACCAGATATGTGACGCAGGTCGATCCAGATTAGTCAAAACAAAGCCGTGGAAAACCAAATGAGCAACTAAAAATATATATACCTGAATTAGTATATATTTTATTATTAATATAAATATAAAAATTAAATTGAATGATTTAAAATGTAAATTATCCTAATCTAGATGCTAATAATTAACAATCAGCTTTACTCTTAATTTGGGTAAAATAGGAATCAGGGAAAACAAGGGTTGGGAGTTCACGTGTGAGATAAAAGAAGACCCCGTGAACAAAGCACAGATTCCAAGCGAAGTAAATCGGACAAAACCCCGCATTTCACCACCCGACAACACCCTATTGATATCCACTATACGACACCTTGGATTCTCCATCGGCATTAACATTATAATTAGAAAGAGACCCGTGACTCTTTCTTTAACAGCAACGCCAACTCATCCACCAAGACTTTGAGCCCCCAGACCGGGCCAACATTGCTCACATATTCATCACTACTTATTGCTGCTGCTGATCAACTTGTGGATTCAATTGAAACATCTTTTCGATCCACAAAGACATATTGTCTAGTCGCATCACATGGCAGTTTTCTTATAGAATTTCTTGCTTTTGTTTTCGCAAAGCGATCATATCTTTTCATTTGTCCTCAATCATGAAGAATAACATGTTATAGATTGCTTGGAAGACGTTAGGATTAGAGGATGAGTTCGAACAAGAAGAAAAACATGTTATAGCTAGCTTTGAAGCATGTGCAGTTTAATGATTTTACTAAAACGAAATTATATACAATAATTGTGTATTTTTACCATTAGTCTTTATCTAATTTTTTATTTTTCCCTCATAAGCATTTGATTTAATTATTTTTTTGAGTTTTTTTAGAACATCGTTCTTATTAAGCATGTCTGGACAAATTTCATGAATGAACGTCACAATGATTCGACTGTCGAGCCATGTAAGAAACTTGTGAGCTTGCCAGGCCTATTAATCCATGTGAAACTTCCCTGGCATCTTTCGTGACCTAAACAAAAAATAAAAAATGGAGAAAAGAATGCTATTCTAACAAGGTTGTGGCAAAATGATATATTTGCCCTAATTTAACATGGAGAAAGAGCATAACTGAGTTTGAAGTTTTACTTATTTCTGAGACAAATGATATGAAATTATCTAAGCAGCCAAGCCATTACAGTGACTATGATATGTGATCAAGGGAAAGAAGGAACGAGAAATCATAACATGGAAAACAAGGTGGGAAATTGAAAAAGAAAAAAGAAAATCAAATATGTCTTCATTGGATCATTTCTTGGATCTTGAAACCCGTCTGATCAAAACCAGCAAACAAAGCACACGATACAACACAAAGAACCCGACCAAGATGTAGATGTTGGTCCATCTTTGTCTCTCATGGAGTCCTTTCTTCTGTAACACATCGGCTCCGGTCACCATGCAAGTCTTGGTTTCACTGTACCAAAGAAAACACCTCGATACCAGGCAAGAATACTCATTGATAAGAAGCGCATCCAGAGCGTACTTATACATTGATAAAAAGTGCATGAACAGCCAGTACTTGGGCATGCTATCCTTGGAGATGAAGTAGCCGGAGAAGAGGAAAAAAGAGCCCAGAAGTATCGTTACAAGCGACGTCCCGGCTATATAATTCGGCGCAAGAGAGCTCAAAAAAAGTACAAATGAATTTGCCATCAGAACAATGATCCAAATGACCAAAACGAAGTAAGCAAAAGCTTGCCATGAAGCACATAGACCAACCAGGAAGTAGACAGAGATTGAATATACGATCGCAATGGCAAGCAGATATGGCAAGAAGACAAGGGTGTTTGCTATTAGGTAAGACGAGAGTCTATAAACCCCACTTGATGTTTCCCTCAGCAGAATCGGCCTTTCATTAAGGAAGATCGGAAGTGTTTCGGTTGTAGAAGAGAGAAGGAAGGTGAGAGTGAAAGCAAAGAAACCAAATCTTTTCTCTATACCTTCCTTGTCGTAACCAATATTAATGTAGATTGTTCCTAAAACAAGACCCACGATCAGAGCTTCTAAAGCATTGGTTAAAAGAAGCTGCCTTGTTCTGTAAATAATCTTCCAAAACCTGTTATATAGAGAGCAGATTTCATGTAGTCTTGAGCTTCTATACCTTATATCACTTGCTTCGTTGTTGTTTGGAGTTACAAGAGATTGTTGTGGTGATGGAGGGAGTGATGGGGGTGTAATTGGTTTGCTATGCTGCAGCTGGTTCAATATTTCCATGGCATACTCGAGGGAGTTGAGCTGAGGAGGGACGGTGAACCCATTGGAGTTTAAGAATGCTTCAAGTGAAGACAGTGTGCCATGGTGCACGACGGTCCCCTTTGACAGCAAGAGGATTCTATCAATGGTGGAAAGAATCTTGAAGCTCGGTTGGTGTATGGATAAAACGACAGTCCGATGACGTGAAGCTGCTATTGATTTGAGGATCTGTATTACATTGAAAGCTGAAGTACTGTCAAGGCCTGAAGTCGGTTCATCAAGGAGTAGAACAGCAGGGTCATGGAGGAGACTTAGCCCTATCGAAACGCGCCTTCGCTCGCCGCCGGATAGCCCATGAGCTAGCTTGGTGTTAGACAAGTGCACCAGCCTTAGCTCCGACAGAAGAGATGTAACAATGATGTCAATATCTGATGTTTTAGGGACAAGAAGCCGCGCAGCAAAAGTAAAAGTTTCGGCCACGGTGAGCAACGGTAAGCATGCATCGTGTTGAGGAACATAAGCTGAGAGCTTCCGGAATGAAGAAGGGTTGATAGGAGTGGAATTGAGTGAAAGAGTGCCGCTTGTTGCTGATGTCTGAGCTGCCAGAATATCAAGGAGAGTGGACTTTCCGGCACCACTGGGGCCGACGATGGCAAGGATTTGTGAGGGGTTGGCGGTGAGGGAGACATCCCGGAGGATGTACGATGGTGGTGTTGAAGTGCAAGGCTTGAAAAGCAAATAGCCCGTAAGGGAAGCAGTTGAGGTGGTCGGTTTTGTATAACAGACGGAGGATGCTGTCAGCGTATATGTTTTGAGCAGTGGTGAAGGTGGCGGAGAGGAGGAGGAGGAAGAGGCTGATTGGTCTTCCATGGAGGAGGCGGAGGGATTGGTTGGAAGGAGAGGGTTCTGTAAATAGAGAATGGGGTGTGGAGAGGTTGGATGGTGGCAGTTTCCATTAAGAGTACAATGTTGGGGGAGGATAAGAAGAATACGAATTAAAAAGTTGGAGGGGTGACCCTTGGTACTCAGTTTTATCTAATCAGGAGTTTATAATATGGATTCATTTCTTTCTTAATTTTACAATAGAAGTAGGGGTGGTAACTGCCAGGGAAATATCCGAAAATTATGAAAATTTAAATCGATGAAATGGAAATAATTGAAATTTTTACTCATGAGTAGAGGACGATGACGGAAAAAGTTTTATCATCGAAGCTCAAATGGGATGAGATGATGATTGTTATATTTGAACCGTAGGGATAATCGAACCGTAACCGTATAAATAACTGTGAGGATTTCCGAAATATATCCGCAAGGATACTCGATGTTTTACAAAATTGTTAATATATATATATATATAATTAACTCTCATTTACCTATATACATATCTATCTTATTATCAATATTACAATTCATCAAAATACTTTTGTCTTTTGTTTAAATCTTATTAAATTTTAGTGACATCTCTAATAATTCACGCTTTTTATTAATTAAATGTATATAATCTATTTATATTCTTATTTCTGCTGTTTATATTACCCATCAGTCTACCATATGTTACCCATCAGTCTCCCTATTTAAAATAATAATTGAATTGTTTATAATTCTTAAACCTACATCTCTTTCTATTAAGAAACAACTACATCTTTTAACAATAACAATGCTATAAAATTAAGATTCAGTTATTATTATGTATAAATTTTATTACCACTTGGATATTAAGTTTATAAGCGAAAGTTTTCATTTATCCAAAAGAAGCACAAGACAGTATTGGTTTTGGTGAAAAAAGATCATGTTATTATTTTTAAAATATTTGAGTTTAAACAATTTATTTACATATATTATTAAAAATTAGAATTAATATCTTAAAATCATTTTAAAATGTTTCATTTTTCTTATTAAAGTGCTACGAGTCAATTATTGTACTACTCTCATTGAATACAACATTAAATATTTATAGGATTCGTAACGTACATTGAAAAAATGACATGATATCATAGTCTAAACAAGAAGTCAAAAATCTTTTTGAGGTCTTCTCTTTCTAGAATTTCCGTGCTCAGCCGATGACAATTCCGTCTCTCACAAATATCAAATTTATAGTTATATTATGGTCAAAGCAAAGTTGTTCTTTGAGGATGATTTTGCAGATTTGCCTTCATCTTTCATATTATAATGTGTCAATGTTGATTTCGTGATATAAAGGAGAAGTTGCTGTATTTTACATTTTTGTGGTGAATCTCTCAATTTGTTTTGACTTTTGTATGTTCATTGAGTTTGATTTATTATTTGTATATCAATTTTGTTTCGTGCTTAGGTTGTCCATAAAGTTTGATGAATTTCAACAAAAAATCCCGCAATTTTGCGTTTTTGTTTTCGTATTCATTAAAATTTTAATTATTTTTTAAAATTAATCAAAGTTGAATTGTATCAAAGAGATAGATTGGAGAGTCTAATGTACAGTAGGTCTAGGGTGCGACTAAAAATGATAAGTTTAAAAATTTATTTTAGAATTTAAAATGTTAGACTTTTAGATAATATTTTAATTTGTTTTTTTCGTAATTTTTGACAAGTACCGATACTTACATAACAAGTATGGATACTTTGTTTAAGAACTTAAAATATTATAAAAAAACAAGTATAAACGTGGACGACTGCAAAGTAGTATATCTATCTTGAAAGCTTGATGACGCGATGATATTTTATTTACGTGAATTTTCATTTTCTTTTTCTTTTTCTTTTGTGTATTATAAGAAAAGGGCAATTTTACGGAAATATTTCGATTTCCAACATTAATTACAGATATGACATCTATAAATACTAATTTCAGACTTAGCATCTATTAAGCCATGTTATATGAAAGAGTGTTTGGTCAAAACCGTTTTTCGTTTACGTGGTAATCCAGACCAAAAATGACTTTTTGTGAAATGCGATTTCTATTTGAATAATATTATTTACGGCATAATATAAATCATAAATCATAATTAATTAAAATTATGATTTTTATAAGATTTGAGTGATAAATATTAATATTTATTAAACCCTTATAAGGGCCACACAATACAGAGTAGAGAGCACGCTCATTTTTCTTCAATCTGACCAAACCCTAAATTCTTGATCGCCACTATCAGAACATCCCTTTTCTACTATCCACGAACACTGTTCATCCTACCGGTCAACAATACTCAAACTCTGAGACTCTGTTTTGCCGTCTAGTTTTAACTAGGGAAGTAAAAAGCTGACTCGACCTGCAAAATTGACTGAAACTGGCTTGAGTCAGAATTGCTTGTGACCCGAAGGACTGGCGATCCGAAACTGATCCGAGTCCGACCTGGTGTTGACTTGTACCCGAATTCAACATGGAAATTTTGGATCTAAACCCGACCTGAGAACGACCTGAACCCGAATTCAACTTGATAATGTGATAACCGAACTCGACCTGCATCCGACCTGATATGAACCCGAACCCGAGATTAACTTGGTAAATAACTGATATTACCCGACTTGTTATCAACCTGACCTGTTATGGACTGATCTGTAGTTGACTCAACCTGTTAATGATCCAACTTGTTATTAAATTGATCTGATAATTACCTGTCTTGGTATTTACCTGACTTGTAAGTTGTAAATTACAAATTTACAATTGATGAAGTTGTAACTTGTAAGAATATGAATTTACTATATTAAAATGTGGAAAATATATCTTCACAATTTAAAGTACATGATCATTAAATTAATAAATTTGTTTAAGATCGTGAATTTATTTGTTATTGAAAATATTAATTATGATCACTAAATTAATAAACTTGTTTCCTAGATTATGATCATTATATTAAAGTGTTAATTAAAAGTTTATAACCATTAAGTTAGTACGTTTAATTCGTGATTATTAACTTTATTATATTAGAAAATAGATTATGTAAAATGACTTTAAATATTAATAAGTTTACTTCATAATTTTATAAATATATATGGGATATATAAATATATATTAGAAAATAGATTATATAAATATATAAATATATATAGGATATATAAATATATATATATATATATGTAAATGTATATTAGAAAATAGATTATAACCATTAAGTCAATAATTTTATATATCAATACTTTATTATATTAGAATATATATATAATTAAACGTGATTTAACTTTTATGAATTGTGATAATAAAAATAATTATAAGGGATAGGAACTTTATAAATTAAGGGCATTATATAAAATGACTTTAAATAGAAAAAACGTTATAAATTGTGACTTTAATTCATGATTGTACCTTATTAATATTAAAACATGAGAAAACTTTATAAATGGGATAGTAACTAAACAAATTCTGAAACTTTGAAACTTTATAATTGTACAAATTAAATTTATTACAATTTAGTAGACTAAAATTCCAATTAAATCAACTAAATAAATATATATTAAAATTTAAGCTCTCAGATCTTATAGCAAAAGTTTTACAAGGCTAAAGCCAGACTTTGCTACCAGAAATTTCTTCATCGAGCTTTAACTTAGGCTGCCAACATGATTAAATTAAGGGTAACTTTTCAGCTTTAAAAAGCTGAATTGCCACCAGCCTAATTCAATCATGAGCAACTAGCAACTACTTAGACTACAATTTACATTCTAAATTCAACATCCAGACCAATCCAAGGGCAACAAGCAGCATCCAGATTTCAGTTCAGACCACTGTAGGCAGCAAGGAACAATTCATCATTCAGACCAATAAAACATTCCAGTGGTAAACATATCAAACATTTGAAAGAGTAAAGAAATAAATATAATAAAACAGTTTCAGTCATAAACCTTTCATACCAGACATCAGTGTAAGTAGCAGGCAGCAAGCATCAATCCAGCAAGCATTAAAACACTCAAAGCCTCAAAGACACCCTACAAAAAGAATTATTAACCATAGTAAACAATTAATAACAATAAAAAATTTGAAATATTAATAAAATAAAGATAATAAAAATAAAGTAAACCATATATTTACCTTTAGATGGCATAATTATTAGCCACAGTAAGATATTCCTCATCCCTTTCTTCCAGTTGGAATCCATACAACCAGTTTCGAGTTGTTACAAAAATTTCAACATTTTTAGGTAAGAGTTTAGCTCTAAACTTGTTCAAGATTTGACCCCCCATGCTAAAGGAAGATTTTGAAGCAACAGAAGTAATTGGAATGGCCAAAATATCTCTGGCCATGCGAGCAAGAACCGGATAAAAAGTACTTTGTATTTTCCAATACTCTAAAATATAAAATTCATAATCTTCACTACGAGGGACAAGGGGCAGATTAATGTAGGATTCAACATCAGAATTCCCACTCCTTGAAGCAGCTAGATTAGCATCAAAACTTTGAAAAGACAGAAATAAACTAATTTAGTATTTAAAAAATATAATACAAGCAATTCAAATAACAGAAAATATGAAAACTAAATTATGTAATCTAACCTCAAACATGGCAGATTTTTTTAAATGGTCGAGGTCGACTGAAACCAGACCCACTTGTCACTTGACTTGTGTTACTTTGGACAGAAGAAGAAGAAGAACTACAAGGTGCAGATTTTGAATAAAAGATATATAAATTAACAAACTCGGCATAAATAGCAGTTACCCTTCGTTGAATCTCATCGTCTACATAAAGAACATTGTACAACTCTTTCAAAAGTTGTAATTTATATCGAGGATCAAGCAAAACAACAAAAGACAGAATCATTGAGTGATCTGCCCAATATTTTTCATATAACTCAAGCATAGGTCCTGCCATTGCAGAAATACCTTCGAAAGGATCATTGTGAGCATCACACAACAACTTCTCAATTACAACAACGTTAGTCAAGTACAAGTTAGCTATTGGATACTTAGATCCAGAAAATAGAGTTGTAATTTCATAAAAAGGCTCCAGAAAATCACAAATCATCTGAATGTTTCCTACTCAGAATCACTAATCATATCCAAGTCATTTTCCCTATTAACAAACAAGTTAATGGCTAACTTAGCACCAAGTGCCCTGTGAATCATTGAGTAAGTAGAGTTCCATCGAGTAGGAACATCCAACAACAGCTTACCATGAAAAAAAGAATCACAATCTTTCACAGCTAAATCAAAGGCACAAAGCCTAGAATCAGAAGAATCAATAAACTTCACAATTTCACGTAATTTAATAACAGAAGAATCAATTACCTTCAAACCTTTTTGAACTATCAAGTTCAAGATGTGGGCAGCACACCTTATATGAAAGTACTTACCATTGCATGGAAGATGAGAAATGGCATGCAAATCATCTTTAAGACGCTTAACCATTCTATCATTTGCAGATGCATTGTCAAGAGTTATGGTGAAAGCTTTTTTTTCAAGACCCCACTCACATAACATCTTTTTAACAAACTTATAAATTGACTCACCATCATGGGGTGGAGAAAATCGACGAAAATTTAATATTTTATACTGCAGTTTCCAGTTATTATCGACATAATGTGTAGTGGGAGCAAAATAAGAACGTGAAGTGCAAGCAGACCAACCATCACATGTAAAGCAAATCCTACTTGAAACAGAATGCATTGAATCCAGTAGATATTTTTTATGCTTGTCATGCTCAATCATGCAATATTTACTAATGGTATGTATACCTAGAAATATCCTTCACACTAGCATTAAGGTAATGATGCAAAGCCCTCAATTTTTCATGCTCAACCATACTCAAAGCATAACCATGATAGAGAATAGCATCAGCAAATAATTCACAATACTTATTTTGATTGAAAGAAGGTAGCATTCCAGGATTTTCAGCAAGATAATTTTTATAGGCTTGACATTTATTAGTATGTCTTTTAGGGTTAGATGTACCAATATAAGAGTTTGCTTTATACCTTTTGGTTTGACAGTACTTACATTGGGCATAAAGACCACATTTAGGGGCCTTGATGAAGGTATAATGGTCCCAAACAGGAGAAGTTCTTCTCCCGAACTCTGTTGAACTTGCAGCCTTCCTCTTAGAGGAACTAATACCATCAACTGCTTGGGAAAGCTGATCATTTACATCCCCTTGTCCTACATAATACAAAAAATAGAAACATAAATAAAAACCAACATATCACAAAAAAAACAGAAACATAAATACGAATATGAAAGGAATTTTACCAAAAAAGTTCATATCAAAAGATTGAGTATCCATTAAACCCTGAAAATAAATCAAAAAAGACATATTTAGGGTTTTGAAATAGATTCGATCAAAAACAGAAACTCAATGATTTAATCCTTGTACGTGGTGTTGTTAAACCAGCCCCCAAGGTCCTTTAAAAACTCCCTCTGATGCCAGTAGCATTGTAGGACGGGATGTCCAACCGATATACTCGGATTAAACCATTGAAACAGAACCCATAACATATATGTATATATATGAACAATGAAACAAAAAATACAGAATCGAAAAAAGAACTGAGAGTGATCAGATTCAGAGATATACCTGAGAGTGCAGATTCAAAGATATACTTGAGAGATGAGAGAGAGAACACAGTTAGCAAAAATAACAAGTTAACACAAACAACAACAAAAATAGAAATAAAAAAAAACAACTGAGAGTGTTACTTAAATTACCCAAACCAACAGAGAGGCTGAGAACTTTACACCAGAACCCAGAAATGATAGAGAGAGGGGAAGCTTTAGAGTTTGAGAGCTTTAGTTTAAGGTTTTTAGTTTATGGAAAATAGAATTTTGGGGATTAGGGTTTATATTTTCTAGAAAAAAAGAGTTTATGGAAATTGAAGGGTTAGAGAATCTGAAGAGATTAGAGGATAATATGGACGAATTTGAAGAAGTTGAAGGGATTAGAGAAAGAAGATGAAAAGATTTTGGGGATTATAGAAATTTTTAGGGTAGAACATAATAAATTTGGGGATCAGGGTTTGGAAGATTGAAAAGGGGAAAGTGGAAGAACAATAGGTTGTTCTTAAGAAAATTTGGGTTTTGATCTAGCAGAAACAAGTTTGGGATGATTTGTGGTTTTGTATAAGATTTGGAAGGGTTTTGTTGAAGAACAAGGATGAACTGGGTTGAATGTCAAAGGTTTCAATCGAAAAAGGAATGATTTTCTAGGAATTAGAGGTTTGTGGGTAGGGAGAAGGCAGAGAATCTAGAGAGAGAATGAGAGATAAAATTTGGGCAGAGTTTCGGTGAGAGAAAAATGAAATGAGAAATGAGAGAATTTCGATTTTTTTGGGTTTATATAGAAGGCCGAGACAGGTTAAAAGATCCGCGTATTGTTATATGGGTCACGCCTAACTATTCGGATCTCGCTCCGCTAGCTGCTTATTCTACATTTGTTTCAATTTGGTCCTGGTCACTTTGAAATTGAGCTTAAAATTTTGTTTTGTTCTCGATTTGGTCCTTATTTAATTTAAAATTAGGTTTGGGGTTTAGGGTTTATGGGATTATTTTAGGGATTAAAGGTTTAATGGCTAAAGTTTGAGGTTTATGAGTATAGTTTAGGGGTTAAGGTTTGAGGTTTATGGGTATAGTTTAGGGTTTATGGGTTAAGGTTTGAGGTTTATGGGTATAATTTAGGGGTATACATAATATATACATATATATAGTTTAGGGGTTTAGGGTTTAAGGTTTAAGGGGTATACATAATACATACATTAATACATACATATATATATACGTAATATACATACATACATAGTTTAGGGGTTAAAAACTTAAGGTTTGAGGTTTATAGGTATAATTTAGGGTTTAAGGTTTAAGGGGTTAGGGGTTAGGGTTTAATGTTTGAGGTTTATGGGTATAATTTAGGGGTATACATAATACATACATAAATAAATAACATACATACATATATATAGTTTAGGGGTTTAGGTTTAGGGTTTATGGGTATAATTTAAGGTTATACATAATACATACATACGTAAATAACATACATACATAGTTTAGGGGTTAAGAACTTAAGGTTTGAGGTTTATGGGTATAGTTTAGGGGCATACATACATAACACACATACATTATACATAACATACATAGTTTAGGGGTTAAGGTTTGAGTTTTATGGGTATAGTTTAGGGGTATACAACTATACATACACATACATACATACATACATTTAATTAATTATTACAATATATATATATATATATATATATTATATATACATATACATACTAAAACTTATCTATATTTATTTCTATATACATATTACATAAACCTATATATATGTATACGTATATATATACCTATATATATATTACATTTACATATACATACTAAAAGTCTAAAACTTACATACATACATACATACATATATATATATGTATATATATATATATACACACATATACATATATACATACATATATACATAAATACATACATACATATATTTAATTAATTATAGCAATACATATATATATATTATATATATACATATACATATACATACTAAAACTTACCTATATTTATTTCTATATACATATACATATACTTATACATATATATACATATGTATGTATACATACTAAAAGTCTAAAACTTACATACATATATATATATGTATATGTTATACATATACATATACATACATACATACATTTAATTAATTATAACAATATATATATATATATATATATATATTATATACATACAAATACTAAAACTGCCGATATTTATTTCTATATACATATACATGCTAAAAGTCTAAAAGTTACATACATACATACATATATATAATATATATGTATTTGTATTATGTATATATATTCATATACATATACTCATATACTCATATATATACATATATATATATACACATACATACATACATTTAATTAATTATAACAATACATATTTATTTTTATTATATATATATAAGCCGCCCGTTTTTTTTTAATTTGCCGCCCATTTTTTTATTATTGATTAATTACCCTTTAAGTCTTCACTCGTTTAAATTTCTTCAATTTAGTCACAATTATATATATTTTTTAAATTGTAACATTCACTTTTAAGTTTTAGTTTTATTCAATTTAGTCACGATTATATATATTTTGATTTGTAACATATTCCGGCATCCCAAGAGATATTTTGGTTCATATTAATCCCTAAAAATTTATTTTTATCCAAAATTTACACACAATTACCAGACCAAAGTCTATTTGTACACGTAAGACCTGACTTGAACTGCAACCAAAACCGATATTACCCGACCTGAATTTTATCTGTCAACGACATGACCCGACCTGAACGTGGCCCAACCTGAATTCCACCCGAACTTGAATTAACCCGTTAATTAACTGGTTTGGACCCGAACCGTTTTGGCTCGAATTGAAACTTACCCGACCTGAATTTAACCCGACTCGAACCCGAACTCAATCTGATTTAAAATCAACCTGACAATGATCTGAATCCGAGTCGACCCGAACCAGACCTGATCCGAGTCAGACTATTAAATTGACCTGACATAACCCGTATCCGATTTGACCTAACCTGACATGACCCGACCTGAAACCTCAACGATTACCCGATTTCACATCCCTAGTTTCAACTCATGTTTTCAAATGTCCAATTTCTCCATGAACGGAGAAAAAGAAAATTAAAAGAAATGGGAGGTCAAAAATCTAGATAAATATGCGGAGATCAAAGCATTTTTAGTAAAACGGACACCGAAATCGCATTTAGAAGATAAAATTGGGTGAATTAAAAATTTTATGGTCCAAAGGTCATTGCAACGGCGGTGGACGACAGTCGGCGACAAAAGTTAACAACAGTTGGCGACGGGTATTTGGTTAAAGGTCAGTGGTCAAATTGATATGTAATTTGAAATTCATGGGTAAAGTTAATATTTTATCTAAAATTCAGGGGTTAAAATGATATTTATCTAAAGTTTATGGATCAGTAGCCAAAATATTATAAATAGATAAAAATCAAGAAATATATGAAAAGTAAAGTATTTTATTGAAATAAAGTTTTAAAATAGAACATTAAAAATCAAATTAAAATGAACAGTTTAAAAAATCCAAAAAAATAATCGAACCGAAACGATATTACACCTATTAAATAATAATTTTAATATTATGTAACTATTAAATAAAGTTAATAGTTAGTACAAATAAACATTTGACTTAATAAAATTAAGGATTTAATATATTGGTAATGTATAAATTTTTATACGAATAATGAATTATAAGCTAATATCCTGTTTAGTAAACTTGAAGAAGATAAACCTAAATAGTTAAAAAAATTATCACTTGAGTTAATATGGAGTGACATCACATGACCCGGTGTACAATGTTTGATTAAACTAATTAGTACTTAGAGGTTCAATCTCAATAATTAAAAATAAAGATATATAATATCAATTATTTTTACTTATTTAATATGATTTGATGCTCATTGAACCGATTTTGTAATAGCAAGTTGCAATAGACTACAAGTCGCACCGAATAAATACGAATTTAGATTGAATCTATCCTATTTATTGTTTGAACATGAATTCCTGCCGGAATTCTTTTTAAACTACAGCTACAAGTTCTATCCCTGCAGCTACAAACTAATCACGAGATCAGAGTTTTGGATGGAGGCTGAAGTGTGTTGTGTCAACTGTCAACACCGGACAACATTTGTTTTTATGTCGTTGGAAGCCATTTTGCCAATCCGTGAGCATATGCATGCACACATGTTCAACAGTGGCAACACTATGCGACAACTGACGCACCCAGACCCAGTTCAGTTCTTGAGGAATTTATCTTCAAATCTTTGATGAAGATCCAAAATACATCGCCAAATGTGCTGGGCTTGTGCCACCGTTTGTTGATTCAATGGGCCAAACTCTGGCTTTACATATTGCTTGCAATGGTCGACCAGTTTAAACCAGTGTTTGATGACTAGGTCTGAGGAATCACTAGCCTTCCCACATACTTGAACGGAGAACCTTCCGAACATACACAAACATTTAGCCTCAAACTTAAGCTTGGCAACTATAAACATAAGCTTTCTTATACATGTGAAATTTAATTCCTATTTGCATAGTTATTAAGGTATAGAATGAAAGGTAGTTATAGTGTAAAAGCGGATGATATTCATCTTAGGAGATTCAGGTTCAATCGTTCTGTCTGTAAGGTGTGTGTGCATTGTCAAAGTGTTAAAAATTTATATAAACAGTTCTACCTTATATCACCTTTAGACTATTAAAAAAATGTAAGTAACAAACTAAGTTGACAGATCAAGAATATTTAACCTTTTCCACAATGGAAAGAAGGAACAAAATAATTAAAGAGAAAATATATGATATACTGGCGGTAGAAAATATTTTATTTTCACAAGCGCTATAATTTTAGGGTTAGGGATTTAGTTTAGGGTTTATAGTTTAGGGGTTTAGAATTTAGAGTATGTGGTTAGAAGTTAGGGTTTAGTGTTAGGTTTTAGGGTTTAGAGGTTAGGGTTTAGGGTTTAGAGGTAATATGGTAGGGATTTAGGTTTTTACCTATAACTCCTAAATTCTAACCCTAAGCTCTAAATTCAAACCATAATCCCTAAGTTCTAAGCACATAAACCTAAACCCCTAAACTATAAACCTTAAAGTAAATCCTTAACCCCTAAATTAAGACGCTTGCAAAAACAAAATGTTTTCACCGCCAGTGCATGGTATAATTACCCATAATTAAATTCTGATTTCCGACTTCAACTTAACTTCTATGCTGTTAACTGCAATATTCTTCACCAGTAGGAACTAAGTCCATATTAAATAAGCTTTTACATAAGCAAAGACAAAGTTAAGGCGGTCGGGAAGTGAATATTACCATAAGAGTTATGGAGAAATTCGAAAAGAAAATTAGACTAAAAATTTCAATAGTAAGATTTGATCCATTGACTTTGAGTAAAACAAGTTTACTTTCACTTATATATTTTACCACTAAAACAAGAACAATTTTAAGGTACCTCCATTCCAAACAATGAACAATTTTGTAGATGAATTCTTTTACCGAATCTATAGGCTTAATACTCAAATAAGTGTCTAAACTATACTTGATTTTTTAGATAGGTGCCTAAAGTATTTTTCGGGCCAAATAGATGTCTAACGTTTCATTCTGTAACCCTTTCAAGATTTTTTTCGTCAATGATCGTTAAAAAATTTCATCATCCAATAAAAACGTGACATGTGATATATTTCTAAATTTTCATGTAATTTTTGTTTAAAAATCAGAAAATCATTAATTTTTTTTAAAAAAACTCCAAAACTTTTATGTTTTCCCCAAAATCCCAAAATTACCCTTCACTACGGAAAAACAGGCTTTAGCGGCGTTTTTCGAGTAAATGTCGCTAAATTTGCATATTTAGCGGTATTTATTGAATAAACATCGCGATAGACTGATATATAGCGGTGCTTTTGGGCAAACGTTGCTATAGACACGTACTTTAATGTCGTTTGTTAGACAAACTCCGCAATAGACATTTACTTTAGCGGCGTTTGCCCAAAAACGCCACTATAGAGGCGTACTTTAGTGGTGTTTGACAGACACACCGCTATAGATGCGTACTTTAGCGGTGTTTGTTTAGGGTTTAAATGTTTAAACCCCACATTGAATCCATTTATATCTTACTAAAACTTTATAAAGAAGAGAAGCACAAGTATAGATTGACGAGCTAAGTAATGAGCTGAGGGATGCGGAAGATACATAGTCAATAGCAGCGTTTGAAGGAACAAACGCCACTAAGGACAAGGTATATAGCGGCGTTTGGAGGAACAAACGCTACTAAAGACAAGGTATATAGCGGCGGTTGTTCCTCCAAACACCACTAAAGACGATGTATAAACTGTGTCTGAAGGAATAAACGATGCTATATAACTCGACCTTTTGCAGCATTTTTTGTTCATAAACGCTGCTAACTATTACTGTGTTTGATCTAGTGACACTTCTTGCTACGTTTTTTCAAGCGTCGAGAAGGTTTTTAGCGGTACTTAAAAACGCTTGTTCTTCGATTTATGATGATGTAAGGTTGGGGTTATCGATTGTGGAGGGTCGACGAAAGAAGAAGTGGTTGATGGTGGTTGAATCGACGGCCAAAAGAGAGAAAATTAGGGAGTTTAACGATGTAAGGTTAGAGATTGGGTTTTTTAAAAATTAAATATTTTCGGATGTTTTAATCCAATTAAAGATTTCTAATTTTTAATAAGATTTGTCACGGAGAAACCTTACAAAGGTTACAAAATGAAAAGTTATGCACCTACCTGGACCGAAAAATACTTTATGCACCTATATAGAAAACCAGACATAGTTTGAGCACTTTTTTTTAGTGTTAAGCCAAATTTATACTTTGAATATTAAATTAATGACATAATGCTAGAAAATGCACCTAACGTTTAATTGAATAGTCACTTTGACCCCTATTTATTTGAAGTACTTTAACCGTCAACGTTTCATCTTGGGTCAAAATGACCCCTCTACGGATGAAAACTATTAGTCAACAGACGATAAACAACTTGAAATGACTTGACAGAATGAAACGTTAGAAGAAAAAATATTTTATATTTTATATAATTTTTAAAATTATTTTTTGACTCATGTGTCATTCTGTAAAGTCAACATATTTGTCTACATGACACCGCACTACCATGTAGGTTTGTCACATCATTTCAAGCCATTTATCGTCAGTTGACTAACAGTTTTCACTCCTAGAGGGGCCATTTTGACCCAAAATAAAACGTTGATAGTTAAATTTCAAAAAAAAAGAAGGTTTAAATGAAAAATAGGTGCCCAAAGTATGTCTTTTTTGAACTTTAGGCGCCTAAAGTATTTTTTTTTTTGAAAAAATATATGCCCAAAGATTCAAAAGTTACAGTTTTAGGTGCCTGACCATTAACGGACGTTAATTGTTTTTAACCAATCAATGCTTGACAAGTGGCACTAATTTGATTTTTTTAACTTTTTAAATAAAAATACCCAAAAATTTTCAGTTTTTCATAAAATCGCAAAATTTTGAAAATTTTACAAAACAATCCCCAAATCCCTAAAATTACCCAAACCCCCAAATCGTTGCCACTTCCGCCGCCGATCACTGACCTTGAACACACCCCTTTGGTCGCCAGACCAAGGAGGTCATTTCCCCCCAACATGACGTCACTGGAAACACCAAACAACGTGCTAGCCGAACGTCGATTTCGCATTTGACGTTCGGTTGCACGTCATTCGCCGTTTTCGGCGACGCTGTGTTGGGGGAAATGATCGCCTTGGTCTAGCGACCAAAGGGGAGGTGATCGGCGGCGAAAGTGGCAGGGATTTGGGGGTTTTGGTAATTTTAGGGATTTGAGAACTATTTTGTAAAAAATTTAAAATTTTGGGATTTTATAAAAAATTGAAAGTTTTTTTGTTTTCAATTTTTAATTTTGAAAAAAAAAATTAAATATGCCACATGTCAAGCATTGACTGGTTAACAGCTTTATAACACCCTTTAACAGTGAGGCACCTAAAATTGGAACTGTTGAAACTTCATGCACCTAAAATTATAACGATTGAAACTTTGAGCACCTATTTTTACAAAAAAAAAAAAACTTTAGGCACCTAAAATTCGAAAAAGGTATATTTTGGGCACCTATTTTTCATTTAAGTCAAAAAAGAATATGGGCTAAAATGACTATTCAGTCAAACGTTAAGGACATTTTTTTTGACATTATGCCTAAATTAAAGGGTAAACTATAAATAAGTACTAAACTTTTAAGGCGCTTTCATTTTGCTCACAGAACTTTTAAAACTTGCAATACAATCACTAAACTTTTAATTCGTCAACTCTCATTAAAACTGTTGATATGACACGTCAAAGTCATCTTCTTTTCTCAAAACGCTAAGTTTCTCGGACATAAAATTCACAGTCGTCGTTCATGTCGTTTTTTTCTACCATTCAATGATTTCTCTGGTTAGAAAGAATTTTGAACTACTATTCTTCTATTTCTTTTCATCGATTAAAATTCATCACTTATAATCATCAACAAGCATTTTTTTTTCATTTTCACAATTCGTAATACAAGTTTTGATAATAAAAAAAGTTTATTAACATTTTGGATTTTTTCGTAACCTTGTTTGCCGGGATAACAGGTCCTCCATTTCATCTCACAGATGTGCGTTTGTCGAGACCTTAACATTTGTGGATAAGTTTCTTGGCCTCTTGCCATGAACAAGTAATTTTTTTCATTTTCAAATGGGTTTATCCGTTGTGTCTCTTTTGCTCTGTCTACAAGTCAAATGATGCTGAAACTAAGTAAAGATATTCTTTTCAACGGGAAGAATCACTAAATGATCATAGAAACGATGACGAACGCAGGAGCAGCTACTGCTAATTTTATGTCTAAGAAACTTAAGGTTTTGGGAGAAAAAATATAACTTTAACGTGTCACGTCAGTATTTTTAATAGGAGTTAAGGTAGTGATCGTAATGAAAATAAATTAAAAGTTTAGTGATTTTATTATAAGTTTTAAAAATTCAGTTACCAAAATGAAAGTGCCCCAAAAGTTTGGTCACTATTTATTTAGTTTACCCTAACTTAAAAAAAAAAACATGTTTGTATTATTTTCTGCTTTTCCAAAAACATAATTATAATATAATATTAATCTGATGCATAAAATAATTAAAATAAAAAATTTAATGTGAAAATTCATCTATGAAACACTGGAAAATTAGTAAAATATTTTAAAAAATAAAACACAAATTATTTAACTTACTACGAATAAAAGAAAAATACGAACAATAAAATAAAATCTACAACATAAATTTGGATTCTAAAATATTATAAAATAAAATTTGAATAAATATGTTTCAAATAAGCATATTATTCGATATGAAGGTAAAGTGAATATTTCAATCATAAAATAAATAATTAGAAACAAAGCGTTGGTTTATTGATATTATACTTTTTTGATAAAAAAATGTATTATTTTCATGTTATTAACCCGAAAAGAAGTTTTTTAGGTAATATTATAAATTATTTATTACAGTGTTATTGATAATAAAAATTTACAATGACAATTTTGTTGAGATGATCATTCAATGATGAATGGCCAAGAAGAGGTGAATTGACAAATAAAAATTTTGGTGGAAGCAATAGAAAAGTAAAAAAAGATTGGGACACAAGAATTTACAGTGGTTCAGCCTTCTAAACAAGATTTACATCTACTACCTTAGCTATCCACACTAAGGATTTCTCAAATTTACCATATTTGCTTTCCTTTTGAGGCCAAAAGAGATAACCTTACACTCCCTTAAGACTTATACCCCAAAGTCTTAAGAATTCCTCACAAAGAGAATACAAATGAAGCAAACTGAAAATTCTCACAAAGGCTAATTGTTTGCACAATTCTAGGCTCACTCTAACCCCAATACTTTAATAAAAGGCATAATGCTAAAAAAATGTCCCTAACGTTTAACTGAATTGTTACTTTGCCCCAATTCTTTTTTTGAAGCAATTTAGCCCTCAATGTTTCATTTTTTGTCAAAATGACCCCTCTGCGGATGAAAACTGATAGTCAACTGGTGATAAACAACTTGAATGATTTGGCATAATGACACGTCAGAAGCAATTTTTTTATATTTTATACAATTTTATAAAATTATTTTTTGATTGATGTGTCATTCTGTAAAGTCAGCATATTTACCTATATGACACTGCTATCGCGACGTGCACTTCCATGTAGGTTTGTCATATCATTTCAAGCCATTTACCATTGGTTGACTAACAATTTTCATCTGCAGAGGGGCTATTTTGACAAAAAAGAAACGTTAAGGGCTAAATTGCTTCAAAAAAGAATAAGAGCCAAAATGATAATTTAGTCAAACGTTAGGGGTATTTTTTGGTATTATGCCTTAATAAAATGAATACAATAAATATCACTTATGTGGGTTACAAGATTTGACTCTAAAAGGCTCAAAGATTGTTGGATGTGTGCTTGAATGCTTTAGACTTGATCAATAGTTGTTTTTGTAGCTTTGGAGACTTGATTATATACCCCTAATTGGTTTTTAGCCGTTTGGGTAGTTGGGATATTGATTATAGCCCTTGGACTTCATTTTGCCGCAATAAATGTTGTCTGCCAACACTGGGTATTGGTACTCGAGCAATCGTATTGGTACCTGCTAAGTTTTGAAGAAAGAGTTATTGTACAAAGGGGTATCGATACGCAGGAAGCCGTATCGATACGAAGTGCTCATTTTATAAAGGGTATCGGTACGTACTAACTGATTTTTCAAAGTTTGTAATTCCAATAAACTGACAAGGGAACGGTCGAAAATTTATTACAAAGATTTACAAAATCTTTAACCCCTATACCGGTACGCACGAAGCCGTACTGATACTCAAAGGCAATTTTAGTTACCAAGGGTGTACTGATATGACTGCACGTGTATCGGTACCCTATAGCCAATAAGTTTAAAACCAAATTCTAATAGCTAAAACCCGCACTGATACGACCTTAGGCGTATCGGTACTCATGAACCAAAATGGCTATTTTGAGTACCAAACACTTATAAAAACTTTGGGGTTTAATGTTTGACTTAGAAAATATTTAAAGTTCGAATCCTTGTCAATTTAGTGAATCTTTTGAGTATTTAAAAATTTATTCCTTTTTACAAATTAGTCCATGTTATATCAAAATCAAATATAGATTTTACAATCTCCCTTTTTTATATAACAAAACTAAAATAAATTTTTAAGTCTTTTGATATCACTTCCCTTTTCTTTAAGACAGTTTATTTTTGAAAAAACCTTTTTGAAAAAATTTATCCCATACTTCTCCCCTTTTTGTTAGATCAAAATCAATAGAAAATTTAAATAGGGCAATAGACACAAGTATAACATAACTCCAAAGATAAATAAATAACATAGATATTATAAACTCAAAGCATAATTCAAAGCAACATTAAATATCCAACTTAAACTTAAGAACATAATCAAAGCATAAAGAACATAATGTTATATGAATTTAAATACGAACATAGGTGCATAAAACTCAAAGCCTAATAGTTAATATGATATGATATGGATGAGATGCAAAGCCTAAAGTCGTCCTCATCTCCATCATCCTCGTCTTCATCTTCCTCAACATCATGACCAAGAGCATGGCCACGCCATTCAGTGTGAAACGCGGTAAGGGTCATGTCCGTCGAAGCTTGACGATTCTCAATGGAGGTAACTCTAGCATCCAAAGATGTCAAACAAGTATCCATAGTAGCAAAGCTAGAATCCAACCTCACATCTAAGGTAGCAAATTTCCCATCAAGGTAGGCCATAAGAGCCTCAAGGGAAGGTGGAGCAACTAGAGCAACAAACACATTCTCCACTAGATCGAGTTGAGCACCACCGGGAAAATCTGCAATGCAAATCCATTCTTCATTGTAAAAGGTAAACTTGGCTCGCCGAAGAGAGTGATCATCGATGGGATCGGTAAAAGGCATTCTAAGATCGAAGGAACAATCTATCTCAAGCTTGTAGAACATATAGCTAAGAGCGGTGCCATAGGTGAAGGGTGTTACGGTTTTAGACAAGGAAGACTAACTCGGTGAACATGATTTGGGCTAGGTTGGTGCGTTTCTCCTCACGAAAACAATGTAGCCAAAAGTCATCGATTGACGAATAGACCACTTACCACTAGATGGTCGAAACCACCAAGTGATGAGAAAGTGAAGGAAACGCTCATGGGCATCGAGCATGGTTATAGAGCCACTATAGGTTTGACCAAAACTATCCTCATCATCTATACCCTCATCATCCACACCTAAAAAAGTTGCAATTATAGAAGAATCAAAACGAAATTTCTTTAATATGAGAAAAGACTCAACGGCTATGACCTCAGATTTCTCTCGATTATAAATACATAGGGCATTTGAGTAAAAAAATAAAGACAAGATTTCTGTAAAGAACCCCGGGTATGCTTAAAAAAATCATAAAGTTCCAACAACTCATTAAATCGAGATAACGAAAGTGAAATTCATCGGAGCACATAAAAGACATAGAAACCACACGCTCATAACGAATTTTGAAAATTTGAAATTGTTTAAAATGGTCCATACCATTGGGAAATTCTGGATCATTAAGACAATGGATGAAAAGATGGTTTAGGTTGGTTTAGTACCATTATTTTCGAGATTGGGATTTTGATCAGGATTGGTAGAACTAGACCCCAACTCTTTTCTCGATCTTTTCTTATGAGGCATGGTTAAAACCTGAAAAATTCAAACCACAAAAATAAATGTATGTATAAACATCACATTCAATCCAATAAATCAATCCAATGATCAAGGTATTATAAAACCTATATTGTATAGTTTAAAATCATATACAAGTATAAATAAAAATTTTGGTAAAGTTAAAATTTAAGAACAATAACAAAAATATACGAGTATAATTTTATATTTGAACAAAAAAAAATTAGTTTTGAATTTTTTTATAAAAGCTTTAAAAACAAGGATATATACATCCTAAATATATAAGTTTTAAACATAAACAATATACAAATATGAAATAAATCAAAATTTAAAGAAAATGGGATTTTTACCTTGAGTCATGGATGATGGATGAATGAAGAGATGATTTGCACTAAACTTGATGATAATAGCTTGGGTTTGACGTTGAAAACAAAAACCCCCCAAAGATGTTGAAGAATTTTGGTGAAAAACCTAGAGATTGAGAGGGTTTTTATAGGGTATTTTTGGCTAGGGTTTGAGAGGAAAAGTTAGAGTTTTGCTTAAATTAAGAAAAACTCTTTTAATTACTTATTTAAAGCACTAATGGCTACGCGTACCGATACGTTAAAGAAACGTACAGAAAACCCCGTACCGGTACGAGTTTGCCTCGTACCGATCCTCAACCCATACCGATACATGCTAACCTGTACTGAAACGCTGCCCCTGATACCCAATATCGATGCGCTATACACCGTATTGATACACCCTGACCAAATATGACAGATTTGGCTGCAAAGGACCCAAAAATTCGATTTTACTCGGATCGATATGCATGATTTTGATATGAAATCATCATGAATGAGCAAAAACATATACGTACTCTCCCTAACAACAAGAATATATGCATATAGGAGCAAAATCACACAAACATGTAAATCAACCAAATTCAAGCACATTTTAAGATCAAAACAAGGCTCTAGGGTTTAAGAAATGCTAGTAAGCCTTAACTCTTTCCTAAGAGTCCAAAAACGCTCTTTGTCTAAGGGTTTGGTAAAGATGTCCGCTAATTAGTTTAAGGTCTCTATATACTCTAGAACAACATTATTTTTCAAGACATGATCTCTAATGAAATGATGTTTTATCTCTATGTGCTTTGTTCTAGAATGTTGGATGAGATTCTTAGTAAGACAAATAGCACTAGTATTGTTACACTTTAAGAGGATGGTACCTACATCAATTCCATAATCTAAGAGTTTTTGCTTCATCCAAAGGACTTAAGTACAACAACTACCGGCTGAAATATATTCTGCCTCGGTGGTAGATAGCGCTACACTATTTTGTTTCTTAGAAAACCACGAGATAAGCATATTGCCTTGGAATTGACAAGTACCAGGGGTACTCTTTCTATCTATCTTACAACCTCCATAACCCGCATCCGAATAAGCATGCAAACTAAATGATGAGTCTCTAGGATACCAAATACCTAAATAAGGTGTGTCTCTAAGGTATCTAAAGATTCTCTTAACGGCTTGTAGATGTGATTCTCTAGGACTAGCTTGAAATCTAGCACACAAGCAAACACTAAACACGATATATGGTCTACTTGCGGTAAGATAAAGCAAAGATCCTATCATAGATCTATAAAGCTTAAGATCAACACATTTACCTCCTTCATCTTAATCAAGCTTTGTAGAAGAGCTAATCGGTGTGGCTTGAGGTTTCACATTTTCCAATCCAAACTTCTTAAGCATATACTTGATGTACTTTGTTTGATTGATAAAGATGTAATCCTTCTTTTGTTTGATTTGGAATCCCAAAAAAATGAGAGCTCCCCCATCATGCTCATTTCAAACTCTCTTGCATTAACTTAGCAAATTATTGGCAAAAAAGTTCATTAGTAGAACCAAAAATAACATCATCAATAAATTTTGAAATAAATAACAAAAAAATATTGTCATTTCACAAGTTTGTCCAAATTTGTATTTTTATATAGATTATAAATAAAGGATTATTATCGTGTGCAATGTTTGTGGAAAATAAAATTAGCTTATGATATTTTTGGGCTTCAAACTTTTCAAAAATGTCATTATAACCTTTAATTTTTTGGCATCTTTTGACACTCAAGCTTTTAATTTTCTTTTCAAATAGAACCATTGATGGAAAAATAATAGACACGTAGTAAGTATATTTGACCGGTTGACCAAGCTACTCATATTTGTTCTCTAATATTCTCTTAGGTCATAGGTTCTAGACCCATTAAGAGCACTCCCCTGGCGTCCCCCTTCCCCTTCACTCTAAGTATGATTAGGATTATATTTTGGATTTATCAAATAATAATAATAATAATAAACTTGTTAAACCAGTGTTAATTATTTTATCTTTTGTCAACTTTTAAAATTTTTAATATTCCCTTTGTTCTATTAAAATTGTCTCTTATTGGCATATTATTATTTAAAACTTATTATTGATAAAAATTTGAAGAATATATTTTAAAAACTTTCAATCAAGTAGTTTTAATTATTTAAAATAACTATGGTCAAAATTTTAAAAAATTGATAAAAAAAAGTCAATAAAAGAAACCTTAGTGGGAGGAAGAGAATATATTTTTATAACTTCAAAATTTTTAATAGTTTGAAAATATCTATTTATATTTTTTTTACAATCGTTTAATATGCTACCATTTTTTAGGGCAAAACTTTGATACACAGGTTGTGTAAAATTAATTTTACACAAGCCTGTGTATTTACACTATAAAAACTCAAATCCTAAATTTCTAACCCTATCCCTAAAAAACTAAACCCCACACTCTAAACCCTAAATTCTAAACACTAACCTTGAATTCTAAACCCTACAACCTAAACCCCTAAACCTTAAATTAAAACCCTAACCCCTAAAACTAAAAGGCACGTGTAAACTAAAGTTTACACTGCCTGTGTATCAAAGTTTTTTCCTTTTTTTAAGGGTAAAACTTTGATACACAGGCTGTGTAAAATTACACAAGCCAGTGTATTTACACTATAAAAACCCAAATCCTAAATTCATAACCCTAACCCTAAAAAACTAAACCCTAAACCTTAAACCCTATGCACTAAATTCTAAACATTAACCTTAAATTCTAAACCATGCAACCTAAACCCCTAAACCCTAAACTAAAACCCTAACCCCTAAAACTAAAAGGCACGTGTAAACTAAAGTTTACACGGCCTGTGTATCAAAGTTTTTTTTTTTTTTAATTTTACGCATAAGGGTAAAACAAGCGATATCTCAAATTAACAAAAATACAAAATAGATAAACAGTGTTGTTGACTTAAAAGTTTTTTATTTTTGATAAGTGCGTTTAATTTGAAAAATAAAAGTTCTAAGATCAAAAGAAGTAAAAATAATTTAAGGGTTAAAATATTTTTTTAAATCCGAGGGTGAAAAATATCATTAGGCGAATAAGATTTCCGCAAATAAAATTAGAGAGTTGAAAAATGTGCAATCGACTTATTTTTAGATTTTAAATCTATTAAAAATATGACATAATTCTAACACAACCTACTATAGTTCTATTTTTACATTGACAATGTATCGAATGATAATCAATAAATAAATGTATCAAAATTGAAGAAAAAATATTTATTAGTCCGTGTGTTAATCACGTGGGCCTAACCAATACCCAGCAAAAGTGATTTAACCTTTTCCTATGGCCCAAGAAAAATGAAAAGGGTACAAAAATTCAGAAAAAAGAATCATATAATTTGCAATGGCGAGAAATGAGAATGATAATGTTGCAGACGCAACCCGATAAAAGACAGATCCAGTGAACTCAACCACTTCGGTCATCATGTGTTGGGGGAGGATGTCATGTTTCGTAACAAGCACACTGATGTTGAGAAAATGGGTCCATCAGGATCCCCAAATCTTCAACATACATCGTGGCCTAATGCAAATGCAGGTAAACGGCACCTGAAATGTTACATCACTATTCAACAACCGAGAGAGACATATGAACAGCACAAGAAAACAAGCCAAATTCATGGTGCTTCAACGGTTTCTCTTTGTTCCCCCGGTTCTCTTTTCCAAACCAATCTCGGCACTTAAACCCTTATCGGAATTTCTATATCGTAGTTGCTGACGTAACGAATATTGCAAATCAAAACTGTAAAATCAAGGTTGGTCCTGGGGTATCATCAATTTAATTCATGGATCAATTATTAGCTTCAGGCTTTCCATAAGCGCCGGTAACATGGTTTAGTCTATTAATGAATTCCTCGTAAAGAAGTTGTATATATAGCCGTTCTACGATTGTCTATATCAGATATAAGTTGAAGGCAACTGATAGGTCATAAACGTTTGGATCCTATTTAATTCAAGCAGTGTCCATTTATGATGGTTCTTGGCTTGTTGGTCTTTACTCTGTCAGAAGGGGACCAAGCTGTTTTTGTGGTGCACTGTGTACTATGGATTCTCGGGGCAAGTCTGGTGTACGCCAGCCTAAAAAACGACCAACTTAAAATGTTATCAAAACATATAATATTTTAGGTTGTGTGATTAACATTTTAGGTTGCACGGAGAGTTTAAAAACAAAAGCCTAAAAAACAATTAAAAAACACGCAATCAAAAATGTTATTGTAACCTTTTAGGTTGATCAACCTAAAATGTTATACGTTTTGATAACATTTTTAATTACGTGTTTTTTAGCCGTTTTTTAAGTTGTTCTTTAGACTCTTCGTGGAGTCTCATCGGCACTGAAACTGTGTTTTTGTTTTCATTTTGGCTTTCTCCTCTCATTATGATGGTATGTGCCATGTAAACTTTGGTTTACTTCTTGTTGCACACAAAATGCATGTTCTTCCATTCATTTATGAATAAAACAAGCCTAGAGTCCACCATTTTACAGCACTGAATTAACAACTTCTGCTAGAAGGGGGGAATTAGGTAGAGAGCCAACTACTGAATGGAGAATTTGAATGATGGATGAGAAAGAATGATTGTTCTGACTACTGACCGAGACCCCATTTGTGTGTTTGTAGCGATGTTTCTCTCGCTAAAAAAATGCGGTTTTTTTTTGTTTTACTTTATTTTAAAAATAATGTCTTCCGCGTGTAGTTTTATAAAACTCGTGTTTTATTTTAAAATGAAGTCACCACCGGCCACTTAGGTAGGCCGGACACCGTAAAAACTAGAGATTTAAAATTGATGGGGTTCGGAAGTCGGTTACGGATGGGGAAGGATTAGCACCCCTACACCGCCCAAAATTGGTACTTTAATAATTACCGCTTTATTAATATTAGAATTTCCGGATTAAAGTGACGATTAAATTAAAATTTGATTATAAGTGCGAGTAGATTTTAAAGGTCCCGTTATCCGAGAGTAAACGCCCAACCACCATCACTACGACTGATACTGGCCCCATTTACGCTCGGATAAAAAGGCACCGCATTGACAATTTATACATCCGTTATGCAAACTTAGAGAGCAAAATATAAAACATACAATTTACATTGACATGATATTAAAAACATGAACACATGGATTTTACAAAATTAAATCAAAATAATAAAGTATATGAATAAGAAAAAAACATAACATAATGAGCACAAAGCATAAGCACAAATATGGGAAAGAAAAAAAAATGCTTCCAAAATTTAAATAAACTAATCCTAACATGTTTGAGCATATGTATATAAAAAGATCACAAAAACAACATGTGCATGACATTCATGTAATGTGATATTAAACTAATTAAATCTAAACAACAAGCTAAAAATTAATACTTATATGACACAGTAAAATAAAAAAACCATTAGCTAACATATATCATAACGTACAAAATGAACAAAGGAATAAAACATGCTAATATGGACATGAATGTACAAATTAAATTAGCCATAACAAAAAGACATATAATGGGAACACATAAATTAAAACCCAAAACATAATATCACAAATATGAAAACATACTAAGACGATGCAAACATGCTAAAAAGAAGTAAATAACATGAATATTAAAATATATGACTAAAGTAGCAAATATTATAGGACTGAAATAAAACAACACATAAAACATTGGCAAAAGTATAAATAACCATAAATAAAAATGATGAACATTAAATAAATGTAAAATAGGAGATTAAATTGCAACAAAACAGAAATTTAGAAGCTAAAAAGGACGATATTTAAAATGTAAGACAAGGAGGAAGGACTAGAAATGATATTATCCCATGATAGAAGTTTGAAAGGTGAAGAAAAGGGGGGGGTTACTTGTGCAATTAACCCATTTAATGGCACGCAGATCCTCCCGGGTAACCGGGTCACACGCGGGTCGAGCTGCACCAAACGGTGCCGTTTTAAGCCTTATCTAACACCTAAAACGGCGTCATTTTATAGAGGCAGTTAAAAAAATAAAAGGGTTTTCATTTTAATTCGAAACAAAACAAAAGAAAAAAAACCCTAATTCTATAAACACTCCCCCTGCTCTCTCTCAACTCGAACGGCGACAGCGCCACTCCCACGCTCGGTCGGCCATTGCATGCCGTTTATCGGTGGCTCGACGTCACGACGGGGGTTTGAACGGCAAGGTAAACTTCCGATCCTCCTCTCTTCTTCTTTTTGAGATTTGAAATAAAAAAAACAAGATAGCTTTGATTTCAACAGAAAAAAGGATTTTACCCTTCACTTGTATTGATTTCTGATCTTTTACAAAAGTCCCCTTTTTATTTCTATTTTTTTGAACCGAAATCCTCCATCCTTGTCTTTTTTCAGATCCCCTCATATTACCTATTTCACGGGTTTTATAACCCCTAATTTTTTTACAACATAAAGCTAACTACCCTTTTTATCTAACATGCAGATCTAGTGGAGAAGAGCCTAATTTTGGGGATATGGGTATGAAATAGGGGTATGGTCGATCGGTATGGTGGTGGCAGAGGCATGGGTGAGGGTATGGTGGATGACAGTGGGTGGTTGTTTAGGATAGGGTGATTTATTATTATTTTTTTTTTTATTTTCTGGATTTTGAACAGATTTGGGGTTTATTTTGGGGTTTGGATGACTGGTTGTTCTAGGGTTTAGGGATGGCCGGAGAAGCGACTGTGGCGGACAGATGGTGACAGAAGGTGCGGCGGCGGTGGTGGTAGAGATATTAGGGTTAGGGTTAAGGTTAATTTTTATTTTAGGGTTTTATTTGGTTTTCGGGTCGGTCATGGGTCAAATCCGGGTCGGGTTATAGATTTAGGTTTGTATGGGTGAGTGGGTTTTGGGTTATTTATTGTAATAGGTTTTTCGAGTTTGGGGGGTCAAAACGGGTTATGACAGTTGCCCCTCTTTGCTCATTGTTGTGTAACAGCAATAGAGCAAAGACTAAGAATGACCCATTTTGGTCCGGTCCGGCTAGGCTTTTCCTCTTGACGTACGTCTTCGTTCTTGTGTAGATCTTCTTTCTTTTTGATGCAGGTCTTCTTTCTTGTCTTGGTTGATCTACCTTGTCACTCTTGGGAAGCAAAATCTTCAAAATAGGGGGTTGTCTGTTGGGGAAGCAAAATGAGTCCAACTTGCTACATTATTGATAATAAGATAACACCTAAAGAGAGTTCGACCCAGCTGCAACACCAACGAAGAGGCAGGGTCTACAAAATTCGATCCAGCTGCAACACTGACGAGGAGGCAAGACTGATGGATGAAAGTCCTAATGTTTGATCCAGCTACAACTCTACGAAGAGACAAGACCAGAAAACTGACAACTTCTTCATTTTCTCTTTTTCTTTTTTCTTTTTCTTCTTTGTTTTCCTTTTCTTTTTGCTTTTTCTTTTCTACTTTTTTCATTTTGCTCTCTTTTTCTTTTTTTTCTTTTTTTCTTCTTTTCTTCTCTTTTTTCTCTCTTTTTTTAGATACAACATTGATAAAACTTGAAAGTTGGTAAATTTTGACCAAGCTACAACACCGACGAAGAGGCATGGTCTAAAGTTAGTAATGTTGATCCATCTACGACACCGACAAAGAGGCAGGATCAAGAGTTAGTGAATTTGGTCTAGCTACAACACCGATGAAGAGGCAAGACCGGAAGTTAGTGAATTAGGTTCAGCTACAACATCGAAGAAAAGACAGAACCGAAAGTTGTATTTGACCGAGCTACAACACCGACGAAGAGGCAAGGTCTGAAGATTTGATCCTGCTACGACACCGACGAAGAGGCAGGATCGGATAGTTGATTTCTTTGCGATCAAGCTACAACTCTTACGAAGAGACATGATCGGAATTTGGAAATTTGGTTCAGCTACAACACCGACGAAGAGGCAGAACCGAATGTTATATTTGACCAAGCTACAACACCGATGAAGAGGCAAGGTCCAAAGATTTGATCCAGCTACGACACCGACGAAGAGGCAGGATCAGATAGTTGATTTCTTTGCGATCAAGCTACGACTCTAATGAAGAGGTATGATTGAAATTTGGCAAATTTGGTCCAGCTACATCACCGACGAAGAGGCAGAACCGAAGATTTATGTTTGTTGGATCTATCCACACTATCAACGGAGAGATAAGATCGTATTTCAGCATTTGGACTCCACTAGAACCTCAACGAAAAAAGCAGAATCGGATGACATCAATTTGAACACGGCCACACCATCAAAGGAGGGACAGGATCAGATAACACTTGAATATTTTTTCTTTCTTCTTTTTCTCTCTTTTTCGACCCTTTTTTGCATTTCTTTTTTTGCTTATTCTTTTTCTTCTTTTTTCTTTTTGTTTGTTTTCTCGTTTTTTTTCTTGATTTTTTTATCTTTTTCTTGTAACTAAAAAACAAATTCCAAGGAAAAGTTTGGTCTAGCTGCAACACCGTCGAAGAGGCAAGACCTAGAGAGGATTTAATCTGCTACACCACTGACGGAGAGACTAGATCAGCAAAATGTGAGACCCGCTACACCACCGACGGAAAGGTAGGGCCGAATGGAAAATCTGATCTGCAACACCACCGACAGAGGCAAGATCTGGACAGGATTTGATCTGCTATACCACTGCCAGAGAGACTAGATCAGCAAAATGTGAGACCCGCTACACCACCGACGGAGAGGTAGGACCGAATAAAAAATCTGATCTGCAACATCACCGAAGGAGGCAAGATCTGGATAGGATTTGATCTACTACGCCACTGTCGGAGATACTAGATCAGCAACCCGCTACACCATTGACGGAGAGACAGAACCGAATGAAAAATCTGATATGCAACACCACCGATGGAGGCAAGATCTATATTAAGTTGGCGTACCATAACTGACAGAGGCATGATTTGCAAGATGTTAGATGACTGCGTCACTGACAGAGAGATAATGTCTGGAAAAATTTAAGCTGCTTTTCTGTCGACAAAGGGCATGGTCTGAAAAGAATTTCTATTGGCAATAGTAGAAATCGGGGGAATGTTGACGTCCATCACACCATCGTCAGAGGAATAAAGTCCTATAAAAGAAAAATATTGGTCAGTAATTGTCAAAGATTTTGTCGCTGAGGTTCTTCAAGACTAGGGGTTGGCAGTTGTGTTGTTGCCCCCATGGCTGAGGTTCTTCGGTCTCTTCCCTGGACCTGTTCGCACGCACAAATAAATGCACAATGAGTGCACCTAAATTTATGCCTAATACATGTGTCTAGTCTAAATGCATGACAACTTAAATGTATGCAAGATGTATGCATTTTATCCTCCATGCAAAATGATTTGAACGTGTGAATGCGATTTTTGGTCCTCAGAGGGATGCCCCTGACTCCTCACTGGTCCTATCAGGATCTTGATCTTTTGCGTGTGACGGTGCCCTAACCTTTTCTTGGGTTCGATAATCCATCTGGGTGCATGCCCTAACATTTTGTTCGTTCTTATGATATCGCCTACAACTGCTCTTGAATTTGACACTTTGAGTGCGGATTCTGTTTCCCCCTAAGTTGGGTTCATAAATTGTGTGTTGGTTCATGGCAGCTCATTATTATTATTATTTTGGATTAGGTGCAGTTTTGCAGACTGTGGTCAAGGATGCAAGAGTTTGACTCGGCAATGAAGGCTGGACCTTGGCAAAGAATGCCCCAGGACTGGGACCTTTTTAGAGGCACAACATTTGTAAAAGATGTGGAAGGTACTTTTGGACATGCCCCAAGATTAGGCTCTTGTAGAGGTTCTGTAAGGTGCTAGGTCGACCAACTTTGTTGTATCTAATGGGGTAACCCGGGGACCAGTCTCAAAATGAATGCATGTAAAAAACAAAGTATATCCTATATGCGAATGCACCAATGCAAAGATCAAAATGTCATGATATGCAATGCAATGAATGCCAAAATGAACAGATATGATGTGATTACAAAAAAGATCAATTTGAAATTAAAATAATCAAATGAATAAATTAAAGTAAACATGGTAATAATAAAAGATTTATGCTCGGACAAACCACTTGAACCAACACCTTTATGTCAT
Source organism: Hibiscus mutabilis (assembly GCA_019671005.1). Lineage (NCBI taxonomy): Eukaryota > Viridiplantae > Streptophyta > Magnoliopsida > Malvales > Malvaceae > Hibiscus > Hibiscus mutabilis. The sequence goes on along the minus strand of CM033718.1, from coordinate 54,902,546 downwards.
GCAATGCTAATGCAATGATGTATGTAAAAAAGGCAAAACAAAAAAAAAAAGAAAACGAGTTAGTACCGAATAAAATCAATAACAAACAAAACGACCCTATTTACATCCCGTCTAAAACACCTAGGTTATCCGCATGGCTCTAACAGGGTGGGTTTCTATATGTTCTCTACATGCAGTGTTGGTGCTAGGAGGTACCCGAATTGTCCTTGTTGTCCTCTACTAAGAGTAGCAAGGCCCCCAATCATCACCCATTATAGGCTCCTTTTAACCGGGTTCAATTTAGGGGGACCCATTCGCTTATGCCTGCACGAAGGAACAATATCCTTACGAAAGCATAAGTTACTTGAGCCCCGAAGGTACTTGCTAGGCCTACACGGATGAATGATATCCTCACGAAAGCATTAGCGTTTTCCCCTACTTAAAAGGACGGGTTTATATGCTAAATTTTAAATGCGTTAAAATAAACGCGCAATTATAACCAAATTTTAACTTAATCGTCACTTTAATCCGGAACTTCTAATATTACTAAAGCGGTAATTATTTGAACAAGCTTGACTCTCTTTTTTTGTTTTTTAAAAAACAAATAAGTTGGTCCCAAGCGGAGTCGCCATCTGTAGCGATGTCCCTATCGCTAAAAAATGTGGTTTTTGTTTTGTTTTACTTTATTTTGAAAATAATGTCTTCCACGTGGAGTTTTATAAAACCCGTGTTTTATTTAAAAATGGAGTCGTCGCCGGCCAGTTAGGTAGGCCGGACACCGTAAAAACCAGAGATTTAAAATTGATGGGTTCGGGAGTCGGTTACGGGTGGGGAAGGATTAGCACCCCCACACCGCCCAAAATTGGTACTTTAATAATTACTGCTTTATTAATATTAGACTTTCCGGATTAAAGTGACGATTAAATTAAAATTTGATTATAAGTGCGAGTAGATTTTAAATGCCCCGTTATTCGAGAGTAAACGCCCAACCACCATCACTACGCCTGATACTGGCCCCATTTACGCTCGGATAAAAAGGCACCGCATTGACAATTTATACATCCGTTATACAAACTTAGAGAGCAAAATATAAAACATACAATTTACATTGACATGATATTAAAAACATGAACACATGGATTTTACAAAATTAAATCAAAATAATAAAGTATATGAATAAGAAAAAACATAACATAATGAGCACAAAGCATAAGCACAAATATGGGAAAGAAAAAAAATGCTTCCAAAATTTAAATAAACTAATCCTAACATGCTTGAGCATATGTATATAAAAAGACCACAAAAACAACATGTGCATGACATTCATGTAATGTGATATTAAACTAATTAAATCTAATCAACAAGCTAAAAATTAATACTTCTATGACACAATAAAATAAGAAAACCATTAGCTAACATATATCATAATGTACGAAATGAACAAAGGAATAAAACATGCTAACATGGACATGAATGTACAAATTAAATTAACCATAACAAAAAGACATATAATGAGAACACATAAATTAAAACCCAAAACATAATATCACAAATATGAAAACATACTAAGACGATGCAAACATGCTAAAAAGAAGTAAATGACATGAATATTAAAATATACGACTAAACTAGCAAATATTATAGGACTGAAATAAAACAACACATAAAACATTGGCAAAAGTATAAATAACCATAAATAAAAATGATGAACATTAAATAAATGTAAAACATGTGACTAAATTGCAACAAAACAGAAATTTAGAAGCTAAAAAGGACTATATTTAAAACGTAAGACAAGGAGGAAGGACCAAAAATGATATTATCCCATGATAGAAGTTTGAAACGGGGAAGAAAAGGGGGGATTACTTGTGCAATTAACCCATTTAACGGCACGCGGATCCTTCCCGGGTAACCGGGTCACACGCGGGTCGAGCTGCACCAAAAGGTGCCGTTTTAAGCCTTATCTGACACCTAAAACGGTGTCGTTTTATAGGGGAGGTTTAAAAAATAAAAGGGTTTTCATTTTAATTCGAAACAAACCAAAAGAAAAAAAACCCTAATTCTATAAACACTCCCCTCTGCTCTTTCTCAACTCGAACGGCGATGGCGCCACTCCTACGCTCGGCCGGCCATTGCATGCCGTTTATCGGCGGCTCGATATCACGGCGGGGGTTTGAACGGCAAGGTAAACTTCTGATCCCCCCTCTTCTTTTTTTGGAGATTCGAAATAAAAAAACAAGATAGCTTTGATTTCAACAGAAAAAAGGATTCTACCCTTCACTTGTATTGATTTCCGATTTTTTACAAAAGTCCCCTTTTTATTTCTACTTTTTTTGAACCAAAATCCTCCCTCCTTGTCTTTTTTTCAGATCTCCTCAGATTACCTTTTTCACGGGTTTTATAACCCCTAATTTTTTTACAACATAAAGCTAACTACCCTTTTTTATCTAACATGCAGATCCAGTGGAGAAGAGCCGGATTTTGGGGATATGGGTATGAAATAGGGGTATGGTCGATCGGTATGGTGGTGGCAGAGGTATGGGTGAGGGTATGGTGGATGATAGTGGGTGGTAGTTTAGGATAGGGTGATTTATTATTATTACTTTTTTTGATTTTCTGGATTTTGAACAGATTTGGGGTTTATTTTGGGGTTTGGATGACTGGTTGTTCTAGGGTTTAGGGATGGCCGGAGAAGCGACTGTGGCGGACGGACGGCGATAGAAGGTGCGGCGGCGGCGGTAGAGATATTAGGGTTAGGGTTAAGGTCAATTTTTGTTTTAGGGTTTTATTTGGTTTCCGGGTCGGTCATAGGTCAAATCCGGGTCGGATTATGGATTTAGGTTTGTATGGGTGAGTGGGTTTTGGGTTATTTGTTGTAACGGGTTTTTCGGGTTTAGGGGTCAAAACGGGTTATGACAGTGTTTGTGAAGGTTGGGTAAGAAAATTGAGAGAATAGACAAAAGACATGTGGGAAACAATTGTGCAGGGCATGATCACCATGCCCTGCTTTCAGAGGAACCATACTCAATTAGTTTATCAGATCTGAATAAGACCATGGATACAATGGCCAAAGGCATAAAACTTTCAACTTCAGTGGTGCAAATACTTGTCACAGGTGAACTTTTTTTGATAAACCACAGGTGAACTTCATTGGCAGTTTCCTGCCACATTGAATTTTCAACATACTACCATCTCCACATAGGATGGCGAGCCACACCATCTGTTCCAATTGCCTTTGCTTCTTTTTTAGTTTTTAAGGTTAAAACTTTTGAATGAAATGAACTGCTTTTTTACCATTTCTAAAAGGAGGTTGGAACTTCTGAGATATCATCATATGATACGACCCCCTTTCAATTTGTGTCAAGCGTGTTTTAACTTTTAAACTTTAAACAAAGAACCAAGATTTTAAATTTGTTTTATGACTGGTTTTACTGTTCAAAATGCAGTGACATCCACTATTTCCCTTTCCCACCAAATAGTGCCCTGGGAAAAGGCATAATCAGCCCAGAAAATGAAGGAAACCTGTTATGTCATCTCAGGTTCTTCAAATCCGGAAATGATCACATATTTGATAAGAATAGCCTACCTTTCAAAGGTAACATGATTCCTAAACTGCAGAAATACAAGCACAAAGAATAATCCAAATACAGGGTTACTTTCAATTTCTTCATAATTGCACATCACCTTTACAAGTGAACCTACTTTACTATTGCTCATCATAGCTAACAATCAAACAACAATCCTACCTTCTCTAAATTCCCTTTTTTTCCTTTAATTTTTTTTTACATTATCATGATAATGATAGTAAAAAACAAAGTCTCTATCCAATGTTTCCTTTATATAGAGTTGATTAAACAACATATTGTTTCCTGGTGCTCAAGACATTTCCATCTTCGCTGGATGTTCTTGCAGAATCCATCAGTTTCTCGTACGAAGAATTGCTTGTAACTCTTGAAAAAACAGAAAAATCTGAGGGGAAAAAAGTTTAATTTAATAAGCAAGTTAAGAATTTCAACACTCAATTTAGTGTATTAGAAATGTAAGATACCTGTAGAAGATGCATTGCATAACTTCTCCTGTGAAGAATCACTTGTACATCTCGACAACCTTGAAGATTCTGCAGCCCGAAACAAGTAAAAAGCTAAGGATCCAATTCCCAATTAAACTCAAAGCTTATGATTAATCTAAAACAGATTTAATTGTTTGTAATTAGTACCTCTTGATGAATTCAAAGATTTCTTGCAATGCAAAATGGCGCTTTGGATCCCATAGTGTTGCAGTAGCAGGGAATCATCTCTTCTACTAATGGGAGACAACGATGCAGCCGAGGTTGATCTGCTCTTTCCCAATTGCTTGCAAACCCCTCTAACCCCTGTTTGTTTCTCCTTCATTGAATATACAAACGCCGGAGAACTCACCGGAGATGGCACCGGCAAGTCAACTGAGACTTTTACCTTGTCACTTGGACTGTTCTTTTTGGGACCTTTTACGTACAATGGCTTGAATTTGTTCTAGTATTTTTGCACCAGATCTTTCAACAATCTCTTTGAAGAATCGTCTGATAACGAGTCCTCTGTTTTGAATTTAACTCTGAAATGCTTATTGCTACCTTGTTTTTCACGCTTTGGGGTTTCCACAGGAAGACCGATCAACTCAGCTCTTTCTGCTATGATTGTTCTACTGCTATTTGCCACCGACTTGAACTTCCTCAAAGTAAAGACTCTGAATTTTGGAGCTGATTTTATCAAAGCTATTGGAGATTGTGGACCGGAGCTTGCTTCGATGGGGAGTATCTTTCTTTTGGAGAAGTTATCATTGGGAGACAAAGAACGAGTTTGCTCTTCCGTGGGTTCAATTCTTTTCTCGCCATTAACACCGCCGACGTTTCCCTTGTCGTCAAACCCATGCAAACGGAGCTTCAGATCGAAGTAAGAGTCATCCCCTTCATCCAGCTCATGATCTGAACCAATAAAAGCCTTTGGAACCTCGGTGGTGGTGGTGTTCTTGCTACGACAACACGGTGGAGCTCGATTCTCTCTGTAACCACCATTGCTAGGTTTCCAGAACCTTATGAAATTGAGAGCTTCCATGGGGGACGGAGATAAAGAAACAATCTTTGACACAACTTGAAGATGGTGTTTGAAGGGGGGGGGGGGAAGTGAAAATAAGCTTTATAATCTCAGTTTCCAAGGGCCTTGCTTTTGAACAGTGCAGGTATGGTTGTTTTTACTTGCAAAGGAAATGCATGCGAGAGTGTGAAATAGAGAGAGAGAGAGAGAGAGAGAGGGACAACACTTTGTAAAAAAGATGCAATGCTACTGTAAAAAGTTCATAGTTTTAGTAGTCTTACGAATTTCAGAGTTTCAGCCATTGGATCCGGCAGCCTTTTCTTACAAACCCTTTAAGACTTGTCAGTTACATATTTTTAACCCCACGCGCAGTCCATCACCCCAGCTCCATTTAGTTTTTTTTTTTTAATATTGTAAATTAATGAATTAATGTTACCTCTTTTAAATAGTGCCTTTGGTTTTGTGTTTTATGATTTTGTTACACGTCAAGTTAGGTATATTATTCTGTTGGTATTTTAATAAAAAGAAAACTCAAAGATGATGAAAATTGAACATATTTATTCAACAATCATTTAGAATTTATACAAAATAAAATTAACAACCCACTAACAATAGGTTCCTAAATTTGAGCAACAACCCATGAATAACTTTCTCCTAAACTTAAGCAACACACAAATAATAAATAACTAAAAATAGAAGCAGTCATAAACACATCAATTAACACTCCTCCTTGCTTTAGGAACTGCAAACACCAAGTGTTGTTCTCAAAACTTCAAATTTGCTTACTGGAAGCGGTTTGGTGAAGATATCTACAAGTTGCTCCTCTGTTTTGTAATGAACAAGTACAACATCACATTCTTTTTGCACTTCTCTCAAAAAGAAAAGTTTAATGTTGAAATGCTTAGCCTTCCCATGAAACACTAGAGTGTAGGAAAATGCTATGGCAGCTTGATTATCAACGAAGACCTTTGTACTTTCTTTTTGTTCAAGATTATGGTCACATAATAATTTTTCTAACCACAAAGCTTGATTAATAGTGGATGTTGCAGCAATAAATTCTACTTCGGCAGTGGATTGAGCCACGGGTTCTTGTTTCTTAGAGCTTCATGTGAAAACACCTTATCCAAAAGTGAAACAATAGCCTGAAGTACTCCTCATGTCATCAATGGAACCTCCCCAATCACTATCAAAGAAGTCAAGAAGATTGAACTCCTTTGTTTCTTGTGAATTTGACACCAAAATTACTCGTGCTTTTTATAACGAACTACTCTCTTAGCAACCCTAAGATGTAGTTCACTAGCACAATGCATAAATCGAGACAAAATGCTTACAACATTTAAAATATCATGACGTGTTGCTGTAAGATACATCAAGCAACCAATTAAGCTTATGAAATATCCTTCATCAACTTTATCAGCTCCACATTCTTTGCAAAGCTTCTCCTTTTGATTCATATGAGTGCTTACTTCCTTGTATTCTCCATTTAAAAAAGCTGACTTTACATCAAGTTGATACACTCTCCAATTTATTTGAGCCGCTACAGCAAGTAAAAGTCTTATGGTGTCTAAACGAGCAACTGGTGCGAAGGTGTCTGAATAGTCTACTCCAAAAACTTGTGCATAACCTTTGACCACAAGTCTTGCTTTGTGCTTTTTGATTGAGCCATCAACATTAAGCTTGGTTTTGTACACCAATTTGACTTCAACACCCATGTTTTGTTATTCTCAATTATGGACAACTCCTCCTTCATTGCAACCACCCATTTTGTGTCTTTCATTGCCATAGAAAAATCTGTAGGTTCACATACAGTTATATTACATCTTGCATAGATGTCCATAAGAAATCTAGTACCCCTTGTTGGAGCATCATCCACCAACTCATTCAACCAATTTTCATCTTTATCTGTGGTTGAAGCAGGTAACTGAAACTTCAAATTTGTAGTAGTTGGACCACTTTTCTCATCCCAATTCCACTCTTCATCTTCCACGAAATGAACATATGTACTTATAATAATTTTCTCATAGAAAATTTTATAAAGCTTTTGCAACATTACTATAGTCGATAAAGACTCATGGAAGTCCCCTCTTGTCTAACTAGTCTCTCTTGATCTGTGGAACGTGAGTGAAGGACAAACAACCAAATATTTTGAGGAAATGCAAAGATGGTTTATGACCATATCAAGCCTCATAAGGTATTTGATTCTTGACTTCTTTTGTGGGTAATCTATTCTGTAGGAAAACCGCAGTATGAGCTGCCTCTGCTCAGAAATTCTTGGGTAAATTCTTTTCATGCAACATGCATCTATTCATTTCTAAGATGTATTTGTTTCGTCTTTCACTAACTCTATTTTGTTGCGGCGAATAAGGAGTTGTTAACTGATGCTGAATGCCAGCTTATTCACAAAATGCATTGAAATTGTCTAACATATACTCCTTGCCATTATCATACCTTAATATTTTAATGTGATTGCCACTTTGATTTTCCATAATTCTTTTGAATTTCTAGAATGCTCCAGCAACTTCTAACTAGAATTTTAAGAAGAAAATGCATTGAAATTGTCTAACGTATACTACTTGCCATTATCATACCTTAATATTTGAATGTGTCTGCCACTTTGATTTTCCACAATTCTTTTGAATTTCCAGAATGCTCCATCAATTTCTAACTATAATTTTAAGAAGAAAATCCAACACATTCTTGTAAAATCATCAATAAAAGTAGTATAATATTGATTACCTGCTAATGATGGAGTTCTTTGAGGTCCAGAAATGTCTGTGTGAATCAAATGAAACTTACAAGTGGCTCTCCATGCAGTATTTGGAAATGACTTTTTGTTTTGCTTTCCAAATTGACAAGCCTTACATGTCAGTATGTGATCATCAAGTTCTAGAAGATCAATTGCCATGCTTTTGGACTTCATCTTCAGTATCCCCTGATGATGATAGTGTCTGAGCCTTTTATGTCATAGCATTATGATGCTTTCTTTGGCTAGAAAAGTTGATTTCTCCTCCTACATTGGGTTAAGAGAAAAACTTCTCTATACCATCTTAACTTCAAACATTTTCTGGCCTGTAGCATTCTCTACAACACATGTCTTTTCATGAACTTCACTTTGAATCCATTCTCTACTAATTGACCAACACTAAGCAGATTTTGATCAATATCAGGTACATAAAGAACATCAGTAATAACCTTGGTACCTGAACAACTTGCAATGGCTATTGTACCTTTTCCTTTGACAACAATGTGTTCACCGTTCCCAATTCTCACCTTCTTGGACTCGGTACTCTTTATCTCTTTGAACAACTCTTTGTCATGTGTCATATGATTAGTGCAGCCACTGTTAATGAGCCAACTTTCACTCGTTTCATGACTAGTGGAACAAAAAGCTTAGCATCTTCTTCTTGATCTGCCACTTGTGCTACATCTTGTTGCTAATTTTTATACTTGCAAATAACAACTTCATATCCTATCTGGTTACACTTGTTGCACTTTGCATCTGGTCACACTTGTTGCACTTTGCATCTGGTCTTCTCCAACACTTGAAAGGTGGGTGACCTTTCTTTCCACAATGTTGACATGAAGGATAATCTTTCTTTACTCCTGGTCTTCTATTCTAGGCTTTATTTTTGTTCCCAAATGTAGAGTTTTCTCCACTCGCAGCGTGAAACTTTTTGTTCTTTGGCCTCCTATTCCTTCCACCATCTTAATGCTTAACGGTAGAACACCTTCAATGGCCCCTTCATGCCTCATTACTCGCCTTTGTTTTTTTGCTTGCAAAGCACTTAAGAGTTTCGCCAAAGTAATCTTTGACATATCTTTCGTGTTCTCTAAGGTGGTGATGGTGGCCTCAAATCTTTCCTTGAATCTACTAGAGACGAACCTAGCAGTCTGACCTTATTGGTTATGCTAACGAGCCTGTCAAAATACTCCTTGACTGTCTCGGTCTCCTTCATCTTCTGCTATAAACACTAAATTTTGTCTGGGTTTAAATTAAATGCTCGAAATAAAATAAATCCACATTACCCCTTTTAATACCCAAAACCTTATACCCTAAGCCCAAAACTACATGACCCATTACATATATTTTTTATATGGGGACAAAAATACCAAAATGAAAATATCTCAACTCCTTACTCACTAAAGCTTGGTTCTCATTGGATGAACCAATGCCTCACTCTCATTGGTTCTCATATTTAAGGAAAAACCAAAAATAACCTTCATCACCATATGGATAAAAAGAACCCATTGCCCTAATTTTTAGAGGAGGCACCATTTTTTGATTTGAAAAACCCACGGCCATTTTTCATTTTCCTTAAGACCACCAAACAATCAAGCCCCGAACTCACTCCCCATTCGATTCCCTTATCCACCATAATTTTCCCTAATCAAAACTATTTTCCACCATTACTAAACCCTTGAATCGAGCTTCTCAACCCCAACAACAATCAGTGGAATTTAGCAGATCGAGCATAAATACTTAAGTTTTGGGTATATTCTTCCCTTTTTTATTTGTTGTGTAATCCATTCTTATGGTTTCATCAAATGTTGATGAGTTTATTGTTAATCATTTTTTGTTTAAGTTTCATTCTTATATGTTATTTTATTTATTTATTAGTGTTTTGTGTCTTTTTTGTTCGATATGTGGGTTGATATGTACCTGTTATATAACATAATATATATAGGTCTTATATAATGTATAGTTTATATATATGATATAATATACATATTATGAGACTGTTATTTATATGTAATATAGAGTATAATATATGTATATATTATATAACTTTCATATAAGTATATATTTGTAATTCTTTTTTAAAAATGTTATATATATATAATTTATACATATTACAAAACGTTATATATATATAGTTTATACATATAAGTATAATATAGAGCTTTTATATACAAATAAATAGCATTTGGTTCCTATATATATAAGTATATATTATATGCATTATATATATTATATGATATAGTGTTAAAGCTTATATATGTATATCACAGCCAACTTTTTGCATATATACGATTGTGTGGGACGCATAGGGTTTGTTTTTTTTTTAGTGCATTAATGTTAATTGGTTGTTTTCTTAATGTTAATTAGGCAAATTAATTTAATTAGTTTAAGATCGTGTGCTCGTCTCATAGGGGTACGGTCTTTAAATTAATTAGATTAATTTAGGTTTAGTCATTTTAGAGCCATAGTTAGACTTAGGGTTCGAATTAATTTAGTGAATTTAAATCTACCCTTGGCTTATTGGGATAAATGTTAAATTCATTAAATTAATTGAACATTTCTTAATTACTTTTAGGATAAAATCAATATTGAGATTAGGTTGACATTTTATTTAAAACTGTGATTAATCAATTTGATTTGTCTTAAATAATATCCTTGGCTTATTAGAATACTAGTTTAAAACCGATCAAATTAATTATCATGTCCTAGTATAATCCATAATTTATTAGGGTTTTTAGTCTATTAGGGTTAATCAATTTAGGATTAATATTGAATTCACCTAATTAATAATTAGACCACTAATTGAACTTTTATAACTTGGGCCTTTTAGGTTAGGACCTTGGGTGGGCTCTTGTGTGTTTATTTTAAAGCCTTTTCTTTGATATTCATATTAATTTTCATTCATGTGACCCATATATTTTGAATTAATTAATCTAAATTGTAAAAAATGAGATATTTATTAATTCCAATATTTGTGTCGTTGCAGTCGAGCTTAAAAGATGTTCCCCAAATATTTGAATTAATCCTTACTGTCCCAAGGTAAAGTTAAAGTTGTTAAAATCATTACTTCATATCTTAACTGCTTGCAGCATGCATAACGGTGACGTACGAGATCCAAACCATAAATTAACATGGCAGTCAGACTTATATGATGCCAGTTTAATCTATGGTTCGATGTATCGTAAACCTTATTACTTAAATGTCCAATTAATTTGAACCCATTAATTTGATAAAGCTCGTGCAATTAAGGTCAATTCTTATTTAAGGATGCTTAAGTAAATTTAATTTAAATTTCAACAAATTCCATCAATTTGAAAGCAACAAATATTTTGGTACCGATTTCGGGCGTGATGGGGGTGCTAATACTTTCCCACGCGTAACCAACTCTCGGACCCTTTCAAAACGAATCTCTGGTTTCTTATGGTGTCCGGCCTACCTTATCCAAGTGGCCAGTGCCGACTCCAAATCTTTATTGTTTTCAAAAAAACATGAATTTCCAAAAGAAATCCCCTTTAAACAAAATTTTAGAAAATATGGGGATGTAGCCGACTTGAGAGCTTTTTTAAAGGAAAAAAACGTCATCACAGCATGGCGACTCTGCTGGGGAACGATTTTGTTTTTACAAAACAAAAGGAGAGTTAGGACAAGAAAATATTTGTTGCTTTTAAAAGATGGAAAATGTTGGAATTTCAATTGACTTTACTGAGGTCGCTTCTTTCTTGAAAATGTGGCTAAGATTACACGAGCTTTGATAATTGGTGGACTTCAGATTAATTCTTCATTTAATTTATAAGGAATCACCTATATGTGTTGCACCATGCTCATCAAGCTCTATACCCGAGCTCCGTCCCCTAAGTGGGAGTGAAACGCCACATACCTACGTGGGTAGGCCACCACGGGTCGGTAATTCACTCTCGAAATCCATGCCTTTTGACACATGAGCAACCCTCCACGTCACTAGGTCATGCTTTCCCTCGAACCGAAACCAATTCGCAAGCTTGTAATAGACTAGAATTGGGGTTCTTGTTGCCTTAGTAGGTAATGAGATAGGTTCGGGTACCCTTGTATTAGAACCGAACACATGTTTTAGGAAGCCCACCCCGATTAGAGCCATGCGGATAACCATAGCGAATTAGAATCCATGTTATTAGGAATCTGCTTTGGTTTTTGTTTACTTTATATTCGATATTCATTTTATCTGTTGCTAAACCATTTATTGTCTTGTCTTGTTCTGTTTTGCATGTTCATGACATTTCATAATGAAGTATTGATTTGAGAACAGTTCAAAATTTAAGACTTTCATAACGAGAGAAAGAGTCCGTAATGACGAATTAAATAATCTCGAAGTTTAAGACTGATCACAAGATAAGCAAAGGCCAACCCAGTTATTGGCGGAGAAGGGACTCAAGTTTCAATTGTGCCCTATATGGTGGTTATGTTCTTTACTTATTGTAACGGGACTTGATCTTCGTTATGAAAAGTTGTTAAATGAGAATGTTCGTCGAATCAATGCTTCTTTTCATTCATTTGTACAGTTTTAATTAATTTCCTTTAATCACCTATCTTTGTCGTGCATACAACACATTGCATTAATTAGTTTGTAAAACAAATAAAATTAATCGATGGGGGTTCATGGTAGTTCTTAGTCATCAAAGATTTCGCATCTGCACTTTACCCGGAACCAAAAGAAGAGAATGGAGGAAAGTTTTGCTAAGTTAGAGGCCTATTTGAGAGGCCAGTTGGAGCGAACTCAGCAAGAGCTAAGGGACACCATCATCAAGTCCCAACAAGATATGATGAAAGAGATATCTTAGTTGATGCAATCCAGTCTAGGAGGAAAGGGTGTTGTCGAGACTCCTACCCAAGATTCAGGAGACCGTTTGGGTGCCCTAATCTTTAGGAAACCTCTTGTTATCAATCCCTCATCCAACCCTCCCCAAGGGGCATCTTTTTCTCATCGGGCTGGCGTCTTTGCCCAAACTCAAGCGAGAATGACCTTCAGAAACATCAACGATGTCGAGGGTAGTATTCCGGATTTTGATGAGTTGGAAAAATTGAACCAAGTGAAGGCTGAAATCTCAAAGCAATTGGTGGACAGCCGAAAGGATCTCAAGGAGAAATTTTGGATAATGGAAGACAAAGAAGGTTCTTTTGGACTGAACGCTAGAGAGCTCAGTTTAGTCCCGAATGTGGTAATCTCGTACAAGTTCAAGACTCTGAATTTTGAAAAGTTTGATTGGAGGAATTGCCCCACTGCACATATAATCATGTTTTGCTGAAAGATGGTCGGGTTCATCAGCAACGAGAAGCTTCTAATTTACTGCTTCCAAGATAGCCTAGCGGGGCCCTCTATGAGGTGGTACAATTAGTTAACTCATGCCCAAATCAAATCTTGGAAAGATTTGGCCCAAGCTTTCACAGATCAAGATAAGCACATAACTGATATGGTCCATAATCGGCTATTGCTACAAAGTTTGGAAAAAAAGCACAATGAGAGCTTCCGAGAGTATACCCAGCATTGGCGAGACGTGGCGGCTCAAGTCCGACCTCTAATTCGAGAAAATGAAATTTTCCCATGTTTGTGGACACTCTACGGGGAGTCTTATATGGTCGTTTGATCAATAACTCTGTCAGCAGCTTTGCGGATATGGTTATGACAAGAGAGCGTATTGAAGATGCTATCAAGAAGAGGAAGATAATGGACCCCTATAACACAACCGCCCACAAAGGGCATGACTCGCAGGTTCATATGGTGGGTTCTCGCCCAAACAACCAGCCTCATGGCCGCTCCTGTAATCAATCGACATGGTCTGCAAAGCCCCCAAGGGTTATTCATCTAGTCTCTATATCATACATTGATCTACTCTCAATGCTTATTGAGAAGAAACTTCTGACTCCGGTTCAGTCCAAACCAAAGGAGCTTCCCTATCCTAATAGTTATGATGTTAATACCATGTGTGACTATCATGTGAGAAGTACGGGCCACACCACAGAGAATTGCAGGGCACTAAAAAACAAGGTTCAGGGACTGATTGAGAGCGGTCTGTTGAAGTTTTGAAAATAAGGAACGATGAACACAACTTATATGAGGTGTTGTTTCTCGGGTTTTTAGGAGTTCATGTGTTTAAGTTTCTTTTGACGTTGCGTCTTCTCTTGAAGTAATGCATGGAACCAACGTTGCTATCATTTGCCCGAAGATAGCAACGATCTTTTTGTAAGGGCACATGTTTGCGGATTTTCTTTATAATGAAAATGCATTTTGCTTAACATACAATGACATTGAAATCATATATATGTATATCCCTTCTTATCATCGTAGGTCCTCGGATATCACATGCATGATGTGGCATTGATTCTGATTAAAAGATCAATTGAATGTTTTGATAACGATAAAGTGTGATTTCTCGCTCAGTCTGCTCTGGTCGATATAGCGCGAGAAGCAAGATTACTATTCCTTCAATGATGTTCTATGATAAGAAAATCTCCTAAGAAAGCCCAATTGAGTTACTTGAATGTGCTTCAAAAGGGAAATAGAGTGTTTCAAAACAAAACAAAAATTAATTAATTATAGGGGTACTCCGCTATATCAAAAAGGCTAAATAACGATGTTTTGCTCCACTTACTCTAATCGAGTCAAAAGCCTTGGCTATATGAGTAAGTTTTCAAATTGTGACTATACCGAGTAACTCGGGGTATTGTTGTATGCTCCATCATTATTCTTGAGACAAAGGACTGTGATGAGTTGGATTCCCCTAAGAAAAAGGAAATGAATGAACGAGTTGAATAAGTCCAGGAGCATACTAATAGAGCTATGGGAGGAGAACAAATCTAATAAGAAGCTATGCTCCACATGTTCAATACCTTGGCATCAGAGATGAATCCTTGAGGACACTAACACAATATTGATTACAATCAGAGGCACACACTAACACTTAAAGTTCTTAGAGTGACATTTTTTGCGCTCTATAGGCTAAACAAAGTTGAAAAGCTTGAACATACTTATGAATGGAGAAAGATGATGAGAACTAGAAGGAATAGTAATCGAGCAGATCAATAAAATACAATAATCATGAGGATGAACCAAGCGATATGGGAGGAGTTGCACAACTTCAAATATCGCCACAACATTCAAAGTCTTCATAAGCACAAGCTATGCTTGGAATGATCACCGAAGGATTGAATCTAAGATGCTCTTGCATTTGATATCCAGGGCATCCCATCCTATTTTTTTCTTTCAATTAAGTTTTGATTTCAAGGTTCTGTATGTTAATCTAAAAAGGGGCATCCTTTATTAAAATGGAGACCAACAAAATGATATATTTTAAATAAAGAGATTTCTTTGTATTACTTCAGAGATAAATGCATCGCCATCAGGGAGGCCCAAAGATGAGGGGCACTACATGATGTGGGATGACGAAGAACCTTTGAAGTTAATTTGTTGTGAAGGGGCATTATTGTCTGTGGGGCAACAAAGGCTTTTGCACAAAAGAGTTCGAATCAGAATATATGAGAGATGGCATAAGGCTTGAAAGTACTTGGTTAATGATTATGATTACGACCAAGGTCACTAGACTCGGAGAATGAGCAACGAAAGTTTGGGGGCAAATTTTGTCAAGACATGTAATGAGTGGTTGTAGTACTAAGATGACGACCACCGACTTTAGAAAACAAAGACAAACTAAATTCATGCATCATTACCTTCTCATGAATGCATGCATCTTTGCATCATGAAATACGCTCATACAGCTAGACATCCCCATGTTAGGAGCATGCTAACCTATACCTTTATAGCTTTTTGTTTACTTTAAACAGGTATTTGAAGATTGATAAAATGATTGACCTACAATTCTACAATAGAAGAAATAGATCTCATAAGAATCAAGAGTCCTTTGACTTGCATAATTAGGATTTCTAAAGGTCTTTCGATCCCTGGTTTCTATCCTCCTTAAAGATATTTTTCTCAAAACCAAAATTCTCAATTCTAACCTTTCAAAGGACGTTTTCCTCAAAACTCAATTTCTCAATTCTATCCCTTCGAAGGATGTTTTTCTCAAAATTAAAATTTCTTAATTTGATCATTTCATAAGGATGTTTTGCTTAAAACAAATTTTTTAATTTAATCCTTCCACAAGGATGTTTTTCTTAAAACTCAAATTTCTTAATTTGATTCTTTCATAAGGATGTTTTTCTTAAAACAAATATTTGAATTTGATCATTCTTCAAGGATGTTTTTTCTTAAAACATAAAATTTCTTAATTTGATCCTTCCATAAGGATGTTTTTCTTAAAATCAAAATTTCACAATTTGATCCTTTCATAAGGATGTTTTTGAGAATTTCTTAATTCAGTCCTTTCTTAAGGACATTTTTCTTAAACCCAAGAGAATTCTCAATTCGATTCTTTTCATAAGGACATGTTTTCATGAAGAGAATATGCTTTTAACTCGACTCTTTCAAAAGGATATTTCTTAAAAAGTAAAAAAAGAAAAAGAGAAAAGAAAAAGAGAAAGTAGAAGGAAAATAATGGAGAAAAGAAGAAAGAGAAAAACAAATCTAAAGTGAAAAATTGAAAAGTGTTTTAGAACAAAAGATTCAAAAAATCAAGAGGAAATGGGCATAAATGGTTGAACCTGAATGTGAGATGAGGTACTGCCGTTGCAAAGAAGAGAAACGGAAAGCAAGAGAGGGCCAAAGTAAAGGGACCAAGAAGAGAAAGTGCCCAAGAAAGCTTAAATTTGTCATCATTCATGCATCATATCTAGTTAGACACCCCTAGTTTAGGGGCATGTTAACTCATACTATTATAGCATTTTACATTTTTCCATAGATATCTGAAAAATAGGTCGGGTACTTCTTGAGAAGAGGAGTAAACGACAAAATGAGAGCCCGAACAGGACTTCAGGTGAAGGATTTTGAACTCGCCACGTTAGGATTCTAGAGTGAAGGAGGCAAATACTCAAAGCTCAAGGATTTCAGGCGAAGGATTTCAAACTCTCCATATCAAGATTTCAGAGAGAATGAGGCATATACTCAAAGCTCAAGGATTTCAGGCGAAAGATTTCAAACTCGCCACATCATGATTTTAGAGCGAAGGAGGCAGATACTCAAAGCTCAAGGATTTCAGGCGAAGGATTTCAAACTTGCCACATCAAGATTTTAGAGCAAAAAAGGCAAATACTCAAAGCTCAATGATTTTAGGTGAAAAACTTCAAACTCGCCACATTAGGATTTCAGAGCGAAGAAGGTAGATACTCAAAGCTCAAGGATTTCAAATGAAGGATTTCAAACTCGCCACATCAAGATTTTAGAGCGAATGAGAAAAATGCTCAATAGATCAGGAATCTTCAGTCAGGAAAGTCAAAAAATAGCCTATCCGTTTAGGTTCATGAAGAATGGAAACTTTTGGTATAATGGCCTATCCTTAGGCCCAAGAGGAATAGAACCTTCATTTGAAGAATTACTATTTGTTCACTACCGTTTTGGAGGGATGCGTCTACAAGATTGGTTTCTGCCGCTTCCGGGGAAACAATTTCTTCTACCCTGCAAGGACATTGGATTTGTTCGCTGCTGCTTCGGAGGAACATGCCGTCTTTGCCTAGTTTTGTTTTTACCGTTTTGGAAAAGCAAGTTATTTGGATTTGTTCGCCGCCGCTTTGGAAGAATAATTTGTTTGCTATCTAGTCTGTCCCTTGCCGCTCCGGGAGGACATGCCAGTGCTAACCAGTTTGTTTTCGCCGTTTTGAAGAAATAAGTCGTTTGCTATCTGGTCCGTCCATTGCCACTCCAGAAGGACGTGCCAGCGCTACCCAGTTTGTTTTTTTATTTCGGGAAATCAAGTTATTTGGATTTGTTCACTGTCGCTTCAGAAGAGCAATTCGTCAAACAAGGAAGCAGGACAAAATTTGTGTCTTTAGTCTTTGCTCTATTCTCGTTTTACAGCAATGAGCAAAGAGGGGCAGCTGTAGACACTAAATTTTGTCCGGGTTTAAATTAAATTCTTGAAATAAAATAAATCCACATTACCCCTTTTAATAACCAAAACCTTATACCCTAAGCCCAAAACTACATGACCCATTACATATATTTTTTTACATGGGGACAAAAATACCAAAATGAAAATATCTCAACTCCTTACTCACTAAGGCTTGGTTCTCATTGGATGAACCAATGCCTCACTCTCATTGGTTCTCATTTTTTAAGGGAAAAACCAAAAATACCCTTCATCACCATATGGATAAAAAGAACCCATTGCCCTAATTTTTAGAGGAGGCACCATGTTTTTGATTTGAAAAAACCCACGGCCATTTTTAATTTTCCTTAAGACCACCAAACACCCAAGCCCCCAACTCACTCCCCATTCGATTCCCTTATCCACCATAATTTTCCCTAATCGAAACTATTTTCCACCATTACTAAACCCTTGAATCGAGCTTCTCAACCCCAACAACAATCCGTAGAATTTAGCGGGTTGAGTATAAATACTTGAATTTTGGGTATATTCTTCCCTTTTTTATTTGTTGTGTAATCCATTCTTATGGTTTAATGAAATGTTGATGAGTTTATTTTTAATCCTTTTTGTTTATTTAAGTTTCATTCTTATATATTATTTTATTTATTTGTTAGTGTTTTGTGTCTTTTTTGTTCGATATGTGGGTTGATATGTACCTGTTATATAACATAATATATATAGCTCTTATATAATGTATAGTTTATATATATGATATACTATACATATTATGAGACTATTATTTATATGTAATATATAGTATAATATATGTATATATTATATAACTTTCATATAAGTATATATTTGTAATTCTTTTTTAAAAAATGTTATATATATATAATTTATACATATTATAAAACGTTATATATATAGTTTGTACATATAAGTATAATATAGAGTTTTTATATAAAGATATATAGCATTCGGTTCCTACATATATAAGTATATATTATATAGATTATATATATTATATGATATAGTGTTAAAGCTTATATATGTATATCACAACCAACTTTTTGCATATATGCGGTTGTGTGGGACGCGATAGGGTTTGTTTTTTTTATAGTGCATTAATGTTAATTGGTTGTTTTCTTAATGTTAATTAGGCAAATTAATTTAATTAGTTTAAGATCGTGTGCTCGTCTCATAGGGACACGATGTTTAAATTAATTAGATTAATTTAGGTTTAGTCCTTTTAGAGCCATAGTTAGACTTAGGGTTTGAATTAATTTTGTGAATTTAAATCTACCCTTGGCTTATTGGAATAAATGTTAAATTCATTAATTTAATTGAACATTTCTTAATTGCTTTTAGGATAAAATCAATATGGAGATTAGATTGACATTTTATTTAAAATCGTGATTAATCAATTTGATTTGTCTTAAATAGTATCCTTGGCTTATTGGAATACTAGTTTAAAACCAATCAAATTAATTATCATGTCCTAGGATAGTCCATAATTTATTAGGGTTAATCAATTTAGGATTAATATTGGATTCACCTACTTAATAACTAGATCACTAATTGAACTTTTATAACTTGGGCCTTTTAGGTTAGGACCTTGGGTGGGCTCTTGTGTGTTTATTTTAAAGCCTTTTCTTTGACATTCATATTAATTGTCAATCATGTGGCCCATATATTTTGAATTAATTAATTTAAATCATAAAATAGGGAGATATTTATTAATTTCGATATTTGTGTCGTAACAGTCCGAGCTTAAAAGATGTTAACCAAATATTTGAATTAATCCTTACCGTCCCAAGGTAAAGTTAAAAGTTGATAAAATCTTTACATCATATCTTAACTGCTTGCACCATCCATAAAGGTGACGTACGAGATTCGGACCATAAATTAACATGGCATTCAGACTTATATGATGTCAATTTAATCTATGGTCCGTTGTATTGTCGACCTTACTAATTAAATGTCCAATTAATTTGAACCCACTAATTTGATAAAGCCCGTGCAATTAATGTCAATTCTTATTTAAGGACGCTTAAGTAAATTCAATTTAAATTTCAATAAAGTTCATCAATTTGAAAGCAACAAATATTTTGGCACCGATTTCTCGGCGTGATAGGGATGCTAATCCTTCCCCACGCATAACCAACTCCCAGTCCCTTTCAAAACGAATCTCTGGTTTCTTATGGTGTTCGACTTACCTTATCCAAGTGGCCGGTGGCGACTCTAAATCTTCATTGTTTTCAAAAAACATGAATTTCCAAAAGAAATCCCCTTTAAACAAAATTTTAGAAAATATGGGATGTAGTTGTAGTGACCTTTTTTGAAAGGGACATTCGTCGGGTAGATTATCCCCCTTTAATCTCTAATGAAAATCTTTTAAAATAATGAGGATTCTTTTGAAAAACCTTAAATTTTTGAAAATGATGAAAACTTAGAGTCGCCTCTGGCCACTTGGGTAAGGTAGGCCAGACACCATAAGAAACCAGAGATTTGTTGTGAAAGGATCCGGGAGTTGGTTACGTTTATGCATGATGCAAACATTTAAATATGATGTGATAATTTTGTTAATTTTTAATCCATTTACCTCAGGATGGTAAGGATTAATTCGAATATTTGGCCAACATCTTTTAAGCTCGGAATGTTATGACACAAATATTGGAATTAATAAGTACATCCATTTCACGATTTAGATTAATTTTGAATGAAATCAAGATTAAAGATTATATGAATGACAATTAAGGCATGACAATTAAAGGAATGAATGTAAACATATAAATGGAAGGCCCAATTTATTATATAGTCCAATTTATTATACTTAGCCCTAAAAGATTAAGAAACCTAATTTATGGTGACTAATTTGTAATTTAGTGTTAAGTTAAACTTGAATTTGATTTTACCCCTAAAGTAATTGAGAAATGTTCAATTAATTTAATGAATTTAACATTTACCCCAATAAACCAATGATAAATTTAAATTCACTAAATTAATCTGAACCCTAATCTAACTAAGGCTCTAAAAGACCTAAGGCTAATTTGATTAATTCTAGGATCGTGCCCCTATGAGACGGGCACACGATCTAAATTAATTAAGTTAATTCAATTAATTTAGTCAAAAGCCAAAAAGTACCAAAACAAGGCCTAAGGCCCAAAAACCTAAAACCAAGCCCAAGACAAAGCTAGGCCTAAAGCCCAAGAATATAAAGCTAGGCCTAAGGCCCAAATTAATACTATATAATAAAGGCCCAAAAAAAAGATACATTATGTATTAAAATTATATAATGTATAAAAAAATCCTATTATTTTAAGGAAATGATATATGTTATACTTTTGTAAAATTACATATATTATATCTTTTAGAATATCATATACTATATTTAAAGAAAACTACACGTATATTATAAACAAAAACATACATTATATATATTTTGCAAAATTCTTCTATATACTTTAAAAAATATATTATACACCACATATATGTTCCACTTTTACATAACATTATTATATACTTCAAAAACTATATTCTTTATATACCAAAAACATATATATTACATTCTTCAAAATTGTACTATGTACCTTAAAAACTATATATTATATCAAAAACATATATGTATTATTTTATACGATTATACTATATACTTTGAAATATATATATTATAGGTCATAAATACATATATTACATTTTACAAAAATTCTATCTTATCCTTTAGAAATTATACATTGTATATGTCAAACGTATCATTTTTTTTAAATTCTATTATATAATAAAAATATATACCTATATATAAAAATCATTTATACATATTACATTTTTTACAAATTTCTATTTTACATTAAAACATATTATAGGTTGAGAATACACACACACACATATATATATATATATGTTTCCTTTTACAAATTTCTACTTTACCTAAAATAATATAAAAAATTTGTATATATTACGCTTTTAAGGTTTCTACCTTATACCTAACTATGTGCATATTTAATCCCTATTGTATGATATTCGAACTAATTTCATCCACAAAATAACAATCATAAACGAGTATTATTAACATATGAATTAAATCGATATTACGGGAAATAAATGTGCAAGATTTAGACTAAAATGCATGAAAAAGAATAAATAAAAGAAATTAATTTGAAACTGGAAAAGAGACTAAATTGGATAAATTGAAAATTGGGGGGCCAAAATTTTAAAACTTAAAACTGGTTACATAGGGATGAAATTGAAAACAAACAAAAAGTTTTGAGGACCCGGATCGTGATTTACAAAGGCGGAATGGCTTGGGTCTGTAATTATCCTATGAGGAGGGACCAAAAGTGTAATTGGACCACGCGGAAGGACCGCGAGCATAATTATTTTAGGGCGGAGGGATTTAAAATGCAATTAACCCTTTTTAAAAATTTATAACACTATAAATACACCTTTTATCCGAAAATCAGACCTTTTAGCCATTTTTTCTGTTATAACACCCCTGCTAGAATCTTCTAGAATTATGGGATTATACCCAAATTCTAGCTAGTAGCCGTCGTGTCGGCTGCTGCTCGGCGGGGGCCGGCGAGCCTAAAAAACCCACAGAAACTCCCTGTTTTTCATACTAAACCTAGATTCGAACCTAGTTTTACCAAAATCAACCTTATTCTGTCGTTCAAACCCTAAAGCTGAAACTAAAAAAGAAATCAAGGGTTGAAAACCCCCACTCCGAAACCACTCTTCGGCGTTTATTTCCTCACTGGTTCACCATCAGACGGTCTCAGAAGACCATGAGGCTTATCACCGGCGAGGAAAACACGGCGACACGAGGGTAAACCCTAGACTCTATTTCTTTTATATATATATATATATATATATATATATATATATATATATATATATGCATGTTTCGAATATATGAGGAAAAATAAATACATTGAAAGGCTTTTCCTCTGATTTTATTGATTCTAGATTTTTTTCGTTTTTTTCTCTGGTTACAAATGGTTGATTTACATGCTTATATCTTTCTCAGATTACTCATTGCCTATATCTATGCTATTGTTTACATTCTTAAGCAAAGATTTAATGAAATCACTGTGGATGATTGTTTAGACTGACATGTCCTCTTTTTTATGTTTTTCGATCTGTTCGGTGGTTGAGAGCCTGTAAGTGGACACGGGATCCCCGGCGAGGATGAGGACCATCGATCTGGACACTTGGCGGCCATCGGTGAAGAGAACATGGACACGTGAAGGAGTTGAACGACCAGGTGAAATTTGGGTCTGTTGGATTAGATTTGATCCAACGGTTGAGATCGCTCGAAGATAGATGATCCAGATGGCTCCTAGGATGACGTGGCAGCATCAGATAAAAGCACGTGGCGCGTGGAAGGCGAGTGGTCCCGAGCGTGCATCTCACGCGGCAGATGAAGAGCCTCCTCCCTTTAATCTAAACAGTTGGATCAAATTTGACCCAACGGCTCAGATGGGGCTGCGCAAGGAAGAAAATGATATTATACTAGGGTTTTTTTGATTTGAGGCCTATCGGGCCATGTAATATTTTTGGAGCTTTTTATTGTAATAGACTTGGACAAACATAATACTATTGGGCTTTTATTTTTATTATAATCTGTTTTTTTATTCTTAGATAACAATAATAATAATAATAATAATATAACATATAATATACATACCAACTTACGTACACATACACATACATAACCAAATGTACATAAACATAGTACACAAACATTAATACATACTACATATACACATAAAACATGCAATACATACTCACACTCATATTTAAACATTAGTGACATTAAAATAATAGTAAATTCATGCATCCATGCTAGCAAGCAACACATACTTCTAATATATAAACATATGCATATGCCTCATATATTTATATACCATGTATATATATATAAACATGCATTTGTAAACACATATACATAGCTTCCCAAAGATCTACATCCTCCAGGTAAGTCTCTATGCGTACTGCCAAAAATGGATAATTGTTTTCATCAAATGTAGGCGGCACAATCAAAGAAAAATTACTGTTAAGATGATCAATCGATGGAAAATGGCCAAGAGGAGGTAAATTGGCAATTAAAAAATTGTAGGGAAGAAAAAGGAATGATAAAAATAAGACACGATGATTTTAGAGTGGTTCAAGCTTCTAACAAGCTCTGCATCCACTACATTAGCTTACCACTAAGGATTTCAAACAATTCACTAAGGAATTCGTCCCCTTTTCTAGGCTTAAGAGAAAACCGTTACAAATCGATCAAGCTTTCTACCCAAAACTTGATCAAGATCACTTTTTTACAAGAAGTTATGGAAAATGAAAATTTAACCTCTCAATAGGTAGATGGTTTGCCCAAATACAAATGTACACTCCCCAAACTTGAAATAAAGAATTACAATGAAGATTACACAAGTTGGGTACAAGGGTTTGACTCTAAAAGCTCAAAAGTGGTTGGATTTTGCTTAAATGCTTTGGACTTGTTCAATTGATGTTCAATAGTTGTTGCAGTAGCTTTGGAGACTTGATTTTATACCCCTTCATTACTTTCTAACCGTTTGGGTGGTTGAGGTCATCAATAAAGCCGTTGGGGACTCTTTTTCCCGTAATAATGTTGTTAGGTGACCAACTGTATCGGTACACGAAGACCCGTATTGGTACTTGTCAAAAGAAGAAAGAGTCGTTGTGCATATAAAAGTAGAGGCGTATAGATACGCATGGAGGCATATTGAAACAGACTCAGTGTAAAATTAGGGGCGTATCGATATGGCATAACCGTATCGATACAAATTTTGCTCACTAGAATCTGAGTTAAAAAATGCATCGATACGCCTAGGGGCTGTATCGGTACGGGTAAACCACTTTTTGAAGTTGTTGATTCCAATAACTGACAAGGGTAACGGTAACTTCATTTAATAAAAAGATTTGAAAAATCTGAAGTACCATATCGATACGGTGAAGTCCGTATCGGTACACTAAAGTAAGTACTTAAACCCAGATGAAGGTCGTATCGATACGGGGACAACTGTATCGGTACATTTTAACGATTAACAATTCTAATAGTGAAAAGCCGTATCGAAATGTCCAAGACGTATCGATATGCCTGGACGTATTTGAAGAATTTGGCTTTGAGACACTTAGAAAATATTTTGGGGTTAAGTTTTTGACTTAGAAACAATTTTGCTTCAAATCCTTGTCATTTTTGTAAGACTTTTGAGTACTTAAAAATTTATTTACTTTTGTAATTCGGTCCTTAAACTATTTGTTATGTCAAAATCGAATATAAGTTTTACAATCTCCCTTTTTTGAAATAACAAAACCAAAGTAAATTTTTAAGTAGTTTTGAAAAACACCCCCTTACTTTAAGCTTACAAAACCTTTGACTTTTTGAAGAAAAAAATTAACTCAAATTTAACTCTTTTCTTCTCCCTCTTTTTGTTAAATCAAAAGCAATATGATATAAAATTAAAGCAATAGATATAAACAATAAAGCATACTCCAAGCATTAAAGGAAACAACATAGAAATTCATTAAAATTCAATGCATAGTTCAAAGCAACATAATTCAAAAAAATCCAACTTAAATCCTAAAACAAACTTAAATCAAAGCATAGGTTCATAAGCAAATAACATAGGTTCATAAAACAAATCCTATAATGATATGAGAAGCAATGCAAGATGTCTAAGAATTATCTTCATCGTCTTCATATTCATCTTCATCATGGGCATGTGTTCCATGAGATTGATGTCATTCGCCATGAAAAGCCGTAAGAGAAATATCCATAGAAGCCTGGCGATTTTCAATGGCAATAACTCTCTCCTCCAATGATGTGAAACAAGTGTTGATCGCGGTAAACCCAGATGTCATAGTTGTATCCAACGAAGCAATATTTGTGCCCAAGAAAGTGAATTGCTCGTTGAGATAAGCCATGAGAGCATCAAGATTAGTTTGGGCCACTAGAGCTTGAGGAACTTGAGGAGCCACTGGAGCGGGTTGAGCGTCTTGAGAAAGATCGACAATACGAATCCTCTCTCTATTATAATAAGTAAACTTACAACGATGGAGAGAACGGTTGCCGATAGTCTCGGTGAGAGGCTTGACAAGATCATGTGAGCAATCGATCTCTAACTTATGGAACAAGTAGCTTAGGGCGATGCCATAAGTGAATGATAAAACAAGGGTGGTGTGGTGATGTTGCACTAGATAGACAATTTCTACAAACATGATTTGAGCTAGGTTTGGACACTTAACCTCACGAAAGTATCAGATCCAAAAATCGTCGAATTGACGGATCGTTGAGAACTTTCCACCGGATTGGCAAAACCACCAAGTGATCATGAGGTGAAGGATGCGATCTTGAGCGTCAAGAACGGTTACAAAATCACCAAGGACTTATCCCAAGAAATCCTCATCATTAATCTCATTATCCTCAAACTCAAAAACATTAGCTAAAGTTGTTGAATCAATTTGAAATTCTTTTCCCATAAGGTATGATTGAACCACAACAGCTTCAGTTTTCTCTCAGTTATGAATACATCGGGCACTTGAATAAAAAACCAAAACAAGGTTGCGGTATAAAATCCTGGGTAATCACAAAAATTGCATAAACTTCCATTCTTGCATAATCCCAAGATATTTGAATTGAAATCTTTAGGAAGGTAAAAAAGGGATCAAAAGGACACACTTACGTCAGATTTTGTAACTTTGAAAGATTCTAAAACGTTCAATGCCATTGTCATATTTTGGGATATCAAAACACTTTTGAAGAATATGAGTTAAGTTTGGTTTGTTACTATTAGTTTTGAAATTGGGATTTGGAGGATTAGAACTAGAGGCAATTTCTTTCCTTGCATGTTTCTGAGGTGTCATTACAAAAACCTGAAATCAAATCAATCCATAAAAAAGTGTATGCATAAATCATCACATTCGATCCAAAGAATAATACAATGATCAAGGTATTGATAGCAATGATCCCTTTACAAACAAAGAATTAAGCCTTATTTTTTGGTACCCAAATCATTTTGGGTCCATGAGTATTAGCTCCCAAAAACTTGGTTCTCTTGGGAATCCAAGAAGCAATGGCATAGATATTATTAGATGCAACTAGTTCCTTAGGAACCCAAACACTTCTAATTCTTTTACCTCTAGAGGATCTTTGGAAGCCTTTTTGTTTGTGGTTACCAAAGTTTCTTTTTACATAGTTGGGTTTTGAAGATTCACCTTTCTCAAAATTAGATTTCCCAACTTTATTCAAAGAAGCTTTGAGATCATTCACCTCCTTATGGTAATGATCATAAAACTCGAAAAGAAGGTTGTTCAAATTAATATTTTTGATTTTCTTGTAAATCTAGAACCTTCTTTTCAAGTTCGGAGTTGGTTTTGGATAAAAAATTATTTTGTTTTTTCAAATCGGAAATTGTTTTCTTGTTTGTCAAAATTGATTCTTTAAATTTCTCTACCAACGCGTCATAAACCTCTTGAAGCTCATCGTAAGCTTCTTAGAGCTCATCGAAAGTAAAATCAAAATACGATGAGTTAGAGGTCACCTTTGGATCATCCTCAAAAGCCATGAGGCAAAGGTTGGCAACTTTTTGCTCCTCTTCATCTGATGATTCATCATCACTCCAAGTTGCAACGTTGGCATTGAGCTTCTTCTTCTTCTCGAAGCTCTTCCTTTTGAGTTGAGGACAATCGGTTCGAATATGCCTCAGCTTTTTGCACTCAAAGCATATGGGTTAATCCTTCTCCTCCCCTTGTTCTTGAAGTCTCATCCTCTATTGTACTTTCTTCCTCAGTTAGACTTCATGAACTGAGTGAATCTTTTGGCTAGCATAGCCATCTCCTCACCTTCCTCCTCACTTGAATCACTCTCTTCTTGTGAAGCTTTGAGAGTAATTCTGATTTTCTTCTTCTCTACCTCTTTCTTCTCCATCTTCTTCGTTTTTCTTCTCTTTTCTTTTTCTCTACCTTGCTTCATGATCTCATGAGTAAGAAGAGAACCCATAAGAGCATCGAGATTCAAAGTCTTCAAATCTTTTACCTCGATGATATCGGTTCTCTTCCCATCCCAAGACTCGAAAAGAGAATAGAGGAGTTTTTAGACAAGTTTATCTTCAGAGATAACTTCTCCGAAGCCTCTGAGACTGTTGACGAATGAAGAAACGATTGAACATCTTTGTGACATTCTCATCAGGCTTTATCTTGAAATTCTCGTAACTCAAGTTGAGGAGTCCAATCTTGGTCTCCTTTACATCGCTGATGCCCTTATAGGTGGTCTCGAGCGTGCCCCACACCTTCTTTGCACTTGTACACGAAGACATCTTCGAGTATATATTCGGCCCAAGTGTACAAAAGAGCATGTACAAGGCCTTGTAGTTCACTTGAAGCTTCCTTCTTTCTTCATCTTTCATTTCTTGATTGGCCTTAGGAACTTGCCTATCTCCTTCCTGCTTCATTAGAATGTATAACCCGTCTTCAATTACATCCCAAATGAGGTAATCGTTGGATTTGATGAATAGTCTCATCTGGTTCTTCCAATGTGGGTAGTTGTTCCCATTGAAGAATGGTGGTTTGGTGATCGATTGTGACTCGTATAGGTTTTAGCCGAAGATAGATGTCGTGGCTTAATTGTCGGTTGATTGAATCACTTCTAGGAACGTCTCAAGTGGATGTTAATCCCTCGATGAGTTAGGCTATAATACCAATTGTTAAGATGATCAATCGATGGAAAATGACCAAGATGAGGTGAATTGGCAATTAAAAAAATTGTAAGGAAGAAAAATGAATGATAAAAATGAGACACAAGGATTTCAGAGTGGTTCAAGCTTCTAACAAGCTCTACATCCACTACCTTAGCTTCCCACTAAGGATTTCAAACAAATCACTAAGGAATTCGTCTCCTTTTCTAGGCTTAGGAGGAAACCGTTACAAATCGATCAAGCTTTCAACCCAAAGCTTGATCTAGATCACTCTTTCACAAGAAGTTGTGGCAAATGAAAATTTAACCTCTCAATAGGTAGATGATTTGCCCAAATACAAATGTACACTCCCCAAACTTGAAATAAAGAATTACGATGAAGATTACACAAGTTGGGTACAAGGATTTGACTCTAAAAGCTCAAAAGTTGTTGGATTTTGCTTGAATGTTTTGGACTTGTTCAATTGATGTTCAATAGTTGTTGCAGCAGCTTTGGAGACTTGATTTTATACCCCTCCATTGATTTCTAACTGTTTGGGTGGTTGAGGTCATCAATATAGCCGCTGAGGACTTTTTTCTCGTAATAAATGTTGTTAGGTGACCAACCGTATTGGTACACGAAGACCCGTATCGGTACCTGTCAAAAGAAGAAAGAGTCATTGTGCATATAAAAGCAGAGGCATATCGATACGCATGGAGGCGTATCGAAATGGACTCAGTGTAAAATCAGGGGCATATCGATACGACATAGGCTTATCTGTATGGCATAGCCGTATTGGTACGAATTTTGCTCACTAGAATCTGAGTTGAAAAAATGCATCGATATGCCTAAGTGCCGTATTGGTACGGGTAAACCACTTTTTGAAGTTGTTGATTCCAATAACTAACAAGGGCAACGGCAACTTCATTTAATGAAAAGATTTGAAAATTTTGAAGTACCGTATTGTTACGGTGAAGTCTGTATCAGTTCACTAAAGCAAATACTTAAACCCAGATAAAGGTCGTATCGATATGGGGACAATCGTATCGGTACGTTTTGACGATTAATAATTCTAGTAGTGAAAAACCGTATCGAAACGCATAAGGCGTATCGATACGCCTAGACGTATTTGAAGAATTTGGCTTTGAGACACTTAGAAAGTATTTTGGGTTTAAGGTTTTTGACTTATAAACAATTTTGGTTCAAATCCTTGTCATTTTTGTGAGACTTTTGAGTACTTAAAAATTTATTTACTTTTGCAATTTGGTCCTTAAACTATTTGTTATATCAAAATCGAATATAGGTTTTACAATTACTTTCACCTTCCATGCTATAGTAATAACTAACATAGGTCCCTCAAGAAAAGAAAGGTCCTTGGTCAGAGATGATTTCGTGAACCCATTTAGTCCGCATCATCGGAGGACCACCAATAGAGGCTGCGAAAATAGCCGTAAAGCCAGGCAACAACGATCGTTGAGACGACAAACATAGCCTTCAAACAACAACAGGGAGACATCAACCCGCATCAACCACCAAGAGGAAACAAGAGCTGCAACATAGGTGAACACCATCTAAACAACTTTCTTTCTTCTTCAACGACCACAACTAGGAGGAAACGACATAGGAAAAACACCACAAAATAAAAGATTCATATGAAGAGAAAAAAATGACAAAAATCAAAACCCTCCATCATAGATCCCTCGTCCTCAACCACCAAGAAGGACCAAAGTTCCTCATTTTAAAAAAAGGATTGGTTCTCTGACCATGGCGTATGGGAAAGCAATATGTCGAAACCGCCAGAGGAAAGCAAAAACAAAACCACATATAGAAAATGGAGATAACTTGATTATCGAAGAGCAAGGAAAAGGACGAAAGGGGAGGGGAAGAGAGGGAGGCCAGCCGCCCACAGAGTAGTAGGGGGAAAAGGGTTCACTTGCTTGGGAGGTTTAGAGCTTTTGGACACCTTCTAAAGCTGCATTTTTTTTAAATTTTAATTTTCTATGGCTATACTTTTAATTTCAAATATAAATAAGGGTATGAAAAGGGACGGAAATTTTTATTCTATTATTTTAGGTAGAAAAACAAAAAAAAGAGAGGTTTGGGCCGACAGTGGATACCATATGCATTGCATCATTATAAAAACATATATCCTCAAAGTCATATTTTCCATATGTACTCATCATCTACGAGAATCCACAAAAGCATCCGTGATTTCATTTTATACCCAAGGCATATTTGTCAAGAGTTTCAAGATTCTGCGCCCAAAATCATGATGTCAACCAGCAAGTTGGGGATATTTTATTTATTTCTTCTTTGTCTTTAGAGGGGGAGAACAGAAGGATGCTCCCCAGCATCATCATTGCCATTTTACCCTTTGTTATTTTCTCAAAGTTGGCGAAGAAGATCATTCTATTCTACTGTTTCCATGTCAGAGTTGAATTCTCTTTTTCTTTTTCTTTTTTAATTCTTTTCCCCACTCAATGATAATTAATAACTCACCATGGATTTTTGCACAGCTCCTTTGGTTTGGTGTATAAAAGCTCTGAGGGCTCTTATAGAATTCGAAAATGTTCGGAGAAATCTGTGAATTTTGTTGGGGACAACGTGGGGTCTTCATGTTTTCTGTCAGTTTGAGGCTTTTGTAAGAAGATTTTGTTGTCTCTCTCGCCTGTTTTGGCATCGGACGAGGATTGTTTGGGCGTGAAACAAATACGCCATGAGAGAAGTCAAAATAGCAAGTTTCTTGAGATCTACTAAGGTTGCTCATATTATTTTATTTTGTATAAGTTCAAAATTCGTGGCCGTGACATTTTTTAGGGTATTTCGTTCGACTTTTGTATTTTCGCTTTTTATTTTGTTCTCAATCAGTCTCAAACACTGTCAAACGCTCATGAAACTCTTTTTAAGTTTAAAAACATCTGGAAATATGAGCAGAACATCGGGTGGGCCTAAAGAGACTTGACCCACCCAAATTTTTCTGGTTTAATTTTTTTAAGACATAAGTTTTAAAGTTAAATGGAATTAAATTTTGCCAAATTTTCTAGTTTAATTATTTGTTAGGACATGTCAATTTTGAAATTAGTGAAATTAAACTCTAGCCCTCTATTTTTTAAGGTTATATTTTAGGGGCATGTTAATTTCAATGATAAGCAATTTGACCTCACTTATAATTTCATCTTAGTTTTGACTCCTCCCATAATTTCATCCTAATTCTACTCCTATCTGGGAATAGTCAGAGATGAACTATTCTAACCTAAATTAAAGCAATAATTAACTAAAATGTAAAAAAAAAGTATGATGAGCGAAATAAGCTAAAATATTAAATGCATGATATTTATTCAAGAACAATACGATAATTAAGTAAATGAAGTTAAAAACATAGATACAATTTTTGCTCATCAATGAGTATCAACATGCACAAAAGCTGGGCAATAGTAAGAAATTTCAGGAGCTAGGAAACTCACTTGAGATTGAGTAAAAGCTGTCAACATGCTGAGTTCATAAGGAATCTATCTATCTTTTTCGCAAGGAATCCTTTAATCTGTTTATTTGTGTATACATAGCACATGTAAAAAGAAAGATTTGAGTTGGAAACAGTTTGCAAATCTCCTACTTTCAATGCTAGGAGCTTGACCTGCATAGCTACAACTTTTAGGCTTTGCTTGGTATAAAGGATGGCAATGAGGAATGATAAATTTGTTAATCAAATGGTTAAGATTTATAACCACTTTCTTACTTTGAATCTTGACCATTTGTTTAGCAAATTTTCCATCCTTCATACCAAGCAAAGCCTAAAAGTTTCGGCCTAAATTTGTTGGATGCTAAAAGTCATTGCATGAATCAACTGGATTAATCTGAGTTTTCTGGCTGTAATTTTTACTATTCTTACTAGACAGTGAATCAACTAACTTAACCTTTAGATAACTTCAGTCAGGTTCAAACTAAGAAAAAGGCTATGTAATAACTTGGGTAAGTTCTTAATTTGGGTATAAAAAATTATGTTCTTTCTTAATGTATTCACTTTCAACCTTAAGTTTCACTCTAAACTGTATATTCACCTAAGTAGGAAGATCTCAAATATAGAAAGACATCCAAGGGATTATGGAGCTAGTGGAATTCCACAATAATTGTAAAGTTCCAAGGCAAGAAAACAAAAGAGCCCCTTGCAAAGTTAACCTGTATTTTGTGCAATGTCAATTTTCTGGTTAAGTCCTTGGATCGTTTGCATAAAATATATTCCAGTATAAGAAATACTCGTTAAGATTATGCAATGTTGCTGCCTAATACCACACATTCACTGAACACAACTAAAAGTACGCATATATTTGTTGCCAATGGGTCATAAAATGGACTAACATGTTGCCAAAAAATCCTCTACTAAGCATGATATACAATGCCAAATATATACTTTAAAATGTATTTTATACACACTCTACAGGAGCTCTGTGGTAAAGATCAACATTTCTTTGTAAAAGGATCTCATGCCAGAGCTTTCCATTTTGATGCTGCCCCATTTACAAGTTCAACTGGAAGTTGGAACTCTTTTACTTTGCTGAAGGACCTTTCAGCATCACCAAATTTTCACATCTGTTGATAGAGAGCATGAGATGCCTGCTTTATGCAATCTAAAAGAAGTAAGGTAAGGTTTGCTTCTTCCTTGAACCTCCTTCTCCATACAACTCATTCCATTGCTTCAGCTCGCTCATTACTGATCCTTCAGAAGCGAAGCTGGCAGCAACCTACATTGCAGTATTTGAAATAAGCTTTTGTGCATAAAATGTCAATTCCATGATAAAAAATAAAGAGCAGGGTTCTAAAAGTTCATTGTTTCCCATATAGTTCAAACTTTCTAAGCTGAAGATTATGCCAACAGTTTATGTTAGACTAATATGATGATTGACTATTAGACTTAGGTTCAAAAGTCTCCAAGGAAACATTTTGAACCAACAAGTGTGCTGCTTAATGGCAGTGAGAAGCAAATTTACCAAAGGAGACAGGCTGAAGCATTTGAGGCAAAATGAACCATGACTCAAATTTACCTGATTCTTCGCTTCTCTCATATCTTCCATGTTTAAAGGCCTCAAAGTAATTGCCCCTTCCTTCTTATTCTCCTCTTTTGTCTTTAAAGCATCTTCTGAACTCTTGCCTGCTTCTCTCCGTTTTTCCTAATTAAAGTTATTGAAAAACAGGAACTGTAAGGTACATTGTCTGCACCTACTAGTAACAGTAAGATAATGAGTTAGAACGATGACGTTTTAGAAAAAAGAGTAAGTAGTAGTCACCAGATTCTGCAACCTCTCCTGCTGAATCAACTCCCTAACAGGCCGATAAGCTGCTGTCACGCATAAGTTCTGTTTCGAGTAGTTAATGCATTTAGTTGATAATCACAAATTAATGATAATGTTAACGATATAAATACAAACCTTGAGGTCACTTCCACTATACCCTTCTGTCATGGTTGCAAGCTCCTTATAGTCCAGGTCTGCAACTTTCTCTTTTGCTAGTAGAGTTCTCAAAATCTTTTCTCTGCTCTCAATGTATGGAAGGCCAACCATAATTCTGGTCAAAATAAAAATATTGTGATTGCAAAAAAAGATAAAAAAAAAAATTAGCCAATCACATAGTTATAATATAAGGATAATATCGAAAATGAGACGAAAATATACCTGCCTTCGAAATGCCTGATGATTGCTTCATCAAGATCGAATGGCCTGTTGGTTGTAGCAAGGACAAGAATTCGCTCACCAGATTTGGTCAATAGGCCATCCCAATGAGCCATGAACTCATTCTTAATTTTTCGCATAGCCTTGTGCTCCCCAACTCTAGTCCTCTGGCCCAGCATGCTATCAACCTCATCCACAAAAATTATAGTTGGTGCAACCTTTGCTGCTAGTGTAAATAATGCCCTCACATTCTTTTCATCTTTCCCCAAACCATTTTGAAGTGATGGTGGACATTGATACATTAATGAAACTTGCTCCAGCTTCATTAGCAATAGCCTTTGCTAGCATTGTTTTCCCTGTACCAGGAGGTCCAAATAGTAATATACCTCTACATGGCTTGAGAAGCCCCCCGTTAAAGAGATCGGGCCTTCGTAGAGGAAGCATGACCAACTCTTGAAGTGATTCTTTGGTCTCATCCAAAGCACCAATATCTGCAAAGGTCACACCAATCTCGTTCGCAGGAATAATCTCTGGCCTTATTCTTTTCTCAAATTCATTATCAAGGAGAGCTTCCTGCATGGACATTATATCTGTAGTAAGAAAAAAATTGAAAGCACGCAAGGAAAAGAAAAAAACACCAGAGAAAAGTAGTGGACATGAACTGATTGTTTATTTCAAGTTTGTAAGCTAAATAACAACATTTCATTCAATCACATTCATCCCAATTTTTAGTTAATTGTCAAAGGAAAGAAACTTACAGATACTTTTGGTGCTGGTGGGTTCTCGACATCCTTTTTTGTAGAAGGAATGGATTTGTCAATCTCAGTTTTTGTTTTAGGGGCAATGGTGGCTGGTTTTGGTTCAGTTTTTGCAGCTACAACCTCTTCAGCCTAAGGTTATTGAAGGGTAATTTGTTAATCCATAAGTATAAAGTAACTTAGATCATTAATGATGGATTTCTTCTAAAGCAAAACTAGCATTAGAAAAGAAAAAGAACCTTGGCCAATTCAGCATTTGTCCCTAATTTTAAGGTATCCTTCCCACAACCTTTTCCTTCTTGGAATAAATTCAGTCCATGGGATAAGCTGCTCCAGTACCATAACACCAATGGTGAGTTACTTGGAGATTTTCAAAAAATATGCTATGAAAGAAACTTGTATCAAGATCAGATAATAATTACTGTCTACCTTTTGGAAGATATAACAAGCTTGCCATTCCGATATTCCGGATCCTTATTGTTCATCAAGTGATAAGAGATTGCTGATACCACAATTTCTTCAATATAATTACTTATGACTATTGTGTCTGCTGGACAGATATAACCCAAATCATCGCATTCGAGGTCGTTTGCTGCAAGTGCCTCAGCAATGTGGTTTCTGTTATCTTGAATTTGAAGCATCTTCATGTCCTCCGCCAGTTTCACTTTCCAGATATTGAGACGAGTTTCATCTTCGGGCGGTTTTATCTCAATATTGTATGGAAATAACACTGCAAGTCTCTCATCCACCTCACTGTAATCATCCTCAGGGTCCAACATCTTGGAACCAAATATCAATATCGGACCAGAAAGTTTGTTTAACATTTTTTGAAACAGATTATAGAAGTTCTGTGATTGGAGGATAAGCTTCTCAACATCCCTGAGGTATAAGATGATGGAACCAGTTTTGGATACCGAAACCAATACCTACAAGAGAATGAAAATGACCTTCACTACCGTGTAAGTAAATCAAAAGAGACGCAAGCAACGACCATTTACTTGAATCATTTCTTAGGCTCACAAAAACAATTTATTAGAGCATATTAGCACATGGACTTATGAGGTCCACATTGAATCTATGTAAACACATAAAGGCATGTCTACCTGTGCACACACAAGAATATGCAAGTGTATTCATTAAAAGAAAGAATCATCTAGAAGAATCATTCATGAGAGATTTCCAAATTGACTACTTAGTATTTATGGCATACCCTGTAAAGGGACTGCAGAAAAAGTTTCTGATCGAAACACCAACTGCTAGTGTGCTTCTGGGAAGCTAAAAGAAACAAAACAGATCATCAAAGAATGTTAGTAATTTCCTCCACATGTTTGTATGTGTCAAGAAATTGAGTGTCAAAAATGGATACTCTTCGCTTTAGCTAGAAGTTTACTGCATGAAATTCCTACAAGATTTGCTACAGTATAAAATATATAGTCCTATATTAGACAGCGATAAAAATGGTATTTATCATGTACTTATAACATAGATTCCAAAAATGATGTGTAATCCCAAAAACAATTCAGCCAACTTCACCTTTGGCAAAATACCATTTGAGAAGGCAGCTCCAATGAATCCAAACCCTACAGTACTGCAATTGAGCAAAGGTTTCTTCCCAACCTCAGCATCCTTCTAAGGACATATATGGTTCAGATCCCAACCATAGTTAACATGTCAGCATTATGTGTATTAGAAAAGTGATCGGATCGAAGGCTCGTGGCTGATGTCCAAATCATTATTCTCTTTTAACTTTTTGACCGTAATAAGATGATATTAAGGCTCTCAAATATTTACTATTTGAATTGTATGGCTTTCTAGAAAGATATAAAGAGAAAATGGAAGGGTAACCTGAATTTACGAGAGCATGGTTTGAAGATATGTTACTTATATCACATGCTGCAGATGCATTTCTACGATGTCTTGGAAGCTTGCCTGAACCTTCCACATACCTGCCAATGTATGAAGGAAAAGGTTATAGTTGATAACCCAACTCTGGTCCAGCAGCAACCATCAGTAGCAGGCTAAACACATATTCTTCTACCGTGCGACGTACCTGGACTTGTGATCAATACCACTACCCTGTTGAAGTGATGTGCCTGCAAGAAAATTATTGTTTAAAAATACATTGAATTAGGCTGCTGATAATCATAATGCATAAAATTGAAACTTAAATAAGCAACATTTTGAAAGAATACCCCTTGTTTCTTCTCTTGGGGAAAGGAGTGGCAAGGAACCAAACAAGTTGTTCATTCGCTCTAGAGTCGTCTCCGAAATGGACCTCTTCAAGGGCTGCAAAAGATACAACTAAATTAGGCTGTCATAATTACAACAAAAGAATTCTTAGAGTTAATTGGTTTCCTTTATATGAAACACCATGATAGATATTAACTTGAGTAGAAATTAATGAGATTTAAGAGACTCGAAAAACACAACTTACAGGTGCAGGTTCTTTCTTGGTACAACCATATTTGCTTTGCATCTGTTGCATGATAATCAAAGAAATAATAAGTAGGAAGCTATTACATTTGAATTGAAACTTTAAGATGATAATAGTTTTGCCTATTCACCTTAAGTGAAAAATCAGTTAAGTCCAAAAGCAGTATTTTTGACTCAAAGTAATGCGCCAAAGCCTTGGCAAGCATTTGCTGGTAAAGTTCTTCTCAAGATTAAAATGCAACCCATTAGCTTAAAAATTAACCCCGAAAGATGAATATCTTAATGAAGACTAAAGAAACAATTCCAGAAACATACCAGCAGGTCCTGATAACAAAATAGCTCTGCTGACAGGGGAAAGGTTCCGTGTGTGCCTCGAAACATCATTGTTTTTTAATTGGACATATGCAGCACTCGTCAACAACACCCGAGTTCTCTCACTGCATTAACCGACATAAGGAGGAGTAAATTTGTTAAAACATTATATAGCTTGGCCTTGAAACAATACTTGATATATGATGAAAATCAGGCAACTCTTAGAATTAATGAAAAAGGGTTCAAAATTAGATCATCAATAAAAAAATACATGCTCGAACATGAACACGGAGATTAATACATACCACAACCAACAACTCTTTGATATCCTCCTTCCATGATTAACCGGGAACCAACATCAAACACAAGAACAAATAATGGCAGTATAGCTATAGCACATGAATCCTATTATCGGTTATGGTCATTTTTACAAAGAAAACAAAAAAGAACAAATCCTCATTTCTCAAGATCTTCTAAACACCTACACGAATGTGGAGGAAAAACCTAATGCAAATCATGTAATGAAAAGACCATATTAAAAAAGTGGGGAAAACAAGACCCATTATATGCCTACCTAAGGTAATAAGGGAAGTCATCAAAGGTACCTTGATCAGCTTTCCATCAACAACTTGTCTCAAAAGTTCTTGCACAAGCTGCTCCTCTGTAATAACATCATCTTCAAAAGTTTTGCCAGCCATTTTGCTCATCCTTGGGCTCGAAGCCAATCCGAGGCCTACCCCGACGCCAACCCCAGCACTTAAAGCTGACCATAATAGCACCTTTTGTTCCATCTTTACTGAGTTTAACAAACAAAAAAGCCTTATTTCTCCTTCTCAACCTATAAAAGAAAGATGTCACCTCTATTCAACCAATCAAAAGCATGGAATTTTGCGCTATCTGTATAAAACTATGGTTCTTTTAACAAATACATGGAAATGTATCGGCATAAAACAAAGTTGGAGAAGATTCAAAGAAGAAGATTGAAGATTGAAGATAATAAATTTAGCTAAATGTAGAGATTTTAGGCCGAATACAACGTTGGTGTGACGGGTTTTGATAGGTAAAAGACTAAAGCTATTAGTTCTATGGTCTGGCCCTCTTCAACTATTTATAGCATGCTCTAATATTAATGGACGTTAAAGGTTTTCCAAAATTAAAAATATAGAAAAACACGGGATTTTTACTTTGCTTTTTTTTATTTATCTGTTATCCTATATTTTTTTTATAACTACCCTATCCAATGTATAACCAACTAATTTGAATCAAAGATGAGAAACTCGAATTTTTTTATTCATACCTAAACTTACTTAAAAATTTAACGCTTCATTTTATTGGACTAACCGATAATTGATTGAATTTTTCTAACTTCTTTTATTATCAATGGTTCCAAGTTTTGCTTATTCTTCAGAATTCTTTAATTTTTCTTCTAAACTATTATATGATATTTATTTTTAGGTTGAACCAACATCATTAAAATTTATCAAATTACTATATTGTTTCAAAAAGACATTTATTTTTAGGTTGAACCGACATCGTTAAAGGTTGAACCCAACAAGGAGAAAGCTGCAATCAATAGGATTTTCCTAATCCTCCCTTCCCGAAAGGAAGAACGTGAAATTGAAAAAGTGGATGATGTTCATTCTAAGAAATACGGTGTCTACAAGGTGTATGCCTATTGTCAAAGAGTTAAGAATATCTATGAACATATACAATTTTATAATCACTTTTAGACTATTAAAAAATAAATTTCTTTGATTTAGTTCAGAAAGATATGCTACTTACATTTTTGTAATAAATATCGTTTTATATGAACATTTTTGGTTTCTTTTCTTCGGGGTTAATTTTCATTATGTTGTGCTTTTTGCCAAATAGCAGTACTCCTGAGAAGATTCCTATTTTGTTAAAAATATATATATTCGGACAACATAGTATACAAAAAGTAGTTTTGTATACCCATGGGATGCACAGATTAATTATGTGCACAATAAAAATTTATTTGAGATTTTAAATTTTATATTAGTTAAAATTAAAGAGTAAAAAAATTATATGTTTATTAATAATTAATTAATTTTTTTATAATTGATATCTTTCGAATGCTCAAATCCAAAATATTATTGTATGCATTATAGCTTAAAAAACATGTTAGGACATGTGTTCGTAAATTTAATAAACAAACTTAACAAACTGCTTATGAAAATAGAAAAGACTTCTATAAATAAATTTGGACAAGAAGCAATTAGACTTTTATTTAATTCGAAATGACGGGATGATTGGAACGTCCCAATGCCTCTTTGGTCTTGGTGAGCTCTAGATCTTTTCGTTTCCTGTTCTTTCTAATTTATGTATGGACGAATAGTTGTGATTTCATCAAACAATAACTCAGGTTTTAAATATATATTTTTTAATTCTATTAAACTATCCGAAGGACGGTTCAAAGATTTATGAGCTCTATGTACAGTTTATTAAAGCTTTTCTCTCATTTTTTTCTCTAAAATTTGCTAAACACACTTTAGATAACATTGATTTTCCTTCTTAATTTTCAATTCTTTTTTATTCTAAATGATTTCTAATTAGCGATCTACCAAGAGTGTAGTTTTCATTAATTCTTGGAATTTACGTTCAAGTGGAGGATAAGATTTTCAACTTCCATTTTTCTTATCAATAGGGTAAACTTTTGATTTTTAAAGGTTGTCTAATTATTTTTAATTGATTATCTATCATTTTTATTGGAGTTTATGAATTAAAACGAATTTAATTTGATTTTTGGATGATA
Source organism: Hibiscus mutabilis (assembly GCA_019671005.1). Taxonomy (NCBI): domain Eukaryota; kingdom Viridiplantae; phylum Streptophyta; class Magnoliopsida; order Malvales; family Malvaceae; genus Hibiscus; species Hibiscus mutabilis. Next base: position 54,862,175 of record CM033718.1, on the reverse strand, counting down.
AAGGAGTAATCATGATTTGATGGATGAAATCTAAATATTTTAATTGGATTGTGAATTATTCTTATGAGTTAGATGTAATCTAATATCAATTTTATGAAATTAATACCGAAATTAATTGAATTGGTTAAGTTTAGATTGATGTTCTTGAATGGGGTGTTTGGTAGTATAGTTAGTTAAAATATATGATTATATATTAGTATGTACCGTATATGTTCGATGAATTTCCGTAAAGAATTGTTAAGCTGAAAAAAAGAGGTGAATGAGTGGCGCAAGCGGTGCCATGGCGCTACTGATGCCTATTTTAATTCGTGCATGGTGTCACAGGCTGCCAGCCCATGACCGAGCAAGCGCACACCAAGGAGCTTGCACTAGCACACCACGTGCTACACCCGAACCGAGGGAAACGAGTCCGCACCATTGTTGCGCACCATGGGGCCGAGACAAGCACCCTATGTGCTGCCCGCAACCTAAGGGACCAAGCTAGCACCTAAGGGAGCACTCTTCATGCACCCAAGGGGGCCTAACCGAGCATGCTGCCCAAGCCATAGAGCTCGAGTTAGCACCCGATGTGCACACTTGGGGGGCTATATGAGCCCCATTCGAGTTGCCCACGACCCTATGGCCTGATTCAGCACCGAGCATGCTGCGAAGGGGGTTTGGCCCAACAAACCGAGCCTATCAATACCCAATCCGCCCAAGAGACCAAGACCCATTGAGGAAGGTCATCTTTTGACCAACACACATGAAAAGATATCATCATTTGAGCCACACTTGGGGAAAGTATCCTTGCCACCTAAGTGTGATATTCTAGAGTGATTCTCACCTACTTACATTTGGCAACATTGTATAATGAGTGATATTATTTCCATAGTTAGGAGATAGCAATCTTGGGGATTGATCCTTAGCCCTTGGATCAATCTATCTTAGACCGTTAGATTCAAGGAGGCTAGCATATAAATAGAGGCTTTCCCTCACCTTTGTAATTCATCTTTTACTTCTTTGAGTTTCTTGAGTAAAAAGTTTATAATTCTTCACATTCTCTCTAGTTTTCCTTGTCTGCCTTGCCTTAGCATTGTTCCAACAAGCTTCTGCCATTCTAAGCATTCTTGCTTAGTAATTGTGAAGGCTGACTTAGTCTTCGACTAAGATTGTCGACTAAGGCCGCATGGATCAGCTAGTCAGACTTTAGCCCTGTGACAATGATTGTTGGTAGTGTAAAAAAATAGGAAATTTAAATGGCCCGTAACAGGGCGTGAGCAGGGAAAAAAGAAAAAAAAAGAATTAAGGAAGTGGAAAATGATCCCCTGTTTTGGCATAAAGTGAAAAGAAAAGAGAGAGAAGAATTTTGTATTGATTCGTGTAGTTGTTAGGGAAATAAAAATGGTTTGGATATTTGTTGTGTGATGTGCAAGAGGAAATATTTTAATAAGTGGTTATTTTAGTGTGGTTCTATTTATATTAACCCTTGCATTCTCTCGTGGAGGTTGGCAAGTGTTTGGACGATTTTTAGTTAGGCGTCGAGACGGTAGCGAAATGGTGAGTACAAATGTGTTTTGGTCCTTTAAAGAGGTTTGAATTATGACATTGAGGATTTAGTGCCTATCCAACTTAGCTAAGCTCGGAAGTAAGTTTTCCTAAATTTGTCGTTTGAATATCTGATAAATATGAAAGTATGTTTTACAAGATTTGATATGAAAGCATGAGTTGTAAATATTTACTGTTTTATGCATTATTATTTGATATGCTATAATTTATCAAGCATGAGGATGCCTATGTGCACTGTTATAAGTTTCTAAAAGGAAATGTAGTAGTTACCAAGAGCAATGTTATTTGAATACGAAATCGATTTGGATAAATGCATAATGATGAAACTTGTTGTTACAATGCATCTTAATCATGATCTGCCATGCCTATAAACATAAGATTTGGTTTAAATGAGTAAGCATGATATGCTACCATTGATTTAAATGATATGACCATGATTTTGAATAATGAGATGAAACAAGTATATGTATCGTTGCAAAACAGTAAGTTCTCATGCATGTATGATCTATATTGGTTATGTGACACACTAAAAATGTATTGGATATAGTTGACATGTCATAGGATTAAAAGTGCATTATAAATTGTAAAGGGCTAAGATCCTAATCGATCAATTGTCCCGGGAGTTTGAGGTGATTGAAAGACATTATTCGGGCTAGAGGCATGAAAAGGTAATTGAAAGACCATTACCACCATTAAAAAAGCAATTGAAAGACTATTGGCACCATTAAAAGGTTATTGAAAGACTATCACCACCGTAATCTGAGTATTTGATGAGATTTATGATTAAATATTGAAGATTTTGACTAGTCACGTCGATTGCCAATATATGAGTATATGATAAAAATCAAGAATGAAAGCATGATGCATATGTTTTGAACAAACATGTTTTGTTTAAATACTCTGAAAATGGTGAATTTGAAATGGTTTAAAATGGGTTTCTAATATTGATTTTGGTTTTGAAAATGCATTGACTTTTTTCTATTAGAGCGCAATCACTAGGCATTATGCAACATCCCAGAAAATTGGTTAGAAGATTCGGGTGAATGATCAGAATCGACCTGGAATTTTGGGTTAGGCTTTTTCTAATTAATTAATTCTGGAAAATAATTTGGGTTGATTAAATTGGTTTTTGATAAATTTATTGTGGCAAATATCTTTGAAAATATTTTAATGAGATTTTCAAAGGATGGAATTGAGTTTGGGTGATTTTAAATGAATCGATTTGGTATTAAATTAGATAGTGACTATTTTACAAAAGGTTGTAAAATAATCATAATGGCAATGTTGAAAAAATGAATTAAAGTGATATTTTAATGAAATTATTAAATCAAATAAAGAAACAAAAAAAAGTCGACGAGTATAATTTTCTATAAGATGAGAAAGACATTTCTAAGTTTCTCTCATTTTTTTCCAAACAAAATTTAGAGATTTCTTGATTGCTTAATTATTTCTACTTCAATTTCTTCTAAACAATGGTGGATTAAGGATTTTGATTTCTACATCATCTTCACAATTTTTTTTGTTGGAAATCAAGAGGGAAGTTCATCTTCAAGTTGGTTTTTCATCAAGCAAGGTGAGAAAATATTCTTTAATAAATTTTTACATGATTTTGATTCTTAATCTATGATTTCTCATGCTTTGGGATAATTAAAACAAATTTCTAATGGAATTATTGGATTTTAATGGTTTTTCTCATAGATCTTGATTAGATTATAGCAATCTAATTATTTCTTCGGAGTTCTAATGTTTTGTGCATGAGTAATAATAATCTAAAGTTGATTTTGTAATTTAATTCTCGGAATTAATCTAATTGGTTAGGTCTAGATTTGAGTTATTGAATGGGGTGATTGGCAGAGTGGTTGATTGCATTATTAGATCACATTTTAGAATGCACCATATATGTTTAATGGAGTGTTTGTAAGAAATTATAAAGTTAAAAGAAAGAATCGAATAACGAAGGCGTATGGGTGCGATTTGTGTGTATGTAGGGTACGAGCGTAGGCAGGTCATGGCAAGAGAGGGAAAATTAGGGTTTTTTGAAATTGAAGTGAAGAAAAGGGAAAGTAACTTGATAACTAAGACTGTTATCATTGGAAAGAACTGTGCCGTTTGCAAGAGTAAAGCCGCATGTTACTTATATAAAGCGGAAGCAGCCGGGTCAGGTATAGTTGTTGGATCTTCTACCCAGGTCGAGACGGCCCAAGAAAAGAACGCAGAATATTGAGCCCAAAAATAATCCAGTTAATGGGATAAGCCTTAACGATTATGAGGTTTGTTTGTAAGTGTCAGCTGTCCAAAAATAATATGCTGAACTAGCTAATATAGCAAAGGAATGTACTCAGGGATGTTATGCATTTTTTATCAATGAAAACACAATTCTCTTTTCTACTCTAAAAAAGTTCTCTCTTTCTATTCTCAATCCGCTCCTATTCTCTCATGTTCTTAATTCTATCTTCGTCTTCACGATCCAATCGTGACAATTGGTAATCAGAGCCTACTTTAATCTAATGTCATGTTGGGTAAAACTAAAAAAACTCAAAATATGAGGGACAATGTAGATTTGACTGCAATGCAACATCAGTTAAATTATATACAATCACAACTAGCATAAATGAATGATGAAAATGATACTCTAAAGTGGTGGGAAAAGAAAAACGCCATCCTGCAGAAGAGGTTGAAAACTTTGGAGACACAATCTGCTGAAAACAAGTTGTATCTATAGAACATCCTGAGAGTAGTAACCAAAGGAGATGATGAACCTAAATCAGGAAGCAAAGATGTGTATCAATCAATGGAAGAACAAGCAGTAAACAATACTCCCCAAAAAAGTGAAGGTAAGAAATTTGTTCTTGTAACTGTGGTGGAAGAGATTGGTAGATATACTCCTAAACCTAAAGAACCTGAATTACTTGCTGCTAAACCTCTGTTGAATATGGTTGCTAGTTCATCTCAACAAAAGGTGACCTTTGGGACAAAAGTGTTAACTGTGCCTAAAGGGGGTTCAGCTGAAGACCCCTATATGCTTGATAAAATGAATCAATAGACTAATAATGTGAACACTGGATAAACTGGGTTCAAACCCAAAATTGAACTACAGTTTTTTAGGGTGAAAATCTTAGAGGATGGAATAGAAGGTGTGAAAAGTACTTCACTATACTAGAAGTACCTGAAGAACAAAAAGTAGAAATGGCCACAATGTATTTGGGAGGCAGAGCTGAGACATGGTTTGATGGATACATAATGAAGAAACATAGAGTTACCTGGCATGAATTTGCAGCTGAGATATATCACTACAACAAATTTATCAATTAGACGAAAATTCTATATGACGTATATAAAGTCACATAATATACTATAAACGTGACGGTTATTTCTTTTTGTCACATTTAGTGTTTAGTGATATATCTTTATAAAAAAAATTAAAAAATGTCACTAGTTTTCGTCACTATATGTTTGACACCAAAATTTACCTCCAAAATTTTTTTGTGGGAAACATTTTAATGACGTTTAGATAAAGCAGTGACGTAAAATCGTCACCAACAGAAAATTGTAATAGTGAAGAATTATTATTATGGCAACTCAAGTTGAATTGGTGACGTTACAAATTTATCAACGATAAACTTTATTCATGACAATTTTATTCGTCATATTTTATGAAGTGTAAAATAAAACAGGTTTTATATGACGAATTAGTTACCTGTCACTCGTTGTTATATATCCTATATGTTATATGACGATTTTAAAAGATATCATGGATTGTGTCACTTAATATTTTATGCCAAATATTAACGCATAAAAAATTTGATGATGAAATTTTATTTAGAGTTTATGATTGAGGGTTTAGATTTTACAATTTTAAAGTTTATAGTTAAAATTTGTATTTTAAGATTTAGGATAATAAAAACAACAACGTCTTTATTCCTTGTTACTGCCTTTCACCTCTCCTCCATCGTCGGCAAGCTTTACTGGTCAAGTAACACCGCCGACGGAAAAGCTCTCCTTATCTGATTTATTGGAGCTATCAGTGAATCTGTCCAAAATATGCAAGTTGCTAGTTCTCTCACTCTTTTTCCTATTTTTTATTTTGTTTGATCGATTCTTATTTTTTCTATATAGTCGGTAAGGATTCTTATGCTAATTATATTTTATTTGTTTGTTTGTTTAAGCTATGATGTCAAATTAGGATTTATATTTTCTTTTATAAAAAAAACTAGAATGTTTAATTGGGAGATACGAAGATGATGAAAAGAAGATTCAATCTTCTTCATCTCTACTTTGTTTTTTTAACTTTAATATAATTAGTTAACAATTGTGATTTTCCAGCATGAATTGTTTATTTATTTATGTATATCTCTAAAGCATTGGTGTAGATTAGGCAAAACACTTAAACCTTTGCAACTTGATTTCGGAACTTTTAAGTTAACTATGTCTAAGCTAAGAATTGATATCATATTGATGTACTCTGACATAGTTTTAAGAGGACTTTCGATTTTGTACAGTACATAGAATCTTTGAATGGATGTATTAGTTTTGTGTTTCATGTGAATTTTTAAATCCTCAAAAAAAAAATCCAAAACAGTTCAATAGATTATGGTATAAGATTAATGAATCTAAAAAGGGAAAAAATTAGAAATATTTTCAGCTGTCAATTGATTATGGTTGGCTTTGTAAACAATGGCATGAGCTTTTATAATTGAGATGTAGTAAAATATTAAATTGAACAAAAGAGTTGCTAGGAACCCTTCTTCTATGTTCAATTGAGATATTGTGCTCCTATTCTTAGAGTTTTGGAAAAATAGAGTTGGCATGTAACGAATATATTTTTGTTCCACTTTCACCTTGGACTGATTGCCATTTGTGAAAGCCTTGTCCTTCTATACATTTTGCAAAACATGAATGTTTACTTTCTGAAGTAAAAGAAGATAAATAAATTTTTTAATTGTTTTTATCAACCATTTTGATAAATTTACAGATTTGCAATTTTTGAATGCAAAAATTTGGTTTCTTTGGGTAATATTGCAGGATGAAGAAAGAGAACGAATTGTGGAACATGCTTATTCTGGCAAAAAGTATTTGAAAGAGAATGGATTTTGAAATGACTTGCTATGATAAGGATCAGCTCACATTTGTCAGTAAAATCGATGTGTTCCAAGAGGTTTTTATAAAGGGTTGTTTAATAGTGATGATGAATAATATTTAATGGTTTGGAAACAATGACCGATAATGACGGCTTGAGAGGTAATGGATCAAGGACGATAGTAAATCTGAGGACTAGCAAAGAGGCTTAGGAACCGTGACCGAGATGAGAGGACTAGTTCTTTCGCATTTAGGGGGAAAAAGAATCAAATTGTATTGATATTAGAATTTTGTGACTTTAATGTAATTTGTAAAAAGTATGAGCCTTTATTGTAATTTGAAAATATTATGGATCTTAACTGAAATTTTTAAAAAGTTTGGATTGTTAATGCAATTTATTAAAAAAATTGGGGTTTTATTATAATTTATAACAAGTTTGTGCATTTATTGTAATTTATGAAAAGTTTGGATTGATATTATAATTTATAAAAAAATCTGAGTCGGTGTTGTAATATATAAAAAGTTAAGGTGTTTATTGTAATTTATAAAAAGTTCTGACTATTATAATCGTTACTATTTGGTGATGGTATACCATGTCACTAAAATTGTCTTCCGTCACTAATACAATAAAAGTATTGTATTATTGGTGAAGATACAAAATGTCAATGATGAAATTTTGTATTATCTGGTGACATAAAAAAGTGTCATTGAATATAATTAAAAGGTGATGTTATACATTAGTGTCACTATATACTTGACTATACGTGACGAAAAAAGTACATCGTCGTGCTTGACATTTAGTAACACACCTAGCGTGACGAACCTCATGACATCAAATTTTACGTAAAAAACAAATGGTGACGTAAATATAAGTTTTCATGACAATATTTTAGATGTCACTAATAAGTAAAATTGTTGTAGTGTGTCATAGGTTCTGTGATAAAAACTGCAATGATGTTATTGAGGAATTCAATAAACTGGTCCATAAAGGGACCGTGGAGGAATATTGTAACACCCCTACCCAATTTAGGAGTTAAACTGGTTTAGAAAGTGTTACAAAAAAATATTCAGACATTACATTGCATATAAAGACTGGAACTAACTTATGTAGCTATAAGATTTTTAGAGTAATCTAAAACTTTTAGTCTAATTCATAGTTCATGTTTCATACTTCATGTTTCATAAACAAACAAATATGCACACATCATGCATATCACTTCAACTATTAGCCTATAACATAAACTATATTAATACTTTAGTACACAAAGCTTACCTTATTATTCCTACAATCTCATAAGATTTATCCTTAATCAAGACTTCAATATTCTTTGACCAATTACCATCTTTCTATGCTTCTATCCATTTAAGACATATAGGTCATTACTTAAGATCATTCAGGATAATAGTAAACCATTATCTGAAGGTATTTAAATCTAAAGTTCGTATCATTTAACTTCAAAACTTTTTTAAGATTGCTAAGACATTCAACATGTTCGCATTTTCTTTCAAGACATTATGGGATAACTTTCTTTCCTTATCTCAATTTCTTCTTACAAAACATTATAAGGATTTTATATTTCCAAAGCCTAGTCTTACTTACTAAGTTTTCACATTGTAATTAATATTACACAACTATACATGGCATAGATATGAAAATCATGACACAAACACAAGATCATATACATTTATTCACTTGCATTAACATTAACCTTACTTATCCATTATCAATTCAGAACATAGCATTAGCATACATTGCATTGATTATGATATCACATATAATTTTTTCACTTGCTATAATGTTAGTCATAAACATTCATTCATCTCGACTTAGTTCCCTAAATTGTTTAGCCTTGGTGTCCAATAATGCACATATTTTCTTATCTATGATATAAGCAATAGCAAAACAATCTAATTCAAGTTTATATAATTTATTCATTATAGCTTTTATTGCTTCATGAGATACAAGTTCATAAACATATGATCAAGGTCATTAAAGACTATCATCTTATAACTTTAGGATTCCTAAAGAACAAACATCCTATATCACGCTTATTCGATCTCAAGCATACAATCACCTTTCATATCAAGCAACCATATCATACACATGTCCATTAGTTTTACAAACCTTGTACTTTTTTCATAAGGTACTATAATCATCACTTTGAATGCAATTTTATGTTAACTACCACATTGGTAACATAAACCTTAATCATGTTTTGCCACCATAAGAATTTAAAATAACTATCACAAAATTACTCTAATCTTAGGCCGTGTGTGACTTGCTGCCGGAAGTTGACACTATCCTCGCTAACTGAATGATAGCTACCTGAAAGATCAATCAAATACAAGTACGCTCAAAAGAACTTAGTGAGGTAACAAGACCAATCCAAACATACACGGATACAAGAAGATATATTACTTTTACAAGTCCTTATGATTTAGTTTTAATTGATTCTTTCATTTAGCCAAAGTTCACTCCAATCTCTTTAGATACACTTTCTTTGAGCCCATTCATATTTGATTTAGAAGAACCATATAACTTAAGTTTTCAATTTATGTCTTCCATGCTTCACATAACAATCCACATTTTAACTTGCAAAACAATTTACTTATCTCACAAAAACAATCCCTTAAATTACCAAGATAGTCCTTGATTTTAGGTTTACTAAATAGTCCACTTAAATCACAAAACAAACTTTCTTATTAACTTGAAAAACAGTCCACATTTTGACTTGCAAAATAGTCCACTTTTAATCACCAAAATAGTCATTGATTTTACGTTTACAAAATAGTCCACTTAAATCACAAAATAGTCCTTGTTTTTAACTTGAAAAATAGTCCACATTTTGACTTAGAAACCAATCCACTTTTAATCACCAAAACAGTCCTTAAACATTTGCAAAACATCCCCTGATTTAATCACTAAAACAATCCTTAAACATTTGCAAAACAGCCCCTGATTTAATCACTAAAACAATCCTTAAACATTTGAAAAACTGTCCATATTTTCCTTTATCAAAACATTCCAAAACAACTCATTAAATTCATAAAACAGTCCAAATAAGTTACCAATCTAATCTATGTTTCAATGTTACAGTTCAGTCCTCGTTTATTTACTAAAACAGTCATTTAACCATTCACTTTAAATCATAACAGTCCACAATCTAGTACTAGCAACAATGTGTCTTTTAAATCCTTAACTAACTTCCTATAATTAGTGTCCTAATTTCTTAGCATACACATCTTCATGTAAAGGATTATATAAAGCAATCAATTTCATTCATTATAATATCAAATTCAGTTCTATTTATTTATCATACCATATCATTCTTTCATATATACCCCAAGAATCAAGCATACAAACAATTATCATTCCTTTCACAGTCATATACCATTTCCATTCTTTTCATTTCTTAATCACATCAATGTTATCAACATACTGTGAGGTAGTAAGGATGTATAACAAGGATTATAATAGCAAGGTAACATGAAATTATCAAAGCTACTAATTTACTTTAAGCATAGACTAATTATCACACAATATTCGATCACCACATCAACCTTTTTAAACACATATTCAAGTCAACTAATCATCATATATCAATTGATATCAAGTGATCATATTTTAATTAATTTCCAACATGATTGAAGTACATTATTATATCAAAGAGGATGGATCAAATAGTACTTATCAAGCCTTACTTATCATGCAAGCAAGCAAGCAATCAATTAATTTATTAATTTGTTAAGAGTTTCTTTCAATCTTATTTTAAATTTTGTAACCTTGGTAGTCAAGTAGTCTAGGTACTTGAATCGCTAACCAAACTGTCACCAAACATAATGTACACAAGGTACAAGTTAACCCTCATACTTTCACCAAATGACCAAAACACATCCCTCCTACTGTCGCCACATAAGGACCACAGTCCATGGACCATAGTTCTCCCCAAACACGAGCTCAACTGGATTCTATGGTGTGCCAACTATACCTATGACTGACTCAAAACCTAGGCATTTATAATTCATATCTTATCATATTCTTGAAGTGAGCTTAGCTCCATATTCGAATGTTCAAGAGGAGTGTCCTATTATTCCATTTGCTTATATCACGTAATCCCATATGTTTTCTCAAAGTTTATCAATTCATAACACAAGATATAGCTTCATATTCAAGCATAAGCCTTCATTGATCTTCCATACCATAATTATCATAACATACCAACCTTAGTTAGCATGCCATTAACTAAGTACACTATACATTCAAACAAAGAAGCACTAGAAATATCATAGCAAAGAATCATACCATATTTCACCATATCATCAATCAAAGATCAAACAATTGACTTACCTTGAGCTTACCTGTAAATTCACCATTTTGTATTATTCGACCAAACATATTAAGAGATAAGAACATAGAGTTCATTTGGAACCTGTCTTAATACTACTATTCTAGATTAAGTGTTCGTTAACAATTCGTTGTATACCATTATTTATTACTTTCAATTTACCATGTAACCATTAACATAGCTCAATCCTTATATAAAGTCTTTCTATTGTTCTTCATAACCTTTCACACAATTATCCTTATTTCATTCATAAATTGATTGTTTACCTTCATTTACAACCATTCTTCATTCTTTAGCTATTATAAGCTTTAAACTGAAATTAAATTTCAGTCTTAAACATCCATTTAAATGGTGTTTTGGTACACATTATTTTCGCACAAGGGTATAGTTACACTCACCTTATATCCCGAAGTTATGGAATATCTCGATCCACAAACACCTCCAAGCTTTCTCCATTAGATACTTGATTCACCCAAGTCTTATGATCCTGAAATTTCCCACCTCGAACCTTGCTTCCTTCTCCATATCTTTAATTCAAATAAACACAAGTTCATAATATGCATAACTTTCATCAATTATTTACTCAATATGCTCAACCAATATCATCATCCAACCATTAACCATACATATACTAATCACTCTTCAATTTCATTTCCAAGTTGAATCATTATTTCTAACTTTTGGCAACTTGAGCTATCATCAAAGAACTATCTCTCCATAACAGAGTATAAACTAGAATTTAAAGCTCTTTACACCTTTAAAAACTAGATTCAAAAAAGGTTTTAACATTATAAGCCTCATAATTTAACAAGTTCTATAGCAATGAGGAGAATTTTTAGAAGTTTCAACAAAGAAATTGTCCAGAGCAGAATCTGCCTCTAGATTTTCTGCACTACTTTCACTTAAAAATTGATAACTTTTGATTCTGAACTCAAAATCAATCACCATTTGTTAGAGATTAAACTAGACTCACACATGGTTCTAAACATATAAAATTCATCTTCAAACTCAGTGTATTCAATTTTCTATGAATTTCTAAACTTACTGCTAGAATAGAGCTTTTATGGGCAGATTGCATTTGACCTTTGTTTCAATGATTCTTAGTACTTCAAAACAATATGTGACCTCAAATAATTGTAGGATCCATACAAATACATCCCTAAAATTAAATTTCCAGAATCATTTAACTTAATTTCTCATAATTAACAGCAAGATTTCATACTTTAAACAACATTAGTCCATTATGAAAATCATGGAAACGCCATTGCATTCACAATCAGCTCACCTTGTGCTTAAGTCTCCCTTGCCTTTCCAGCTCCAAAACTTCAAAATTTGATCCTAATTTAAGCTTTCTTTGCTCATTCATTGTTTCAATCACTTGAATCATAGACCTTTCTTTCTTTATTTCTCACCAAAATCCTTATGCTCTACATGAATCCATCTCAACAATTCCCCTCCTTCTTGAAAGTAGTAATCGGCCAAGTGAGGAAAACCCAAGAATGAAGAAAGTAGCATAGGAGAAAATGTCTCTCCTTCCCTCACTACTTGGCCGACCATTTCTCCTTCATTTATCATGTGTAAAATGGCTTTGCCACATGTGTTCCACTAACACTTAGTGGTTTAAATACACATGCAACAATGTTGTTTTACCCTTGTTCCAATTTGGTTCATTGCTCTCAACTTTAAACTTCTTTCATATCAGTCCTTCAAGACTAGTTTCACATCTCCCACAATTTCATTCTCACATCTTACAATTTAATCCTTAATAATTCAATTCATATACTAAACTAACCTCTTAATGCTCATATATGCTCATTCATACTCCTTGAGATATAATTACTTTACTAATTTGTTAATTGATCTTTAGCTTAATTAGCTCTTTCATTTTCAATTCCATTGACTTACTTATTCAATTGACTCAATTTGAGTCTTAAATAATCTAAAGATAACTTCTCCAAGCATGTGTTTGTCTTATAAAAATCCTAGCCCAACTTTAGGGATATTACAAATATTAAGACAAGTTTGAGGAGATGCAACCCTACATGTTACTGTACAATGCATCCTTGGAGGAAGGATACTTTATGTTCAGCTTTGTGAGTGGACTCTAGGAAGAATTAAGGCATAAGGTTAAGGCACATCACCCTCATTCCTTAATTGAAGCCTACAGAAAAGCCAAGATTCATGAGCTGTCACTGGAAGTTGAGAACAAGAGGCAAAAATAAAGTACTAGAATCTTTACCCAGAATGCTCCTAACAAGAGCTACAACACTATTGTCGTTCTGAAGGTGACTCCTTCCACTACAAAGCAATCACTAGTGGATTATAGGATAGCTCATAATCAATGTTTCAAATGTGGATAGAAGTTTAGACCTGGGCATCAATGCAAGGTGAAACAGTTGAACTCCATGGAAGATCAAGAAGTGTTGGAAGGGTTAGAAGAGTTAGAGGAAGAAACAAAGGTTGTTGAGGAGAAACAAGCATAAGGGGGACTGGAAATATCTATGAATGCCATTACAGGCAGTGTTGGTTGTAGTACATTGAGGTTACAAGGTACTATCAAAGGAAAGCCATTGAATATCTTGGTAGATAGTGGCAGTACCCACAGTTTCATTATTTTTACGTGGGCTAAAAGGGGAATAGAGTTGGTTCAAACTCAACCTTTAATCATAATAGTGGCTAATGGTGAGAAGTTTTATAGCACAACCAAGAGTAATTTGCTGAGTTGGAACATGCATGGACACATGTTTGAGCATGACTTCAAAGTACTAAAATTGGGAGGAAGTGATATGGTGCTAGGTGTGGATTGGATGAAAACTTACAGTTCAGTGACACTAGATTTTCATGAAATGACCTTGAAATTTCTGAAGGAATGGCAAGAATTGACTCTGCAAGAGGGAAGAAGGGTAATTTCTGTCAAATTAATTTCAAGAGAAAAGTTACAAAAATTAACTAACAAGGACCCAGAACTACTTGGTGAAATTTACCTGCTGAGTGCAAAAGCAGAAGAAACAGTCACTCCAGAACTGTTGAACCCTTTATTGAAGAAATACCAAGTTATATTTGAGGAACCAAAAGGAAAGCCTCCCCAAAGAAGTCATGATCATGCAATAATTATGAAACAAGGAGCACAACATGTCAATCTAAGACCATACAGGTTTCCCCATCACCAGAAATCAAAAGTGGAAAGGCAAGTCAAAGAAATGCTCTCATCCTTCATAATTCAAACCAGTAAGAGTTCTTTTGCATCTCTTTGTTTACTGGTTAAGAAAGAAAGATGGGACTTGGAGGCTGTGTGTGGATTACATGCAACTAAATTCAATGATAGTGAAGAATAAGTTTCTCATACTTGTAGTAGAAGACTTATTGGATGAACTTATAGGGGCTGCCTATTTTTCTAAATTTGATATGAGATCAGGGTATTGGAAGATCAGAATCAGGGAATAAGACATAGAAAAGACTGCATTCAGGATCCATCAAGGACATTTTGAGTTTAAGGTAATGCCATTTGTTCTTAAAAATGCCCCTGCTACTTTTCAGTCTTTGATGAACAAACTATTTGAGCCTTTTTTAAGGAAATTTGTGCTATTTTTTTATGATTTCTTAGTCTATAGCCCTGATTTGGATACACATGCCATTCACCTTAAACTGGTTTTTGAATTATTGAAGCAAAACCAGTTGTTTGCTAAAAGAAGCAAATGGTTCTTTGGTCAAGAAAAAATTGAGTATTTGGGGTACATAATTTCATCCCAACGAGTGGCTACTGATGAGTCAAAAATTAAGGCTATGAGAAAATGGACACTTCCAAAGAATCTTAATTCCTTGAGGGGATTTTTGGGATTGACAAGATACTATAGAAAATTCATTAAGGGCTATGGAGAGATTAGTAGGCCATTGACTAATCTTTTAAAGAATGATAGTTTTGTATGGACACTAGAGGCTAGGGGAGGCATTTGATGAACTCAAGGCAGCCATGTGTAAGGCACCAGTACTGGCCTTACCTGATTTCAGCAAGACTTTTTGCTTGGAAATTGATGCCAGTTCTAGAGACATTGGGACTGTGATATCTCAGGAAGAAAGGCCAATTGCTTACCTGAGTAAGGCACTTGGACCCATGCATGTTGATTTATCAATATATGAAAATGAGTATCTTGACATTTTAATACCAGTGTCTAAATGGAGACACTATTTAAAGGGTGGCTCTTTCATCATTAAGATGATCATGAGCCTTTGAAGCAAAGCGAATGTTTGTTCCTTATTTGGGTAAGTTTTTGAAAGGAATATTAGTTCTGAGAATGTTATTAGTAAGTGTGAACAGTGGAACATGCACAATGCATAAACACTTATATGTATATATTTAAATAAGTCGGTACATGCATACATTTGAGCATGACATTAGAGATTTTCATACATATACATAGACATCTATGAGGGCATATAAGTAATCATGCATACATATGTTCACACTTATAGACGACTTTTCGGAGGCTCGACGAAGTGGTGGTGTAAGCAAGGTAGCTTATGTAAGTTAGCTCTAGCGAGGAGGTTTTCTGAGGTCTCATAGATTATAGAAGGTGGTAAAGATTGATTCTTGTAAGTTAGAGTTGTTCTAGATTTGAAATAACCAAGGTTGGTGTCAGAAGTACTTGATTTTTTCTATAATCAGTAGGTTATTATCGAGGTTCATTGAGGAACCTTCTGAGGTTGTTGCGCCATTAGCGAAGTTGTGGCAGAAGATGTTCTATTGAATTGGATGATTTGCTAGGCTCCGTTTGGGATCGTAGCTTGAGTTTAGTTCGTTAATTAATTCCCCGGGTTAATAATCGAATGTGTTTTTAAAGGAATATGACAAGTTGGACAAGACTAATGCTTTGGAAGGTTATTTAATTGGTTTATTAAATAACAAGATTGTGTTTTTATGACATTTAAACAGAGATAATTTGGTTTTAAAAGTGGTTTTTGTTAATTAAATAGAAATGGGACACATGCTAAGAATATTTAGGGAGCAATTGCACTCTTTTTTTATTTTAACAACTCAATTTTCTTTTGTTTAAAAAAACTACTACTAATAGTTAACATTTTCTCTAAAACAAAGGTTTTCTAATTTTTTTTATCTCAATTAAAACCATTATTTTTGTATTTTCTACTTCCCTAAAATGTTTTTCAATGATCAAATGATTTTTCGGTCTCATTTCTAATCTATTTTTCATCCAGATATTTTTTAAACAAGAGCTAATCGGTGGATTTTGGTCAACAATGATTTTTACATTAGAATACAAGAGGAAGCTCATTTTAGTTGTACTCCCTATCAAGCAAGGTGAGCTATAGTTTCTTATTGACATTCCACACGCTTTGTGTCCTTAATCTATTATTTCTTTTAACAATTGTGATTGGAATGAATTTAATTGAGCTTAATTGTTTTGTAATGGTTTTGAGAATAAATTTTGGTTATGTTGTTCAAACCTAATAATTTCTAATGGATACTAATGATTCTTATTGGTTTATAATAATCTAAAATTGGTTTTACAATTTCAGTCCGAGAATTAGTTTAATTGGCTGGATCGAGATAGTTGTTCTCCATGGATTATGGTTGATGTATGTATAAGATAAACTTTTGTTTTTAGTTGCTATTGTTGGGGATTAGTTGAAGAGTGTTGCGATGATTGTTGAGTTGAAATTGCTTATCAAGGTTGATTTGAGGTTAGAAAGGATCGAAGTATGCTAAATGCGGTTTTTGGTAAATTGGTGTTGATCTAGAGTAGAAATTAGATAAGCTTTGTACGGATTGAGACAATGAGAAACCGAATATCATATGGGGTGAGTGTTTCTCGGAGTTTCCTTGTGGATGAAGGTTGTAGAGAATAGTTCGTAATAGTGTGATGAATCATGTTTTAATAGACGATATGTAGATAAATGGGAAGTTCAGTTTTGTGACATGTTGTGTCAAGATGGTTTTAAGATCAAATATGTAATTGATGATTTGCCTACGTTTATGTGGTGCGAGTTGGTTGAACCCTTTGCTTATTGCTCCAGTAAAGAGAAAGATGAGAATTTGTTGGTTTTACCATTAGTAAGAGATGTTTCGAGGGTAGTCTCTAGCAACTAGGTGTTGCTCATCGAGGCGATTGAATTTGTGAAAGTTTTGTGGCGTAAGTGTAATCGAGGAAGCTTTTTGGATGAAGAAAGTTCAGTATTTTTTGTTCTCTTTACGTAAATTTTAAGGACAAAATTTCTTTTAGAGGGGAGAGTTGTAACATATCAGAACACGGGTTAAAAGATTCGGGTGAATTATCAAAATCGAGCTGGAATTTTGGGTTAGAATTTTACAAATTAATTAATTTCAAAAAATAATTTAGGTTGATTAAAATGGTTTTCGATAAATTTATTGTAGCAAATACTTTGAAAATATTTTAATGAGATTGTCAAAGGATGGAATTGAGTTTGGGTGATTTTAAATGGATCAATTTGATATTAAATTAGATAGTGATTATTTTGCAAAAGATTGTAAAATAATCATAATGAAAATATTGTAAAAATGAATTAAAGTGCTATTTTAATGGAATTATTAAATCAAATAAAGAAATATCTTTTCCCTCTTATTTTTAACAAAAAGAAGTTGTCGGGTATAATTTTCTAAAAGATGAGAAAGAAGTTTCTAAGTTTCTCTTATTTTGTTCTAAATAAAACTTAGGGATTTCTTGATTCCTTAATTACTTCTACCTTAATTTATTCTCCATTTATTTTTAAACAATGGTGGATTAAGGATTTTGATTTCTACATCATCTTCACTATTTTTCTTGTTGGAAATCAAGAGGGGAGTTCATCTTCAAATTGGTTTTTCATCAAGAAAGGTGAGAAAATGTTCTTCAATAATTTTCTACATGATTTTGATTCTTAATCTGTGATTTCTCATGATTTGTGATAATTAAAATGAATTCATAATGGAATTATTGGATTTTAATGGATTTTCTCATAAATCTTGATTAGATTATAGTAATCTAATTATTTCTATGGAGTTCTAATGTTTTGTGCATGCGTAATAATAATCTAAAGTTGATTTTGTAATTTAATTTTTGGAATTAATCTAATTGGTTAAGTTTAGATTTAAGTTCTTGAATAGGGTGATTGGTAGAGTAGTTGATTGCATTATTGATCACTGTTGCGCGTAATAAGTACTACACAATTGTGCAAGTATACACGTTGCAAGTTATAGTATAAAAGATATCGTCTCCACAGGGATTGGTGCCACTTCAAGAATCTAGTCTCTTGCACTGTTAAAAAAAGTAAAAACACAAATAAAGGATTATAAGAGTTTTAACTAATAACTAAACTAGAAGGCAATAAAGTAAAATAATGAATGAGATCAAATGAGAGAGATAGGCCAGGTTATCGTGAGTTGAGGTGTGATAGCCGATTGGAACGTCTTGGTAAAAGAGTGCACGGGCAACTCAGTTGCCGTGGCAACTTGCACAATGGGGTTGCCTTAGCAACTAATCGATGGTTGCCTGGGCGACTAGTTGGGCAACTACTTGGGCGTCTGGGCAGCAACCTTCAAGGTTCGGCAGAGCGTTCTTCAATGGTTTCTTCTTATCCCTAAGTCGAAACTCTAGCTACTTGTGCATGCCTTGATAATACATCCCTGCGTGAATCAA
The DNA here is from genome assembly GCA_019671005.1 of Hibiscus mutabilis. Taxonomy (NCBI): domain Eukaryota; kingdom Viridiplantae; phylum Streptophyta; class Magnoliopsida; order Malvales; family Malvaceae; genus Hibiscus; species Hibiscus mutabilis. The sequence goes on along the minus strand of CM033718.1, from coordinate 54,843,559 downwards.
GGGTGAACAACAACCAATCTTGAACTCCTCTTAGCCGTTGAAATCCTTAACTTATTCCTAAGCCGGATTAATCTTTACCATCAATAGATTGAATAAAGATCATATTCATTCGTTTCTTGAATCTAACTCTCTCGATATTAGATAAATAGATGAAGTTACGAATCCTCTCTCAATTCACTCGCAAACAAGAATAAGAACCAAGAATGAATAAACCTTGAATAGAAAAGTGCAAACTCTTATTACCTAAACAAAATCCAATAGTTTCTCACAACCACAAAACACAATAACCATAGCCAAATAGATTTAGTTCATGGCTAGGTTTCAAAGAAACACAAGATAAATAATCCCTAGCATGAACCTAATTGAACAAGAAAGAAAAAGATGAAGAATTGAAGCTTGTCGAAATCCCCTTGCCCTAGATGCTTGTCGAAAATTCTCTCCTCTTGCTCTCATTGGATTGTCGAAATTCCCCTCTAATTTATAGGGCTAGGTCAAAGTCCTTCTTTGAGGAGGAAGTTAAGTTGGAATTAAATTATCTTTAAAGAATATAATTCTTTATTATAATTATATTCCTACTAGAACTTCTCATATCTTTTTGGAATTTAATTCTTCTTTAATCTTTTCATGGAAATCAAATTCCTTTGGGATTTGGCTTTGCTCCACGTCTAGTCATCAATTTCGACTACCATATCACCTTGTGCTTTGTCGACAATTTCCCTGGCAACTGGCTCGGCGTCTCCTCCATGCATTGCCCTGGAAACTAGCTCGACATCTCCTTCATGAATTGCCCTGGCAACTAGCTCTAGCCTTGCTTTGGCAAATGATCCTTCACATACACACAAAACACACCAAAGCAGCATCTTTTCCCATAAAAACTACCAAGTTATGTAATCAAGCTCAACGATGGAAGGAGACATGGATTAATGCATGAATGGCTAATTATGCAACTAATATGAGCCTAAGTCTAACAATAATATGAGTAAAAGGGGTAAAAAATAGTACTTTTGAACACTTATCACACCCCCAAACTCGAACTACTGCTTTTCCTCAAGCAATGCAAACTAACAATTACCTCCAAGACTTCAATTTTCACAAACTTAGCTTTGAACTTGATTTCAATTCTCAGAACCGGGGCACAAAGTATGATTGGCTTTTCATTTTTCTGAAAACTTAGGAGTTACTCGGAATCAAACTATAATGCTTGTGAGTGTGTGCGGAGTTGTGTGCAAGTTGATTTTTCGGATTCTATGCAAACAAGAGGTTTTCAAATTACTTCATTGGGTTCTTTTTAACATGTTTTAACTAGAGCCAGTTTTGGGCACCTCTAGTGTTTTGTTTTTAGTTTTATTCGACTAGAGCCGGTTTCGGGCACCTCTAGCGAAAAAAAAATTTAGCACATACTAGAGCCGGATTCGGGCACCTCTAGTGATCAATTTTTTTAGCACATGCTAGAGCCAATTTCGGGCACCTCTAGCATTCATCCAATTTTTATTCTAATCCTCCAATTTCTTTAATTATCAACCTAGGTTCACTAGAATTCCTTAAATCAATCAAACCACAACAGTGTTTCATCAAATTTAGCATCATAGTAAAATTCTAAGTTTTTCCATGGTTATCCTAGAATAAAAATTCTATCAATTAAGTGCATTGGCAAAGTCATCATCGGATATTCATCAAATCTAAGCAATTCTTGTTCCAACTAAAGGCATGGCAAGCAATTTATGTATCCTAAATGTAATAGTTAAGATGAATGTAACTAAACATGGTAACTACTAATAACAATCCCCCCAAACTCGAGTGAGGCATTGTCCTCAATGCATGTATTAAAGAAAAATAAAAATAATGAAAAATAAAATGCATACGAGGACTTACTCCGAGAGTTCGTCATCGTAGATGATTAGTTTCCTTTTAGTCGGTGTCTTGATTCTCTTGCTTGAACGCGATGGTTGTTTTCTTGTTGCCGGTGGTGGAATTGATCCTCGTACGGGGTTGTCCTCATCGTCCTCTTCATCAATGTCATTGGCTTTTCGCTTGGAGGATTCAATTGGTGCGGTCTTTGTTGGTGCAATGGAGGACTCGTCCGAATCTGAAAAACCAGAAAATGATTCCGTAGGAGTTGATTCGGGCATAGGTGCTTTACCTTTGGCTTTTGCAGTGGTTGCCGGGATGTCTTTAGCTTTGGTTGCCGTGGTATCTTCAGGGTTGGTTGCCCTGGCATCAGCTTGTGCAGGCACGATGTAGGTTGCCGCGGCATCATCTGTTGCGGTTGCCGTGGCGACTACTTCATTAGGTGCCGGGGCAAGGATCTCGGCAGGAAATATTGGGAACGGAACGCGACTGTCCATGTACTTTTCTAGGATGACTTGGGTGATGACATTGTTGTGCTCCTTCATGTACCGCATGAACATTAGTTGCCGGTCTTCAATTTGCCTTAGGTGGCTTGCCAATGGTTGCAAGAGTGCTTCAAAGTGTCCCGGGGTTGATGGCCGAGTTGCCCGGGTGTTAGGTGCTTGGGCATTAGGGATTGTCGGGGTGGCAGGAGTTGCCGCGGCAATTGGAGGCCTTGAAGACTTTCCCGGTGCCTCTCCCATTAGCTTTCGGATTTGTGCTTGATTCCAACCAGACTTTGGTAGGGCCTTTTCATCGGTGGACTCACTTGGGACATGCATCTCCTTGCAAAGATTAGAAATTAAGCAAGGGAAGAAAAGAGAACCTTTATCTTTTGAGCTACATACAAAAATCTCATCACAAATAATTTTTCCAATGTTAATGATGCGATTATGCAAGATAGAATGTATGAGCAAAAGACGTGGTATATCAACGGTAGTATTGTGTGTGGTGGGCATTAAAGAAGTTTTAACAAACTTATTCCATAGTTTTGCCTCGGGTTTAAGCCGAAGGCGATTTACCATGCCCTTGTATTTACCGTCGTTCCAATGACTTCCTGGTTGAGTGAGTTCTTGAAGCACCTTGTCGAGTTGCTTGGGCGTGATTTAATCAACGAAGGCTTGATGCTCGTCCTTCTCAATGTAAAGCCTGTAAAAGGTGTTGATATTTTCGGGGCTTATGAGTATGGCCTTGTCACGAACAAAAACATAAGGATTATCCGGGTTAGGTGAGTGAGCATAGAATTCTCTTACCCATGAGATGTTGCCCGGTTCTGGTTGATGGCAAAAGATTTGCCACTTTTGATGTGCAATCCTCTCGAAGATGAATGGTTTAAGGCCGAAATCTTGATGAGAGTTGGAGTATTCAAAGCCTTGTTCTTCATGAATCTTCCGGCTTTCAAACTTGGAGTGAAATCTTTCTTGAACCACCGGTGTAGCAAACTTCTTGTATCTTGGTTCTTTGGAGGAACTTGGATGAACTAAAAATTTAATTTCGGATGCCATGGATGGTCTTGGTTGTGAGTTTTGTAAAAACAAAGAAAATAAAAGAAACTAAAGAGTTGCAAGATAAAAAATAGGAATAGGTTAAGGGTGATGGGTTTTTATAGAAAAGATAGGTGGTGAATATGGTGGGTGGGATTAGGGGAAGACGAAAAAAAGGGTTTTGGTTTAGGGAGAGGGTGACACAAGGGGGTTTAATTAGGGTAAGCTGGAGGCTTTATATAAGCCTTAGATTCAGCCCATTAATTTCCTTGTTGAAGTTGTTTTCCTTCTTGGATTAAAATTCCTCTTTATCTTGAACTCTTTTCCTACAATTCAAAGACAAATCAAATAAGGATTAAAATTAAAGATAGACTAATAAAAGAAAATAAATAAAGATGTGTAAAGGGATTTTTAAACTTAAAAAATAATAATAAAAAAAGAAAATCTATCCTAAAAAATAATAATAATCGGAAATAATAAAAAATAAAAAAATAGTTCGAAAAATAAAAGAAAAAAAATTAATCGAAAATAATAAAAATAAAAATAAAATATCAAAGGGAGAGCAAGCTCATGCATCTCCTAAGTTGACCACTTCTTTGCTACGTTCCACATGGGCACCATTGTAGTGTTTCAATCTTTATCCATTAACTTTGAATTCATGTTTGTCAGTGATGGACTTGATTATCACGGCACCATGGGAGAATGGTTTGACAACTTCGAATGGTCCCGACCATCTTGATTTCAGCTTTCCCGGGAAAAGTTTTAGCCGAGAATTGAATAAGAGAACTAGTTGCCCTGGTATGAATTGCCGCGACAATAGTTTCTTGTCATGCCATCGCTTTGTTTTCTCCTTGTAGATTCGTGCATTGTTATAGGCGAGTGCACAGAATTCTTCTATCTCATTGAGGTCCAACAAACACTTTTGTCCGACACTTTCCCAATCCATATTCACGGTCTTTATTGCCCAGTATGCCTTGTGTTCGATTTCCACTGGTAGATGGCATGTTTTGCCATAGACAAGTCGGAAGGGGGACATACCTAAGGGTGTTTTGAATGTAGTGCGATATGCCCAAAGTGCGCCATCTAGTCTTAATGACCAATCCTTCCTAGAGGGATTTACAACTTTCTCGAGTATACCCTTCAATTCCCGGTTGGAAATTTCTGCTTGCCCGTTGGTTTGTGGGTGATATGCCGAAGCATTGCAACATCTTGGCAATTAGTCTGTTGTCAAAATGCTTGCCTTCGTCACTGATAATTACTCTCGGCATCCCAAACCGTGTAAATATGTTTTTCTACAAGAATCGTTGCACGGTCTTGGAATCGTTGTTGGGAACTGCAGCTGCCTCAACCCATTTAGACACGTAGTCGACTGCAAGTAGAATGTAGAGGTTGCCGAATGAAGATGGGAAAGGTCTCATAAAATCGATCCCCCATACATCAAACAATTCCACCTCGGTGATGTTCTGGAGCAGCATCTCATGTCGTCTAGAGATATTGCCTGTCCTCTGGCAGCGATCACATTGCTTGTAAAAGTCTTGGGCATCTTTGTACAATGTTGGCCAATACAAACCGGATTGTAAAACTTTGGCCGCGGTACGAGTTCCTCCAAAATATCCTCCATAAGGTGAAGAATGGCATTGCCAGAGTACATTATGTTGCTCTTCTTTAGGGACACATCAGCGTATAACCTGATCTGCACATTGTTTAAACAAAAGAGGCTCATCCCAAAAGTAATGCTTAGCATCATGGCAGAACCGCTTCTTCCCTTGGTGAGTAATGCCATAAGGTAAAATACCACAAACAAGGAAATTAACTAAATCCGCGTACCAGGGTATTGCCGAGGCATGTGCTGCCGTGGTGACTGCTCCCAAAATTGCCGAGGCGTGCACGTCAAAGGCTGCTGCGTCGAGAGTTGCCGAGGCGTGTGCATCCATGGTTGCCGAGGCGTGCGCGTCCATGGTTGCCGAGGCAACTAAAAGTTGTTCATCCGGGAATGCATCGCATATCTCTAGATTCGCGTCCTCCTCCCCATTGCGTTCTTGTGTAGCATCAACATTTTGATCAGCTTCTTTTCCTGGTCGATTGACTAGCCAATTTACTTTTTCTTGTTGTTCCTCATTGACTGGTTCTTCATACTCCTCAGGTTCCTTTTGTTCGGCAATGTAGTTGCAGAGGTAACTAAATTCCTCTTCGAAGTTAAACTCTGTCGTGGCATGAAGAAGTTGGCATTCTTCTGGATCATCGGTATGTCTTAGTGTTTGGAACACATTTAGTTTAACTTGCTGGTCATTCACCCTCATTGTGAGTTCTCCCTTTTCAACATCGATCAAGGTTCTCCCTGTTGCTAGGAATGGTCTCCCGAGAATGATAGGTGCATGTTCATCTGCTTCACAATCCAAAATAATAAAGTCAGCGGGAAAAATAAATTTATCAACTTTTACCAGTATGTCCTCGATTTTTCCCTCTGGATGCACATAAGATCTGTCGGCTAGCTGTAGCATAACTGTTGTAGGTCTTGCCTTCCCGATTCCTAGTTTCTGGAAAACTGATTTAGGCATCAAGTTTATGCTAGCCCCAAGGTCACATAATGCTTTCCCGACATAGTGGTTTCCAATGAAACAGGGTATTGTGAAACTTTCGAGATCCTTCAACTTGGGTGGCATACGATTGTGCAACATTGCCATGAATCCCTCTATCACGGAAACTGTTTCAAACTCTCCTAGCCTTGTTCTCTTGGACACAATGCCTTTAAGAAACTTGGCATAATTTGGCATTTGTTCAATTGATTCCACCAATGGCAAGTTGATGTGGACTTGCTTTAGGATATCAAAAAACTTCTTGAATTGATATTCTTGCTTTTGTCGCTTCAACCTTTGTGGGAATGGTGGTGGAAGTCGGATATCTTCGATCTTTTCATTGGTTTGGAACCTGATTGACGGCATTACCGGGACAACTAGAGTTGCTGAGGCATTATCAATTGGGGTTGCCGAGGTATGCTTTTCACAAGTTGCCGAAGCATCCTTATCGTCGGTTGCCGAGGCATGCTTATTGCCGGTTGCCGTGGTAATTCCTGGTTCAGCATCTGAGGCTTTACCGCTAAGTTCGTCTTGATCTTTTTGTGGAGTTTTGTTTGATGAGCGGGCTTGAGCCTCTCTAAGTTGTTGGCCACTTCTAGTGGTGATTGCCTTACATTGCTCATGGCCAGTTCCTCTTGCGACTTCAGTATCGCTAGGTAAACCTCCTTGCGGTCTAGTATTCAGATTTTGAGCAAACTGTCCGACTTGATTTTCTAATGATTTGATTGCCGCCTCTTGGTTTTGCAATCTCATCTCGGTCATGTTAATAAAAGCATCAGTTCTTTTTATGAAATTACCATTCTCAGCCATATAAGATTCAGTTTTCATCATAAAAGCATTTAGAGAATTTTCCAAAAAACTAGATGTTGTCGGTTGTTGCTGTGGCAACTGTTGCCATGGCATATTCTGCTGGAATCCCGATGCTTGTGCATTCTGATTGTTCTGGTTTAGAGCATTGTTGGGATTACTCCATGAAAAATTTGGGTGCTTCTTCCAAGCTGGATTGTATGTATTGGACATCACATTGTTGTTCCGATTGTAATTCCCCACATAGAAGCTGGATTCCGGATTCTGCATACATTCAGAAGAATTATGGTTATCAACACATAACTCACAAAAAGAATCCATTACCTTGACTTCATGTGTGTTGTTTGGTTTTTGCATGTTCTGGACCATCTTGGTTAAAGTGGCCAATTGTGCCGAAATTGAATCTGATGATCCTAGTTCATGTAGTGTGGCTTGGCGTCTAACTCCTCATCTTCTAGTAGAGGGGAATTGATAATCATTCTTGGCCAGCCTGTTTAAAATTTGCATTGCTTCCTCCGGCGACTTATCTAGAAGTATGCCGTTTGCCGAGGTATCTAGCATCATCCTTGTTGGTGTATTCACGGCGTTGTAAAACATTGTTACTTGAGTCCACACCGGGAATCCGTATAGGGGGCATTTGTGTAGAAGTTCTCTATATCGCTCCCAAGCCTCGTACATGGATTCATCATCTGCCTGCCGAAAAGAAGTAATGACATTACAAAGCCACACTACATGAACATTGTTACATGAAAATCATGACAAAGATCGGTCCAAGATGCTATTGATCCGGCAGGAATGCTATTCAACCATGCTTTTGCCCTATCCCTCAGTGAATAGGGGAATAATCTTAATCGTAAGACATCGGGGGTGACTCTGTGTATTTTGAACGAGTTGCAAATCTCGAGGAAAGATTTAAGATGTTGCCGTGCATCTTCAGTTGCTGAGCCGCCAAATTGACCAATTGTGTTGATCATATTAAACATTACTGGTTTCAACTCAAAGTGGTCAGCTTCAATTTCAGGTGCGACAACTCCTGGATTAAGTCCATCAAGATCTTCTTCAAGATAGTCTCGAATAGTTCTGTTTCGTGCAAGAATCACTCCTCCTCCTGCTGGAACATCTTGATTCATATTGTCGTCTTGATTAGCCATTGCTACTCTTATCCTTCGTCTAAGTCTTTGTAAGGTTCGTTCGATTTCTGGATCAAAGGGATATTCTGGTGTAGTCGGTCTCGTCCTGGTCATATACCAATGCAAAACCAAAGTTTCTTAGCCCTTTGAATCTTAAACAAGAAAAGTGAAAAGAAAGTGCAAGAAAATAAAAACAAAGTCGCTATTGCCAATCCCCGGCAACGGCGCCAAAAACTTGTTGCGCGTAATAAGTGCTACGCAATTGTGCAAGTATACACGTTGCAAGTTATAGTATAAAAGATATCGTCTCCACAGGGATTGGTGCCACTTCAAGAATCTAGTCTTTTGCACTGTAAAAAAAGTAAAAACACAAATAAAGGATTATAAGAGTTTTAACTAATAACTAAACTAGAAGGCACTAAAGTAAAATAATGAATGAGATCAAATGAGAGAGATAGGCCAGGTTATCGTCAGTTGAGGTGTGATAGCCGATTGGATCGTCTTGGTAAAAGAGTGCACGGGCAACTCAGTTGTCGTGGCAACTTGCACAACGGGGTTGCCTTGGCAACTAATCGATGGTTGCCTGGGCGACTAGTTGGGCAACTACTTGGGCGTCTGGGCAGCAACCTTCAAGGTTTGGTAGAGCGTTCTTCAATGGTTTCTTCTTATCCCTAAGTCGAAACTCTAGCTACTTGTGCATGCCTTGATAATACATCCCTGTGTGAATCAAGGGTGAACAACAACCAACCTTGCGCTCCTCTTAGCCGTTGAAATCCTTAACTTATTCTTAAGCCGGATTAATCTTTACCATCAATAGATTGAATAAAGATCATATTCATTCGTTTCTTGAATCTAACTCTCCCGATATTAGATAAATAGATGAAGTTACGAGATCCTCTCCCAATTCACTCGCAAACAAGAATAAGAACCAAGAATGAATAAACCTTGAATAGAAAAGTGCAAACTCTTATTACCTAAACAAAATCCAATAGTTTCTCACAACCACAAAACACAATAACCATAGCCAAATAGATTTAGTTCATGGCTAGGTTCCAAAGAAACACAAGATAAATAATCCCTAGCATGAACCTAATTGAACAAGAAAGAAAAAGATGAAGAATTGAAGCTTGTCTAAATCCCCTTACCCTAGATGCTTGTCGAAAATTCTCTCCTCTTGCTCTCCTTGGATTGTCGAAATTCCCCTCTAATTTATAGGGCTAGGTCAAAGTCCTTCTTTGAGGAGGAAGTTAAGTTGGAATTAAATTATCTTTAAAGAATATAATTCTTTATTATAATTATATTCATACTAGAACTTCTCATATCTTCTTGGAATTTAATTCTTCTTTAATCTTTTCATGGAAATCAAATTCCTTTAGGATTCGGCTATGCTCCACGTCATCTTGGGCTTGTCTAGTCATCAATTTCGACTACCATATCACCTTGTGCTTTGTCGACAATTGCCCTGGCAACTGGCTCGGTGTCTCCTTCATGCATTGCCCTGGCAACTAGCTCGGCATCTCCTTCATGTATTGCCCTGGCAACTAGCTCTAGCCTTGCTTTGGCAAATGATCCTGCACATACATACAAAACACACCAAAGCAACATTTTTTCCCACAAAAACTACAAAGTTATGTAATCAAGCTCAACGATGGAATGAAACATGGATTAATGCATGAATAGCTAATTATGCAACTAATATGAGCCTAAGTCTAACAATAATATGAGTAAAAAGGGTAAAAAAATAGTACTTTTGAACACTTATCAATCACATTTTAGAATGCATCATATATGTTTGATGAAGTGTTTGTAAGAAATTATAAAGCTAAAAGAAAGAATCGAATAGCAAAGGCTTAAGGGTGAGATCTATGCGCATGCAGGGTTTGGTTTGTGTGGTGCAGCTACTGCTGCTCCTTTTATTCCATTATGCGTATGTTTTGGTCGTTAAAAAAAGAAAAGACGGTTCAAAGGGTGAATTGAAGCAAGCAGTGGTGTGAATTAAGGAAACTAGGGAATGATCCTCTATAGTGACGTGAAATGAATAAAAAAGGGGTTATCCCGTGTATGGCGTGTGTAGTGGTTTGAATGTTAAGGGCGTCAAATGTCACGTGGGGTATTTTAAATAAGTGGTTATTTTGGTGTGATCCAATGTATATTGATCATTGCATTTTCTCGTTGAGGTTGGCGAGTGTTCAGACATTTTTCGATTAGGCGTCGAAACGTTGGCTTCGAGGCAATAACAAGTTGGTGAGTGCAAATATGTTTGGGTACTATAAAAAGGTTTGATTTAAGGCTTTGGCAGATTATTTAAAACCTAGCAAGCTTAGCTAAGCTCAGAAGTAAGTTTTCCCTATTTTGCCTTTTGAATATCAGTTTGATGAGTATTGATTTACATGTTTTGGTTTAAAAGCATGGATTGGTTTACTTACAATTTTATGCATCTTTTAAATGATATGCAATGATTTATCAAGTATATGGATACCTAAGAGCATTGAAAAATGGTTTCTAAATGGAATGTGGTTGTTGCCTTTGGCAATGTGATTTTGTATATATAAATGTTTCGTTAAATGCTTATGAAAAACAACAAGTAAATGTGTTTTAAAGTGTATATTGGCTAGTGACAATGAAATAAATTTTATCGGATATAGTTGGCATGCCATAGGGTTTAAAGTGCATTATAACAAGTCACCTCATGGATCGACGAGAGGTGGGATGCCACCGTATTTTTCTCCGACCATTTGAGAACTACAACCGTTGAGGGGTTACTCCGGTTGGTAGATATAAAGGTGTGCTTAAAGGTACTACCACAGAAATCTGAGTATTCGATGTGTTTTCCTAAAAATGTTATGATATGGTTTTGGTCACTCTAATGTCAATATATGAGATAATGTATCATGATGAGGTTGAAAGGTTTTCATATTGCGATATATGTTTATGATGCTCTTTAAGATTTGAAAAGGAAATGATCATGATTTGAAAAGGAAATGATCATGCATAAGGTAGCTTAAATTGAGGTTTTGCATATGGGATTATGCTCGCAATCCATGATACATAATTATGTATATGATGTAATATGTTTTGAGGATTATGTGTAAATGATTTGAAAAGTTTTAGCAAATGATCATCTAGTTCCAAAGATTGGTTTTATACATTTGTTTAAAAGCTTTGGAAATTGTGATTTTGAAATGCTTAAGTTTCTAATATTGGTTTTGATTTTGAAAATGCATTAACTTTTACAATTTTTTAGCGCACTCACTGGGCATTATATGCTTACACCCTCTATTCTTCCTTCAATGCAATAAATTAATCAAGTGTGAGGTTGTGGTTCGAGGCAAGGTGGGATCTCAAGATAAGCGTATTAAAAGAGTATGTTTATGATATTATTATTTGTAAAAAGGCAATGTAGGTAAAATATTGGGATGGATTGTTTTATTTGAGATGTGATAACTTGATTGATTTTGTTTTACGTTTGATGATGGTTGTATTTAATGATTAAGATTTTAGTGTTATTTTAATGCCTTGTATATTTGGTGGTTACAATCTAATGATCTAGAATGGTTGAAATAACAATTGGATGGTTTGATTGATTCTAAGTGTACATATGGTCATATGCTTTAATTCCTTAATTAATCTATAACCTATGTTGAGGTCTTGACCATTTGGTGCTTACTGGGCAATGCATTATATTGTTAGGAAGCATGCCTCTAGATTACTTGTATAAACATGAATTGTGATGAACAATTGGCATGCAATCGTTTGAGCGTACTTGTCTAATGATGGTAGAATATTGGAAGCATGTCAATGTTGTTTGTGGTAATTGGTTATGTTCGGTTTGGGATATGAATCTCTAAGATGCAATTTAGCGCAGCCTGTATCGGTACAGTTAGTATCGGTACTAGTACACGGGGTCACTTCTATGACCAATAATGTATATGGGTACTACTACGCTTAATCGAGGTTTGGTACGTGTATCCGACTATTGGTACGCCCTATAGTGTAACGATATTAATATTTTCTTCGATGTTTGCCTGTACTGGTACAGTATCCCACATACCGGTACGGCCAGTAGTTTATTCAATTAATGGGTTTTACCAATGTTGTTTGTGGTAATTGGTTATGTTCGGTTTGGGATTTGAATCCCTAAGATACAATTTAGCACAGCCCGTATCGGTACAATTAGTGTCGGTACTGGTACGCGGGGTCACTTCTATGACCAATAATGTATATGGGTACCGCTACGCTTGATCGAGGTTCGGTACGCATATTCGAGTATCGGTATGCCTTATAGTGTAACGATACTAATATTTTCTTCGATGTTTGCATGTACTGGTACAGTATTCCATGTACTGGTACGAGCAGTAGTTTATTCAATTAATGGGTTTTACCAAGTTTAGTTTCTTGCATTTTGGTGGTTGTATGTTGTTGTATCAATTAAATAAGTAAATGATGTCCGTTTGACTTAAGATTTTGCAAGCATGCTTTTAATGTATCTAATTGTTATAAGAAACTTTTAAAAATGTGTTAGTCCTTTTGTTTTGGTTGTTTTATGATTTAGTCTTTAATTTCATATTTTGCTAAATTGGATGTTTATTTGTTATTCGTTTAAGCTGAAATTTGATATGCTAGCATGAAATATGATTAATTAAGTACTGGTAACTTGAAACTTGTATAATTCACTATAATTATTTGTATTTGCACTTTGGTCCCTAGAATGCTTGTATTTACAATTGAGTGACTTATCGATGTTGAGTCGAATGAAAATCGAGCATTGCTTGTATGAACACCATAGGTCTTAATAATGCATCTAGATAAGCAAAAATAAAAAAATGAACCGTAATTCGAGTAAGATATTTCGGGTTTGCTTTGGCAAACCCAATGTGATCTTCTTGGTTTGGGTCTAACGTCCATGTCGGGTCAAGGGGGTTACACATTATATGCTTACGCTCTCTTTTCTTTCGTCAATGTAGTGAATTAAGCAAGTATGGGGTTGTGGTTCATGGAAATGAATGGTCCCACAACAAGCATATAAAGAGTATGTTTATGGTATTTCACTATTTGTAATAAGGCAATGCGGGATAATCATTGGGATATTTTGTTGTGTATAAGGCATGATTATTTGGTTGAAGTTTGTATTACTTGAATGATGACGTTATATAATGTTTATGATATTGATTATGTTTTTAATGCTAAGTTTATTTGATGGTTATAATCTAATAGTTTAAATAATGAGTGGAGGAATTGCTTAGTTCTCTAGTGTTAAAATGGTCATATGTCTTCCGTTATATTTGTTTTACAGCATGTTTTAGGGATCTTGACCTTTTGGCGTATAATGGACGTCGTTTTATATTATTAGGAAGCATGTCTCTAGACTGAGTGATGGTTGATAAAAAATACATGATCTTTGGTTTACATGTGCCATGAAGTATGCTTTATATGTGAAATATATTTAGGAAGCATGTTAAATTGCTTGAAGCATGTTTGAAGTGGTTTGGAGTTGAAAAACCAGTCAAAATGGACATTACTGGTCTACCGGTATAGTGTTCACCGTATTGGTACATAGGGCATGATAAAAGCTTGGGTATCGGTACGATGTAGGCCGTATCGGTACGAGCTATGCTTGGGTATCGATACGGTTTGTACCGTATCGACACCATCTTTTGGTTATTGGAAAACACTGTATCAATATGGAACTTCAAGTACTAGTACGCTTCACACCGCATTGGTACGGGATTCCGTGTACTGGCACCCAAGGTAGTTTTTGACCGTTAGGATTATGTCATAGTTTAGATTATTTATAAAATAGTCCATGAATGTTTATATGCCAATTGGATGAGTTTGAATGATCCGTTTAAGTTGAAAATCGACATGCTAGCATGAAATATGATTAATTAAATATTGGTAACCTGAAATTTGGCTAAATCTCTGTAATTATTCATATTTGCAATTTTAGTCCTTAAATGCTTATATTTGAAATTGAGTGTCGATTCGGGGTCAATTTTGAATGTAAATTGAATCGCTACTTGTATGTACATCATAAGACATAACAACACATCTAGATAAGATAAAATAAAAAAGGACCTAATTTGAGAAAGTAAGTTCAGGTTTGCTTCGACAAACCAATGTAATCATCTTGATTTGAGTCTAGCGACTAGGCTAGGTTGAGAGTGTTACAACAACTAAAAGCAACGTGGAGCAAACATGTATGGTTTAACTTCCCATGTTCCTTCACTAAGCACGTTCCACTTTTCCATTTGTGGTGGACGTGTGGGATTCTTGTTCAAATTAAGGGTGGTTCTTGATGTAAGAACTACTATAAATACCCCATTAGTCAATGTACCTAAGCACCACAATAAAAAGTATTTCATATTCCATCTAATTGAGGTTTTAAGTTCTTAGAAGATCCTTAGTATTTTAATTTTTGGTGTAGTCGAGTTTGTTATATTCTAAGGTGGTTCGAGGCGTTTCCACATTGGTTTCACGTGTTCAACGGTACTACGACATGCTTGACGGTAGTACAACTATTTTTCAATTTAGCATATGGTTTTAATAATGACCGGAAGTATTTATGGTTTCAATCTTTCCACTGCATTTATGCTCATCTATGCTTACAAAGTGACTATAGAGGGTAGTTTACCCATCAAGAAAATCAATAATATGAACAGGCCAACCATTAGCATCCACGCACTCAAACTTGTTGAAGTTAAAGCCAAGCAAATTGAGTGAGGTTCGATTTACACATGGGGTATTAGAATCATTACACTTTGGAATAAACCTTAGATTTAATTTCTTGACTTTCTTCGCTTCAACGTTTTAGCTTAAGCAACAAAAAAGTGTTTCAATGGCTTTTCGCTTTTCAATATTGAAGGTGTAATATATTATGGGACATATTTTTCGGCATATTATAGAATTAAATGGTGTTTGTACAAAATGAAAATAATGAAACATAACAATTAATTAAGGATTGCGCCGATAGTGATAGCAAGAGAAAGAATTGCCTTTTGTTTAGTCCAATATTCTTTTTCAGGATTTTAGAGGCATTTATTTCATCAAGCTTTCTATTGTGCAAATAGGGAAGGAAGCCGTGAAGGAGTCGTGATTTTTATATTGTGAGATTAGAGTAAGGTACGAGGTACGAACAATTTTCATACTACAACAATAAATATTGTTGAGCACATATCCCAATAAATTTAGTGTGATTAATTTTAATATTTCTTATAAAAAAAATATAATATAATTTTAATATTTTCACATGATTGACACTTTTTAATGGGATCAATTGCAGCCTAATATTTTCATATAAGTCCGCTCGGAAGAGATAGGAAAATAATAATCATAGTTAATTTTTAAAAAAGTCCGAGTATCACAACCGGTGTCCAGCATTGCCAGACCTGCTTGTCCACTAAAACACTGGTTCAAATGGGGATTATGTAGCTTGGGAGCTATATTCCACACTAGTATCATTAATTTTTAAAAAAAATTGCTGTATACAACGCAATTGTTGTATCGTATCATTTTCTAAAAAACAAATTCTTAATAATATCATAAATAAAAGTAATCTACACCACAATGCAATTGTTGTATATATAATCTTTTAAAAATAATTTTCTTAATAATATTGTAAATAAAAGTCAATTTACACCACAGGTCCTCCCACTCACCTCAAAATTGGTGACAAACTAAACACTATCTCCATGCTCAAGTTGGATGTCCACTTTTGTACGATTAGGTTGTTAGGTTTCCCCTTCAGTTTTGGTCGCATTTGTGGCCTCACATTTCTTACAAATCTATTGTACAAGTCCACATCAATCACACGTACAATACTATTATATTTGTGTACGATTAGGTTGTTAGGTCCTACCACTTGTGCTGCCTGCTAATGTCATCCTTCAATTTCATTCCCTCCAAAGAGGTTACCTAATATAAGCACTATCTGCAAACAAAAAATCATAAAAAATTCAAAACGATGATAAATGTTTATTTTATTTATTTATTTTAGTTTAATTACTGATTTTTGACTTATTTATCAATTAATTTAAATCAGATTTTATAAAATTTTATTATGTGGGCGACTTTTTCAATTGAGTTTTATTTAAGGGGTCTAGTGTCTTATCTCAATTTTTATTTTATTTTTAAATACATATCAAGGGGCATTGATAATCGTTCTAACTATGATTGTAAAAAATTTACATTATATTAACAATGTATTTGATAATAATTCTCATTGTATAAATATAATTACTGAGATTATGAAAATGACAATATATATGTTTTTTTTTCAAAAAAAAAACTATTAGGTTGCATTTCTTTGGTCATCCTTCGGTCCCTGCGTAAGTTAATTTCTTTGGCATGCATTACATAAAACAAAGCAACTTGGTTTGACTTGTAGCTATCTGAAAGGCTTGTCATAGCTGTACGTGGGGAATCGTTATTTCAAACAAACAAAAAATGAAAAATATGTAATAAAATAGAACCACCATTTTACTTGTTTTCCTCCATGGTTTGTTCGAAACGGACGGTGCTAATTGCATTAGCTGCATTAAATATTATGAAACCTAATTATCATATCTATTAATGGATTATATTCAAAAAAAAAAAGTTTGGAATATCTTACCATAAATTTAAATCATGTTGTAAACAAAAGCAGTTGATGGCATTAGTATCTGTCGTAATTTTTCATAAATTTAAATCATGTTGTAAACAAAGACGTCGTGTTTGATGCTAATATCTTAGCTTGTTTGTTAGTCCTTGACATAGAATGTTAGATATAGGACCATCCTGGCATACCTAATCCATAATTTTTTTTTAAATGTATAATTACTATAATAATACTATCATCACTTTCAAACTCACTTTAAACCTTTATTAATTTATCTTAAAACAAGTAAGTTGAACTTTAACTCGATTAATATTATTGTTATTATAACAATTAAAAGATATATGTTTAAATAATTTTAAGTGTAATTACTTTTAATTTAAGAATTAAAAATTATATATAATTTATATATATATTTTAATAATTTTAAGGAAATTATAAAATAATATTTGCTCATACTTTTTTCTTGACCCATTAATAACATATACACATCTTATAAAAAATATTATTCAAACCTAAATTTCTCGATATTAACATCGTCATCTTTTTCACTAAAATTACCTAATTAAATTTAATATATACTACTTAATTGACATCTAGTCATTAGTAAACTTTTTTTTAGAAAAAAGTCTTTTTATCTAGAGATTTTCAACTTTGATTGTGTGGTGATTACTTTTACTTTTTTTTTGTCTTTCTTTTTCTTTTTCATAGTGGATTCTAGGCGCCGTGATTCCAATTCTAGATTTCCTTGTTTACCCTTTTAGTAGTCTTATTTGAAGGTTTTTTTTTTATTTTATTTTATCAAAGTCTTATTTGAAGTTTAATTTTTTAAATTGATTAATTGTTTTATAAATCAACGTTTTTTTATACAATATTAAAATTATCAAGATTTCTTATTGAAAAAAAAATTATCTTGGTATCATCCTACTTTCACATAACTAAATGTTTAAATAAGAATTTAATTTTTTAATAATTATTCATATAATAATAGGGACTGAGGGACATAGACTCGAGAAGTCTTAATTTAAAAAAAATAAATTGATTAAGTTTGCACTCTCACTGGTTCATTTTTCAAATTTTGTTTAAATATGGGTTCACTCACGTGAGTAATGAGTACGCGTGAAAAAAAAAAAACCTTTGAAATAATCACAAATATATCGTCAACCTACAAATTATAACCACAGCATCACAGCTCCATTTTTGTTTAATTTCGTGGAAGTTTTTTTTCCTTAAATATATTTTGGAGTCGTGAAGAACAGTAAAATGATACCATAATATCACATCTCCAAAATTAAAAACAATCTTTCAGAATCTTTGCAGTGCTTTTATTCCTTTTCTTCTCCATAGTTACACCAAAACATCAAAAAGAGTTTGTCTCCATTTTTTGATAAATAAGTGTACAAAAAATCATAAAATAAAATTAATGCATAATATATTTAACCTTAAAGAAAACATTATCATTTAGTAATTTCTTGAGTCCCTTTCAAACATGGCGGCTTTATTTTTCTTTTTCATCATTTTTAAATTTCTAAACTGCTGGAACAATAGTGTATATATTTGTATGTATTCCTACCGATTATATATATTCCTGCCTGCTTATATCTGGGAAACGTGTGTTGGTTGGGCTTCTCAGTGTGTGTTCTTGGACCACATTGAATTTCATTTCTCCTACATATATTCTCCTCTTCTGGTTTCTGAGTTCATCTTCCATTCACCCTCTTCTACACAACTTCCTATATGTGCTTTTAAACTACTTATTTTCTCCCACTGCCTTCCAGCACCGCGTTATTCGAGGTTAGAATTTTGTTTCGTGGTGCTAATTTCATGGACTTGAATATAACTCCTAAGGTTAAGGTTAAGGTTAAGGTTAAGGTTTAAGAAACCGAATATATTAATATCGTAGACGACTACGTTCATGTAAAGGAACTGAAGTCAACTCTCAGATTAATTAGGAGGAATAAGAAATTAAGTAAGGCCCTGCATCTGCATGTGTGGAATTCTTTTCTCATCTTTCTAACTTAGATGGCCATTGTTGCCCTGTCTAGAAATCCGAATAATCGCTTCATATTGATTTCTACATTGGGTTTCTCTCATATTTTATCTTCACTGGATCTACACATAGATTATAATCATTGTCAAAGCCTGACACTGCTGTTTCCAATCCAGAATGGATCATAAGGGTGAGCATCCGGCTGCTGTAGAGTTGAAGGAATCTCCTGAACCTGAAGCAGTTCCATCTCTCCTTCAACTTATTTCATCCAACCTAGTGGCTGGCTTTGATAGCATCACTGTAAGTTACATCTTTAGTTTGTTCAAGCAGGGGAATTTGAATAATGGAATTTAATGAATTTTTTTGTGGATTTTCAGGTGGAAAATGAAACAAAGAAATTGCCAAACCAAAATGAAAATATTTCGATCAGTATGCCGTCTTATCCGAGAGAAGCAGGTATCGATGATGAAGCAAAAGTTTTCAAAAATGGAGTTCCAGATTCTTGTATGGCATCAGACAGTCCTGGTGAGTTCAAAGAGACACAAGCAGTCAGATTTCTGTCTCAACCAATGCCAAAGGGGTCAATCTTGGGAGAGGCAGCTACCATCAAAAACACCAATCAACATCCTAACAATAAAAAGCTCAAGGACAAGAGATTCGATTCTTTCAAAACATGGTCCGGGAGGCTTGAAAGGCAGCTATCAAATTTACGTGGAAAGCCACGCGAAATCGAGTCAGAGGACGACTCCTGGCCTAATTCAGAGAATATTGAACCATTGCCCTTACCCGTGGACAGATACTTTGATGCATTGGAAGGACCAGAACTGGAGACCCTCAGGGTATGATCTCATCATCATTTGCTCAATTTATGGTACTCAAGTGGGAGTGTGACCATTCTAATAGCTATTTGTATCTGCTTGAAGAATCTGACATTGTTTGTTTTAACAGGCTTCTGAGGAGATTGTACTTCCAGATAACAAAACATGGCCATTTCTCCTTCGGTATCCCATTTCTTCATTCGGTATCTGTCTGGGAGTTAGCAGCCAAGCTATTATGTGGAAGACCCTGACCACTGCTACATCTACAAAGTTTCTTCATATAAACTTGGTTATAAATCTTATCCTATGGTGGATATCTGTTGCTCTAGTAGCCACTGTTGCTTCCATTTACCTTCTCAAAGTGATTGTCTACTTCGAAGCAGTTCGTCGAGAGTATTACCATCCAATCCGTGTCAACTTCTTCTTTGCCCCTTGGATCGCTCTTCTGTTTTTAGCTCTCGGAGTGCCACCTTCAATTACTTCAAAACTACCTGGAGCTCTATGGTATGTTCTTATGACCCCATTCTTCTGTCTGGAGCTTAAGATCTATGGACAGTGGATGTCGGGCGGCCAACGGAGGCTCTCGAAGGTGGCTAATCCTTCCAACCACCTCTCCATCGTTGGGAACTTTGTAGGGGCACTATTGGGTGCATCAATGGGACTTAAAGAAGGGCCTATTTTCTTCTTTGCTGTTGGTCTGGCTCATTACACTGTCCTTTTTGTAACTCTTTATCAGAGACTTCCAACAAACGAAACACTCCCAAAAGAGCTTCATCCTGTATTCTTTCTGTTCGTTGCGGCACCTAGTGTTGCTTCAATGGCATGGGCCTCAATCCAAGGCTCCTTTGATTACGGATCTCGGATTGCACACTTCATTGCCTTGTTCCTCTACTTCTCATTGGTATGTTTAGCCTCTTTTCATATTAAAAGCATGATGACAGTTCCTGGGCATTACTTGTTAATCTAACTTGACTTATAAATTGTACGCTTTGCAGGCGGTCCGGGTTAACTTTTTTCGGGGATTCAAGTATGTTCATATCCATATTTACTTATATTTCAGCTCTAATAGGTAGTCTCTGAGTTCTAAATTTCACTTCTTTTTATAGGTTCTCATTGTCTTGGTGGGCATATACGTTCCCGATGACCGGTGCTGCAATAGCAACCATAAGATATTCAAGTGCAGTGACAAATATTGTAACTCAAACTCTTTCTGTCATACTCTCTATTGTTGCTACACTCACAGTAGCAGCACTGCTTGTAACGACAATAGTGCACGCATTCATCCTACGAGACCTCTTCCCTAATGACATAGCTATTGCCATTAGCGACAGAAAACCGAAACCTCTTAAGAAATGGTTCAATCGTAGATATGGAAGCTTAGATTATAATAAAGACATTGGAAATTTCTTGAAATTTGCAACCGCTGACTGCAAAGATATAGAAGCTGCCTTAAAACTTCCCACTGTAGAAGTTACATCGGTGTAGAACTTCATGCCTAGGCCACTGTGATCATCAGCCTTAGTTTTCAACCTTTACCAGGCTCTTACCAATTTTGGTTTTTCGAATCTTCAACACTCCATACATGCGAGGAACGTCCGGTTTTGGAGTTTCTGTTTCCAGTGATCATGTACGCAGAGAGAAATGAAGGTTTCTAGCACTTCCTGGCAAAGATATATAAAATCTTGATTAGTTTGTAAATTGCTGGCAGCCAGCATGTATGAGACATTTTGATGTATTAATATTATGCAAACATATGTTAAAATAAAGGCCATAAATTCAAGATCAATCAAGTAGATTGATATTACTGATTCATATTGGTTGAAGGTTCACAAATCGATTCTGTTGTTGGCTTATGCAATTCCCTAAGCCAAAAATTTTCATGAAACGAGGACCACTGGCAGCAGAAATCGTTAATGCTTCGTCTGTTGCACATGTCATTACATAGGTTTCGTAACAATGCAATGACATGTGCATCACGTCACGCCTGAGAAGAGGCAGGGTCATTAATCACACATCGAAAAGAAAAAAGGTCTTGAGATATATAAACGGTGGCGCTGCACATCCTATCAGACATGTCTTTTGGAAATAGGGTAATAGCCCCGTGACAATCATCAAGCTTTATATGGCAGGTTGGCTTCTTGTATTTAATCAAGTCAAGGCCCAGTATATATCATCTGATGTCACTCGTCCAACCCCATCTAGTAAGTATATGTTGTTTCTGCCAAGATTTCAGGGGCATAAATTGCCTTTGCTAATTGCTCCTCTCTTAGCTTTTTCACCCAGCCTCTGATGTTTCCCTGGGCTGGGCTTGCTGTAAACAATTTTATTTACTCAAGGTAATTAATAAAGCCATGTAACTTGTTCCATCATAATAATTATAATTTACGTCTTTTATTCTTTAGATATAATATGATTTTTCATTTCATAACGTCCATAGCATAATAACGTCCATTATTACAGAAACGAATCCAGAAAAATATAATCGGCTGGGTCTATATATATAATATAAAACACAAATAATTTTAAAATTTTAAATTTTATTTTGCAATAATTTTGAAATTTCTTTTGCTATCTATATTTTTATTTAAGTAAAATTGAAGTATTTTTAAAATAAATTTTAATTTTTTTATTTATGGCTTAGTTTATTTGTCGAAAAAATAAGTCTGAAAATGTAAACTTAAATTTACTTATATAAAAAATATATTACATGTTTCCTCTTTTAAGTTATCTTTTTCTAAAAGCAATGGAAATGAATAATAATTTTTTACTAAAATCTTTATATTTATATTTTAATGCTACTTTTTTGTTTGTACTTTATCATCTATATATACCAGAGTAAAACTCCAGCTATGCTTAAAAAATTCAGTTCTATTAAAGAAAACTAATATTTTACCAGTTAGTAGCAAAAAATATATATATTTAATTAAAAATAATTTTAGCTTTTCTGAGTTAGTTGTTGTGGCAACGTCGAGGAGTTGACGAGGCTACGTGGGAAACAAAAGCGGATTTGGAAAAGCAATTTCCTCATCTCTATCCTTTAGGTAAATTTCGAGGACAAAATTTCTTAAGAGGGGGAGAGTTGTAACACCCAAAAAATAGAGTTAGAAGGTTTAGGGGTTTGACTGAGTTCGATTCGGATCGGTTAAACCGGGTTAGCTAATTAAATAGGTTTCTGGTAAAATTTAAGAGGTAAAAGTTGGAATTTGGATTAATTGGAAAAGGTTTTGTGTTTTAAATATGTTTAATCATCTTATTAAATATTTTGGGATTTTTAATTGGAGATATAATGATGTTTATGAGGTATTTTTAGTTGTGTTTTGATGTGGATAGAATGTTAGAATTGTTGGTTTGAGGTTAGGTGTTGGTTGAGCAAAGATTGATGTTCTTTTCGGTAGTTTTGGCTAACTTTCGGAAGAGTAATGTTAAGGAGGCAGGAGATTGTTGTTTGGCAGTGAGTAGAATGCATAATGATGCATTTTCCCTTTGCTTTTATGTTGTTAAAACAGGGTACGATCAAGGCAAAATTGCCTAGTTGCGTACATTGCTTTTCGGAGGTTCGATTCGTGTGGCAAACAAAGCAAAGTGTATCGGTGAGTGTATAAACGTTTAAAAGCTAGTAAAAGGTTTGATCGATGATCATGGGGGTTTAGTTATAGCCTAAAAAGCTTAACTAACCTCAAGCATAAATTTTCCATATTTCGTTTTGTATATCGGGTTGATATGAGCTTTGGTTTACATGTTTTGGTTTAAAAGCATGATTTGATTTACTTACTATAAATGCGTCATTTTGGATTAATATGCAATATTTATCAAAGTATATAGATGCCTATGAGCATTGAGATTTATTCCTAGAAGGAATGTGTTATTGCCTTTGGCAATGTAGTTTTGCATATAAAATGATTTTGTGAAATGCGCTGGAAAACAATAAGTAAATGTATTTGGAAATAGTATATTGGCCTTGTGACATAAAGAAAAATTATCGGATATAGTTGGCATGTTATAGGGTTTAAAGTGCACTATAATATAAATTCAATCGCTCCACTGCTCTAGAGGTATATCGGTTAGCTACTCGGGCTGATGGTTTACTTCGATTTCTTGCATTAGGGGCGAACCTATTGTTGTTGGTAGGGGTTAACCTATCATGACGGGTTAGGGGTGAATCTATCCCAGGCCGAAGGGAAATAGGTGGAGTTAACTACTGGGAAATCCGTGTATCCAATCTATTTAATAAATGAATTGTTTTAAATCAAAGGATAGAGGTGAACCTATCCAGAGTCACTCTACTTGCCAATATTTAAAATACCATGAAAATGATATTTGTGCATATGGTTGATATGCGGGGCATATTTTGCTAAGGGTTTTGGGAAACATTTTGCTTGAGTAAAACATACTTTTGAATGTAAATGTTCCATGGTGTTCAAAAGGTTTTAGGATGCATCAATGTTTTTACTTTTGAGCTACCTCACTAAGCATTATGTGTTTACGCCCTCTTCTTCCCGTTGATGCAGAGCAATAGAGTTGTGGGGCAGCGTTCTCTCGACAAGGAAGGTCCAAGAACAAGACATTCGCTTGAGCATGGAAAACTAGTTTTAATTCGGTTAATAAGGCAATGTGTTACCGAATTTTGGGGGAATTGTAATCTGGTTTTTTATTTGTGCTGTAGAAGTTTATACGTTGTGGTTTGATGGGTTAGTATGTTGATGATGGAGGTATGATCGTTGATGACTTGCATATATGTGTTTGAAGCTTGAAGGCTTCCATAGACACACATATAGGTTGGAAGTGCCTATACTTATGCTTTTGGGGTTCAAGCATGTTTTAAATGTTCCTTTTAGACAATTGATGCTATGCCTATATTGATTTGTGCGTTGAAACTCTTTTTGAATGTTGAATTGGATAAAACAAGAAGCATGCCTCTAGTATTGTGAAATTGTGTAATATGCCTCTAATGTTCCTGTTTCCAAGGGCTTTTGGCTTGTCTTAATCTTTTGTTTAGTAGTGTATATGTGCATGATTGATTAAGTCATGTTTGAGGTATTGTTTGGGTGTAAACCAGCTAATTTAGACATTACAAGTCTAGGGGTACCGATACTCGAGCCCTGATATCGATACGGGTAAGATAAATTTTGGCCTGGGTGTCGGTACACGAACAGGCGTACTGGTACGAGTACATGAATTTTTGTATGGGTACCGATACGCGGGATGGCGTATCAGTATGACCTTTAGCTACTGAAATTCAGATTTTTTGTTACCTTGGTTGGGTACCGATACCCTAGCCCGAGTACCAATACCCGTAGCAGTTTTTTACTGTTAAAGTAGTGTAATGGTTGTAAATTCTTCCAATTTGATCTCTAATTTTCATGTACGCAATTGAGTGAGTTTGGTGGATCTTTTGAAGCTGAAATTTGGCAAGTATGCATGTAACCTAACTATTTGATGATTTGTAACTTCGAATTTAATTAAATCCTCATAGTTTTCTAGATTTTCAATTTGGTCCCTAATTACAAATACGTGCAATTGGATATCGATTCGACGCTCGATTCAGTTGAGATTTCACCCGCTGCCAGCATGCACACCTTAGGTTATAATATTGCATCTAAATAAGATAAAAGAGAAAAAAATGGACCTAATTTGAGTTAATCGTTACGGGTTTATTTTGGCAAACCCAAAGTAGCTTGCTCGGTTCAGACTTGCATCTAGGCTGGGTCGAGGGGGTTACATTTGGTGTTAAATTTATAAAAATTTTCATTTTCTTTTTCTACTTTTTACCTTTTGGTTTGTTCGGGTTTTATTTTTTAAACTAATTTAAGCCTTAATAATCAAATCATACTTCTACAAGGTAATTTTTTTTCATACTTACCTAAACTAGGGATGACAATATAATCCGAATTTAAATTCGAAAAAAGATTCGAGTCCTAATAGGAGGTGGATCAGATATGAACATTGTCATGATTTGATCTGGATCCGATCCAAATCCATATCCGATCCGAGTCTGATCCATATATGAATTCGAATAAAAACATTTAACACTCTTAGTTCTAAAAATATATAGATATATATTGAAATCCTAATTAAGTTGAATTGGGATTATGTATACTAATATATATATTGAAATCCTAATTAAGTTGAATTGGGATTATGTATATTAATATAGATATTGAAATCCTAATTAAGTTGAATTGGGATTATATATATTAATATTGAAATCTAAATTCAAATTTTCAGATTTTTAAATAGGTAATTCTTCACCCTTAATCACCCTGATTTGTTCTTCTTATATGAATCTCTGGTGGTAAACACCGGATAATTTTTCTGCTGCGCCATGGGGTGTACCAACCAATAATGGAAGCTTGATGGTTAGAAACTTTTTTTCTCTATGTCAAATGTTGATAGTTGAACATTTTGATTATATTTTTAATTTGTTTCATCTTAGATTGTAATATTTATTAGACATTTTATAATTGTGATTTAGAAAGTAGTTATGTTAGTAGACTAGAAAGCAATAGTATTTTATGTAAGGATAATTTATTTGTTGTTGGTTTTTTTGAGTTGAAGTTTGAGTTGTTACTTTAATTTGTTTTATACTGGATTGTAATATTTGTTGAAATTTGTTTGTGCTATTAGTTTAAATATATTTGTTTGATGAAAATTATTTTTTATTTAAAGATATTTGTTTGAGTTGTTACTTTAAAAAAGAAAAAAATTAATTAGATTTGGACTTTCGAATTTGGATTTGAATTTTAGATATTTTATTGGATTGGACTTGGATTTATATAATCGGGCTTGAATTTTTTTAATCCCGATTATAAAATGGATTGGACTTAAACTTTATAAAGTCCGATCTAAATCTTATCCATTGTCATCTCTAACTCAAACCCCGACCTATCTAATTATATATAAAATAAAAATAATTATTTATTATATATTTTTCTTTCATGGGTCGGGCTATAGCCTAAGTAGGCCCAGGCCTAGATCCGCCCCTACATTATCCGTCCTACCCAATACATAAATGAATTTGCATGATATGAGATTAGCATCCCTTGGTTTAGCATGAATTAATAATGATCTGAACTGAGCTCTGAAAATGCACTCAGTGCATCTGCATGCTTATGGAAGTTGACTATCTCATTGTTTTGGTAGTGAAAAGATAATGCCGAAAACGCTGGTCTAACAAAGTGCGAGAATAAAGGCTTTTGTAAAATGCAAATTCCTCATGGCTTACCTTTGATGCCGAATAATTGAGGCACCCTGCACAACATCACTGGGACTTCCTCCTAGCTTTGTCAATTATGGCAATGGTCCTTGTAGGTCACAATATACTCAAGTTTTTGTTTTTTTCTTCTTCTATGTTTCGTATTTAGTCATCCTACTTTTAGTTTTAGGAATTTAATTTTTCTATCTTTTAAGATTTAAAAATTCAAGTGTAATTATGAATATGTTATAATTCTTTGTTATATTTGTTGATGTGTCTTTTCTTAAAAACAAAAACTAACTAAGAATTCATGTAACAAAAACTTATTGTAATGCACTTGGATTTAACAACATTTTAACGGTGTTAATAATATCTATGAACAAATACTATGTTGTATTTACCTTTAGACTATTCAAAAAAGTAACCGAACTTCATTTTTATGTTCTTTGTATAATTAAGATTTAATTTTTTTCTACTCTTATTTTTAGGAATTTAGGCTCTGCTTGGTACAGAGGAAAGAAAATTGGAAGGATGGAAAACTGAAGTGATGAAAAATGAAAGGATAGAAAAATATATTTTTTCTTTCTATCGGTGTGCTTAGTTGAGAGGATGTAAAACTAGAAATAAAATAAATTTCTTTCCTCTCAATTGCTTGGTACAATGGAAAAGTGAGAAAAAAAAGTAAGCTTTGAAAATTATAATTTATTTTTAATTTTTATAATTTAGTACAATATTTTTATGTGATTATTTCTATTTTTATAATTGAGTCAAATATTTTTAATATGGTTTTATTTTGTCCAGTTTAGTCCATAAAAAATTATTTAATTCAAAAATAACCTCTATTTATTTCAAATTTTTATAATTTAGTCTAATATTTTTATAATCTAATCCCGAGAGTTTGACTGTCAATGTAACACCTAATACACGGTACAAACGAATCCAACCTGACTATCAAATGCTACAAATGACCCATTTGTGGCCTAAAACAAATTAAAAAAAACTAGCACATTTGGTTACATGAAATTAAACAACCAACATGAACATAAAAGAGAAACAATTAACTAAATTCACACGAGAAAATAAACCTTTAAAAACTTTAGGAAATAAACGAATTAACAAAAAGGCATTTTGATAATTTTACAAGATTTGAACCCATAAAACATTTAAAACTTAAATAAAAGTTTAATAGAAGTTGAAACATTATATTCCTCTATTTTGCTAAAAAAATAAGTTCAAATTGAAGTAATTTAACCGAATCGGGGTTTAGGGACTAAAATGTAAATAATTCATAAGTTAGATTAAAAGTTAAAAACTCAATTTCAGGTTCGTTTTAGACTCATTAATTCCAATTAGACTTAATGGTAAATTTGTGTTGAAATCGAATTTGAAATAGAGTGTTAATTGCCAAAAAAAATAAGTAGTTTATGGGCCATTTTGAAAACATTCATAAAATACAGGGTCAAGTTTTTAAAAAAGTGAAATTAAAAATTCTTTTATGAAATAAATATCATCATTTACATATAGACCAAGTTTTAGGTTAACGTCCTTAATTGCAATTATAAAATTAGTGACTGAAATATAAAGTTTGCTATTATAAGGTAATGGACTGAATTATAAAATAGAGTTCAATTCCAAATTAAATAAAAATTTTAGGAATTGAATTGAAAAAAATAAAATTATAGTAAAAATATTAGATAAAATTATAAAAAATAGAAACAAATATGGTTCAATTTTGGATTAAATAAATATTTTAGGGACTAAATTGAACAAAAATATTATTATATTAATAATATTGAATTTAATAATAAAATAAAAATAAGGGTAAATTTTAAATTAAATAAAATTTTTAGGGACAAAAAGAACAAAACAAAATGATAATAAAAATATTGGATGGAATCATAACAATTAATTATAAATATGGTTAAAATAAAATTAGAATATTTTAAACATAATTTCATAATTTTATTATTAGAGTGAGATAGCTTTCACTTTTCTTTCCTATTTTCCACCAAATTTGGAGACAAAACTATTTGTATATGAGCAAGGAAAACTACCTATCCTCTTATTTTCTTTCTTTCTAATTTTCTACTCTACCAAGCAACCCTTAATTCATCTTCTTTCTTATTTTCTCTTCCCTCCTTCCGCCCTTCCACTTTTTCTTTCTACTAAACAAAGCCTTAAGGTATGTTTGGTTCTAGAAAATATTTTATGCTTTTGTTTTCTATTTTCATTTTCAGCTTTTCAAAAACTAAATCACATTTTGTTAATAGTAATGAAAATTTGATTTTAGAAATGAAAATGTGTTTGATATATATTTTTCTTCAAAATAAAAACATGATTAAATTAAAAAATAATTATTAGAAAAAATATATAAAAACAAAATATGTTAAACAATGTCAATTTTTAAAAGCAACAAAAATTAAACAAATTTTATTTTGAATAAAATACAACATATTTAGACCATCCATTTTAATGTGTAATTTGAGTTTATATTAACTAACAAAATAATTCAATTCATGCATCCTTTGATTTTGTGTTTCTATCGTGAAATGTGAACAATTGATTGTGAAGCAAGAATTGTTTTTTGGTTTAGTTGTTTTGTTAGGATATTTTGAGGGCTTTATAAGCTTTTTTTTTTGTGTTTCGAATTGAGCAGTTATTTGTGATAGTTGTGTTCCTAAGGTAAGTTCCATGGAGGTTAGATCGATGAAGATGATGATGATGGGAAGACAAAGTGAAGAAAATGGAGAATTAGGATTAAATTAATAGAATATTGAAATGTCGAGACTTAATTTTTTTAGAGTTAGGACCAAATTAAAATAAAGTGTAGAAATTGAGGATTAAATTTGTTATTATCTCAATTTTATTAATTTTCACATCATTTGTCACTAAAACTTTAACGAAAAAGGACCAATTTGTTAGTTGTTTTAAGTTATGTGACCCTTTCGTAATTTTTCCATAGTAGAGAGACTTAACAATAAAACTCACCATTGGAGGACTAGTTAATGTATTTTACCCAAAAAAATATCTTTAGGATGATTTAAAATTTGAAACAATGCTAAAACAAAATAGTTAAGGAAAAAGGTCAAAAATAGCCCCAACGTTTCACCATTTGGTCATTTTAGCCCTATTCTTTTTTTTGGTGCAAACAAGCACCCAACGTTTCATTTTCGTTCAAATTTCACCCTTGTTGGATGGAAATCGTTATTCAACTAACGGTCCACACTTGAGGATAATGTGGCATGTCTGCATGGCATGGGGCGATGATGTGGAGTGCCACGTGGCACTTTGCTGACGTGGCACCATTCGATTGGTTAGAAATATTAAAAAAAATATATTCTTTAAAAAATATTTTTTTAATTTTTTTAAAAATGCCACGTCAGCAAAGTGCCACGTGGCATTGCCACATCATCTCTCTATGCCATGCCGACATGTCACGTCATCATTAGGCGTTGACCGTTAGTTGACTAACGGTTTCCATCCAACAATGTTGAAATTTGAACGAAAAATAAAACGTTGGGTTCTTGTTTGCACCAAAACAAAAAATATAGCTAAAATGACCAAATGGTGAAACGTTGGGAGCTATTTTGACCTTTTGCTAATAGTTAAATGTTATTAAAACAATATATATATGTTTTTTGAAGGATTCGATCTCGTATCACTTAAGCTTTGTTTCCAAATTTTCAAAACAATTTTAATGAAAATATTAAAATATCTTTTTTTATGTTTTCATATTTTCGCTTTCCTTTATTTTCATTTTTTAAAATTTATTTTCCGATCTTACAATCAAATGCATTTTCGTCATTATTTTCTATTTTCTAAGAAAATAAAAATAAAAATTGTCTCTATTCTCTAGAACCAAGCTACCCTTATTTTTAATATCTAAAGTTCAAGTCTAATTATTACTATGTTATAATTCTTTTGTTAAATTTGTTGATGTGTCATTGAAATAAAAGAAATACTGACTTCACATTCACATAACAAAACGGCGGCGAGTGGGAGACGCGAGGCCGGCAATAGAAGGGATTGTGTAACTCTTTTTGTGGGGAATTTGTGATTCCAGATACGTTTGAATGTGTGTTTGCCCTGGTCGAGGGCTAATTTTAAACAGATAGCTGCTTTGTAGGGATCAATGGAAAATATAGATTATGGAACTGTGATTCCAGATACGTTTGAATGTGTGTTTCTTGAGCTCATGGTTTACTCTCTGGAGAAAATTGAAGAAACGGTAAACCTTACAGTCGGGGATAAGAGCTTTAGGGTGCGGGTGGTGGAGGTGAATGGTATGCTGAAGGATTGTCTGCAGGAATGTGTCGAGCCTTCATTAGATTCCAGTTAGGATGAGGATGGCGAGATTGGGCCATACGAAAAACCTATGGACAATGCGGAGGGTGTGAGTTAGGATTTTGTGCATGATAGTGATGGTGCTGGTGCACCGATCAAAGGCCGCAGTGTGGACAACATTGATGAGGGAGAAGATGCGGCTGATCTTTGCCCTCAGCTGTGTGGGAGAGATGAAGAGAATTTGGTCACTTCGGATAATTGTAGAGAGTTTGAGTTTCAATCAAAATCTATGGAACATGAGTTTGATTTGGACTCTAAGATTGGGAGGTTAATTCACGATCAAGTTGTTGTGGAGTCCATACCGGATGTGGGGCCTTGTAAGTCTTTGGATAATTTAGATTGTCGTTGTGAAATTGGCAAAGTGCAATGTGATTTACAGGAATCTGAAACAAAATTGCTGGCTAAAAAGGGACGAGGTAGGCCACGAAAATTTGAAGGGACGGTAAAAGAAAGTCTTTTGGATTCTGAAGGAAAACTTAAAAAAGACGAGCTGCGAAGAGATGTTGAATCAGCATGCAAGCTGAGTAAGTTGGTAAAAGTGTCAACCATTGGACGGTGATTAAGGATATTTTACGTGTCCTTATTAAACGCCGGAAGGATCTCTAATTTATAAAGATTTTATCTTGGAATGTAAGGGGTTTGGGGGGTTCGACTAAGAAGAAGGGTGTACGAGACGTGGTGCAGAAACAACAATGTGATATGGTGTTCTTCCAGGAAAGCAAACCAGAATTGGTGTCACGTGAGGTGGTAGCTCGACTTTGGCCATCCGATAATTTTGGGTTCGAATTTGCTCCATCGGTTGGGGCGAGTGGTGGAATAATCGTGATTTGGGACCTTTTGTGTTTTCGTTTGGAATTTGCCGTGGCGTCGCGATAGTATGTTTTGTTAAAGGGGTTTTGGCTTCGGTTGGGCTTGGATTGTTGTGTCATTGTAGTTTATGCTCCTTGTTCGGTTGGTGACCAGCTGCGTCTTTGAAAGGACTTAGCAACTGTGATGGGTGATTTCAAGGGACTTTGGTGTATTGAAGGCGATTTTAATGTGGTTATAGTAGCTTCAGAGATATCGGTTTGTTCATTAGCGCCGTCGCAAGGTATGGTTGAGTTCTATGAGTTTATTAGTGAGACAGGCCTTATTGATGTTTATGTATCGGGGAAGACTTTCACGTAGTTTAGACCTAGAAATCGCTGCAGTCGACTAGATCGTTTTTGGGTCTCGGGTGCATGGATGGATAATTTTTCCAATTTACGGCATGTAACTTTGATGCGTTCTTTATCTTATCATTGTCCAATTCTTTTGCTGAATGATGAACAGGATTGGGGATCGAAGTCGTTCTATTTCTTAAATTGTTGGTTTGACGATAAGAGGAATATTGTCAGGATTGCGGGGGAATGGGTGAAGCTAACTGAGGCTGGTATAGGGTTGGATAATGTGATGGTTACATTGAGACTTTGAAACAGCTTTTGAAGGAGTGGAACTGATCGGAATTTGGTGAAATTGAAGAGTGTATTGTGAAATTTCAAGGTAGCATTGATAGGTTGGACTCGGCAGTGGCTGATAGGGGAGTTGGTGATGAGGATTTAGAGTTGCAGCGTCAGTGTAGAAAGGAAGCTGTGTGGCGTCAAAAATCAAGAGCAACATGGTTGCATGAGGGGGATAGAAATATGTCATTTTTTCATAGATCGGCAAAACTTCAAGCTGCGCGAAAATCGATTACTGATTTGTTGATAAATAGAAGGTTGGAGACAGATCCTGGTAAGCTGCACGTTTTTTTTTTGTGTGGGAATTTCGACTTTATTTTGCAAAGATACATCATTTTTGTATATGGGATTTGGAAGCTAATTTCTTGTCTTTGTCGTCCAATGAAGCTGCGGCTTTGACGATGCCTTTCACTCTTGAAGAGGTTAACTCTGCTGTATGGAGTTGCGATGGGTCCAAGGCCCTAGGACCGAATGGATTCAATTTCGAAATTCGATTACTGATTTGTTGATAAATAGAAGGTTGGAGACAGATCCTGGTAAGCTGCACGTTTTTTTTTTGTGTGGGAATTTCGACTTTATTTTGCAAAGATACATCATTTTTGTATATGGGATTTGGAAGCTAATTTCTTGTCTTTGTCGTCCAATGAAGCTGCGGCTTTGACGATGCCTTTCACTCTTGAAGAGGTTAACTCTGCTGTATGGAGTTGCGATGGGTCCAAGGCCCTAGGACCGAATGGATTCAATTTTGAAATTTTTCGAAAAGGGTGGGATTTTGTGAAGGAGGATGTGATGGGGTTTATGTAATTTTTCTTTCATATTGGCCGGTTACCTCCAGGCTCAAATTCGGCGTTTCTTGTTCTTATTTCGAAGAAGGATGATCCTAAGGTGCTCAGTGATTTTCGTCTGATAAGTTTGATCAATTCGGTATATAAAATGTTGGCAAAAACATTGGCATGACATTTGCAAGGGGATTTAGATATTGTGATCAGTGATACACAGTCAGCTTTTATTCGGGGACGACAAATTATGGATGGGGTACTTCTGGCGAATGAGGTTATTCATTCGTTGCATAAGTAAGCTTCATCGGTGGTTGGTTTCGCGTTGAAGTTAGATTTTAAGAAAGCTTATGATTGTGTGTGCTTAGAGTTTTTAGAGCGTGTGATGCTTCGAATAGGGTTTGGACGTACATGGTGTTCTTGGATGAGGGCGTGTGTTAGCTCGGTAAGGTTATCGGTTATTCTTAATGGGAATGCGACCAAAGAGTTTGGGATGGGGTGAGGCCTACGCCAGGGGATCCGTTGTCTCCGTTGTTTTTCGTTATTGTTGCTAAAGCTTTACATCAATTGATTGAAAATGCGGTAGAAAGAGGTGTCTTTAAAGGTATCACAGTGGCTCCGTCATTTGTTGTATCTCGTCTACAGTTTGCAGATGACACTGTCTTATCTTTCGAAGCTTCGATGGATTATGTTCGAAATCTTCGGGATTTGTTGAATTTTTTTAGGTTTTTTCTGGTCTTAAAATTAAATTCAATAAGTCTTCGTTTGCTTTTGGTGTCGGTGATTCGGTTGTGTGTGAGGCGGCAGACATTTTGGGCTGTCAAATTGGTAAATTGCCTATATTGTATCTTGGCTTTCAATTGGGGTTAAATCCACGTTGCAAGAAGATGTGGGAGCCGGTGGTTGCTAAGTTTCGGTTTAAGTTGGCGGGATGGAAGTGGTCTTCTCTGATGTTTGCGGCACAAGTGGTTTTGATCAATTCTATGCTATCTTCGCTGCCTATTTATTACATGGGTCTTTTTGTTGTTCCGAAAGGGGTGATAGCAAAAATTGATCGGATCTGTAGGGCGCTTCTTTGGGGTGGAGTGGAGCTGTGGCATAATATGAGTCGTTTATGTTGGGAAAAAGTGTCGGCCTAAACATCTTGGAGGTGTGGGAACGGTTGATCTTCGGGTTCGTAACATTGCGATGTTATCGAAGTGGTGTTGGAGGTATGACCAAAACCCAAATTCTTTATGGCGAACGTTGATCGTGGCAAAGTATGGAGAGGCGACCCCTTGGTGGCATTTCAATACATCACAGACTAATGTGATGTCTACTATGTGGAAACAAATATTTCAATCGGCGTCTTGTTCTGATATTGGACCAAAGATGGATGCTTCAAGTTTTTTGTGGAAGGTGGGTGAGGGTTCGAAAGTAATGCTTTGGTGGGATCCATGGTGTTTAGAAGAGCCATTAAAAATGTGTTTCCTCGTCTTTTTTCTTTGGTTTGCGACAAGTTGGCGTTGGTCCATGATTATGCAATTGAAGGGTCGTTTGAGCATAGCAATTGGGACTCTTTTTTCGAAGAGTGTTGCGAGTCTTTGAGACCAATATGCTGCGTGACTTAGTGGGCCTTGTATGTCCGATTGTTCTACATCGGGGAGTGAGTGATATGTTGATCTGGAAATTGGATGAACAAAGGAAGTTCTCGATTCAGATTTTGACAAGGCTTATGTTGGCTGATCGAGTTGGTGATGTGGGTATTGGTGTTGGTTTTGTTTGGAAAGTTATGGTTCCACCTAAAATTCAAGCGTTCCTTTGGTTGGAACATTTGCCAACCATTTCTTTTGTCCGTAGCTGTGGGATGAATTTTACTGCGAATCAAGGACAACGTGTGTGGTGTGCGGGTTCGAGTGATGATGTGAATCACATGTTGTTTGCTTGCCGGCATATGCAGATTTTTTGGGGCTGGTTTTTGAGTTGGTGGCAGGTGAGCTTACGTTACCGCTTACGTTGAAAGATTTTTTGGTGCCGGGTTTTCATTGTTCCTTTGGGGGACGTCTTCGACATTGGTGGTTGGTTTGTGTGGCTTCGGTTTTTTGGTCATTATGGTTGGCACGTAACGAGGTTGTTTTTAATGGAAGAAAGTTGCTGCTTGAGGAGGTGTTTTTCTTGGCAAAGCTTCGTTCGTTCTTTTGGGTTAAAGTGTTATGGGTGTTGGGAAATGCCGGTACACCCCATGGTGCAGCGGAAAAAGTATCCGATGTAATCCACTAGTGATCCACGTACAAGGGACGAATTCGGGGAGATAAAGGATGAAATGTTACCTTAATAAATCTGGAATCTGGAAATCCGTAGGGAATTCGGAATAACCAAATCGAATCTGAGTCGTCACAATAGCGTTCCGACCTCTACGCAGTCCACCCAAATGAAATGAACAATATTTTTTCTTCTCTAACCATTAGAGAGGTTTTTCAAAAACCAAGGGATAAGGGGTTGCTAGACCTTATGCCTTTATATAGCATTTAAAAACCTAATTCTAATTAAATTCAGATTTTTAAATATACAATATATTTAACCGAATATAATTAAATATATAGAATATGATTCTACTTTAATTAGGTTTCTTTTAGATATATATATATACTTTAATAATATTTGATAATTACAATAACTTATCAAATATTAACACACATATATATATATAAACGAAATTATCCATAATTACAATAGTTATAACAATTTCGGTTTCTCACTAATTACGTGTACAACAAGTTTGTACACATGCCATCTAATCGATATTTGTTCGTTTCAATCATAAGGTGTGACCCTTGTAGGTTCATGTAACGTTAGCAGTAATATCCAGAACAATTCTAATATTACAAACAATGAGTGGCATCTAGCAATACATCATTGCTACCTAAGTTACATGAAATCGTGGTTCGATTTAACCTTTTTTCCATGATTAACTTCTTTTATGTATTTCATCCTTTTGTCCTCATATCTAGATCGGACACAAGTCATGGATTAGCCACACTTGTATGTCCATCTAATGTTTCTTGATATCTTGAGTAGACTATTATAAACGAATAATTATGATATCTCATATCAATTTATTCGAGGATGGCCATGCATTTTATAGTCTCACTCAATCAAGTGGCCTATGATATTACTCATATTATGTATGAGAGACAAATCCTATCTTGATCAACCATATTTCGCTACATGGATTATGACATATCCAATATCAGTCTTTATAGTGTAGTTAGTTACGACACACGTTTGATCGTATCAAAATATGTCACTCACGATGTTGAAATAATGATGATCTCAAGTCTGAGGATCATACATGTAGTTATCACTATAAGCAATGTTGTGACTATCACATAATAATCCAAGAAACATGCTCATAGCGGGTCAGTCCAGTATGTTGTTCCCTAATACATGCTTATGTATTGATTTTGACATCTCCATGTTAATGACAACACTTTGTCATCAATCAACTACATATTAGTCTTAATACATTATTGTTGTCCAAGCCCACAATAATTCTTGACTAAGGACATTCAAGAATAATTATATTATTCTAAGGACTTTATTATAATTCAGTTTATTTATAGATACACAGAATAAGACTGAAATAATAATAATAATGGCTTTATATTAATAAACAAGATAAAATAAGTATGTCTTTTACAACCATCTCATGATTGGTCTTTGGGCATACTCCAACAATCTCCCACTAGCACTAAGACCAATCACTCATGTATCTAATACCAAGAGACTTAGTGTGACGTTCATGCTTATGCCGTGTCAGAGGCTTTGTGAGTGGATCAGCGATATTGTTATCTGTTGGTACTGTGCATATTTCTGTCTCCTTGATCAATGATTTCATGATTGAGATGGTAACGCCTAAGTATGTGTTTGGATCGCTGGTGAGATCTGGGTTCTTTTGCTTGTGCGATGGCTCCGTTGTTGATACAACGTAGATTTATAGCATTTGATATGCTAGGCACGACCCATAGTTCAGATATGAACTTTTTGATCCAAACAACCTCTTTTGAAGCATCGCTTGCTGTAATATACTCATCTTCTATTGTAGAATCTGCTACTGTATCTTGCTTTGAACTTTTCCAGCTTACAACACCTCCATTAAGGCAAAACACAAAACCCGATTGCGTACGAGAGTCATCCTTATCAGTTTGGAAGCTTGCGTCAGTATAACCTTTTATACTTAGCTCTTCCTCACCTCCATACATAAGGAATGTATCCTTAGCTCTTCTTAAGTACTTAAGGATGTTTTTGACTGCAACCCAATGACTTCTACCGGGATCTACTTGGTATCGATTTGTCATACTTAGTGCATATAATACATCCAGACGTGTACATAGCATGGTATACATGATAGATCCAATGGCCGAAGCATGTGGAATCTTACTCATGCGCTTTCTCTCTTGAGGTGTTGAAGGACACATTTCCTTCGAGAGCGAAATACCATGTCTCATAGGTAAGAATCCTCTTTTAGATTCTTCCATACTGAATCTTTTCAGTACTTTATCTATGTATGTATTTTGAATTAGTCCTAGAAGTCGTCTTGATATATCTCTATAGATCTTGACTCCTAATATGTAGGTTGCTTCACCCAAGTCTTTCATAGAAAAACATTTTCCTAACCAAGTCTTTACAGACTTTAAGGTAGGTATGTCATTTCCTATTATTAGTATGCCATCCACATACAATACCAAGAATGTAACAGTGCTCCCACTAGTTTTCTTGAAAACACATGGCTCATCTTCATTTTTAATGAAACCAAACTCTTTGATTACCTCATTAAAACGAAGATCCCAGCTTCGAGAAGCTTGCTTCAACCCATAAATGGATCTTTGTAGCTTGCATACTTTTAGGGCATCTTTTGGATCGACAAAACCCTCGGGTTGTGTCATGTACACATCCTCATCTAATTTTCCATTAAGGAATGCAGTTTTAAAATCCATTTGCCATATTTCATAATCATAATATGCAGCTATTGCAAGCAATATTTGAATAGATTTAAACATAGCAACAGGGGAAAAGGTTTCATCATAGTCTACACCATGAATTTGACGAAATCCCTTAGTGACCAATCGCTCTTTGTATGTTTGTATATTGCCATCCATATTGGTTTTCTTTTTGAAAACCCATTTGCACCCTATGGGCTTAATTCATTCGGGTGGGTCAACCAAAGTCTATACTTGGTTTTCTGACATGGAATCCATCTCGGATTTCATGGCTTCTAGCCATTTCTCAGAGTCTAGGCTCTCCACTGCTTCCCGATAAGTCCTAGGCTTATCTTGGTCCATGAGAAGAACATATCCATGCAATGTGACAAGAAATCCATATCTCTTAGGCGCATTGCATTCTCTCATAGACCTTCACAGTGGTTGTGTTTCAAGAACGATTGGATGTTCCTCAACTATTTGTGGAACTTGTTATTGTTCAATCTCTGGTTCAGTGATCTGTGGTTGATCTTGAATTTCCTCAAGTTCAATATTTCTCCCACTTCCTTTTCTGAAAATAAATTCTCTTTCGAGGAAGACTCTCGTTTGAGCAACAAACACTTTGTTCTTAGATGGATTGAAGAAATAGTATCATTTTGTTTCCTTTAGGATACCCTACAAAATTACACTTATGATATTTAGGTTCGAGTTTTGTAGACATTTGATGTTTAACATAAACTTTGCATCCCCAAATTTTCATAAAAGACATACTAGGACGTTTCCCAGTCCACATCTCATATGGTGTCTTTTGAACCGATTTGGATGGAACACGATTTAGTGTGAAAGCAGCTGTTTCTAACGCATATCCCTAAAAAGAAGTTGGAAGATCAGCATGACTCATCATTGACCGAACCATGTCTAATAATGTTCGATTTCTCCTTTTAAAGACTCCATTGTGTTGTGGAGTACCTGGAGGTGTAAGTTGTGAGACAAACCCACATCCTTTAAGAAGTTCATCAAACTCTAGACTTAAGTATTCTCATCCTCGATCTGATTGAGGAGCTTTGATACTCTTTCCTAATTGGTTTTGTACTTCATTCTTAAATTCCTTGAACTTTTCAAGGGCTTCAGATTTATGATGCATTAGGTAAACGTACCCATATCTACTGAAGTCGTCAGTGAAAGTAATAAAGTATTGAAACCCTTCTCTGGCTTGTGTATTCATCGGTCCACATACATCACTATGTATTAGACCTAATAAATCACTTGCTCATTCGTTTTTACCGTCAAACGGTGATTTGGTCATTTTTCCTATTAAGCAAGGTTTACAAATATCTAATTGTTCGAAAACAAAAGAATCCAAAAATCTATCTTTATGAAGTTTTGATATGCGTTTCTCACTTATATGACCCAAGCGACAATGCAGAGATAAGTTTGATTAGAGTTATTTGTTTTTTATCTTTTCGTATTTATGTTATATATGGAATTGTCTTGATCTAAGATATAGAGGTCATTGATTAATTGAGCCGTACCATAAAAATATTATTGAGGGAAAAAGAACAACTATTATTCTTAATAATAATCTCAAAACCAATCTTGTCCAAACAAGAAATTGAAATAATGTCTTTAGTCAAACTAGGTACGAAATAACAATCCTTTAAATCTAAAACAAGTCCACTAGGTAATGACAAAGTATATGTTCCTATAGCTAATGCAGCAACTCTTGCTCCATTTTCAACTCGTAGGTCCACATCTCTTTTTGCCAATTTTCTACTTCTTTTTAGTCCCCTTACAGAAGTACAAGTGTGAGAACCACAACCGGTATCTAATACCCAATAAGTAGATGTTGATATATTAATATCAATAACATAAATACCTGATCCAAACTATTCATTTTCTCTTGCATTCTTGATGTCCTCAAGATAGACATGGCAGTTTCTATTCCAATGTCCAACATTGTTGTAATAGAAACGCTTTCCTTCTTTTGCAACTACTCATTTGGGGTTTCAATGCAGCCTTTCCTTTGTTGGGCTTTGGCTTTGGCTTTGCCTTGGTGTTGGGCTTTCCTTTTCTGTTATCTTTTCGGACCATTAGAATAGGTTTGCAGCCAACCTTTTTCATGTTGTTCTCTGCTGTTCTTAACAGACCAAGCAACTGGGGCAACGATTTGTTAATTTTATTCATATTGAAATTAAGAACAAACTGATTAAAACTATCTGACAACAATTGCAGGATAACATCAGTAGCCAATTCAACACTTAGAGGGAAGCCCAACTTTTCAAGGGTCTGAATATACCCTATCATTTTGAGAACATGAGTTCCCACTGGAGTTCCATCAACCATCTTGCATCGAAACAAAGCCTTAGAGGTCTCATACCTCTCTTGACGAGCTTGCCCCTCATATAATTCCTTGAGATTTTTAACCATCTCATAGGGAACCATGTCCTCATGTTGTTTCTGAAGCTCAAGGGTCATGGTCGTAAGCATCAAACAACTGACATCTACCATATCACTTGAGTATTTTTCAAAGGCTTCTAATTCATCTTTAGAGGCATCATCTGCTGGCTTTTTAGGGATAAGTTCTTCAATGACTGTTAGTTTTCGTTCTTGTTTGAGGATAATCTTCAAATTGTGGAACCAGTCAAGGAAGTTCAAGCCATTTAATTTGTCCTTCTCAAGGACGGATCGCAATGATAATGTGCTTGCCATAAATCTAAAACGATAAAATATGTTTTATAAGTACCTATTTATCATTTTTATAAAGTAATAACATTCCCACTATTAAAAACCATCAAAATCAAAAAACTTGCTAAAAGTATATCTAGTGGGTAAGGATCTATATTTCATTTTATTCTAAGTCAGCTTTAGCTTCAACTCCTAGAATTCAATTATTTAGGAACACTTGCTAATTACATCTCATGTAATTCCTATATTTGATGAACAACTATTTGTCCATAACAAAATTTCATATGGTCTAATAGAAAGAACAATAATGAACAGTGCACCAGGTAGGTAACTTATGTAAGAGAGGTGGTGTACTAGGCACGCTTAAATACCAAGTCTTTCAAAGGACCAATCCTAGACATGTACTTTCGTATTGTTTTTCAATCACCAAAGTTCTTGAACAATCATTAGTCTTTAGGTTTCTAATCTTATTAGAACAACCTAGTTTAACCAATATTACTACCAGTGAATATCACTTGCTTATTCTTCGCGTTTAACCAGGATAGATCTAAGTATTTTGCTTTGGCAAAACCTATATAGTACCGATCGAGGTTTTAACGAGGGCTAATATTGGATGACTAATTTTAATTAAACATGTAGGGTTTTTTGTTATATTAATCTCACCATTCTATTATGATCTAATCAGTTACCATCATGCTAAAAAAAAGCATACATTGTATCACATACATGTAAAGCAGTACATATAAATGCAATGGTTATAGCCCTTACAACTAAGCTGGCCCATCCCAAGCCAATGGGAGAACCAAAATTACTAAAGATAGAACTTGCTTCTCAAGAACCTAATCCACCTTTGATCGGCCTATCAATATGCTCCTTTGGTCCACGTTTTCTCCGTAAATATTACAATTTTTCAGAAACTCGTTTTACATACGAGGGAGTAAGATGAGAAGAGAATTACAATAGAAGAAAGAAAGGCATGACACACAGACCGTATTTATATAAAACCAAAGTAAACAGGCTATTTGGGCTATAACCATGCATTTTCAAACGCCGTGCATATCATCCAAAACATACACATGTTTTTATTTTGTTAATTAAGATTACCTAAATAGTTCCTACGACCTTTGTTGCCTACGCGGTCCGGTAGATCCGGGGCCGTCTGGTCCGCCTCGGTATGCCGGAAATTTTTTTAATTTTGACACTTCGATTACTATGGAAAAACCTCACGATTTGATAACATTTATCAACAGATTCATGTTTTTGGGATTTTTCAATCCCTAAGGTTTTTCACTCTAGAACAACCATTATTCCTTTGCCAAAAACGATTTGCTATCTTAACCGCATGTTTATTATGTCAAATATTAACATATGATTATCAAAAGCTTACTGCAACAAACACATGATTAACACTTAACCATCGATCGTAAATACTTGTTAAAACAGATTAACATATTAATCACAACTGGATTCAATTTCTACGTTTCGCACAAACATCACATACTCGTCAAAACAGAAAAAGTAAAACATGCATCTCATACAAAAACATCATCCAAGTATTTATGTCTGAATTCGTATCGTACAAGTGGCTCTGATACCACTATTGGGAGATGCCGATACACCCCATGGCGCAGCAAAAAAATTATCCGGCGTAATCCACTAGTGATCCATGTACAAGGGACGAATTCGGGATTATAAAGGATGAACCGTTACCTTAATAAATCTGGAATCTGAAAATCCGTAGGGAATTCAGAATAACCAAATCGAATCCGAGTCGTCACAATAGAGTTCCGACCTCTACGTAGTCTACCCAAATGAAACGAATATATTTTCTCTTCTCTAACTATTAGAGAGGTTTTTCAAAAACCAAGGGATAAAGGGCTGCTAGACCTTGTGCCTTTATATAGCATTTAAAAACCTAATTCTAATTAAATTTAGATTCTTAAATATACAATATATTTAACTGAATATAATTAAATATGTAGAATCTGATTCTACTTTAATTAGGTTTCTTTTAAAGAGATATATATATACTTTAATAATATTTGATAACAATAACTTATCAAATATTAACATATATATATAAACAAAATTATCCATAATTACAATAATTGTAACAATTTCGGTTTCTCACTAATTACGTGTACAACAAGTTTGTACACATGCTATCTAATCGATATTTGTTCGTTTCAATCATAGGGTGTGACCCTTGTAGGTTCATGTAACGTTAGCAGTAATATCCATAACAATTATAATATTACAAAAAATGAGTGGCATCTAGCAATACATCATTGCTACCTAAGTTACATGAAATCGTGGTTCGATTTAGCATTTTTTCAGTGATTAACTTCTTTTATGTATTTCATCCTTTTGTCCTCATATCTAGATCGGACACAAGTCATGGATTAGTCACACTTGTATAGTCCATCTAATGTTTCTTGATATCTTGAGTAGACTATTATAAACGAATAATTATGATATCCCATATCAATTTATTCGAGAATGGCCATGCATTTTCTAGTCTCACTCAATCAAGTGGCCTATGATATTACTCCTATTATGTAGGAGGGACAAATCCTATCTTGATCAACCATATTTCGCTACATGGATTATGACATATCCAATATCAGTCTTTATAGTGTAGTCAGTTACGACACACGTTTGACCGAATCAAAATATGTCACCCACGATGTTGAAATAATGATGATCTCAAGCCTGAGGATCATACATGTAGTTATCACTATAAGCAATGTTGTGACTGTCACATAATAATCCAAGAAACATGCTCATAGCGGGTTAGTCCAGTATGTTGTTCCCTAACACATACTTATGTATTGATTTTGACATCTCAATGTCAATGACAACACTTTGTCACCAATCAACTACATATTAGTCTCAATACATTATTGTTGTCCAAGCCCACAATAATTCTTGACTAAGGACATTCAAGAATAACTATATTATTCTAAGGACTTTATTATATCAGTTTATTTATAGATACACAAAATAAGACTGAAATAATAATAATAATGACTTTATATTAATAAACAAGATAAAATAAGTATGTCTTTTACAACCATCTCATGATTGGTCTTTGGCCATACTCTAACAATCGGCTGACTTGAGTTGTTGTGAACTGCAATGGTAGGATTGTTCGAGTTGGTGTATCTCAGTCGCTGGTTCATCGGATGCGCGTAGGGGAATTGTTTGGGCACCACCATTGTCGGGTGCTTTGAAACTTAATGTTGATGGGTCTGTGAGGGGTAAGCCTGGTTTAGCAGGTTTTGGAGGGGTACTTAGGGACTCGGATGGCACTGTTCGGGTTGTGTTTTCCAATCCTCTCGGTCTTATGGATTCGAATGAAGCATAACTAAGGGCGATTGAGTGTGCTCTCGGGTTGTTTGTCGCTTCAATTTGAAAAAAAATGAGGGCAATTTGATCAT
This sequence comes from Hibiscus mutabilis, assembly GCA_019671005.1. NCBI lineage: Eukaryota > Viridiplantae > Streptophyta > Magnoliopsida > Malvales > Malvaceae > Hibiscus > Hibiscus mutabilis. The sequence continues at coordinate 54,799,404 of CM033718.1, read as the reverse complement.
GGAATCGGATTCAATGGTGGCACTTAGTTGGGTGTCTCATAAGGATCGAAAGTCGTGGAAGGTTTGGGAGATATTTAAAGTGAACGATTCTTACTGCGAGCTATTGTTAGACACTTCTTTCTCGCATATTTTTTCGGGAGGCGAATTGTATCGCAGATGATTTAGCAAGAGAAGGGGTGGACCGGTTTTCGCTGTTTCTTGAGGGATGGTTATCGTTTTTTTAGATAGGTTGATCGGACTTTTGTTTTATGCATGGTTGCACTACAGTCTGCTTGTTGGCCTGGTGTTTGGTTGTAATGCACTTGAATTTGACAATAACATTTTATTTTTTTAACAATTTCTACTTAGGGGCCGGATAAAGTGAATTTGTTCCTAATGAATTTTGAACCCACGACAGGAGAAAGAAGAAAAAGTATCAACTGAGAGCTTTTAACCGATTACTCTAGAAATTTTTGACGACATTAACATTTTAAAGTGTTAACAACTTATTTTGTTTTAATTCGAAAGCAGAATAATTATACCATTACAAAATAAAATCTAAACAATGATTTTAATGAGAAAATTATTCTCTGTAAGAAAATCCAGAATGGAAAAGTCCGAGCAATAATTACTCTGGGATCTACAGCTGGAATCTTAGTTGTTCTACCGTGACCGTCGGCCACTGATTGAAAGCGATATAAAAAATGCCTGGATGAATAGTAAACATTTATTTATATATGTTAAGTGAGAAAAATTAAAATAATTCTATAACAAAAAGTCAAAATGTCTACTAGACGGATAAATTTTCAAATTAATTATAATATGTCACGTATTAAGTTGTCATGTGTTAGAAATGAAAATAATATGTTATATGATGATTTCTCTAATTAATTTAAATCAATTAAGAGATAAAAAATATAAATTATTGTCTTTAATTTCATTAAGCGATAATTGACAGATTTTATATTTACTATTAATTAAAGTAAGTGATAAATAATAGTAAGTGATAATTGACAGAGATAAATATCAATCGAACGAAGCTATCGAGAGAGACTGACGGAAAGGAGGCCGGCAACACAGTTGGACATCACGAAAAGAGTTTTGTCGAGGACGCTAGGCTTATTTCTTTTCGTGCTTGATAAACTGCCGCACTATATACTTTTATCATGGTTTCTTTACACTCAGACATGAGCTAAACTTTTTAGTTGGGATTATTGTGTCCCAGGATTTTATGTTTTGATTATTATATTTCAATGCTTTAGTTATTTTTATCTTCATCTATTATGTTCATGTGTTTAATGTGTAGTTAATCGTAAGAGCTATTCGAGAGAGGCCTGTTATGTAACCCACTAAACCTGACCCCAGAAGAAATGGGTCGAATCTAAGAAGTCGCGTTTGAAAACATTAACAGGTTTTAGGTTTAAAGGTTTATAAAACATAATTCTTATTAAATAATAATAATTATCGTAAAATATCACAATTATTTATGAAAATAAAAAGATAAAACGTATTCTGATCATTTAACAAAAACATCTAGATTAAAATCCGAAAATGCATGCGAAAACATAATCCCAAAATATAATATCCAAAAATCAAAATTACAAAAATGTCCCAAAGCATAAAATAATAATCTGAAAGTTTAAATAAATAGCTCGTATTGATGATAAAATATCCAAATAAAATGCGAGATACTCCAAGTACCAAGTCGCCTAAAAGAGTCTGAATAACTGAAAGAGAAACTATGGGGTGTGAGCTAAAGAGCTTAGTATGTCTCTAAAGTGCAAATAAACAAAAACCAAAACAATATTTTATTTTCTGATAAAGTTCTTTAAAAACACAATCCATCCGATAAATTTGAATCATAATGATTTGATGTCCGATGCATGACGTAATACCCAACAATCTGATATCATATAGAGTGGAGGTTGCCCTCGCTAGAGTGGAGGTTTCCCTCACTTTTTCCGAACACAATTTCGATCTCATGACTCATGATATGATTTGTCAAAATCATAAATCCAAACTCTTACGAGTATCCCATTTCCAAAAATCAGATGCTTGATTTAAAAACACAAATTAGTATGTCATGCATGATATTTCAAAAACATTATCAAATCACAATCAGACAATAAATCAAGCAATAAAAAACATCATTTATTTATAGCACAGGAAGAAACACACCTTAAGCAACAGTAACTCTAATGCCGAGAAAAGGACATCTCATGCTCAGATATAGCTAAATCAGAACCTACGAAGAAGATCCCTATATTAATAATCATTTATATTACTAAGCCACCAATAAAACACAATAGCTAATCTGAAAGACGTGAATATCTTGAGGAACGTACACGGTTAGACTGAACAAGAGGATGCAACTTGTTGGCCTTAAAGTCGATATCTGAACACGAGAATAACTCAGATCAATTTGATATTCCATTCTTTTGAAACTACTAAGTACAAATCAATTGTAAATAGTAAAACATGACTTTTGGGTTCGAACTAGACAAAACGAATAACGGATACGAACTCAAGACGTCGAAAAAAGATTGAAAGAAAGATTTTTTTGGAAAAAGTCAACTCTAGTTAAAGTCAAAGTCAACCCTAGTCAAAGTCAAAGTTGATTGAAAATCAAAGTTAATGTTGACTTGACTGGTAAATGGTTAAACTGGTCAACTTAAGTGGGTCAAACTAGTCAAATGTCAAAATCGGTCAATGGTCCACTCGGTTAAAGGTCAGATTGGTCACAGGGTCAACAGCCCGGTTCATTGGTCAAAACTGGTTTGCTTTCAAGGGTCTGAACCGGGTTAGTTCGGATCTGGTTCTAGTCAAGAGAACCGGTTCAGTTCACTAAATCCCGGTTTGGGTTACACTTGAGCTTACTCGGATATGGGCTCTCATTCTCCTATTGATCTCTCGCACACAAGGCTCATATAGTCGGCCCATATCACAAAACACTTGGGCAAAGCTCATAGTCCAACTCGCAAGAGTTTTGTCCATTAAAATAATATGATCTAGAGTTTCCAGAACCCTTAGGTGGCGGCGGCTCAACAACGTCCTGGCGATGGCGAGAATGGCTCTAAAGGCGGCGACACTCCGGCAACGAAAATCAACCCCAAGGGTCAATTTCTGGCCAACACTAACAAATCTGAAATCCAAACAACCATTTACAAGAAACTGAATACCCGAACCAAAAAGCTTACCCAAACTAAGATCGGAGTAAGGCGGCGGCAAACAAATAATGATGATCGATAAATAGACGATGGCGGCACAAAGAGGAGATGAAAACCAAATGATTCTCGATGGTGGTGCTCACAAAAGACGGTAAGAAGAGATACTCTAACGGTAGGGGTTCACTCGTGGAAAGACGTTGGTCACTATGGTGGTGGTGAAGCACTAAACGGGTAAGATTTGGGGCTTGATCAGAGCTTTGATCAGAATATCAGAGGTGGGGGATGCGTTATCTTGAGATGAGGGGAGGTTAGGGAGAGTACGGCTAAAAAAAAAAAAAAAAAGAAACAGCATAACAATGGGTTTCTAAAGCTAAAAAGGGATTAAATATCAAGCTCAAAAGGGTAAAATTGCACATAAGGTCATACAACTCTTTAAGGGTTTGTAGAAAAACACCCAATCTTTACTCTAGTTACAAAATGGCCCTTAAAATTAACCCAACTATAAAAAGGTCATTGAACTTCCTATTTTAACAAATAGGTCATAGATTTCATAACTGAAATTTAATTTAATTCTGAATTTTCAATTAGGGTTTTGAATATAAATCCTTAATTATTAGGGTTTCTGATTTAAAGATTCCAAAATTTAGGTTTTCAAAGTTAGGGGAAATTTGAGGTATTACAACTTTCCCACCCTTAAAAGAAATTTCATCCACAAAATTTTCAGACTTGACAACAGATACCCATAACTAGCTGGCACAAACTTATCATCTCATTCTGAGTTCATAATCCACAATAACCAAAAAATAGAACTGAAAACATCATAAATGTACCTGCTATGTCCTTATATGCATCCTCATAACCATCACAAACTCTGGTGACATCTACTAAACATGGTAGTCTAATCTCGGATCTAGTTGATCCACCACTCTGAGCATGTCTACCTCTACTAGCAGTACCAGAAGCGGCTGACCTGATCTACGCTCTACCTCCATAAAGTGCTAGAACTGATGCTTGTGATTGTCTCTGCAATAATGAACCAGTAGGTGGACATGGACAATTCTTTAAGTAGTGATCATGGGAACCACATCTAAACACCCTTTGTTCATCAATCTGCACTCTTCGTTATGCTTCTTATTGCAAAAATTACAAACAGCAATAGGGCGAGGAACTTTTGAACTACCCACACTACCAGTCGATGTTGCAGGTCTCACATTCTGATAACTCTGAGAAACAAAATCATCTCTGAGCCTTTTTCTAGACGAGTTGACAAAACTTGGCTGAAAAGATGTGTCCGGTTGCTTCCCAGTTTAACTACCATTCTGAAGTTCCTTTTCTTTTAAGGGTGTTGTTATCCTCTCAACAATCTTAGCTCAACCAACTAGCTCGTTGAACACCTTATCATGATGTGTAGAAACTTCTCTCTGAAGCGGTAAATGAAGCCCATTCAAAAACCAAACACACCTATATTTCTCGGTCGCAACTAACCCCGAAACAAATTTGGCCAACCTTCAGAACTTTATCTCATAGTCATTCACTGTTATGTCATTTTACTTTAGATTCATAAAATCATCGCGACATTTCTCTAGAAACTCAGTTCCCAGATATCGATCCTGAAATGCCTGACGAAAAAAATTCCCATGTGACCTGGCTAGGTGGAACAATATCTATCACAGACTCCCGCCGATTTTGTGCTTCACCCTCAAGCAATGAAACAATGGCCCTCAATTTTTGATTGGCAAGGTAATCCATCTCAACAAACAATCGTTGTAACTTCTTTAGCCAATACTCTGCATTAGCTGGATGTGTACCAGTTTTACCCTCAAACAATTTCATCCCAGCAGCTATAAATTCTGTAGATATGGGTTTTCTCAGACCCTCTGACTGGCGAAGATAACAATAAGCTCACGGTTCACCGTGGCACTGTCCGACTGAACTGTCTCAGTGTCCCTATTATCAAGTGAGTAATCAGTTCCGATCTGATGTCCTCCCAATGGCTCGTTCTCATTATCCGATATCTCATTCTAATTTTTTGTTTGATAAACAAAAGGCGAATAACCATTACCAAAAGCGGTAGTACGACCTCGGCCTCGACCACTCACAAAGCTAGAACTTCTACGTGGTGGCATAGAAGACTATCTACAAAAGGTAAGAACCTAGAGTCAGATTCGGTACAAGAGTCTCAGGTTTAAAACACGTAGAAAGTAATTCAATAAAAATCAATTGAAACCACGGTAAGTTTTTCTAAAAGTTCCCATTTACCCAAAATATTTTAGATGCATGTAGAAGACGAAAACATTTTGAAAACTACTTTTTCGAGCCTTACAGTTCGAGGGTTGAACTTAGCTCTGATACCACTAAATGTAACCCTCTAAACCTGGCCTAGAAGAAATGAGCCGAATCTAAGAAGTCGCGTTTGAAAACTTTCCCCTCAAGTAACAGGTTTTAGGTTTAAAGGTTTATAAAAAAAAATTCTTATTAAATAATAATATTTATCGTTAAATATCACAATTATTTATGAAAATAAAACGATAAAACACATTTTGATCATTTAACAAAAACATCTAGATTAAAATCTAAAATTGCATGCAAAAACATAATCCCAAAATATAATTTCCAAAAGTTTGAATTACATAAATGTCCTAAAACTTAAAATAATAATCTAAAAGTTTAAATAAATAGCTCGTACTGATGATAAAATTTCCAAATAAAATGTGAGATGCTCCAAGCACCAAGTCGCCTAAGAGAATTTGAATATCTAAAAGAGAAACTATGAGGTTTATGCTAAACAACGTAGTGTGTCTATAAAGTGCAAACAAACAAAAACCAAAACAATATTTTATTTTCTGATAAATTCCTTTGAAAACACATTCAATCTGATAAATCTGAATTAGAACGATATGATGTCCGATGCATGACGCATGACGCAATACCCAATAATCCGATATCATACACAGTGGAGGTTGCCTTCGCCGGAGTGGAAGTTTCCCTCGCCGGAGTGGAGGTTTCCATCACTTTTTTTTGAACACAATTCCGATCCCACGACTCATGATATGATTTGTCAAAATTATAAATCAGAACTCTTACGAGTGTCTCATTTCCGAAAATCAGATGCTTGATTTAAAAACACAATTTAGTATGCCATGCATGATGTTTCAAAACATTATCAAATCACAATCAAACAATAAATCAAGGCAAGAACAAAATATCATTTATTTATAGCAGAAGAAGAAATACACCTTAAGCAACAATAACTCTAATACCGAGAAAATGACATCTCACGCTCAGATCTAGCTAAATCAGAACCTACGAAAAAGATATCTATATTAATAATCATTTATATTACTATGCCACCACTAAAACATAATAACTAATCTAAAAGCATACTCACGTGAAGATCTCGAAGAACGTACACAGCTAGTCTGAATATGAGGATTAACTTGTTGGACTTAAAGTCGATACCTGAACATGAGAATAACTCAGATCAATCTGATATTCCATTCTTTTGAAATTATTAAGTACAAATTAATTGTAAATAGTAAAACATAACTTTTGGGTTTGAATTAGACAAAACAGACAACGAATACGGACTCAGTACGTCGAAAAAAGGTTAAAAGGAAGATTTTTCAAAAAAGTCAACTCTAGTTAAAGTCAAAGTCAACCCTAAGCAAATTCAAAGTTGAGAGAAATCAAATTCAATGTTGACTTGACTAGTAAATGGTCAAACTGGTCAGCTTAAGTCAGTCAAACTGGTCAAAGGTCAAAACCAGTCAATGGTCCACTCGTTCAAAGGTCAGATTGGTCAAAGGGTCAACGGTATGGTTCACTGGTCAAAACTAGTTCGCTTTCAAGGGTCTGAACTGGTTCAGTTCGAATCTGGTTCTAGTCAAAAGAACCAGTTCAGTTCACTAAAGCCCAGTTTGGGTTACACTTGGGCTCACTCAGATCTGGGCTCTCATTCTTCTACTGATCTCTCACACACAAGGCTCATACAGTCGGCCCATATCACAAAACACTCGGGCAAATCTCATAGTCCATCTTACAAGGGTTTTGCCCCTTACAATAAAATGGTCTAGGGTTTCTAGAACCCTTAGGTGGCGGCGGCTCGACAACGTGCCGGCTATGGCGAGAATGGCCCTAAAGGTAACGACACTTTGGCAACGAAAAACAACAACCCCAAGGGTCAATTTCTGGCTAAGACTAACAAATCTGAAATCCAAACAACCATTTATAAGAAATTGAATACCCGAACCAAAAAGCTTACCCATACTAAGATCGGAGTAAGCGGAGGCAAAAAAATGATGGTGGTCAATAAATAGACGATGGCGGCACAAGGAGGAGATGAAAATTAAATGGTTCTCGATGGTGGTGCTCACAAAAAATGGTCAAAAAGACACTCTAAGGATAGGGGTTCACTCACGGCAAGACGCTGGTCACTATGGTGGTCGCGAAGCACTACATGGTCGAGATTTGGGGCTTGATCAAAGCTCTGATCAGAATATCAGAGGTGGAAGATGCGTTATTTCGAGATGAGGGAGGTTAGGGAGAGTGCTGCTATAGAAAAAAGAAACGGCATAACAATGGGTTTCTAAAGCTGAAAAGGGGATTAAATATCAAGCTCAAAAGGGTAAAATTGCACATAAGGTCATCCAACTCTTTAAGGCTTTGTAAACAACACCCAATCTTTACCCAAGTTACAAAATGGCCCCTAAAATTAACCCAATTATAAAAAGGTCATTGAACTTTTGATTTTAACGAATAGGTCAATAATATCATAACTAAAATTCAATTTAATTCTGAATTTTCAATTAGGGTTTCAAATATAAATCCCCAATTATTAGGGTTTATGATTTAGGGATTCCAAAATTTAGGCTTTCCGAATTAGGGGAATATTGGGTGTTACATGTTAGCTATTGATCTGTGGCTTAATATTCAAGAGAGTTAAGTTAAAAAAAATGTGAATAGTGGGGCTAAGCCGTCAACTTAGTCTTAATCCGGCTTAGACATAAGTTTAGGGTTTTAAAGAGTAAAATGGAGTTATTAAAAAAATAATAGAGTAGTTAGGGTTAACGCTGACATGTATCACCTTAATTACAAAGTTATTAACTTTTAGGCATCGGGAGAGTCGGAAGTTCATTAGAAAATCCCATCGAGTAGATGAAGAATCGTAGGGTTTACGTAGACATATATTGCTCATTGCTATAGCATTGAGATAGGTAATCAATCATATATCCTTAGCAATAATCCCAACCTTCATAATTAATTGTTAAGTCACTGTAGATGTTTGTCTTTATTTTTGCTATCTTTAGCTTAGTTAAATTAGTTTACTTAAACCAACATTCACCCATACTTGCAAATATATTCCTAAGTATAATAACTTCGTATAATCAATCCAATCCTCGTGGGTTCGGCACTCTACTTTCACTTTATTACTTGATACGAAAAGTATACTTGCTCTAAAGTGTATCACTATTCGACAAGCATCACTTGTCAAATAATAAAAAAAAGGCAACAACAAGTTGTCTAATATTCCTATGCTAAATAATAATAACAAGCAGTAGCAATTAGCAAAGGTGTCTCAATTCCTAAACATGTAAATGAATTCAAAATTGCGTATAATACTAATGTATAACATTGTATCTTATACTTCAATTCATTTGAAATAATAATAACAAGCAGTGGTACAAAACACATAACTCTTTAGAAGGAATGACTACACTAAAATTCATAAGCAGTGAACTTAACCTCATAACCTAAAGCATATACACAATTGAACAGGAGATATGGTATTGCTAAAATTCATGGCTCTTATGCTTGGTGCTCGAATCTCTCATGCACAAACTTTTCAATTTTATGAATTTACCTTTTCATACACCAAAAGATATCTCACACCCTCGACAAAACTTTGGTCTAAAAGTAAGGAAAAATACAATAGTTGATAAGATATCTTGACCCTAGCTAGTTTCATAAACTAATACATTGACTTCTAAGATAATTTTTTTTACAAACTTTCTTAACAAAACCTGATAAAACTTGCATATGCAACTCAAACTAATTAATTTTGTTAAATAAGATTTAGGAAGAGTGAGGTTGCAAAATCCTACCCCGAATTAAGATTGAGGTTGTGAAGGGTTTCGGCTTGTCATTGATCGAGAGTTGAGAGTGTGAGAAACAGAGTCGTGACTCGTGAGAGAGGATGACCAACCAGTTACCGGAGGAGTGAGGTATGAGCACCGACGACGAGCAATGTCGATGAGTGGAGGCTAGAGGTGGAGGTATGGGGGATAGGATTTGGAAATTAGAAGAAATTATCGAGAGACGGAGGGTTTTGAAAATTTAGAATTGGGGATAAAATTTTAGTTTTTGGTTGGCTTTACATTCACACTTGGGCTATGGCTAAAAAAGCCCAATTTTTTAATCGGGGTTTTGGATAATCCTAAATTAATTTTAGGTTGATCCGTATTCGATATGATTATCCAATTTTTACCAGATATTCGATTCAAATTATTCAAAATTGAAAAACAAATCAAATATTCATATTTTCATATTGGATCATCGAACAAACGGACCGAAGTTTTTTGAACACCTCTGTCCACAGCTTCCATCTCAATTCGGGGTAAGATTTTTGCAACCTCACTCTTCTTAAAGCTTATTTAAATAAATTAATTTGTTTGAGTTGCATATGCAAGTTTTATCGAATTTTGTTAGAAAATGTTCATAAAAAATCGTCTTAGAATTCACTTTATTGGTTTATAAAGGTAGCTAGGGTCAACATATCATATTAACTATTTTATTTTCCTTACTTTTAGACCAAAATTTTGTCAAGGGCGTGAGACATCTTTTTTTGTATGAAAAGGTAAATTCATAAAAATTGAAAAGTTTGTGCATGAGGGATTTGAGTACTAAGCATACAAGCCATCAAGTGTAGAAAATACCATATCTCCTGTTCAATTGTGTATATTGTCACAACCCATCATCCCATAACTGAGATGGCCGCACACATGACTGAGCTGGCCGGGCACCCGAGGGCCCAAACACACAACGAGCATGCTACCGAGTATCACGAGCACCATGGGGCCGAGAGCCGCACCATCCAAGCGCACCGAGCAGCCGAGCCTGATGACTACACCATCCATCCGCATCAAGGGCCGATTCCAATAGACTACACGTAGCCCAAGAGGTTTCATCACAACTCTTGGGCCTGCTCAAGCCCAATCCGCCCAAGTCTGCCACCTTGGAGAGTGCTCATCAAGTTGACCGAGATATTCATGGAAAGGGACCAAGCCAACACATTCCCTCGATTCATGGAGATTCTCCTTCCACCACATAAGGAAAGTATCCATGGAAATCCTTGGTGATCTTGTAACCCCTTTGACCCAGTCTAGTCGCAAGACCGAATCGAGCGAGCTACACTAGGTTTACTAAAGAAAACCCGGAAAGGTTCACCTCGATAAACGACCATTTTTTTTCTTTTATCTTATCTACATGCAATATTAACCTATGGTGAGTGATAAGGCAACGGGTGAAAACTCAACTCAATTGGGTGTCAGGTCGACATCCAATTGCACTCAATTGCAATTTAGTGACCAAATTGCAATTCTGGAAAATTAGAGGGACTTCTACCATTTTGAGTTTACCAATCTTTAATTACGTCCATTTAAAACATATATGTGAAATTTCGTATCAAACCAAGCTCATTTGCATCATAAATTAAGCATTGCCAATTTTTAGGGACCAAAATATAAATCTATAAAACTGTAAGGACTTACTTAGAATTTGATTTACCAATACTCAATTAGTCAGCTTCCATGCATACATATCAAAGTTTAGCTTAAAATGATCATCCGAACCCATCCAATTGCATACCTAACAACTAGGGACCAAAATATAACTTTAGAAACTATTTTTCAACATAACGGATGAGTCCCCGCGAAAGGTATCGAAACCTCTCTAAGTGGTTTCGAAACCTAGGCTCCAGTAGACAAAATTTGGCCTGCTGGTTTCGAAACCTAGGGCCTAGTTTCGAAACCGGTCTGTAGGTTTATAAAATCTACACGTTCGAAACACTTCGGAACCTTCCTAAACACATCTGAAATGACCCAAACGCATTTAAGACTCAAGCATCAATACCACAGCAACATATAAACATCATAACAACCAAATACCACTACGATGTAAGAACGTAGGCATTATGACAACAAAGGAAGTCATATAGGCATGATTTCTACCCAACATGCTTACATATCCCCAAAAGCACCCAAATCAAAGCATAGTCTAACATCAAAACCATTTACGAGTCCAAATAGGAAATATAAACTTGCTAAATAACTAGGGAGTTCAAACACATACTCGCAAAACATGTAGGTACTCTCCAATTGCCACTTATTACTATTTAGTAAACGTAAAACCATACTTGAGCGATGATACGCCTCTTGGAATTTCCCCTTGCTTTCTCGCTGCCTCACTCAAGCTATTTCTCTGTATTGTTGGAAAAGAGAGTGTAAGCATAAGTTCCTAGTGAGGATCACTAGACTAAAAACCAACAACAATGCATTTTAAAATCATTTCTCAAGTGTAAACCATCTTTCATCATGCCCAAATATATCTCATGCTTTAAAACCCCTTTAAAGCAAAATCATCAATCATTTAAAACATGTATCATAGATCTCATGCATTAACCATAATGAAAATCTCAAGCCAAACTGCTCATGCTTGTTTCTCATAAAGTATATCACAAAATAGAATCTCATGTATAAATCGCATTATACAAAACCATTTACAAACATGATACATGTAATCTCATATATTGGCATTCAAGTGACCCAGATGGAACTACCTCCATCCTTGGATAGCACTACCCCTATCCATTCATGTTCGGATATGCGGATTCCTTGATGGCACTACCCTCATCAAGTCTCATGGTGAAACTACCCTCACCATAATCTCACTTCGGCCAGGATGACACTACCCTCATTGCCCATATGTGATATCACTACCCCTATCACTTCATAATAGCACTACCCCTATCACTTCACAATAGCACTACCCCTATTGTGTAACCGAAGAATTTGTCTCACGTACAAATTTTGTAATTTAGAGTGCACTTTAATCATATTGGTCGGCCAATTATATCTGACAATAATATAAATCTCATCACTTGCCAATATACACTTTAAAACAATTTTACCTTACTGTTTTTCAATGCATAAACATAAACCATTTCTCATCCCATTTCAAAAGCATGAACAATGCATAGCATTTTTCTTTAAAATCATAAAGCAATCTCATGGGATCACATGAATCATCTCACAATTCATAAAACATGCATAAACAATAAGTAACAAATCTCTTTCCAAAACATGAGCATGATTAACAAAAACAATGGGATAATTGAAATACTGAGAGCGAAATATTCCACACTTACTTCCAAGCTTAGATTAGCATTTCAAGCTCAATCTAAACCCCCAAACCTTGCTTTCAAACCTTTGAAAAGCTTTTAAAACCAATTCCACTCACCGGCAATGCTTCGCTTGCTGCCGAAGCGATCTCAAGCCTCCAAATCAACCGAGACTTCTTCCAACATTGCCGGATCAACCTCCCGTACTTCTAACCAAAACAAAATATAGAATTAATGCAAATTCTTGAATCAAAACCTCCAACAACTTAACTCTACAACTCACTCTAACAAAAACACAACAAACGACATCCAAAATCAACAGAAAACATCGGTGAATATTTTCTAAACAATCTCCAGCCATTATCCAACAAGATTAGCCTTTAAACAAAATCAAAACACATCTAAAAACATCCCATCAACATCATTTTACCACCAGCAACCCTTAAACAACACAAACAAGCCATATTCTCAAAGATTTCAACCTAGAAATCTAGCAATTCACCTAGTTTTGGGATTACAACGTTAAAACCCATTTTACCACTTTATTAATCATCAAGATTATGATTAAAATCAATTAAAAACCCAGCAATAACAATCCAAAATGAATCTTAACCATTTTCATCAATTAAACCTCAATCAAAGCTTAATTAAAGCAAGATATCATCATCTTTAACTCAAATTAATTTAGAAAACAAATTACAAGAGTCAAGAACTTGGGAATTTCAATAAAGAACCTTTGTTTAGAGTAGAATTTAGAAGATCACCTCTAATACAAGCTTTTCCCTTGTTTGGCAAAGATTTAGATGAAAACCTTCAAGAAATCCAATGCTAGTTGATGTAGAAATGTAAGGATCAATTTAAGAAACCAAAAAGGAAATCAAATCAATTGATTTCTCATCATTTTAGTGAAAGAATTTCAGTTTGGCAAGTGAGAAAGTAGAGAGAAAAGAGATGAGAAAATAGGAAATTACGTAAGAAATGTTTAAGCCTTTTTGGAAATTCCTTTTATTAAAGCATTTAAAAATCATTTTAATAAACCTTTAAAAATACCAAAATAAGAGAAAAGGCTGAAAACATCTTGGTGTAATAGCTCCCTAAAGATTCTAAACCTTGACTCCTTTTAATTTAGTCATCAAAATAAATTTTACAATCTTTACAATATAGTCACCTTTCTCAAAATGTCATTTAAAACAAATCTATTTTGTCAAATTGAACCCACCAAAACCTTAAAAACATCACTTTAGGATTTTATAACATTTTTACATATTTTATCTCACTCAAAAACCTTTTATTTCAAATTATTCTTGAACTAGTCTAAACCGCTCAAACCTGGTTCATCAAAACCGTTTAGCCAACCCGGCTAACTTCTAAGCCCAAAATCGGGGCGTTATAGATCTCGTCTAATAAGGAAGGTGATTAGGATATCATTCCCTTTCCTTAGTTAGATAGTCTAGGCTAATCGTGACCATTGATCCAATTCATTTGTAACCGTCGGATCAAAGGGTGGTCGCCTATAAATAGAGGTTTACCCCAACCTTGTCAATCATCCAATTTTCTTGAGTAATAAGAGAAATCATTCACTCATCCATATTTGTTTTTCCTTGCTTCTTTTCCGTTCTTTAACCAAGTCCTTTGCTTGGTTTTTCAGGCTGACTTAGTCGCCTCTCAAGTGTTTTGCGACTAGGGTCGCACAGTTCTTGCTAGTTGAAACCTAGCCCCGTGACAAGTGGTATCAGAGCCACGTTTTTCTGCAAGGAACGTTCGAAATGACGAACCCAAGTGATGCTGCTACAACAAAGACCGTGGAGACTCGTGCCGACAAGGCCAAGAGGGCCAGTTCGAGGGATGCCAATTCCTCTTTGCAAGACAAAGTTACCCGATTGGAGAATACCACGAAGGAGTTGACAGAGAGACTCGATGTGGTGGATGACCGATTGGGTAAGTTGGAAACCAAGGGGTTCGTCTTAAGAAGGAGTTCTAAAGCCTTGTTGATGAGTCAATCGAGAGCTTGGAATTGTAGAATGGTCACTTAAAGCCGGGTTATCCATACTCAAGAAGGCGGTGGATGTGCTCAAGTCTAGGCTTTTCATCTACAAAACTGCCATGACGAGTGGCATGATAGCTAGCCCAACAAAGCTACTAGCCGATTTCCCGAAACCAAAGGAGTTCAAAGAGACAAAAGACACTCAAGAAGTGGGAAACTTCATCTGGAGCACAGAGCAATTTTTTTGTCGCATGAATATAGTGGATGAATCTACAAAGGTAAACACTACCTCTGCTTATTTTCCTAACACTGTTGTTTTATGGTGGCGATGCAGGTGCTCTGGGGAGAAGAGAAATGATGTTCTACTCGGGACATGGGAAGAGCTCTAAACTTAGATCAAAGAGGCATTCTACCCCAGAAATACTCAAAGAGAGTTGCAGACAAAGCTACGACAACTCAAGCATGATGGCACCATCCAAGAGTATGTAAAGAAGTTCACTGAGATCAAACTTCAAATCTCAGATCTAAGTGAAGCCGAGGGTTTCTCCATCTTCATGGACGGACTCCAACGGTGGGCGAACTTGGAGTTGGAGAGGAGGGGAGTCCAAGAACTTTCCAAGGCTTTGGACGAGGTCGAAGTTATAGCCAAGTTTGAGAAGAAGAACGACTCGCCCAAGCCAAAGACAAAATATAAGGGCAATGGTTGGGGAGACAAAGACAAGCAAGCCAAAATCGGGGGTGATAAGAATGGAAACGGAAGGCCCTCAAATAACAAGTCTAGCCGATTTGTCAGGTCATGGGAAAGGAATGACCGAGGTCCAGTAAAATGCTTTCATTGTGACGGGCCTCATTACATCAAAGATTGTCCAAAAAAGTGAGCCTTTATGCCATCAAAGGGGACAATGAGACAATCGAGTCCATTGTTCAGCTTGGTTCTATCGTAAGTTCCCTTCAAACCAAGTCTACCCGTAAAAAGAAGGGGCTTATGTACATTAAAGTCACAATTATCGGTAAGTAATTGAGCGCGCTGGTGGACACCGAAGCATCTGAGTTGTTCATGTTCGAGGAGGCTGCCAAGAAGCTTGGCCTTCATATGGAGAAGGTAAGCGGGTAATCAAGACAGTCAACTCCAAGGAATAACCTATAGCCGGAGTGGCAAGAAGGGTAGAGCTTTAACTTGGAGGTTGGACGGGCAAAGTGTCCATCAAGGTAATCCCTCTAGACGATTATGATTTAGTAATCGGTTTATCATTTTTGCATCGGATTAATGCACTTCTTCTGCCATTTGCCGATTGTTTATGTATCCTTGACTGCCAACATCAATGCGTTTTGCCAGTAAGTCGAGAGGTGGGTTTACGAGCCAAGATGTTATCTTCAATCCAATTCAACAAAGGAGTTCACAAAGAAGAAGTGTCATACCTTGCCATGATCAAGGAGGATGAGGCCATGGAGAACATGGAGATCCTAGATACTATGGGATGAATCCTTGAAGAGTTCAAGGACACGATGCCCTTTGAGTTGCCAAAGGAGTTACCACTCAAGAGAGAGGTAGATCACAAGATTGAGTTGTATCCGAATGTCGAGCCGTCAGCCAAGGCTCCAGATTGGATGAAACCACCAAAATTAGAGGAGCTAAGAAGACAATTGAAGGAGCTCTTGGATGCGGGCCATACCAGGCCATCCAAGGTTCCTTATGGTGCACTAGTGCTTTTCCAAAAGAAGCACAATGGTAGTTTGCGAATGTGCATTGACTACCGAGCCTTAAACAAACTCATTGTGATGAACAAGTACCCTATTCCCTTGATTCTGAACCTGTTCGACCAAATTAGGAGCGCTAGATGGTTCACCAAACTAGATCTTCGCTCGGGATATTACCAAGTGCGGATTACCAAATGAGACGAGTCCAAAATAGCATGTGTAACAAGGTATGGGTCATATGAGTTTCTCGTTATGTCCTTCGACCTCACCAATGCCCCAACCATATTTTGCACCTTAATGAACAATGTATTGCACCCTTTCCTTGATCAATGTGTGGTTGTATATCTTGATGATATAGTTATTTACAGTACAACATTTGAGGAGCATATAAGGCACTTGAGGAAGGTTTTGTAGGTGCTCCGGGATAATGAGCTGTACATCAAGAAGGAGAAGTGTGCCTTTGCCCAACAAGAAGTTCCATTCTTGGGCCACATCATCGGAGGAGGTAAGATCCGGATGGACAAGAGTAATATTCGAGCCATAGACGAATGAGAGCAGCCAACCAGGGTCACCAAGCTATGCTCTTTCCTTGGGCTAGACAACTACTATCGGAGATTCATCAAAGGCTACTCCAAGATCGCCACACATTTGACTGAATTGCTAAAGAAGGACAATGAGTGGGACTAGAGTTCGAGTTATCAAGAAGCCTTCGAGGGGCTGAAACAAGCCATGGTAAGTGATCCGGTGTTGGCACTACCTGATCACACCAAGGCATTCGAAATTCACACCGATACATCAGACTTTGCAATCAGAGGGGTGCTCATGCAAGAAGGACATCCAATAACTTTCAAGAGTCAAAAGTTAAATGAGACCAAGAGACGTTACACCATCCAAGAGAAGGAGATGACCGATGTGGTTCATTTCTTACGTACTTGGAGACACTATGTATTGGGTTTGAGGTTTTTCGATCGATAATAGTGTTATTAGTTATTTCTTAACCCAAAAAAAATTGTCTCCTAAGCAAGATAGATGGCAAGAGTTCCTAGCCTAGTTTGACTTTTCCATGGAGCAAAAACCCAGAAAAGCCAATACTGTGGATGACGCACTAAGCCATATGTCCACATTTGCCGCCATAAGCCAACCCGAGGGGGAGTTTCTAGAGAGCATCAAGGAGGGGCTATCCCACAACCCTACTACCAAGGCATTGATCAAGAATGCCAAGGAGTGCAAATCCTGACGATATTGGATCGACGAAGACTTGCTATAAACACGAGGACACCATCTCTACATTCCTCAATTCAACAATCTACGCAAGCAACTTTTGAAAGAGTGCCATGATTTGAGATGGGCAAGTCATCTAGGGGTGCATCGCATATTGGCGTTGCTGTCAGAACGATACTATTGGCTACACATGAGCGACGATGTTGAGGCCTATGTCAAGACTTGTCTTGTGTGTCAACAAGACAAAGTGGATGCCAAGAAGCCGATGGGGTTGTTGCAACCATTACCCATCCCCGAGAGACCATGGGATAGTATTTCCCTTGAATTTATTATTAGTTTATCTAACATTGACAATTTTTTGAGTGTCATGGTTGTGGCTGACAGGTTCTCAAAGTATGCAGCCTTCATACCTGCCAGCAAGATCTGTCCAACTGAGGAGGTTGCCCATCTATTTCTCAAACATGTGCTGAAATATTAGGGAATTCCAAACACGATCGTGAGCGATAAAGACACTTACTTCACCGGTAGATTTTGGACCGAGGTATTCAAGTTGTTGGGATCCAACTTGAACTTTTCAACCAGCTTTCACCCATAGACGGATGGGCAAACCGAGAGAGTGAATGTGCTACTAGAGATATACTTGAGGCACTATGTGAGTGCCACACAAAGGGACTGGCCAAAATTATTGGACGTGGCCCAATTCTCTTACAACTTGCAACGGAGCGAGGAAACCAACCGAAGCCCATTCGAGATTATGACTGGACAACAGTCACTAACACCCAACGCTATTGTGACCAAGTATGAGAGGTCGAATCCAGCAGCCTTTAATTTCACAAAGGCTTGGGAAGAACAACGCGACTTAGCCTAGGCTTGTCTACACAAGGCCAGGAAGCGGACGAAGAAGTGGGCGGACCAAAAGCGCCGAGACATAGAGTTTTAGGTAGGGGACTTAGTTGTTGCAAAATTAAATCTGACCCTTCACAATTCCTCTGTCCACAGGGTACTCGTGAAGATATACGATGGACCATATCGAGTTGTGAAGCAAGTTAGCAAGGTTGCCTACAAGTTGGAGTTTCCCCCCAAACTACGAGCCTATCATGTATTTCACATCAGCATGCTCAAGCCGTACCATGAGGATGTCGATGATCTAGAGCGGAGTAGATCCAGCCGAGCACTATTTGGAGTGAAGGTATCTTATAAGAAAGAGGCACAAGACATCCTAACGGACCGAGTGATTCGACGACCAAACCATAGGCAAAGGCACAAATACTTCGTGCTTTGGAAGAGACTTCCCGAAGTCGAGGGTAGTTGGGAACTTGTCGAGGACCTATGGCAATTCAAGGACAAGATATCCAAATTCTATCAAAAACGAGCGATGAGGGCGTCGCTCAATTCAGTTGGGGAGAATGTCATAACCCATTAGCCCATAACAGAGATGGTCGCACACATGATTGAGCCGCCTGTGCACCCGAGGGCCTAAGCACACAGCGAGCATGCTGCCGAGTACCACGAGCACCATGGGGCCTAAAGCCGCACCATCCAAGCGCACCAAGCAGCCGAGCCTGATGACCACACCATCCATCCGTATTAGGGGGCCTAGTCCAACAAACTACACACAACCCAAGAGGTTTTATCACAACTCTTGGGCCTGTTCAAGCCCAATCTTCCCAAGTCTGCCACCTTGGAGAGTGCTCATCAAGTTAACCGAGATATTCATGGAAAGGACCAAGCCAACACAATCCCCCAATTCATGGAGATTCTCCTGCCACCACACAAGGAAAACGTCCATGGAAATTCTTGGTGATCTCGTCTAATAAGGAAGGTGATTAGGATATCATTCTCTTTCCTTAGTTAGATAGTCTAGTCTAATCTTGACCATTGATTCAATTCATTTGTAACCGTCGGATCAAGGGGTGGTCGCTTATAAATAGAGGCTCACCCCAACCTTGTCAATCATCCTATTTTCTTGAGTAATAAGAGAAGGCATTCGCTCATCCATCTTTGTTTTTCCTTGCTTCATTTCCGCTCTTTAACCAAGTCCTTTGCTTGGTTTTTCAGGTTAACCTAGTCGCCTTTCAAGTGTTCTGCTACTAGGGCCGCACGGTTCTTGCTAGTTGAAACCTAGCCCCGTGATAATATGCTTTAGGTTATGAGGTTAAGTTCATCGCTTATGACTTTTAGTGAAGTCGTTCCTTCTATAAAAATACGTGTTTTGTACTAATGCTTGGTATTATTATTTCAAATGAATTGAAGTATAAGATATAATGTTATACATGAGTATCATACACAATTTTAAATTCATTTACATGTTTGGGAATTGAGACACCTGCTACTATTTGTTACTATTATTTAACATAGGAATATTAGACAATTTTTTGTTGCTCGTTTTTATCATGGGCAAACTACTTGGTTGACCACCTAACTATTAGGCCCGTCCTATTTTGACCACCCAACTAAAAAACTAAAAATTTGACCATCAAATTATTTAATTAGACCTAATTTTAATAAAAAACAAAGTGTACTTTTGGCTTGGCTAGAAATCAAACCCAAGTACCCCTGGGAGTAAATGACATGGGTTTACCACTGAATCAAGTGGCCATTTGTGATATAAAATACATAGTGTAATATATGTTTTAATTTGTTGTTAATGCAAGGAAAAGGAAATAATATTGATTAAGGGTGACTCGAACATGACACATTTGAAACGGAAAAAAACATTTAAACCACTGTAGAAATATAATAATTAAATTAAAGTTGACAATACTTTATATATTTATATATATTAAGTTATATTAAAAATAAAAATTATACTCAAGTCTAACATTAATTTTGTTGTTAATCTTATTTATTTCCTTTTTCATTGTATTAACTTTAATATAATTATTACAATTTAATTTTTAACAAATTTTAATTTAATTAAATAAAAAATTAAAAAATTCATATAACGAAACCAAACCTATGTTGTGATTAGAGTTATATTCGCGAGTTTGAATTCGTTAAATGAATTTTTAATATTATTTTTTATTTTAAATCATGAATTAGCTATTATTTAATATATAAATATATTAAATGTTGTTAACTTTAATTTAAATATTATATTTCTATCATGGTTTAAATGTTTTTTATGCGTCTCAAGTGTGTCATGTTCGATTTCCCTTAATCCATATATTACATTTGTATTTTATATCACAAATGGCCACTTGGTTTAATGGCAAACCCATGTCACGTGTCACCACCTGATTGGAGGATGAAATAAATTTATTAAATGAAAATAAATAATTAAATTCCTCCAATACGGTGATGACACATATCGACACCTAACTAAGTGATTAATTTATTTAATTAAATTAATATTAGGATCAAATTGATGTAATAGGTAACTAACATGTGCCAAATGTGTAGTTATGAAAATTTCCATTAACAACCATGTCACCCTCCATTAGATTTAAACAGTTGGTGGTCAAAATAGGACCAATTAAATAGTTCAGTGGTCAAGTTTTCAATTTTTTAGTTGGGTGGTTAAAATACGACAAACCCAATAGTTAGGTGGTAACCTTGGTAGTTTACCCTTGTATTATTTGATAAGTTATTGTTATTTGGATAGTTATTATAATTAACACTTAATAGGATCTTGTTCACATGAGAATAATTATTTGGAGTCTTGTAAATATTTGGTTGCAGAATATTTCATCATCTTTTGATGAGAATGAAGATGGTGATTCTGTATTTATTGATTCGGTGATGGACTAGTTTAATGAGGAAGAAAGAAAACCATCGAAAAATAAGAAAAAAAAGAGATAAAGGTCCAAAAACAAGTGATACTACTTTAGGGAAGAGGAACAAAAAGTCAAAGTGGTGGGCTCATTTTTCGGTTGATGAGGAAGATACCGCTTATGCCTCTTGTAAGTATTTCCAACAACATATCGATTGTTCAACTAAAAATGGCACCATTTCATTAGCAAATCACATTAATAGGTGCAAAAAGTATCCTCAAATTTGGATAAGAAGCAAAATTTGATCGATTTTGAAACTAAAACACTAATAAATGAAGATAAAACTACTGAAACTGTTAGTGTTCCAAAATTGGAAGAATTTGGTAATGATTTCTGTAGGAATAAACTTCTTAAAATGCTTATTATGGATGAATTATCTTTCGCTTTTGTTGAATGTGAAGGCTTCGTTGACTTTTGTAAGGCTTTAAATCCTCTCTTTAGGCTTCCTTCTCGTACTAATGTCACTAGAGATTGTTATGCTCTCTTAATTGAACAAAGAAATAATCTGAAAGTTTCTTTTAAGAACTTGCATTCTAGGGCTTTTTTAATCACCGACACTTGGACATCGGGTCAAAATTTAAACTACATGTGTTTGACTATCCATTTTATTGAATATGATTAGAATTTACATAAGAGGATAATTAATTTTTGTCATATTACTGATCATTTCGGAAAACTTATTGGTAGAGCGGTTGAAAAATGTTTGATTGAATTGAGTTTGAGAAATATTATGAATGTGAACATAGACAATGATAGCTCAAACGATTTAGCAATTGATTAGTTAAGGAGAAAACTTAACATTTGGGAGTCTTATTTGTTGCAGGGTAAATATTTACATATGAGACGTGCATCTCAGATTTTGAATTTGATTGTAAGAGTGGGTATGGCATAACATGATTTGTCAATTATGAAAGTTTAAGCTCTTGTGAGGTATGTCAAGTCTTCTCTTGCGAGGCTTCAAAAGTTTAAAACTTGCCTAGAAGAAGAAAAAAAAGACAATAAAAGTCTTGTTACTTTAGATGTTGAAACAAGATGTCGTTCAACCTTTTTAATCCTTGAATATGTTATCAAGTTTAAAAAGACATTTGCTATTTTATACATGAATGACTCTTCTTATTTCAAGGAACTTAAAAGTTTTGGTGTAGGTCCCAAGGAAGATGGTTGGAAGAGGGTGGGTAGTTTTTTTACCTTTCTTAAGTGTTTTTTTTATGATGCAACATTGAGGTTATTTGGTTCTCACTATGTGACTTGCAACTCTTATGCACGTGAGATTTATGGAACTAGATTAATGATTTCGAGCAACATGGGTGATGATGATGAGGGTGTTTGGAAAATGGCTGCTCAAATGATGTCCATGTATGAAAAATATTATGGGAAATTGATAATGTTGAGATGAACAATCAAATACAAAGGGCCAAGAGGGGGTGAATTGGCAAGTAAAAATTTTGGTGGAAGCAAAAGAAAGATGACACAAGAAATTTAGAGTAGTTCAACCTTCTCAATAAGGTTTACATCCACTACCTCAGCTATCTACACTAAAGATTTCTCAAATCCACTAGATTTGCTTTCCTTTTGAGGCTCAAGAAGATAACCTTACAACTACTCCCTTAAGGTTTATACCCAAAACCTTAAGAACACTCTTAAAGAGAAATTACAAATGTAACAAACTAAGAAAACCTCACAAGTCAGAATGTTTGCACAATTTAAGGCTCACTCAACCCCACACACTTGAATAAAAAGATTACAATAAAGACCAGTCAAGTGGGTTGAAAAGATTTTAACAAATAAAGCTAAAAAATGTTGGATGTGTGTTTGAATGCTTTAGACTTGTTGAAGAAGATTTGGAGACTTGATTTTACACCCCCATCATTGATTTCTAGCCGTTTGGGTAGTTGGGATATTGATTATAGCCGTTGGGCTACATTTTTCCTGTAATAAATGATCTCTAGCAACACTGGGTATCGATAAACGTGTAGCCGTATCAATACTTGCCATAAGAAGAAAGAGTCGTTGCAATAAAGGGGTACTGGTACACGAAAAGGCGTATCTGTACAAAGTGATGTTTTACAAAGGGTATCCGTATGATCCGTACAATATCAATACTGATTTTATTCACTGGAATCTTTGGAAGTTTTGGTTAAAAGATCGTATCGATATGCCCATAGGGGTATTGGTACGAGTAACCGTTTTTCAAAAATTATGGTTCCAATAAAATTGACAATGCAACGGTCAAAAAGTAAATAAAAAGATTTGGAAAATCTTTAACCCCGTATCGGTACGCCATTGGTCGTACTGATACTCAAATGCAATTTGGTTTCTAGTTTTAAAATAGCTTATCGGTACACGCATAGCCATATCGGTACCCTATAGCCATTAAGCATAAAACAAATTTCCAGTAGCAAAAATCCATACCGATTCACCATAGGCTGTATCGGTACTCAGTTACCAAATTAGCTATTTTGAGTACCAAAACACTTAAAAAAGTTTTGGGGATTTATGTTTTGACTTAGGAAATATTTAAGTTCGAATGTCTGTCAATTTAGTGTGTAACTTGAGTAATTTAAATTATTTTACAAATTAGTCGTTGTTATATCAAAATCAAATATATGTTTAACAATCTCCCCCTTTTGATATAATAAAACCAAAATAAGTTTTTAGTTCACTCCCTCTTTCTTTAAGGCTAAAAGACAATTTGTTTTTGAAAAAAAACTTTGAAAAAAATTTATATCCCATTTCTCCCCCTTTTTGTTAAATCAAATCAATAGGGCAAATCAACACAAGTATAAAGCAATAAAACTCCAAAGATAATTAAACAACATAAATATTATAAATTCAAAGCATTAAAATTCAAGACATAATATCCAACAAAATTGAAAAGACATAAACCAAAGTATAAAACATAGAGTCATAGGAAATATCAAATAAAACAAAGATGCATAAACTCAAATCCTAATAGATATGATATGATATGATCACTAATTTTGTGCGAGGTAACTCTTTTATTTCGTTTTATAATAATGAGATTATATATACTACTATGAGCTTTGTTTAATCTTAATTATCTATATATGTATGTGACTATTAAGTCAAAACAAAAAAACAATTTTTTTTACTAGTATTATGTTTTAGTGCTTTGTGTCTATCTATGACCATATTATATGTTATATTCTCTTATAAAAACCAAAAACAAAAAAAATTAAAATTACTAAGTTATATTTTTGTTATGGTCCATTATGTTTGGTAGTCAATTGAAAAACCCAAAACATTATTAATGTATTATAATTTTTAGGTTATCCTTATTATTTTTAGTGTTGTTTTCTGTTATCATTATTGTTACTACTATTAGTGTTATTACCATATCTATCATTTAAGTTATTATATTATATTATGATAATCGGAGTATACAAGGTATATGCATATATATAGACTAATCAATTAAATAAAAGCCAATCTTTATTTAAATCGGTCTAAAAATTATAATAAACAGCCCACCTTTAATTTAAAATAGATAGCCCATTTACAAAACCCACAAAGTATTACATATTATATACATCTGGCTCGTTTAGGCCCAATACACCTAAGCCCTAATCTAATAAAAGAAAATTCCTAATTAGGTTTTGTTTTGCAGCTGCCTAATCCCAACCGTCAGATATGGATAAGATTTGACGATCCAAATTCAATAGATAAAGGCCATTTGGATCCTCCGCACGTGACATGCACGCATCAGACCTATCATTTTCCCAGCCGCGTGGAGCAGACCGCCTGACCCTTCGGTTGCCGTCATCCTCTGCCTCCACCAATAGCCACCAACACCTTTCTCTCCAAGTTGCTCCTCTCTCTAGTCCCCTCCTTCTCGTCAACCGCCACGCATGCAAGAGAGAAAATAAAAATAACAATAATATCATAAGTAAATCACAATATCAGACATCTCAAAAATTGACCAGATCATAATCAAAAGCAACCAATGGCAAATTTCGATGTATTTTCATATACTTAAATCCATTGTAATATTCGACTATAAGAACCAAAAACCTAAACATATGTAAATTCATTCGGGATCTCAGAAAGCAATAGAGAACAACAAAACCTTCAGAGGTATTTCATTTTTTTTATTTGCATGCATAGAAAATAAAAAGGCTAAGGCTTAGAGGTTACCATTCGTTGACAATTGGCCTTCCCCGTGCCGTTGTTCCTCCTCGCCGACGACAAGCCTCCTTGGGGCCTAGCATGGTGAGTCAGAAAAGGAACCGGCGTCGAAAATGGGTTGTAAAGAAAGAAAGGGCTATCGGTCTTTTTAGATCTAAGTCAAAAGGGGAGGCTTTCTCGAGAAAGGGTTTTAGATCCATGTTTAAAAGAGAAAATGGGAGTCTTTTGGATTTTTTGGGTTCGTCGACTGCTGGTGAGCGGCGGTCGACACGGCGGATAGACGGCCCGATTTTGGGAATCGCAGCGATAGGGATGAACACTGTGGCGGCCTTCATCCGATGTAAGAGAGAGGGGAGAGCGTTTCGGCTCAGAGAGGGGTATAAAGTTATAAAATTTCTATTTTGGATGAAAAAATGAGTTATATATTCGGGCCCTTTTAAAAATGGTATAACTACATTTTAAATCCCTCTGCCCTTTTTTAATTGCGCCAGAAGGGCTTCCGCATGGGTAAGTCCCCTTCTAGGTCCCTGCGCGTGGGATAATCACGTCCGCAGGCCATTTCGCCTTTTTAAATTCCGTCCCTGGTCCTTGTAACTTCGAACCGGTTTGCAATTATGTCCTTGTTTTTCTTTTAATTTTGTCTCTCTGTTTTATTTCTTCACGATTTGTTCCCTTTCCAGATTTAAATCCCCTTTATCATGCATTTTAATTCCAGCTTTTTTTGTTCATAATTTTTTTTATGTTTGGATCTGTTAATATATGGTTGAGAAGTGTTTATTTTGAATTGTTGTTTTTAATATGTTTTTATGTGATATTTATGATGTGTTTGTGACAATATTTAATATATATGGTCATCTTTTTAAAGGGATATAGTACATAGTTTTTTTAAGATATAACATATAGTTTTTTTAAGATATAACATATAGTTTTTATAAAATATATGAGATATAGTCTTTTTATATATAATATAAGTTTTTTTCATATAATATATATGTTATAATGTTTCTTTAAATATATAGTTTCATAAAGGTTATAATATATATAGTTTTCTTTAAATATATGATATAGTCTTTTAAAAAATATAATATATGTAATTTTACAAAAGTATAAAACATATGCATAATTTCCTTAAAATAATAAGTTTTTTTTAAAATATATAATATAATTTTAATATAATGCGTTTTTAATGTATATGCATGTGTTTGGGCCTTGTTTTATATAGTTTGGGCCCTTGGTTTTGGATTCTAGTTTTGGGCCTAGCCTTAGCGGTTTGGGCCTTAGCTTCTTTGGGCCTAGTCTTAATGGTTTTAGGTTTTTGGGTTTACCATTAGATTAAGTGAATCAGTTTAATTAATTTAGATCGTGTGCTCGTCTTATAGGGGCACGATTCTTAAATTAATTATTGGTTTAGAGTCTTTAGAGCCTTAGTTAGATTAAGGTTTGAATTAATTTAGTGAATTTAAATTTGCTCCTAGCTCATTCGAGTAAATGTTAAATTCATTAAATTAATTGAGCATTTCTTAATTACTTTTAGGTTAAAATTAGCTTCAAAACTTAGATTGACATTAAATTGCAAAGTTAATTATCATAATTTGTTAGGGTTTTAGTCTTTTAGGGCCAATTAACCAACTTAGGGCTAACATTAGATTCATCTAGCTAATGAATATATCACTATTTGAATTTCTAATAACTTGGGCCTTCATAGGATAGGTCTTGGGTTGGATTTTTCCTCTGTGTTTCCCTTTGTGTATTTGTTTGTCATCCTTTAATTGCCATTCATGTGACTTTTAATGTTAATATTGCATGTCAATTAACTTAAATCGTAAAAAAAGGGTATTCATTAATCTCGATATTCGTGTCGTAACAGTCTTGTCTCAATGGATGTTGACTGAATATTTGGATTAATCCTTACCACTCCGGGGTAAATGATAAAAAATGGACAAGATCAGAACCATAAACTAACACGTCAATCAGTCTTATATGATGTCGGTTTAGTCTATGGTCCGGTGTATCATCATCC
Organism: Hibiscus mutabilis; assembly: GCA_019671005.1. NCBI lineage: Eukaryota > Viridiplantae > Streptophyta > Magnoliopsida > Malvales > Malvaceae > Hibiscus > Hibiscus mutabilis. Next base: position 54,772,022 of record CM033718.1, on the reverse strand, counting down.
TTATTAATTAAATGTCTAATTAATTTCAACCCACCAATTCAATAAAGCCCATGCAATTAAGGCCAATTTCTAATTAAGAATGCCAAATTAAAGTTCATTCAAATTTCAAGCAATTTCCATCAGTTTTAAAGGCAACAAATATTGTGGTACCGATATCCGTGCGTGATGGGAGTGCTAATCCTTCCCCGCGCTTAACCAACTCCCGAACCTTTTCACAACAAATCTCTGATTTTCTTTGGTGTCCGGCCTACCTTACCCAAGTGGCCGATGGCGACTCCAAGTTTTTATCGATTTTCAAAAGAAAAAGAGATTTTCAAAATAAATCCCTATTTTTAATAAAAATTTCAAAGAATTGATTTAGAGGGTAAATTCGTAGCATCAAACCTTACGAAACTATCCTTAATTGTATAGTTGTCAAAAAGGGGGTGCTACAATATGATATGATATGGGATGGGATGGGATATAAAGACTAAGAGTCACCCTCTTCATCCTCGTCTCCGTCTTCCTCATCGTTTTCCCCAAGAGCATGGCCACGCCATTCGGTATGAAAAGTGGTAAGAGTCATATCCGTAGAGGTCACACTATGCTCAATGAAATTCACTCTAGCATCCATAGAAGCCAAGCGAGTAGTAATGGAGTCGAATCTAGTATCCATAGCGGCAAAGCGAGTATCCAAGGTAGCAAAGTCCCAATCAAGGTATGCCATGGGAGCATCAAGGGAAGGTTGAGCAACCAGAGCAACTAGAGCAATGAGAACATTCTCAACTGGATCAACGGGAGCACCACCAGGAATATCCGCATTGCGAACCCATTCTCTATTGTAAAAAGTGAACTTAGTTCGCCGGAGAGATCTATCGCCAATAGTATCGGTGAGAGGTATTCCGAGGTCAAGAAAACAATTGATCTCAAGCTTGTGAAAGATGTAAGAGTGCTGCCTTAAGTGAAAGAAGAGATGAGGGTAGTGTGACGGTTGTTGACTATATGGACCAACACACTGAACATGATTTGGGCAAGGTTTGGACATTTTCCCTCTCGAAAACAGTGAAGCCAAAATTCATCCACCATGAGAATAGTGGACCATTTGCCACCAGATGGTCAAAACCACCAAGTGATGAGAAGTTGAAGAAAATGTCATGGGCATCGAGAACGGTTACTGAGCCACCATAGTTTTAAGGAAAAGAGCTTTCATCATCTATACCTATGTCTTCCATCCCCAAAAGATCGGCTATCTTTTTAGAATCAAGAGTAAATTTCTTTCCCATAAGATAGGATTCAAGAGCTATGGTTTTAGTTTTTTCTCGATTTAAAATACATCAGGCATTTGAATAGAAAATACGAACAAGTTTTTTGTAAAGAATGTTAGGTATGTTTAAAAAGTTCATAAACTTTAATTGCCTCATTAAATCAAGATAACAAAAATTAAACTCGTCAAAGCACATATAGGAAAAATTAACAACTCGCTCACGACGGATTTTGTAAGTTTGAAATTGTTTGAAGTACTCCATAGCAGTAGGATAATCCGGTACATTAAAACAATGGATAAAAAGTTGGTTAAGATTGAGTCTAGTACCATTGTTTTTAGGATTAGGATTGGAAGAACTAGCACTCAAATATTTTCTAGATCGCTTTTTGGGAGGCATGGTTAAGGATTTTGGTAAAACTTGCAAAACTCAAACCACAAAAATATATGTATGCAACCACATCAAATTCAATCCAATAACTCAATCCAATGATCAAGGTAGGATAAAAACCTATATTAGTTTAAAACCATATACAAATACAAAGAAAAATTTTGATAACTTTGAAATTGGAAAATAAAATATACGAGTATAATTTTATATTCGAATAAAAAATTTAGTTTTGAAAACGTTTTTGTAAAAGCTTTGAAAACATGGATATATACATCCTAAGTAAACAAAATTTAAACCTAAAAGCTATACAAATATAAAGAAATTCAAAATAGTAAGAAAATAGGTTTTTACCTTGAATATGGATGAATGGATGAGTAAAGAGATGTTGTGCACAAAACTTGATGATCAAAGCTTGAGTTTGATGTTTAGAGTAAAAGCCCCCAAAGATTTTGAAGAAATTTGATGAAAAACCTAGTGGTTTAGATGGTTTTTATAGAGTTTTGTCGTCTAGGGTTTTTAAGGAAAAAGAGATACAATTTGATTTGAAATAGGAAAGCCTATTTAATGGCTCCAGCACACATGGACCGATACACATAAAGTGTGTATTGAAACCATTGTATTTATCTTCGAATCATACTGGTACAGACTCATCTATAGCAAAATATTGCCCCTAATACCCCGTATCGATACAACTACCCTCGTATCGATACCCTGTGACCAAAATTAATAGATTTGGCTACAAATGACCCAAAAATTCGATTTTACTCGAATCAAAATGCATGGTTATGATATGAGAGCAACATGAAAGGGCAAAAATAGATACAAACTCCCCCTAACAACATAAATAGATGCATATAGGAACAAGATCACACAAACATGAAAATCAACCAAATTCAAGCAAATTTAAAGATCAAAACAAGGATCTAAGGTTCAAGAAAAGCTAGTAAGCCCTAACTCTCTCCTAAGATTCCAAAACGCTCTTTATCTAAAGGTTTGGTAAAGATATCTGCTAATTGGTGCAAGGTATCTACATACTCTAGAACAACATTATTTTTCAAGACATGATCTCTAATGAAATGATGTCTTATTTCTATATGCTTGGTTCTAGAATGTTGGATGAGATGCTTAGTGAGATAAATAACACTCGTGTTGTCGTACTTTAAAGGGATGGTATCCACATCAATTCCATAATCTAAGAATTATTGCTTTATCCAAAGGACTTGAGCACAACAACTATCGGACAAAATATATTCTGCCTTGGTGGTATATAGCATTATGTTATTTTGCTTCTTAGAGAACTAAGAGATAAGCATGTTACCTAGGAATTGACAAGTACCGGAGGTACTCTTTCTATCTATCTTACAACCTCTATAATCCGCATCTGAATAAGCATGCAAACTAAATGACGAGTCTCTAGAATACCAAAGACCTAAACAATGGGTGTCCCTAAGGTATCTAAAGATTCTATAATGGCTTGTAAATGTGATTCTCTAGGGCTATCTTGAAATCTAGCACACAAGCAAACACTAAACATTATATCCGGTCTACTTGCGGTAAGATAAAGCAAAGAAAATATCATAGATCTATAAAGTTTAAGATCATCACATTTACCTCCTTCATCTTTGTCAAGATTTTTAGATAAGCTCATTAGAATGGCTTGAGGTTTCACATTCTCCAAGACAAACTTCTTGAGCATATCCTTGATGTACTTTGCTTGATTGATGAAGATGTCATCCTTCCTTTGTTTGATTTGGAGTCCCACAAAGAATGAGAACTCCCCCATCATGCTCATTTCAAATTCACCTTGCGTTAACTTAGAAAAATCTTGGAAAAAAGATTCATTAGTAGAACAAAAAATAATATCATCAAAATATATTTGAATTACTAAAATGTCCTTGTCTTTTATTATTATAAAAAGTGTAGTATCAACCTTCCTTTTGTCAAAACCTTTTCCTATTAGAAAATTTGACAATCTTTCATACCAAGCTTTAGGAGCTTGTTTCAAACCATATAAAGCTTTTGAAATTTAAAAACATGGTTTGGATATTTTGGATCTTCAAAACCGGATGGTTGTTCTACATACACTTCTTTTTATAAAACAATTTATAAAAGCACTTTTAACATCCATTTAAAAAAGGTTGAATTCATGATAACATGCAAATGCAAGCAACATATTAATAGCTTCCATTCTAGCTATAGGTGCATAGGTTCCATCAAAATCAATTCCTTATTCTTGAGTGTAACCTTGAGCAACAAGTCTAGCCTTGTTTCTCACTATGTTACCACTTTCATCTAGTTTATTTCTATAAACCTATTTAGAACCTATAATAGATTTATTACTAGGTTTATCAACTAATGTCCAAACTTGACTCCTTTCAAATTGATTTAACTCTTCTTGCAAAGCCAATATCCAATAATCATCATTTAATGATTCTTTGATATTTTTAGGCTCTATGCATGAGATAAATGCAACATAATTACATGTATTTCTAAGAGAGGATCTAGTGGTTACCCTTTTGGATGGATCAACCAAAATCACACCACCTTTGACATAGTTGAACTCCATTGAGTAGGTGACCTCCATGTCCTCTGGAGACATGTCCTTCAAGGCTTCTAGAGGTGGATCTTGTGGTTCTTTTGGTGGAACTTCTTCTACCTTTGATGATTGTCCTCCACCATCATTGGCAACCAAAATTCCTCAATCATCATCATCATCACAAGTATCCTTCCTCGGAAGAAGGTTATCATCGAAAACAACATGAACTGACACTTCAACCACTAAAGGTTTTTAGTTAAATACACGATAGACTTTAAAAATTGCTTCATCACTTTTTGTATCAAACTTGCCTAAATTGTATTTCTCATTGTTTAAAACAAAATATTTACATCCAAAATGATGAAAATAGTTAATGTTAGGCTTTTTATTTTTGAAAAGCTCATAAGGTATTTTTTAAATTGGCTTAATCATTAATCTATTAAAAATATAGCAAGCCGTATTAGTGGATGTCATCCAAAAACACTTAGGCAAATTGTTTTCACAAAGCATGATTCTAGCCATTTCTTCTAAAGTTCTATTTTTCCTCTCAAAAACCCCATTTTGTTAAGGTGTACGAGGAGCATAAAAATTATGGCTAAATCTATTTGAGTTACAAAACTCTTCAAAACCAAGACTTTAAAATTTGGTTCCATGGTTACTCATAACATGAAAAATAGAGTAACCAGCATCATTTTGGTTTGCTTTTGAAAATGTGATGAATTTTTCTAAAGCCTCATCCTTGGTACTTAAAAAACCCCAAGTAAATATAGAGTAATCATCAACTAAAACAAATGCATATTGTTTTCCACCCAAGCTCATAGTTCTAATAGGTCCAAAGAGATCTAGATGGATCAATTGTAAAATTCTACTTATTGATACATCACTAATGAATTTAACAAAAACTCTTTTATTTTTGCCTTTAGCATATGCATCACAAATTTTGTCAAGAGAAAACTTGATTTTTGGAAAACCTCTTACTAAATCATTTGAAATTAATTTTTCCAAAACACCCATGCTTGCATGTCCTATTTTTCTATGCCACAACCAAGAATCATGCTCATCTTTTGCAACAAAACATGCATTTGAAATATGAATGTCATCTAGATGCACCATTTAAAGATTTCCTATTCGATGACCAATAAGCACAATTTTATTAGATGTAATTTCAATGATTTTTCAACCATTTAAATTAAACATGACATTGAAACCTTTATCACACAATTGAATTATGCTTAAGACCGTTGACATATAAAACATTTTCTATAAGAATAGAAGATTGATTACCTATAGAACCAATTCTTTCAATGTGGTATTTAGAGTTGTCACCGAAATTCACTACTCCTCCATTTTTGGTTTTAGCTCCAAAAATCGACTCTTGTCACCGATCATATGTCTTGAGCATCCACTATCAAGGTACCATGAACTTGCACTTGAAGAGTAGTCCTTGTAGCAATGCTCCCCCTACAAACATAGTATCAAGTCTTGGTTTTTGGTACCCAAACTCTTTTGGGTCCATGATTGTTAGCTCCAAAAATCTTGGTTCCCTAGGGAATCCAAGAAGTAATAGCATCAATGTTGTTAGAAGTAACAAGTTCCTTAGGAACCCAAACACTTCTAAACCTCTTACAATTAGAGGGCCTTTGGAAGCCCCTATGTTTTTAGCCATTAAAGTTTCTTCTCACATGGTTGAGTTTTGGAGGATTTCCTTTTTCAAAACAAGGTGTCCCTAGCTTTTTTAAAGAAACTTTAAGATCACCTACTTTTTTTTGGTGATCATCATGGACTCTTGAAAGTAGCTTATGCAAGTCTTAGTTTTTCTTTTTAAAATCTCTTTATTTTTCTTGCATATCCACAACTTTCCTTTAAAGTTCCATATTGGTTTTGGATAAAGAAACATTTTGGTTTTTCAAAACCAAAATTGTTTCTTGTTTTTCAAAAGTGATTCTTTATACCTCAAAACCAATTTATCATAAGCTTCTTGAAGCTCATCAAGAGTAAAATCAAATGTATATGAATTAGAGGTTACCTTAGAATCCTCCTCTACTGCCATAAGACATAAGTTAGCTATCTCTTACTCCTCCTCATTGGATGAGTCTTCATCGCTCCAAGTAGCTACATGTGCCATGAGCTTCTTCTTCCCGAAGCTCTTTTTTTTAGTTGGGGACAATCGAACTTGATGTGTCTCAGCTTTTTGCACTCATAGAAAATGATTTAGTCATTATCTTCTTCTTTTGGCTTGTTCTTGAAATCTTCTCTTCGTTGGAACTTCCTTCCACGGTTGGATTTCATGAACCTTGTGAATCTCTTGGCTAGCATAGCCATTTCTTTATCTTATTCCTCACTAGAATCTCTCTCTTCTTGTGAAGCTTTGAGAGCAATTCCCTTCTTCTTCTTCTTTATTTCATTCTTCTCCATCTTATTCTCTTCTTTCTTCTTCTCCTATTCTCTTTCTTTCTTCATAATTTCATGAGTGAGAAGAAACCCCAAAAGAGCATCAAGCTTCAAGGTCTTGAGATTTTTGGCTTCGATGATGGTGGTTTTCTTTCAGTCCCATGACTCGGGAAGAGAGTAGATAAGCTTCTGAAAAAGCTTGACTTCTGGAATGACTTCTCCATAGCTTTTAAGCTTGTTGATGATGACAGAGAATCAATTGAATATCTTGGTGATGTCTTTATTCGGTTCTATTTGGAAGTTCCCATAGCTAAGATTTAGGATTCTAATCTTGGTCTCATTCATTTCATTAGTACCCTCGTAAGTAACTTCTAGCTTGTCTCATATCTCCTTCGCACTTGTGCAAGAAGACATCATGGCGAATTCATCCGGTCCAAGAGCACAAAAATAGAATGTACATGACTTTGAAGTTGATTTGCAACTTCTTTCGATCAACATTAGTGTATTCTTGCCTTGTCTTGAGAATGCGCCATTCTCTTTCTTCCATCTTCAAAATGAATCGTCCATCTTCCACTACATCCCAAAGGAGGTAGTCATTGGACTTGATAAAGAGCATCATTCTATTTTCCGAATAGGCATAGTTTACCCCATTGAAATAAGGCAGTTTGGAGATAGATTATGATTCCTCGAAGTGTTGTCCAGAGAAAGAGGTCTTGGCTTGATTTGTTGATTGAATGTACACCTGTAGGATCTACTCAAAATGATGTGAAGCCTTCTAATGAGTGTAGCTCTAATACCAATTATTGGGATAAACAATCAATTGCAAATGACTAAGATGGGTGAATTGGCAATTAAAAATTTTAGTGGAAGCAAAAGAAAAATGACACAAGAAATTTAGAGTGGTTCAACCTTCTCATTAAGGTTTACATCCACTACCTTAGCTATCCACACTAAGGATTTCTCAAATCCATTAGATTTGCTTTTCTTTTGAGGCTCAATGAGATAACCTTACAACTCTCTTAAGGTTTATACCCCAAAACCTTAAGAAAACTCTCAAAGAGAAATTACAATTAGAGCAAACTAAAAAAACATCACAAGGCATAATTTTTGCACAATTTAAGGCTCACTCAACCCCACACACTTGAATAAAAAGATTACAATAAAGATCACTCAAGTGGGTTTACAAGATTTTGACAAATAAAGCTAAAAGATGTTGGATGTGTGCTTGAATGCTTTAGACTTGGTGAATAATTGTTGAAGAAGCTTTGGAGACTTGATTCTATTCCTCGTCGTTGATTTCTAGCCATTTGGGTAAATGTGATATTGATTATAACCGTTGGGCTGCATTTTTCCCGCAATAAATATTGTTTGGCAACACTGGTATTGGTACACGCATAGCCGTATCGGTACCTACCATAAGAAGAAAGAGTCATTGCAACAAAGGTGTACTGGTACGTGAAAAGCTGTATAGGTATGGAGTGAATTTTTACAAAGGGTATCGATACGATCCGTACAGTATCGATACTGATTTTGCTCATTGGAATCGTTGGAAGTTTTGGTTAAAAGACCGTATTGATACGCCCATAGGGGTATTGGTACGAGTAAGCATTTTTCAAAAATTATGGTTCCAATAAAACTGACAAGGTAACGGTCGAATAGTAAATAAAAAGATTCGGAAAATCTTTAACCCTCAAATTGGTACGTTATAGTCGTACTAATACTCAAATGCAATTTGGTTTTCAATTTTAAAGTAGCGTACCGATACGCGCATAGTCATATCGGTACCCTATAGCCATTAAACATAAAATAAATTTTCAGTAGTAAAAATTTGTACCGATACTCCATAGGCCGCATCGGTACTCAGTTACCAAATTTGCTATTTTAAGTACCAAAAAACTTAGAAAAATTTTGGGGTTTGATGTTTTGAATTAGGAAATATTTATGTTCAAATGTCTGTCAATTTAGTGAGTAAATTGAGTACTTTAAAATTTTATTCCTTTTTACAAATTATTCCTTGATATATCAAAATCAAATATAGGTTTAACAGATAATATCAATGTTTTGGTGTTTGTGGTTGTGATCCTTGACCCTAGGCACAAGTTGATTAATGTTGATTGGATTGTGCGAGAAGCTTATGATGAAACAAGAGCCAATCTCTTATGCCTAAAGATTAAAATGATTTTGCAATCTTTGCTTGACTCATATGCTTCCTCGATACCTCAATCAAATACGAATGATACATATTCTTCTACTTTTTCCACTTTCTCCACTTTCACTCAAGGTGGGACTCAAAGTGGGTGTAAGGTTGATCTTCAACAACTCCTAACTTCAAAATATCAAAGAATACGGGTTGTTCATTAATTAGTGCCAACAAAAGTGAGTTGGAGAAGTATTTAGAAGATTCTTGTGAGTCTCATGCTCCAAACTTTGAAATTTTGCAATGGTAGAAAGATCAACGAAAAAAAAAATATCTCATTCTTCATAAGATAGCTAAAGATGTGCTTGTCATACCCATTTCGACCGTAGCTTATGAGTCAGCTTTTAGCATTAGGGTTTGTGTCCTTGATTCTTTTCGTACTCCATTGACTCCAAAAATAGTTGAAGCACTTGTTTGCACTCAAGATTGGTTACGCACCTCTCAATCACCTCTTATAAATAAGGAAAGCTTGTTTGCCTTGGAAATATTGGAGGGAAGTTAGTTAGTTTACTTCTATTGTTTATTCAATACTTAAACATAAAATGCATATTTTAACCTTGTTTTATTTTATTTCATATGTTGTATGCATGAATGATCCAACTTTGGAGCAACTGGATATCAGAATTGATGAAACAAATAATGCTTTGAATGATTTCTAAAGTTTGGACATTGGAACTTTAGGGTACCTAGTGATCTTACTTTTTTATTTTATTTTGAGCCTTTGAGTATTGAACTTTAATGATGATATTAAAACTTTTGTAGTATTTTATTTTGAGTATTTTATTTGATATTAATATTTGGATGATGCCATGATGGTACACTAGTGAACTGCTCATTGCTTAGTGTGTTCAAGTGTAACGTATTATGTGTGTGATGTGTTATGAAAAATGTTAGTTTAGTAAATTACTGAGTGTTTTCTCACTGCTATATTTTTTATGTGCCATTATAAAAGTCTTAATAGGCAAATAGGTGCTCAAACTATACCTTTTTTTCCAGTTAGGTGCATAAACTATTTTTGGGCCAAAAAGGTGCCTAACGTTTTATTCTGTGACCCAATTAAGGTTCTCTGTTAAAGGAAACGTGTCACTTCTAGAAAATTCCAAAATTATATTAAAAATAAATAAAACAAAATAAAAAAATATATCCTGAAATTTTCAAATATTCCCAAAATAGTCCCCAAACCCGACCACTCCCTCCGGCATTGGCCGCGTTGCCGACGAAGAAATAAAGTGCCCTCCCCTCGCCAAACAACCCACACGTTGTTCATCGCCCCTCTTGCCGCCGTTCATCGTGAATAGTTCGAAAGAACCATTCAACAATTTCGGCGATTCGCATGGTGTCGGTCAATTTTGCGACGACGAGGTGGTAGGGGAAATGGCCGTGATAGTTCGGCAATCGATATGGTGGGCGGCGGCGTGCCAATCGGTGGCAGAATAAACTCAAATCGGGATTTAGGTTTTGGGGACTTAGGGATTTTGGAATTTGGGGGCTGTTTTGTGAAATCTAGAAAACTTAGAGAATTTATGAAAATTAAGTAATTTTATTTATTTTTAATATAATTTTGGAATTTTCTAAAGATAACATGTGTCCTTTAACGGTGGAAATTAATGGAAAACCTTAAATGGGTAACGGAATGAAACTTTAGACACCTATTTGACCCGAAAAATAGTTTGGGTACCTAACTGAAAAAAGGCATAGTTTGAGCACCTATTTGACGGTTAAACCATTATAAAATGATCTATGTTTGCTAACAGCTCTGTTTTTTGTGTGGCACTATATGAAACGTTTTATGTTTTGCTCACTGTTTGTCCAGTTCGTTTTTTTACTTATGAAATGTTAGGTTAATTTTTTTCAATTTATTTCTTTTGATTTTAATTATATATATATATATGCATAAAGTCAAAATCCCAAAATTGAACAGAATGGTCAATTTGGCTCTTATTATTTTTTAGAGCAATTTAACCATCAACGTTTTATTTTGAGTCAAAATGACCCCTATGCAGATGAAAACTGTTAGAAATCTAACGGTAAACAGTTTGAAATTACTTGACAGAATGATAAGTCAACACATTTCTCTATATATAACGGTAAACAGTAGAAAAAATATATATTTTATATAGTTTTATAAAATTATTTTTTAACTGATGTAACGTTTTTTCAAGTCAACACATTTCTCTATATGATACCGTCATGTCAGCATGCACTGCCATATAAGTTTGTTACGCCATTTCCAACCATTTACCATTAGTTGACTGACAATTTTCATCCGCCAATGGGCCATTTAGACAAAAATGAAACTTTGATGGTTGAATTACTCTAAAAAAAAGAATAAAAACCAAAGTGATTATTCAGTTAAACGTTGGGGGCATTTTTTTGACTTTGTGTCATATATATTATAGTATTCTGCAACATGAAAATATGTGATTTTTAATCCAAAAATGTGTGTAAAAATTATAAACTTTAAATCTGAATATTTTTGTTAAACTAAGTAATAAATTCAAATTCGGATATCCATATATCTGATTTGAATTTCGTATATCCGATTTTTCGGAGATCCAATTTTTTCGAATCGAATACGAATCACTAATATTAGGGGTGTTCAAAACTACCCGACTCAGTTGACCCGGCCCTACTACCCGACAACCCGAAAGGAAAAAACCCAGTATTTTATTAAAAAAATTACCCGACCCGGGATTTTTTTCGGGTAATTGGTCGGGGTCTAGGCCAAATTGTTTTGGTAAACGGGTACCCGACCTGGCCCGATACTTTTAATATATTTATCTTTTAGTTTTAAATTATATTTTTATTTTAGGTTCCTTAATATTTTTACTTAAAACTAAATTTAAATCTCTAAATTATTTTTATGTTTGTATTAGGTACTTTTAAGTTTTAAAATTTTCAAATATATTTTTATTAATTTTTTAATACAAGATTCAAAAGAAAAAAACAAGATTAATATTTTTAATGTCTTTTTGGTGGTAAACTTTAATATATATATATATATATATATTTAAATATTCTAAAACTAATTTCAAATCACTAATTTTTGTGTTTAGATTATGTATTATGAACTTTTAAATTTTATAGGTTTAATATGTGATTTTTTTCAAAACATTTAAATTTAAAAATAATAAATAATAAAAATATGAATTACCATTACACAATTTTCTGGTTACCCGAGTTTTACGGTACCTGGCTAAAACGGGTCGGGACACGGGCCGACATATACAATACTCAAAAGAACTGGTACCCGAAAACGAGGTATCCGGGTATGAACACCACTAGTTAATATGTCTATCCAAAAATTTCAAATCGAATATTATCTATATCCAAAGATGCACACCCTTAATTGCGGAGGGTTTCGGTTCGTCATTGATCGAGAGTTGAGAGTGGGAGACATGGTCGTGACTCGTGAGAGAGGATGACCAGCCGGTCACCAGAGGAGTGAAGTGTGAGCACCGACGCTGAGTAGTGACGGTAAGAACAAATTTTAACTTTGATATTCTTTTTATGTATACTTCCATTCCAATAAAAGAGGTGGATAATGTGGTACAATTTATTAGTAATGTCAAGCATCATAGTATGTCACTTGATTGAATTTTACCTCTGAAAATTAATTTTTTCTTCTCAATTTATTTTTTAAGTATACTTTTTATGTTTAAAAATAAGAGTGTTTTTTAGTTTTTCTTATTTTCTAATTTAAATGTCAGGAAAGTTAGTTTAATCAAATAAAAGGGATGAAACTGTAGTGTAATATAGGTTTGCACCATATGTATTGGAATGTATTTTAAATTTTTCACAACGACGAGCATCAATAAATTATATCAAGTTAGAACATATTTTTAATCTTATTTTGTTATTGTAATGGTTATACATTTTTTTATTTTAATTTGTAATAGTATTTTTATTTTAATTTTTGTATTTTTTATATAATGTTTTAACTTTTTATATTTCATATTTTTTATTTTTTTTTATTTTTTTAAAGATTAAATAAGCCCTCAAACTTTATCACATATCAATCAAATCCTCGAAAGTTTTTAAAAAATCAATTATATCATTCTGCAACATTAATTTTTTTAATGTAGACTGTCACATTAGCACCGTCACGATCAACGACGGAGTCTGTTAGTCAAAGGGGCTCATTTATTAAATTTTTAGATTTAAGGGTTTAATTAAGTATAAAAAATTACAAGGACTTAATTGATTTTTTTTCAAAAATTTAGAAGGTTTTGCCACCTTAAGCCTAAAAAAATCATGAATAGTAATTATATTTCCTTTTTGTCATCTCATTCTCTTTATTTATATATATATATATAAATACATGTTAAATGTTTACATTTTAATTCAAATATATATATTAACTTTGATAAAAAAATTCTTCATACTATCTTTATTCCTTTACTTTTTATATTCTAATAATTTTTTTTCTATTATACTATCTAAATAAAAATAATTTAATGAGCTCATCTTAAGTTTACTATATAATTGAATTAAATATGAATTTAAAATATTTACATATACTTTAAGTCAAATTTTTATCAAAAGATCTCAAACAGGTTTGGAGTCTCGATTATAGAAAAGTGGAAGTTGAAACGAATAATGCTGAGGTATTTCAGTTTATTGAGGAAATATCCAGGACTCTTTAAGGAAATACTATTGAGGAAGCTGTACAAGTGTAGCGACCTTTTTTTTAAAAAAAAAAATAAAGAAATTTTATCGTGTTAAGGGTATTTGTTTAGAAAAGAAGTCGGCTACTAATTACCCCTAAATTATTAATGAAAATCTTTTGGAAGATTTGGAATTTCTTTTAAAAACTTTAAATTTTCCAAAACGATAAAAATTTGGAGTCGCCACCGGCCACTTGGGTAAGGTAGGCTGGACATCATAAAACCAGAGATTCGTTGCGAAAGGGTCCGGGAGTTGGTTACGTGTGGGGAAGGATTAGCACCCCCATCACGCCCGGAGATCGATACCAGAAAATTTGTTGCTCTTAAAAGGATGAAAGTTATTGAAATTTAAATTGACTTTAATTTGAAGTTCTTAGATAAAAATTAATCTAGATTGCACAGGCCTTATCGAATTGGTGAACTCAAATTAATTCAACATTTAATTAATAAAGTTGACGATATGCCGGACCATAGATTAAACCGACATCGAATAAGCCCGACTGTCGTGTTAATTTATGGTTCGGCCCCCGTACGTCACCTTTATGCATGATGTAAACATTTAAGTATGATGTGATGATTTTGTAAATTTTTGATCTATTTACCTCAGGATGCTAAAGATTAATTCGAATATTTGATCTACATCCTTTAAGCTCGGACTGTTGTGACACAAATATTAGAATTAATAAATACCTCCCTTTTATGATTTAGATTGATTAGCGATGCAATTAAGATTAAAGATTACATGAATGTCAATTGAGGTATGTAAATGTAAACAAAGAAAGGCCCGATTTGATATATATAGCTCAATTATGTATTTAGCCCTAAAAAATAAGATGTCCGGTTTATTGTGACTAAATTGTAATTTAATGCTAAGTTAAACTTAAAATTGATTTTTCCTCTAAAGTAATTAAGAATTGCTCAATTAATTTAATGAATTTAACATTTACCCTAATAAGCCAATGATAAATTTAAATTCACTAAATTAATTCGAACACTAATATAATTAATATTCTAAAAATTAAAACTAATTTGATTAATTCTAGGATCATGCCCCTATAAAACGAGCACATGATTTATTCGAATTAATTTGACTATTTCTAACCTAAGCCCAAAAGCCTAAAACTACTAAAATTAGGCCCAAAGCCAAAAGCCCAAACTATTAAAACCAAACTTAAAAACTTAGGGCTCATAAACTAAAAAGAAAAAGCCCGACAAGCCTAATTTAGAGAACTAGTCCCAATATATATAAGAAAGGCCTAACACAAAAATATAAATAACATATATTATAAGAAATATCTTATAAACTTTATGGGGTAATATATATATATATATATATTATATTTTAAATACATAAATTATATATAAACTTTACAAACCACTTTTATATATATATATATATATATATATATATCACATACTTAAGAAAAACACAAACTATTTTAAAAGAAAGCTATATATACATATATGACAATTTTATTAACATTACATAAAAAATTGCATTTAATGGTAATATATATTTTTTAGATACAAACAATATATTACATACTTAAAAAAACAAATTATATATATTTACAAAAAAATATTATGTACATATATTTAAAGTCACATGTGTATATTATTTATATTCTATGTGTTATATGCCATAAAACCATGTATTATATATATTTATAAGAAAAACATAAAGTCTTATATGGTATATTGTGTTTAAAAAGAAATATTATTTTGTTAATGGGCTCTGTATTATTCAAATTATGCACATAATATGTCATTTAATGTGTATAACTATACCATGGCCACTACATTATACTCCAATATATATGCACAAATATATATAAAAAAAACTAAACACATTTACATTTGGGCTAAAAAAACAAGGGATGAGAATATACCAAGCCCACTGGTTTAGGGCTGATTATACTGGGCCGGATTGCGGGTTTGGTGTGGACGGATCAGGGTGATAACTGGGTCAGAAAGATGACCGGTTTTGCCGGTCACGGAACCGGTTCTACTGGTTGGGGATAAAATAAAAAGGGGTTATAACCCTAGCTTTATCCCCCATCTATTTCTCTTTTAACGCAGTGACAGAGAGAATGAGAGCTCTAGACGATCGGCCACCGTCAAATCACCGTCCATTTGGCATATCACCGCCGTCGACTGAAACCCCTCAGTCCCCTCTTCCTTTCTACCGGTGATGACTCACCAGAAAACAGATCGTTCATCATAAAATTGGCTGAATCTCTTTCGACTTCCTCTCTTGGATCTTCGCCGGCGACCGTTGGATTGTCGTGAAGTCAGAGTATGTTGTTCCTCGCACCAAGACCTAGCTCCTCACCATTGGGATCATTGGTTGGATCCTCCAATCATCGGGAATTGCCGCCGCCGAATGGTATTTCTACCTTCTCTTTCGTTCTCACTCTTTTTTATATTCGAACTTAAAAGCTTAATACGATAATAATGGATTGAATATACATGGATGAACCTTCTTTGTTTGCTTTGATTGTTGGATTTGAAATAAGCAGAGAAAACTTTCAAAGGTTTCCCTTTTTTATTTCTTTCTTGAATCTGGAAAAGCTCTATTACAATTCGATTACACCCTTTTTATTTTCAATCTACGTTTACATTTCCAAGAAAATTTTAATTGATAATACTGTGGCTGATTATATCTATAATTAGGCTCTGTTAACCCTTGAATTTTTTATTGTTTCTGCCCATGCTGGTGGTTGGGAGCCGGTGATAATATCGTGATATTGCCGGCGATGAAGCCACGTGGCCGGGAGACGAATCGGCAACAGCGCGTGAGGCGATTGGTGAATCTGGACGGCCGGTTCCGGTGTCATCTGAACCGTTGGATCAATTCTGATCCAACGGCCAGATTGAGGCAGCTGCAAGAAGAATAGATAATAAGATTTTTAGGGTTTTTTTGTTTATATTGGATATGGGCCAGAAATGGGCTTATAATGTGTTATAATTATTTATGTAAATGGACTGAAATAAAATATTTGGGCTTTCTTTATGTAATCTATTTAAATATATTTAGATTTATATTTTTTAATAAATTGTCAGCCCATATTTGTAATTCTAGCAATACTTTTATAACATATATACATACGCACCACATAATACGTACATACAATTATACGTGCGATATACACTCATAGTTAAGTATCAATGATATTGAAGTAACAATGAATATATATATATATATACATGCACATAATATAAACACATATAATATACTAATAACATATACATATACTACATGCAATTTAAACAACACATATACATTCATGTTTTAAATAGACACACATAATAAGCACACACTTATGATATATTCTTAATACGTATAATAACACATATGAGCCCATTTTATAATCACCTAATAATAAGATAAACATATATAAGCCCATTATTGCAAAATAAGGAAAATATGTTAACCCAAACAAAATAGTGATTACAGCTGCCCCTTTTTGCTTATACTTGTGGAACAATAATAAAGCAAAGACCATAAGCACTAATTTTGTCCTACTTCCCTGTCGGATGATTTGCTCTTCCGAAATGGCAGCGAGCAAATTGAGATAACTTGTTTCCCCGAAACGGCAGAAAACAATTGGGTATCACTGGCATACCTTTCCCGATCGGCATCAAACAAACTAGTTACTGAATGACTCATTCCTCCGAAGCGGCAGCAAACGAATCCAAATATCTTTCGGTCGATTCATTCTTCTGAAGTGGTAACGAATGAATCCGAATAGCTTTGCTTTCCCGAAGCGGCCAAAAGCAAACTTAGTGACGCTGGGAAGTCCTTTTTTAATGGCAGCAAACATAACCCAACGAAGACGACATGTTCTTCCGAAGCGACAGCGAACAAATAGGAGTTCTTCAAATGAGGGTTCTATGAAGGCTTCTGCTCTTTGTGAGCCTGAACAGATAGGCTAACTTCTTCTTCCCTTTTTACGAAAGGTTCCATTATCTTGCTTTTTTCGTCGGGAAGTGGTGTTTTTGAAATCCTTTGCTTGGAAATTCTCTCCAAGTTTCCACTTTGATGTCTGTTTCTCTTCTTAAGAGGTCTCTCATTTATCCTGTGAAAAGAGACGAAGTGCTACGATGATATGAGTTAGCATGCTCCTAACCTAGGAATGTCTAACTAAATATGATGCATGGATAACAATAACTCACCCAGGCACTTCTTCTTCTTGGTCCCTTGATTTCAACTTTCCTTTGCTTTCTTCCTATTTTTCTTGTGACGGCGGTGCTCCATTCGTGACTCGGGTTCACCCTTTATACCCCTTTTGAATTTTTAATTCTTTTGTTCTGAAGTGTCTTTTCAGGTTTTCACTTTTAGACTTGTACTTCCCCAAAGTGCCCTTTTCGGGTTTTCACTTCAGTTTTTTGTTCTTTCTTTTTTTTCTTTCTTCTTTCCTTTTTTTTTCTTTTTCTTTGGGCACCCCTTTGGGTTTTCACCCTTAGCTCCTTTGATTTCAATAATATGTGAGGTACTCATTGTCTTTGTTTTGTAAATATCATCAATTTTACCCCCAATGATCTTTTTTTCTTAACATTGGCAGACTCGCCCTTTATCTTGGAGCAACCTGCACTCAACATGTTAAATCATAGTAATACCGTGAAATCCTTTGCTTTTCGTGATTTATGCCAATTCATCTGCGAGATGATTATAAGACGGTCAACAGGAATAATATTTTATTAATACTTAGAGAAACATTAACAAAATTTTAAAAGTCATGGCAAACATGAGAAAGAAAAGACATGAATGATGTCGACTGTATGAACAATGAGAACCCATCGACCATAGTAGACATTTTATTAGCCATCTTGGGTTACAACTTTTGACGACCTAAGGATTGAAACATCGTTCCCCGACGAAGTCTGCTAGTTGTATGCCAGAATTCACGTATATCTGAATCGTCCTGTTCGAATTTTCAATGTAGATCACCCTTTTGGTTTTAAGACGCCCATTTTTGGGTTTTCGCCCCAAACCTCCTCATTCTTTTTCTCTTTCTTCTTTCTTTTTTTTTCTCTTTTTTCCTTTATTTTTCTTTTTTTCTTCTTTTTTCTTCTCTTTCTTTTTTTTCTTTTTTTCTTTTTCTTCTCTTCTTTTTTTTCTTCTTTCTTTTCTCAGGCATAATACTTTTTCACAGAGTCCGAGTTTACTGGGTTGCCTAACTCTTTCCCATCCTTCTCAGCTAAGATTAATGCTCCTCCGGAGAAGGCCTTGTTTACAACATAAGGTCCTTCCCAATTAGGCATCCACTTCCCTCGGAAGTTCTTTTGGTTAAGTAAGATCTTTTTAAGCACCAGATCCCCCTCTTGAAACTCTCTGGGGTGAACATTTTTGTTATAGGCCAGCATCATCCTTTTCTGATACATTTGGCTATGACAGATAGCCTTCAACCTTTTCTCTTCAATGAGGTTCAATTGATCAATTCTGGCTTGTATCCATTCAACCTCTTCCAACTTCACTTCATTCAAAATTCAGAGCGACGAAATCTCCACCTTGATGGGTAATACCGCCTTCGTGCCATATACCAAAGATTATGGCGTTGCCCCGGTGGAGGTCCTCACAGAGGTCCGATAAGCAAATAGGGAAAAAGGTAGCTTTTCATGCCAATCCTTGTAATTTTCTGTGGTTTTTGCTATGATCTTCTTTATATTCTTATTTGCCGCCTCTACTGCTCCGTTCATCTTGGGGCGATAAATAGTATAATTGTGATGTACAATTTTGAACTATTCACACACCTCAGTCATCATTTTGTTATTCAAGTTGGAAGCATTATCGGTGATGATCTTTTCGGGCAAGCCATAGCGACATATAATTTCTTTCTTGAGGAACTTGCAAACTTTCGCTCTTATGATGTTGACGTATGAAGCGGCTTCTACCCATTTGGTGAAGTAATAGATGGCCACTAGAATGAAGTGATGCCTATTAGAAGCTTTCGGGTGTATCTGATCAATGACGTCTATTCCACAGGCAGCGAAAGGCCAAGGTGAGTTCATGACGTGAAGTGGTACTAGCAGGGAATGTATCTTATCGGCGTAGATTTGGCATTTATGGCACTTCTTTGCATAATTGATGCAATCTCCTTCCATTTTTGACCAGAAGTAGCCGCATCTCATGTTTTTTCTAGCCATCGAGAAGCCGCTAGCGTGGGTTCCGCACAAACCTCCATAGACCTTTACTAGAACAGTTTCAGCCTCCGGGCATTGACACACCTCAATAGTATCTGATCTTTGCTTTTTTTATACAAAACCTTTCCATCAAGGACGTTCACTGATGCCAACCTTCTGATAGCTCTTTTTTCGTTATCGTTGGCGTCTTTTGGGTAAGTTTGGTACTTGATATACTGAAGGATGTCATAATACCATGGATTACCGTCTTTTTCCTCTTCCAAACTGTAGCAGTGGGTCAGTACCTCAAAAGTTTGCATCTTGATAGGCTTCATCTCAGCTGTCCCATTTACTTTGAACACAGCGGCCAAAGTAGCTAGAGCATCGGCCATTTGGTTATCCTCCCTTGGCAAGTAAGTGAAACTAATTTCTACAAAATTTCTGACTAAATCTTGGATTAAATCGTAATACTTAATCAGCTTCGAATCTCTGGTCTCTCACTCTTTTCGAAGTTGGTAGACTACCAAAGAGGAATCTCCAAAAACCTGGAGCATCTTGATCTTCTTCTCAATGGCTACTCGAAGTCTCATGACACAGGCTTCATACTCGGCTATATTGTTGGTGTAGAAGAATTCCAGCCTACTGGTGAAAGGGTAGTGGTATTCCTCAAGGGAAATTAATACCGCCCATATTCCATGGCCTAGGGCATTCGACGCCCCGTCGAAATAGAGCCTACAACCCTCTTTCTCGGCAATAGATTTCCCTTTAGTTACACCACAGATCAAGTCTTCATCTGGAAAATGGAAATCCAACGGTTCATAGTCATCCGAGGCGCGACTTGCCAGAAGATCTGCCATGACACTTTCTTTTACCGCTTTCTGGTTTATGTAAACAATGTCAAACTCTGACAAGAGCATTTGCCAACGGTCCATCTTCCCGGTCAATGCTGGTGCTTCCATTAGAAATTTTAGCGGATCCATTCAGGAAATTAGACAGGTGGTATGATACAACATGTATTCCCGGTCAATTCTCGACTCTCGCTTTCTCCTCCCTGAATCAGAGCTCCATCCCTTCGCCTGATCCACCTTCCACAGCTCTCTTGCTTTTGTTTAGCCTCTTGAGTCGCTGAATTTCTTCCTTTTCTAACTTGAGCTCGAGTTTCAATTCATCCTTTCTCTTTTGCAGACCTTTAACCATTCTTTCAAACTGTATCTTTTCCAACTCAAAGTTGAATTTTTCCTGGCGAGCTCTCTCCTCGAGTTTGAGATACCTTTCTTGCTCCTCTTCAAGTTATTTTCTCATCAACTCGGCTTCGGTAGGAAGTGTGGCTAAACTCTCTTCCATTGTCCCTTTTCTATCGGGATTCAATTGGGGAATATTGTCATTGACGCGGCTGAATCTCTATGCCTCGTACTCGGGGGTGGTCATAGGGGACGCACTCATGACTTTAACCCGTCTCACGCTGTTCCAAGCTGAAAAAACATCATACACCACTGCCTTGTAGCCCTTTTCCTTCTCATAATTCATATTGAACTCATTCAAGCCCTTGGTAACCGGAACAAATTGTTTCGAGCCATACTATCTCAAAACCATGAGAGGAGCATAAGCAGTGTGCCCTCAAAGTCCAAGTAATGGCACCCAAGAGTGTATCCCGCACCTGTAGAGGATACTCCTTGCAGAAAGCCACGGAGCCCTCCAAACTATATCTTCCTCCTTCAGGTTGCTAAGAACGTCCACCTAAACTTCCTCAGATCTTCTGGTGGGCCAGTCTTCCTTTCGCAGAAATTCTTCTAAAGGTAAGAAACTGCCATTGTAGACAGGCTTTGAGAAATTAGCATTTGACCACAAGTGACTGTAGAACTAGACTGTCAAAAGCTGTGAGCAACCATGAAAACGACCCCCACCATGCTCCCAGCAAAACCTTAGAGATCGAAAAGTTTTGCCTAAAATCACGGGCACCAGATTGGTTCCACCACTCAAACGGTCAAACAGGTCTAACACTGCCGGATCGATTAGCCCTCGTGCCCGGGGAAAGAGCACTAACCCATAAATTAACAACGCGAAGAGATCCCGCTGAACTCGGCCTACCAGATGTATAGAAGCCAGGGCTAGAATCTCATCCCATCTGAGATACTCCTTACCATTCCAAGTAATGACCTGATGCTCGACCCAGGATTCCAACATGTCCGAGAATCTCTTGAGCTTGCCCCGGAAGGCTTTGTTCTTACTAGGCTTCGAGTATACCCGAGTCTCGTCAATCTTCTCATAGTTTAAAAGATCTTGATATTCTTCAATCGTAGGAGTTAAGTTGAAGTTACCAATCGTGAAACAATTGTAGGTAGGATTCTAGAACCTCACCAAGGCTTGCAGCAGTGCCTGATCCACCGGAACATCTAACAAATATGCAATATCACTATATTCCCTTCTGAAAATGCACCTTGTTTCCAAGTCCCAACTATCCCACACTGTCTTCAGCTTGGAAGTGTCATTGTATTCTATATTCATGAATGACTCTGCTGCCAATGTTGACCTAAACCCGCCAGGAATACTGTCTCCCTCATACAGCTGTTCCCTTTCGGACCATATCTGTACATCAAAGTTCTTTTCATCATTGTTACGAACTAGGTCTCCAATCAATCTAACCTTTAACTTCAGACCATTTCCAACTCAATGTGCTCTTTATGATATGATGATAATATGGAAAACAAAAGAACAACAATGAAAAGAAAACAAAGAAAAGAGTTAGTCGTGAAATAGAAACATGAAAGCAAGAAAAGATAATCACAAACAGTTTACACAAAAAAGGAAAGATACCTAATCACATGAATTCTAGTTCGCTAAGGTTATCCGTATGGCTCTAATAGGGGTGGTTTTCTTAAATTCTCACACATGAGTTAGGTTTTAATTAAAGGTTTCCGGACCTATCTTATTGCCTACTAAGGAAATAAGAACCCAATTTTGGCTCATTATAAGCTTGCGAATTGGTTTCGATTCGAGGGAAAGCACGACCTGATGACGTGAAGGGCTGCTTAAGTGTCAAAAGGCATGGATTTTGGAAGTGAATTACCGATCCGTGGAGGGCTACTCACATGGGTATGTGGCGTTTCACTCCCACTTAAGGGAAGAAGCTCGGGTATAGAGCTTAATGATATGATACGACACATGTCGGTGACTACTTAGAAATTAAATGAAGAATTAATTTGAGGATCACCAATTATCAGAGCCCGTAAAACCTCAGATCACATTTTCAAAGAAGAATCTTTTGGGTTAAAATCAATTAAAGTCCCAATAACTTTCATTATTTAAAAGCAACATTTTTTCTTTTGGCCTAACTCTTTTTTTTCTTTTTTTTAAAAAAACGTCCCCAGCGGAGTCACCAAGCTGTAGCGACCTTTTTTTTCCTTCCTTTTTTAAAAAAATAAGAAATTTTGCCATGTTAAGGGCATTTGTTTAGAAAAGAAGTCGGCTACTAATTACCCCCTAAATTATTAATGAAAATCTTTGGAAGATTTGGAATTTCTTTTGAAAACTTTAAAATTTCCAAAACGATGAAAACTTGGAGTCGCCACCAGCCACTTGGGTAAGGTAGGCCGGACATCATAAAAGCAGAGATTCGTTGCGAAAAGGTCTGGGAGTTGGTTACGTGTGGGGAAGGATTAGCACCCCCATCACGCCCGGAGATCGGTACCAGAAAATTTGTTGCTCTTAAAAGGATGAAAGTTATTGAATTCAAATTGAGTTTAATTTGATGTTCTGAGATAAAAATTAACCTAGATTGCACAGGCCTTATCGAATTGGTGGACTCAAATTAATTAAACATTTAATTAATAAAGTTGACGATATGTCGGACCATAGATTAAACCTACATCGAATAAGCCCGACTACCGTGTTAATTTATGGTTTGGCCCCCGTACGTCACCTTTATGCATGATGCAAACATTTAAGTATGATGTGATAATTTTGTAAATTTTTTATCTATTTACCTCGGGATGGTAAAGATTAATTCGAATATTTGGTCTACATCCTTTAAGCTCGGACTGTTGTGACACAAATATTAGAATTAATAAATACCTCCCATTTTATGATTTAGATTGATTAGCGATGCAATTAAGATTAAAGATTACATGAATGTCAATTGAGGTATGTCAATCAAGGGCATAAATGTAAACAAAGAAAGGCCCAATTTGATATATATAGCTCAATTATGTATTTAGCCCTAAAAAATAAGAAGCCCAACTTATGGTG
Organism: Hibiscus mutabilis; assembly: GCA_019671005.1. NCBI lineage: Eukaryota > Viridiplantae > Streptophyta > Magnoliopsida > Malvales > Malvaceae > Hibiscus > Hibiscus mutabilis. The sequence continues at coordinate 54,748,232 of CM033718.1, read as the reverse complement.
ACTAAATTGTAATTTAATGCTAAGTTAAACTTAAAATTGATTTTTCCTCTAAAGTAATTAAGAATTGCTGAATTAATTTAATGAATTTAACATTTACCCCAATAAGCCAATGATAAATTTAAATTCACTAAATTAATCCGAACACTAATCTAATTAATATTCTAAAAACTAAGACTAATTTGATTAATTCTAGGATCATGACCCTATAAAATGAGCACACGATTTATTCAAATTAATTTGGTTATTTCTAACCAAAGCCCAAAATCCTAAAACTACTAAAATTAGGCCCAAAGCCAAAAGCCCAAACTATTAAAACCAAACCTAAAAACTTAGGGCCCATAAACTAAAAAGAAAAAGGCCAACAAGCCTAATTTAGAGAACAAATCTCAATATATATAAGAAAGGCCTAACACAAGAATATAAATAACATATATTATAAGAAAATATCTTATAAACTTTATGGGGTAATATATATATATATATATATTTTAAATACATAAATTATATATAAACTTTACAAACCACTTATATATATATATATCACATACTTAAGAAAAACACAAACTATTTTAAAAGAAAGCTATATATACATATATGACAATTTTATTAACATTACATAAAAATTTACATTTAATGGTAATATATATATTTTTAGATACAAACAATATATTACATACTTAAAAAAACAAATTATATATATATATACAAAAAAATCTTATATACATATATTTAAAGTCACATGTATATATTATTTATATTCTATGTGTTATATGTCATAAAACCATGTATTATATATATATTTATAAGAAAAACATAAAGTCTTATATGATATATTGTGTTTAAAAAGAAATATTATTTTGTTAATGGGCTCCGTATTATTCAAATTATGCACATAATATGTCATTTAATATGTGTATTATACCATGGCCATTACATCATACTCTAATATATATATATAACTAAACACATTTACATTTGGGCTAAAAAAAACAAAGGATGAGAATATACCAAGCCCACTGGTTTAGGGGCTGATTATACTGGGCCGGATTGCGGGTTTGGTGCGGACCGGGTCAGGCTAATAACTAGGTCAGAAAGATGACCGATTTTTCCGGTCACGGAACTAATTCTACCGATTGGGGATAAAGCAAAAGGGGTTATAACCCTAGCTTTATTCCCCCTCCGCCCCTTTCTATTTCTCTTTTAACGCGGCGACAGAGAGAAGGCCCTCGGTCCCCTCTTCCTTTATACCGGTGATGACTCACCAGAAAACAGACCGTTCGTCGCGAAATCGACCGAATCTCCTTTGGCTTCCTCTATTGGATCTCCGTCGGCGACCGTTGGATCGTCGTGAAGTCAGAGTATGTTGCTCCTCACACCAAGACCTAGCTCCTCACTGTTGGGATCGTTGGTTGAAGCCTCCGATCGTCAGGAATCACCGCCGCCGAACGACATTTCTACCTTCTCTTTCGTTCTCACTCTTTTTTGTATTCGAACTTAAAAGCTTAATACGATAATAATGGATTGAATATACATGGATGAACCTTCTTTGTTTGCTTTGATTGTTGGATTCGAAATAAGCAAAGGAAACTTTCAAAGGTTTCCCTTTTTTATTTCTTTCTTGAATTTGGAAAAGCTCCATTACAATCCGATTACACCCTTTTATTTTCAATATATGTTTACATTTCCAGGAAAACTTTAATTGATAATACTGTGGATGATTATATCTATAATTAGGCTCTGTTAACCCTTGAATTTTTTATTGTTTCTGCCCATGCTGGTGGTTGGGAGCCGGTGATAATATCGCGAGATTGCCGGTGATGAAGCCACGTGGCCGGGAGACAAATCAGCATCAGCGCGTGGAAGATGAAATGACCGCGCGTGGGCTTCACGCGTGCATGGAAGGCAGCGCATCGGCGCGTGGGGCGATTAGTGAATCTGGATGATCGGTTCTGGTGTAATCTAAACCGTTGGATCAAATCTAATCCAACAGCCAGATTGAGGCAGCTAGAAGAAGAAAGGATAATAAGATTTTTAGGGTTTTTTTGTTTATATTGGATATGGGCCAGAAATAGGCTTATAATGTGTTATAATTATTTATGTAAATGGACTGAAATAAAACATTTGAGCTTTCTTTATTTAATTTGTTTATATATATTTAGATTTATATTTGTTTTTCTTTTTTAATTAATTGTTAGCCCATATTAGTAATTCTAGCAATACTTTTATAACATATATACATACGCACCACATAATACGTACATACAATTATACATGCGATATACACTCATAGTTAAGTATCAATGATATTGAAGTAACAATGAATATATATATATATATATATACATGCACATAATATAAACACATATAATAAACTAATAACATATACATATACTACATGCAATTTAAACAACACATATACATTCATGTTTTAAATAGACACACATAATAAACACACACTTATGATATATACTTAATATGTATAATAGCACATATGAGCCCATTTTATAATCACCTAATAATAAGATAAACATATATAAGCCCATTATTGCAAAATAAGGAAAATATGTTAATCCCAGACAAAATTAGTGATTACAGCAAGACTTACTTTATCATGATTGGAGGTATATCCTCGACCTATTGGAAGATTTCGGAACATGACTACATATATTTTGGTAGTTGTTAGTCGAAATAAACCAATCGGGGAGATGTTTATGATTTTTCTCCAAATTTTATAAAGAAGTTTTCAAGTTGAACTCTAAGTTTATTCTGAGTTTTTATTTTAATTTTTAAGAAAATACTAGCCGCTAGGTTTTCTCCCATCTTAGTTGCTTGCCTCATTTTTCTTATTTTATTTTGGTCATCGACGGCGTACTAGTTATAGTGTTGATCATTGATTGTCGGTGTTTTATCTTCTCCATAGTTTTTTATTTCTTGATTTGATTTTTATTTCTTTTAATTTGTTTTCTTTTTCAATAAAATTCTATGTTTTGGTTATTTCCTTTTTGCAGATCTTGTAGCGCTTATTTTTTCTCTATCTTTTTAGCACGTCTTTTCTCTGTCTTTATGGCAAATCTTTGTCTTATGACAAGTCTTTGTCTTATGACACGTTTTTACGTCTTATTGCGCTTATTCCTCACGTCGTTTGTTTCTAATTTGGGTTTGTCGATGGTCATAGATAGTTTTATCCCCTTTTGTGGTTGTTTGTCGATGTAATCAAAAGTGGAGCAGATCGACACCTTTGGAACCGACGCGAAAGGTATTTTGTAGTTTTCTAGTGGGGATTTTATCTAGTTTATGTTTTGACAACTCCTAAGGGACCCTTCCTACAATGAACTTCAGAGATTTGTTGTGGTACAAAGAGGAAGTGTCTAATCTGACTGGAGCAGCCATTTAGTTTTCTTTTTGATTTTTTTCGTTTTTTTAATGTTGTGAAACCTTTGAAAAGTTATGTTCTTGTTTTTTTTTTGTTTATTAATAAAGCTGTATGATTTCAAGTTAAAAACGTTTATTCTAAGTTTTTGTACGAGCAAACAAATATAATATAAAGACCAAAATAACTTTTTATATGATAAAGAATAAAATAAACTTTTAAGTTTAAAGGAACATATCACATACACTGGCGGTGGAAACAAAAAGTTTCCACAAGCACCTTAGTTTTAGAGTTTAGAGACTCAATTTAGGGTTTAAGGTTTGAGGTTTAAGTGTATGGGTTTAGAATTTAAGGTTTTGTTTTTAGAGTAATATGGTTAGGATTTAAGTTTTAACCTATAAACCCTAAATTTTAACTCTAAACCTTAAATTCTAACCATACCCCCTAAATTCTAACTCTAACCATACCCTCTAAATTCAAAGCCCTTCCACTAAAATCATTAAACACTATACTCTAAACAAAATCTTTAAACACTAAAACTAAAATACTTATGGAAACAAAGTTTTCATGTGCGTGAAATAATTACCCTAAGTATAATATAAATACTTCTAATATATTTTAACATGTCGTCTCTTAGCCTTTTCCTTATTCTCTCTCCCTCTCCCTCTCTCCCTCCCTCCCTCTCCCTCTCCCCCAATCCATATCCTTCTCTCTCTCCCTTTCTCTCTCCCTTACTCTTTCTCTCTCCCCTATCTCCCACTCCCTACCCCTCTCTCCCCCTCTCTCTCCCCCTCCATCTTCCTCTCCCTTTCTCCATCTCCCTCTCTTTCCCCCTCTTTATCTTCCTCTCTCTCTCTCCCTCTTCATTTCCCCCTCTTTATCTCCCTCTCCTCATCTCCCTTTCTCTCTTTCTCTTCATCTCCATCTCACTTTCTCTCATCATCTCTCATTTTTCTCTCCCTCTCTCCCTCTCCCACTTCCTCTCTCATATTCTCTCTCTCTCCCTCTTCTTCTCTCTCTCCTCCTCGTCTCTCTCCCTCTCCCATCTCTCCCTTTTTCTCTCCCCCTCTCCCTCTTTCTCTCTCCTCCTCCCCATTCCTCTCTCATATTCTCTTTCTTTCTCTCTCCTCTCTCTCTCTCTCCTCTCTCTCTCTCTCTCTCTCTCTCTCTCTCTCTCTTCTCTCTCTCTCTCTCTCTCTCTCTCTCTCTCTCTCTCTCTCTCTCTCTCTCTCTCTCTCTCTCTCTCTCTCTCTCTCTCTCTCTCTCTCTCTCTCTCTCTCTCTCTCTCTCTCTCTCTCTCTCTCTCTCTCTCTCTCTCTCTCTCTCTCTCTCTCTCTCTCTCTCTCTCTCTCTCTCTCTCTCTCTCTCTCTCTCTCTCTCTCTCTCTCTCTCTTTCTCTCTCTCTCTCTCTCTCTCTCTCTCTCTCTCTCTCTCTCTCTCTCTCTCTCTCTCTCTCTCTCTCTCTCTCTCTCTCTTCTCTCTCTCTCTCTCTCTCTCTCTCTCTCTCTCTCTCTCTCTCCCCTCTCTCTCTCTCTCTTCTTTCCCCCTCTCTCTCTCTCTCTCTCTCTCTCTCTTTCTTTATCTCTCTACCTTTCTCTCTCTTTATCTCTCTCACTCTTTCCTCCTCTCTATCTCCCCTTCTCCATCTTCTTTCTCTCTCTCTTCCTCTCCTTCTCTCTCATTCTCTCTTTCTCTGCTCTCCTTCTCTCTCTCACTCTCTCTCTCTCCCTTCATCTCCCTCTCTTTCTCGCTCTATCTCCCTTCATCTCCCACTCTCCCATCTCTCTTTCCTCCCTCTCTCTCCTCATCTTTTTCTCTCTCTCCCACTCTATCTCATTCTCTCTCCCTCTCTCCATCTCCTTCTCTCCCCCATCTCCCTCTCTCCCCCTTTTTATGTCTCTCTCTCCTTCTCTCTGCTCTCTCTCTCTCTCTCTCTCCCTCTCTCTCTCTCTTCTCTCTCTCTCTCTCTCTCTCTCTCTCCCTCTCTTTCTCCCTCTCTCCCTCTCAATCCCCCTCTCTCCCCTCCTCATCTCTCTCTTGCTCCCTCTCTTTCCCCCTCTTCATCCCTCTTTTTCCCATCCCTCTGTTTCTCTTGCTCCTTCTCTTTCCCCCTCTCCCTCCTCTCTCTCTCTCAAATTTGTCTTCGAATTAAAAATGTTAGAATTCTTGATAATATTTTCGGTTAGATTTTTTGAGTTTTTATTCAAGAATTGATATTTATTTTGTAAGTTTCGATATTTTGTCCCAAACTAAAAAATTATCAAAAAAATTAAGTATTAAAACTTGCAAAAAAAACTAAAAGACCAACCAAAAATATTATTAAAAAGTCTAATATTTTATTTTTAAAGTAAATTTAAAAATTTATCATTTTTTAGCAGCACCTTAAATATGTCGCCACCCATAACTTCCCTACATTTTTGTATTAGATTTCCTACTTTTTCATTTGTCTCTACGTCACATGGATGTTCCAAGTCATGCGCTACAAAAAAAAATACTACCTCTGTCCCACAAAATATGTTCATTATTGATTTTTTTAAGTCAATTTTTTTAAACTTTGACTATTTATTACTTTAAATATATTATTGGTAAAAATATAAAAAAATATGTTTTAAAAACCTTATATCAAGTAGTTTAAAAATATATATTTTATAAAATTTAATTAATTTAAATATTTAAAATAATTGCGGTCAAAATTAAAAAAAATAATTTTTTAAAAGTCAAAACTAGACAAAATTCGTGGGCAGACGGAGTACTTATTATAACATATACGTAGGGGTTCTGGTTTTCTTTTTTCTAAAAACAAATAGACTTGCATTGATTCTTCTTGCTCTCTCAAGCAAGCACAGCTCATAAATCTATCATTGATATTTGGTCCTCATCATTATCATTGCCATCATGAAACTCGCTACCGACCATCCCGCAACTCTTGTCTGATTCTTGAAGAATGCACCTCATTTCCGGATATCTTAGTTTTTTTTAATATTTTTTTTGTCTTTTTTCTCCTTTGCTTCTTAGATTTGATCATTTCTAGATCTTTTTTGGGAGTTTCTTTTGATTTTGGACTCTGGGTTCTCTGAAAGTAAGTTAAAACTGTTCTACTAGTTTTCTTATTCTTTTTTATGTATGAATATTATCTGTTTGGTTATCAAGAAATGAAGAGAAACATGGTCGAGAAAGTTTTCATAGTTAGTAATTTTGATCATCCGTAACGAATTTTGCGTCTTGAAGATATGGAGACTTGGACTGAATCAATTAGTTGCCGTATTTGGACACTTGAGTGTGAATGGATGTAACAAAAATATTAAGCTAATCTGGTGTCTTAAATACGTTTCATTAGATTTGCTAAATTGGGTTGTAGATTCCTTTTCTTATTATGTTTACTAGAATTTTTCTCAGTAACCAAACAGAGAAAAATGGAAAAAGAAAAGTCAACAGAACGACAGAACCGAACGCACCTAAAATTGCTGTTTTTGACTAAATTCAGCTAATACTCAAGTCATTAAGTCAATATCTTTTATAGAATTCAGTTTATACTCGGTACCAGATTCTTTAATGATTACGTTTCTAACTCTAATTTGATTGCTCATTCTAGATGTGGCCGTAATTTGCAGAAAACTTCGAAGAATCCCTCTTTTTCTCTGGTTGAATTGTTGGTATTTTGAGGCTGCTGGAGAAAATGGGCAAGAAAATGAACCCCTTGTTCATCTTCCTGCTGGTGGCGGTTATTTTCCCATTCGTCATTGCTGAACCAGTTCAAGATAAACAAGCTTTGCTAGATTTCCTTCAACACATTCATCATTCAAGATCTCTCAACTGGAGCAGGGAAACTTCTGTATGCAGCAATTGGATAGGGGTGACATGCAACCGTGACCGATCTAGAGTTATAGCCCTGCGTTTGCCTGGGGTTGGACTTCGTGGCCCTATTCCGGCTAACACTCTCAGTCGTTTATCAGCTGTCGAGATTATCAGTCTTCGGTCCAATGGAATTTCGGGTTCATTCCCTTCTGATTTTGCTCAACTCAAGAATTTGACCACCCTTTATCTTCGTTTCAATAAGTTCTCTGGCACATTGCCTGATTTTTCGGTTTGGAGTAATCTTACGATCGTTGATCTTTCGAACAATGGCTTCAATGGAAACATTCCTCCTTCAGTTTCAAAGTTGACTCACCTCACTATTCTGAATCTTTCGAATAACTCACTTTCAGGCGATATTCCTGATATTAATATCCCTAGTTTGCAACAGTTTGATCTAGCCAACAACAATCTTACAGGGATTGTTCCCAAGTCCCTCGAAAGATTTCCAAGTTGGGCATTTTCTGGTAATAATCTTTCATCTGAGAACTCCCTTCCTCCTCCTGCTCTTCCAAGCCAGCCACCTAATGCTCATCAGCCTTCAAAGAAAGCCAAAAAACTAGGTGAACCTTCACTCTTGGGGATCATAATTGGCGGTTCCGTGCTGCTGTTCGTGCTAGTTGCCCTTGTGATGATCCGTAGGCACTCAATCAAGCGAAAGGAACAAGAATTTCCCACACAATCTCACAAAAAAGAGGTCTCTTTGAAGAAAAAGGCTTCGGAGAATCATGATAAGAACAACAGACTTGTCTTCTTCGACGGTTGTAATCTAGCATTCGACTTGGAGGACCTGCTGAGAGCATCTGCAGAGGTGCTTGGGAAGGGTACATTCGGAGTAACATACAAAGCAGCCTTAGAGGATGTTACAACAGTTGCAGTGAAGAGGTTGAAGGAGGTAACTTCCGGAAAACGGGAGTTTGAGCAACATATGGAGTCACTCGGGTGTATCAAGCACGAGAATGTGTCCGGGCTTAGGGCACATTATTATTCGAAGGATGAGAAGCTCGTGGTTCATGATTACTACCACCAAGGAAGCGTCTCTGCTCTGCTACATGGTGAGTTGATATACTTGAATCATTATACACGGGGAGATTGTATACTTGATGCATTTGTAATATTTCAGGTAAAAGAGGTGAAGGCCGAAGACCTCTGGACTGGGAAACTAGGCTTCGAATCGCCACTGGTGCTGCGAAAGGCATTTCTTATATCCACGCACAAAACAATGGAAAACTTGTCCATGGAAACATCAAAGCTTCCAACGTTTTCCTCAACTCTGAAGGGTATGGTTGCGTGTCGGATATTGGTTTGGCAGCAGTTATGAGTCCAATGCCTCTACCTGCAATGCGAGCAGCGGGTTATCATGCACCAGAAGTAACAGACACTAGGAAAGCAACTCAAGCATCTGATGTATACAGTTATGGTGTCTTGTTACTCGAGCTCTTAACTGGAAAATCACCAATACATGCCACTGGGGGAGAGGAGATTGTTCACCTGGTGAGGTGGGTGCATTCTGTAGTTAGAGAAGAGTGGACTGCAGAAGTTTTCGACGTAGAACTTCTGCAATATCCAAACATCGAGGAGGAAATGGTGGAGATGCTACAAATTGGAATGAGTTGTGTCGTGAGAATTCCGGAGCAGAGACCGAAAATGTCAATCTTAGTGAAAATGATGGAGGGAATTCGACGAGCAAACACGGGGAACCAACCATCATCTGAAACTATACCAGAAACCTCAACTTCAACCCAGATCAGACATGCAGCCAAAATCGTTCAATCTTCAGCCGTTTCAACATGAGATTCGTTTGTTTTATGAATCAGTTCTAAAAAATGTTAGAATTCCCTAGGCCAAAAGGCATTTGATAAATCAAGTTGTTTATGTATCCTATAGTTCCATGATAAAATATGGTAACAAGATTAGTTTAGGTTTAGCTACCCTGACATAGGTATGATGATCACCATTGTATCATTCAAACGGTCAAATTAATGGTAGCATATGATAAATCCTTTTTAATATTAATACAAACACTGGCAGTACAATTTTTTATCTGTTCCATACAAAATATCAGGTCAAAACAATGGCACATGATTCAGAACATAAACTCCGATTGCAGAAAACAATGTACTCCATTAAAGTTGCACACAATAGACATCTTCTACCAAATGTAGAGATATCACATCCCATAATCCAAGTGAAGCAAAAGCTGAAAGAATATTCTACAACATCACTTTTTTAAAATATGAATTACAAACAGTAATATTACATTTATCTGTAAGATAATAAGGTACATGTGTTCTTTTGGGAGTGGCTCCAGGATAAGCAGAACCTCACACATAAACCAATGAATCATACATTTTTACATTTTGGAGTGCATTTCACCACAAGTTCTAACTCAAGGAAAATACATGTTTGCAACTCAGTTATTTCTTCACAATTTTTGTTCTAACACCCCCTGAAATTTGCGGAAATAATCCTAGTTTTCAGTAACAAATAAAACACATGTAAGAACATTTGTAAAGTGCATAGTGTCACGTACCTTCAACTCCCTCAAACTCAACTTCTTTAACATCATCAGCTGAAGCATTGTATTCAAACCTAACAAAAGAAGAAGACAAAAGATAAATAAAAAAGGATCTATACATGCAAAGATTGAGTGTACTGAAACCAACAGCCTCAAATGTTAAATAGCTCAAGGAGAAGTTAACCGGAAGAAAACAAAATCTTCTTCTTAGCAACTAAACTAACATAAATATTCTCCAATGAGAAACCTGATGTTGCAGAGATTTAGGTAAAGACTTAGAAATGCCTCTACAAAACCATAAATGTAGCAGACATCTAAGGCTTTCTATAAAAGCTCTAAGAATAAACTTATACATCGCAGGCTTTTCCATGTGCCACTTAGTATCTAATGCAGATATGCTTTGGCAATCTGTGGATGACCCTTCGACAATCAGTGTTGTATTTTCAATAGAACTCATTAACCCAAAAGCTTTGCCAAACAAATGGACACACCAAGAGAAGAACGAAATAGTGAACCCCAAGTGGCAATCCCTAATCAACCACTTAGAATAGATAGAACACTAATGTATTCGCATAATGCTAGTAATCAACCACAGAAGCTAAGATTGTTGGTAAAATGTAATTAAAGCAAGCCAACATACTGGTTGAGCACAAAACTTAACAACTTAATCAAAGCAAAGAAACAGATCAAACTGTGCGATCGAACTGGTGGCAGTTGAGAAAACATATATTTACCTATTGGCAAAAACCACCTCAAGTTCATATCCAGAACCACTTTTGGTAGCATCAACCAAGACGGTAACTCAGTTTTGCGAGTACTAGCCATAAGTAAATCATACTCTGTTGGGATGATAATTGCGAAGAAATTATCACTTAATTCACTCAAACACATCTTATCAACGGCTGCTAAAGCTATACGCCGTTTAAGAGCGCCACTGTCAGGGTCAACAATGTAAATTGCAAAATCAGTGATCATAATAATCCGCCGTTTCATCTTCCCTGATGAAGTGAACTTCAGAACTTTATCAGCATATAGAACTTGCTTGTCACCTGCAAATTTAATTAACCCCAAAAAACACAAATCTAGTTATCACTTGTCATTCCCAAAAGAAGCCCAATACTTTTTACTGTGATTTTCAGTTCATACAAACTATAGAGAATACAACCAGGATCGCGCTTTTATATGATATTCAAGTGTTGCGATAAAATCGAAAATAGTAATTGAAGGAAAAGGTGACCTTGTTTTTGCAAGATCTTCATTAAGAAGGAGCGGGAGGGGACATCCAAGTAGTCTCCTCTGAATTCTCTACGGAGGGAAGCTTTTCTCCTGACTTTGATTCCCATGAACGGCTCCTGATCTTCCGTCACATTGCTATCTGACGGTCTCAATCGCAGCCCGTTTTCCCCTTGTTGTTCTTCATCTTGAAGATCATCGTCGTACTTTGGGTCTGCGATTCTTCGACTGGGACTCGCCGTTGTGCGTTGTATCGAGTCATTGTCGATCGGGGCGAGTCGGAGCCGGCGGGCGCTGTTTTTGCTTTTGGGAATTTGGAAGTGATAAAAAGAAAAATTTTAAAAGAGACGTGGCGATGTAAGGCCAGCTATATTCAGGTGTGCTTGAAATCCTACATGGATTCACTTTTTAGATAACCTATTTTTAGATAACCTATTTTAAAATTATTGAATAAAATTTTGCATTTTTCAAAAGGCGAGGTGTAAGAGAAATTAGAGAGGGATGAATTTATCGCAAGATTTATTGCAGCGACCTCGTGTCCTGCGTATAACGAATTCCTTGTAATCCAGGCTGAAAAATAAGAGTGTATAGGCATGTTTGAGGCGTTTTATCGTGTCATTAGTTCAAAATTTTCTGAAATTTTTCAGCTTAGATGAGTAATATTAAAAATTATCTTTCATTCGAGACTGATATTAGCATGTAGGAGACATTGCAGACGATGTTAAAAGTGCATTGAAAATGGTTCGAATGCTAGTTTTTGTGCAATAATAACAAGTTGAAATGGCTTGGTAGCCATGTTGGAGTTGTTTTTCCGGGTTATTAATAGGAAAATCTTCGTAATATTTAAGGTTAGAGGGATAGTAGTGGTACTTATCTTTCAGTTGAGACTGATATTAGCACGTAGGAGACATTGCAGACGATGTTAAAAGTGCGTTGAAAATGGTTCGAATGCTAGTTTTTGTGCAAGAATAACAAGTTGAAATGGCTTGGTAAGCATGTTGGAGTTGTTTTTTCGGGTTATTAATAGGAAAATCTTCTTAATATTTAAGGTTAGAGGCTTAGTAGTGGTACTTATATTTCAGTTGAGACTAATATTAGCACGTAGGAGACATTGCAAACGATGTTAAAAGTGCGTTGAAAATGGATCGAATGCTAGTTTTTGTGCAAGAATAACAAGTTGAAATGGCTTGGTAGGCATGTTGGAGTTGTTTTTCCGGGTTATTAATAGGAAAATCTTCGTAATATTTAAGGTTAGAGGCTTAGTAGTGGTACTTATCTTTCAGTTGAGAGTGATATTAGCACAGACAAGCATTGTAAACGGTATAAAAATCACCATGAAAATGGTTCTAAACCTTGTTTTTGTGCATGAATAACAAGGTTAAATGCCTTGAGAGTCATGTAGGATGGGTTTATCTGGGTAGTTAATTGCAAAATTCGCGTAATATCTAAGCTTAAAGGTGTAGTATCAGAGGCGTATAATTGCAATTGAAAAAAATGGGAGAAGCTGCAATTTCGAGTCGTTAAGTAATTGTAATTATAAATTATGATGACAAAGCTAATTTTGAGGCGTTGAAATGGTTCGAAAGCTTATTTTTGTTAGGCCACGTAGATGGCCAAAATCTACCCTAAACATGCGCTTAATTGTATCCCTGAACATGCTTTCACGTCGTTGGCTAATTAACATGTGTCATTGCTTTAGACAAATGGTACCGTAGTCATTCGAGTTGTTGGACCCCTAAACCTGGTTTCGCGATATGTGCAGTCAAGGATAAGCTTCGTAGATTTCATGGTAACCACTAAACCTCATCATCCTCAATGGTAGGGGCTTCGACTACGGTTATATGCGGTGGTCTTCGCCTCTCCTCCACGATGAAGACGTAAGAAGAAGTTACCCCTAGCCTTTGATCAAAAGGTTAAGAAGTTTGCGGGAACTTCTAAAAGACCACGATTTCCCTGATATTGCGATTTGTCGTTCATCTTGAACAAAAACACGAAATACACATCCCACCAATATTATTAACAAGCCAATAGCTTGTAGTCATCGTATAAATGCAACTAAGTATACCAACAAGTCGCAATATCAGGGAAATTTATTTATAATTTTTTTTCCTGATACGTGATTTGTTGCCATTAGTAGCTATAATTGAATATTCTCTTCGAATTTGATAGCAATTGAACCTAGGCGATTGATCAACTGCAATGGATGGCAAATACTGGTGGGTTTGTTTGGTATCGCTTCTGCCTTATATAGGCATACTTTGGCGAGGTATGTTGACACGTGTTTCTTGGACCTCGCATTCTATAAAAAACGAGGTCCAAATATATTCCTGACGTGTCAACACCAGAGTACGACACAGATTTGACATACTACTGGACCTTACTATATGTAAAAGCGCGAGGTCCATTAATTTTATTATTTTTTATAAATTAAAATTCCACCGTCTACAAATTTATTATTTTTGAGACTTGCAATTATAATTGTAAGTAATTAGCATTTAAAATTGAGAATTGTAATTATAAATATAGTTTTGCGATGTTAAGCAATTGCAATTATAAATGATCTCTAATTCTAATTAGCATGTGTAACAAACGTGTTGAAGATGGTTACGAAGCTTGTTTTTGTGCATGAATAATAATGTAAATTTATTACTTTTCAAACTAATACATAAAATGGAGAAAATGGATTATCACATTGTAACCAGTCAAAATACACCTAAACATGCTTTGATGATGTGGGCAATCCCTGATAAGCTTCCTGGATTTCTTTGTACCCACTAATCATCATATGAGAAGAAATTCATATCTACACTCCTGATCTCGACCAAATAGGGCATCTTGTACATCACTACCCTAAATATGCTTACTTTGACGATGTGTGCAGTCGAGGATTTTGAGGTCCCCCCGAAGGCTACAATTGCGACCCACTTTCATCATCATCTGCAATGGTATGGGCTTTAACTACGGTTACATATTTTGGTCTTCACCTAGCCTCCACGATTAAGGCGTAAAAATAAGTTATTCGCAACCTCCACAAAAAGGTAAAGAATATTGCCAAAACTTTAAGAAGACCACACTTTTCCTGATATTGCGACTTGTCGTTCATCTTGAACCAAAACGCGTAATAGTTGTTTCATTACTAGCTATAACTCAACTTTTTCTTCGGATATGATGGCAATTGGCAGCGCTTTAGACAACTTTAGACAAAGTTCATAGCAAATTATGGTGGGTTTGTTTGCCTCTGCTTCTGCTTTTGCATTACATAGGGATATATTTGCATCCTCCAAAATGCGAGGGATTTTGGCAAGTTTTGAGTGACCTCGCGGTCTGTGGAATGCGAGGCCTGTAGAGATTCCAGACGTGGTAGGACCAAGTACACCGTAGATCTGACATGTCATTAGACCTCGCTTTTTGTAGAGAACGAGGTCCTAATAATTTTTATAATTTTTTTGTTTTAAGAGTAATGCCGGTGTAGAAAGATTGTGGACAATTTGTATCGATTGGTATTGGGAAATAAGAGAGATATTTTCAACGTTGGAAAAAATCGTGTTGTTCAATTGTACCCCTAAACTATAACCTTAACGAAGAGATTTTATTACTCAGGAAAACAATAGTACAATAAGAAAGTACAATTCATTAATACGGGGGCCTGAGCGATTAGGGGACAATAAAATTATTACATTTATAAGTGGTAGAAGATCCTCAACTTGTTTTGCTCTCTTGGTCTCATCCTTAGTCAAGTTGTTCAATTATACCACTAAACAGTCGATTCTCTTCTTCAAGTTCTTTCAGCGTGTTTGGAGTTGATATTGACATTGTAACCGTTCAATTGTACCCCTTAAATATGTTTCCACGAAGTGGGCAGATAAACAAGCTTCGTGGATTTCGTGTGCCCACAAAGACGGTCAATTACACCCACTGATACATGCATGAGCGGGGTTAAATTAATAATATTGGATAAGAAGCTGAATTTGTTCGATGCAAACAATAAAAGCCAAAAGAGTGCACGCATAGGAGGTCAAAAACGATGCATCTTGTACAAGAAATTGAATCTGTTTGTAAAGTCTGGAAAGTCAGCTAACTTGCGAAAAGTTTTTGGATGGGATCCGAGCATTTCTGAGTCAAGTTGTCTTCTAAAAATTGTTCGTCATTCAGTTACCTTTCCAACGCATCTTGAAACGCGTCAATCGGACATCAAGAACTCAAGATACGTCCAATTTACTGAAGACTGCGCATGCAGAAAACTGGATACGGGATTTTGTAAAATTCAGCCCAAAAGCTAACATATAAGGCTTTGGATGAATTAAACTTAGCCCAATATAGTTATTATCATTTAAATTGATGTTTTAGGGTTTTATATACTTTAGGAATCAGCCACCCATCCCTTATCAGCTTATCACTTGCCTTATCACCCTATTCCTTGCCACACAAGCACAAGGAGTTGAAAGACTGTTATTTTTTTTATTATTTTTAATTAGATTAGGTTTTCCTTGTTTTAGTAAAAGTTAAATTACTTTGTCTATCATTCACCTATAAAAGGATGAAGCCTCCATCATTGTAAGGGATATTTTCTTTGATTTATGAAATATTTAATGAGTTTGTTTTTGCAAGTGTTGATTACTTGTGCCTTCGAAGTCTTCTTCAACATAAGTTCGACGAGTTCTTGTGAGGGAGATCATCTTCACACTCTTTCTTGCCTAGATAATCGCGTCTAGGAGGGTGGGTTAGAGCCGTTTAAGGTTGCTTGCTTAGATAATTGAGTCTAAGAGGGTGCCGAGGACAAAACAACATCAACAATTCGCAAGCCATCTTCAACCTTCACACCATCTTCCATAATTCCATAAACAAAGCTGGAATTTTCAGATTTGTTTTACTTATCTCTTTCTCAATCTCTTTTAATCTTTTTTTTATATTCTTATTTCTTATCATATAATTATTCATCTTGTCTTTCTTTCTTTAAATTTCCAGTCTTGAATCTGAAAAATTCAAGAAAATCCATTCTCTTTCCTCTTGAATTTTCAGATCTGCCCAAACTTCCTTGATTGAGTCTAGAGCTCCTAGTTCTTGAAACAACTTGATTGAAGGCTTCCAAATCCAAGATTGCGCTACTCTATCATTTGGTATCAGAGCCAAACTTCCTAGATTGCGCCTAACTTCCTTGTTCGAGTCTAAAGCCCTAGGTTTGCTTCCAAGCCATCAAATTGAAGGTTACCACGTGCCAAAGCATACTCTATCATTTGGTATCAGATTTGGGACGATTCTTGACAGGAATTTTGGCATTTTTGGGTGAAAACTCGAAAATTAGGGAAAATTCATCAAATTCAAACGAGCGAATTTTGAGCTGAAAATTTCCAGTTCAAATCTACACCTTTGGATGAGTCACCACATAAAATTTCAGAACTGTTTGACATCGGGAACACCTCGAACAAAGTAGATCAAGTTGCTACAAATTTTTAGGGTTTTCGGGGTTTTTCTAATTTTCATTCATTCTTGGCCATTAGTTTTCGTTTGTTTTAGCTTTTATTGCTTCTTACACATCTTCTAACACCTTCTTGTTTCCTTATGTTAGTAGGACTAAAAGTTGCATACTCTTCTTTCTCCTTGCAACTATAATTCTATTGGTGTCTAACCTTTTCTTTGGATTCTTAAAGCAATTAGGATGTTTTATTCTCTTTTCAACACTCGTTATCGTATACCAATAAATATTTTTCGGTCACAATGTAAGATACAAGGTAATCTATGTTCTTTAATTATTGATGGTGACAGTCGTGTAAACTTAGTAAGCAGCTTCATTGTTGATGCACTCGATCTACCATGCCAAGAACACCCTAAGCCGTATCATCTTCAAGGGTTTAATAGCAGACCGGATATGAAGGTAACCAAATGTTGTTTAATCTCTTTTACTCTTGGAAGCTATTGTGATGATGCATGGTGTTACGTGGTTCCTATGAAAGTCACCCACTTGCTATTAGGAAGACCTTGGAAAAATGATCGTGGCGCTGTCCATCGAATCAGTACAAATGGATACTCGGTTGTGCACCAAGGCCAGAAGCTCTCGTTTTCTACAATAGAGCCGAAAAAAGTAGATGAAGAAATAGCGAAAGCAAAAAAACAGTGTGAGAGGATAAAACGAAAAAGATTGGAAGCACAAAAGGCTGAATCAATTGACCACACAAAGGCAACCAACCATGAAGACATCCCAAAACCAGAAGGAACACATGATTCTCTTCGTACTTCTACTTCTAGCATTTGTGAAAATGTTGATATTGGAGAAGAACCATCTCCCAAACAAAAGGATAGTGATAGTGAACACATTAGACAAGATGACAATGCTTCTAATCCCTCATGTGAAGTAGTAGGTCCACTTGCTATACTCTCATCACCTCCACACGAAGAAAGTAAGTGTAATTCTAACCCTTCATTTGATTCTTGTCCTATCATTCCGTTAGAAACACTTTCTCCTCTACAGAAATTGTACATTGATGATAAATTTTGTGAGAGGGATATGGGATGTGAGATACAAAAGACTGAGAGTAAAGAGGCCGAGAGTGAAAAAAGTCAAATTAATGGCCCAAATTTGGTAAGTGAAAATACATATGAGGTAAAAGTCACACAAAGCCCAAAAGAAAAGGACAAGAAAAAGAACGCGGCGAGTTATTTTGTTTTGACTAATCATTACAAATGTTCGAGTAGTGTTACCTTATTTTTTCAGGATTTTGTTGAACCATTAAGAGGAGCTCAATTAGATCACTCTACATACAACAAAGAAGCCTTTTCAATTGAAGTTGATGATTGTTCTCTCATTGCCGATTTAGATTCGAGGACGAATCCTTTTGAGGAGTGGGGGAATGGTACATGCATGAGCGGGGTCAAATTACTAATATTGGATAAGAAGCTGAATTTTTTTGATGCAAACAATAAAAGACAAAACAATGCACGCATAGGAGGTCAAAAACGATGCATCTTGGACAAGAAATTGATTCTATTTGTAAAGTCTGGAAAGTCAGCCAACTTGCGACAAGTTTTTGGATGGGATCCGGGCATTTCTGAGTCAAGTTGTCTTCTAAAAAATTGTCCGCCATTCAGTTAACTTTCCAACGCATCTTGAAACGTGTCAATCAGACATCAGGAACTCAAGATACGTCCAATTTACTGAAGACTGCTCATGCAGAAAACTGGATACGAGATTATTACGGGGTTTTGTAAAATTTAGCCCAAAAGCTGACATATAAGGCTTTGGACGAATTAAACTTAGCCCAATATATTTATTATCATTTAAATTGATGTTTTTAGGGTTTTATATACTTTAGGAACCAGCCACCCAGCCCTTATCAACTTATCACTTGCCTTATCACCCTATTCCTTACCACACAAGCACAAGGAGTTTAAAGGGTGTTATTTTTTTATTATTTTAATTAGATTAGGTTTTCCTTGTTTTAGTAGAAGTTAAATTACTTTTTCTATCCTTCACCTATAAAAGGATGAAGCCTCCATCATTGTAAGGGAGATTTTCTTTGATTTATGAAATATTTAGTGAGTTTGTTTTTGCAAGTGCTGATTACTTGTGCCTTCGAAGTCTTCTTCAACATAAGTTCGACGAGTTCTTGTGAGGGATATCATCTTCACACTCTTGCTTACCTAGATAATCGCGTTTAGGAGGGTGGGTTAGAGCCGCTTGAGGTTGCTTGCTTAGATAATTGAGTCTAAGAATTGTGTCGAGGACAAAACAACATCAACAATTCGCAAGCCATCTTCATCTTCAACCTTCACACCATCTTCCATAATTCCATAAATAAAGCTGGAATTTTCAGATTTGTTTTACTTATCTCTTTCTCAATCTCTTTTAATCTTTTTTATATTCTTATTTCTTATCATATAATCCTTCATCTTGTCTTTCTTTCTTTAAATTTCCAGCCTTGAATCTAAAAAATTCAAGAAAATCCCTTCTCTTTCCTCTTGAATTTTCAGATCTGCCCAAACTTCCTTGATTGAGTCTAGAGCTCCTAGTTCTTGCAACAGCTTGATTGAAGGCTTCCAAATCCAAGATTGCGCTACTCTATCACCCACTGATCATCATCGTGTACAATGGTAGGGGCTTTGACTTTGGTTACATGCGGTGGTCTTCCAGCAGACCTCATGATGAAGGTGTAAAATTAAGTTTCCCGCAGCCTCGAACAAAAGGTCTAGGGGTTTGCGGCACTTGAAAAAGATCACTAATTTTCCAAATATTGTGATTTGTCGTTTATCTTGAACAAAAATACAGAAGGCACATCCCACTAATATTGTTAACGGACCAAATGAATGTAGTTATCATATAAATGCAACTATGTATACCAATAAATCGCAATATCAGGAAAATGTATTTGTAATCGAATTTTCCTGATATACGATTTGTTTTCATTAGTAGCCACAACTGAATATTTCATTCCGGATCTAATAACAATTGAACCGAAGTGTTTGATCCACTGAAGTTGGTAGCAAATGATGGTGGGTTTGTTTTCATCTGCTTATACATTATATATGGATACAATCGTGTCATTCAAAATGCGAGGATAATATTAGTGATCTCGCGGTATGTAGAACACGAGGTCCACAGAGATTCCTGACGTGGCAGTCCCGAGTACGACGTAGATCTAACATGTCATTGGACCTTTCTTTTTGCAGATAGCGAGGTCGATTTAATTTTTTTAGGGACTTGTTTTAATATTAAATCCGTTGAAGAAAGATTGTGGAGAATTTGTATCGATTAGTATTGGGAAATGGGATAAACATTTTCAACGTTGAAAAAATCGGGTTCAAAAAGGTTTCAAACCAAAAGAAACTGTAACTTTATCGAAGAGATTTTATTATTTATAAAAATAGAAGTAAAATAACAAAAGTACAATTAATTAATCTGGGGCCTGAGCAATGAGGCTATTTTTTCCTCTAGTGTCCGGGATTCCTACATCGGGAGCATAGTTTTGGCTGACTATTTTTTTCTTGATGTTTGACCAAATCCTCAAGATAGTAAATTTGCGTTGATCGTGGATGACCCTTCTTTTTGCGTCGTAGTTCAAGATTTGGCCATATTATAGGTTTCTCATCACCTGCGGCTGGATCAAGTTCATTCCCAATGGGAGGAAACTCGTACTCATAAACCTTGGATACAGTTTCAAGTAAGTATACTGGATCAACCAATGACATGTAGTGAATCTGTATAGAAGAACAAGCAGCACTGGTGTGAGAACACATGTACTTGAATGTTTGAAAGACTTCGCATTCGTAGGTTCTTTCACGTAGATCAACTACATACAAGTTTTTTTGTATGCCTTCGCACGACCTCGAATATTTTGATACAAGAAACCAATGTTGTTCGCGTGAGAAGCAGGTAGCACTCATCGTATTTGAATGTCGCGCAAAAGTTTGAAATTTACGATGAAGGTCTGGGTGGACTCTGTGTCCACCTGTCATATAGTCAGCTGCTTGTTTTCCCAATGTTGCAAAAGGGTAGCCAACCGATAATATGTTGTCTTGACAACGGAAGTGATAGACAAATGTTGCACTCACTTCAGTGACGAATTCACCACCTCTGCCAAGTTCGTTGTCATGTGACCACATCTTTTACCCCCATCATATGATCGAAGACATTTCTCCCTCAGGATTGAAGCAAGATATTATAGCCAACATCATTCTTGACCCTCAGTTCTTCAAACAGCTCCTCAACCTTATGCACAAAATGCGAGTTGCCTATAAAAAATAGAGTAGTTAACGATGATTAATAAATATGAAGATATCTTAAACCCAAAAGAGTTAAAGAGGGCGTACTCATTTGAAGCACCATAAGATGTCCATCTTCATTCTTGTACTTTTGTAAGTATTTTGAAGCAATATGGCGTAAAAAATATCGGTGAAGAATATAATAAGGTTGCCAAGACAGGCCCATACGCTCGATCGCCCATAACAAAGCGGTTCCTCTATCAGAAATAACACATATCCCATCTTCACGTTCATGCATGACACGAGATAGAACGTGTCTTCGTAAATTCTTAAGAAAGAATACCCAAGAGTCGAGATCTTTCTTTTCGAATATTGCAAAGGCGATGTGAACACATTTTCTGTTGTTGTCTTGAACAACCGCTGGTAACAAAATCTGTGTATTTGTCGTACAACCAAGTGTCATCGATCTGAACCATCAGCTTGTAATATTGGAATACATGAACGCACTGCGAAAATGTCTAAAATAGCCGGTGAAATTGAAACACTCTTGGTACAACACGATTATTTTAGTATGCCATTATAGTTTCCAGTTTCACATTCGTTCTCGGTATGTGTTTTTTGTATTAGATTTAGCCACGGCTGTAACTCTCTATACGATTGCTTTCATTGCCCATACAATTTCTGTATTGCCTGCCACCTTGTGTACCATGCTTTGTGGTACTCAACTGTGAATCCGTACTAAGATTTAGCCGCAGTAATACAAGTCTCAATCGTTACACTCGAATTTGCTTTGACCAGTGGAATTAAGATGTCATAGAATACCTACACATCCAAGTTATGATGATCATGATTGTGTCTGGTGACGGTGCATGTATGAGGCCCCTCGAGTTTTGTGACCTGCCATAGCCCATCCAGCTTCTTCAAGCATGATACACGAACCCTCCAACTACATCCCTAGCTCTTGTGGGCACATTTCGCAATGTAGAAATCAGGCTGTATTTTTTTCACAATCGACATAACTGAGTTGCATATACTGTAGTTCTTGATGGCAGCCATGGCGAGTTCTTTTCTCAAGAAGGTCATTCCAATATAGAGTTCACCATCAGCACGCTGGTGGTACTGCTCAATCTGTGAGAATTGTAAAAATTTCGATACGTTGAAGGCTTCCATATCAATCGTCGTGAAATGGGAGGGTGGTTGGTAACAAGAACTCAGTGTTGTATGATGTGGAACGTTGTTAGGTCTAGCATGTTGCGAGTCGCCTTCGACTTCATTCTCTACTCCGTCGAGCATGCCAAGGTCCTTTGGTTCATCCTAGAAGAGGCCTTACTCATCACCATCGGCATAATAATTATGGGTCGTAGAATGCTACGGTCACAAGTGTAGAAATTTTTTATCGATCGCGAGACCACTCGCGAAACGTATTGCCAAGATCAAGGTTGAAAGTAGCTTCACAAGAATGTCTCTCCATAGATTGTTCAACGTAATCCGCACTAGGGATATACGTTGAATATCGTCTATATATGAAATTATCGAAAGAGTTAAACATTTCCTGATCTTGCGACATCATGTAGTTTTGTGATGATGGCGCATCGACACCCATATTGTACAGATTGTACATTATTCATATGGGCATAGAAGACGACGATGCACCAAAGTCATCATTCGGTGGCATGTTCAAGTCGAAGTCTAAACAAGCTACGAAGAATGTCTTGGCATAGAAGATGACAATACATCGAAGTCGTTGCGTTGACTGTCGATGCTTAATAAGTTGAAATCATTCCACAAAGTGGCTGTCGGCTCTCACCTTTTGTATTAGGGTCAAAGTTAAAATTTGCCTACATCCAATTTGAGACTACGATAGCATCATCATAAGCATAAAACATTGCATACAGCTCAATGGGCCTTCCAAAGTGAATACTGCAAGTGGGCATCCAGCATCAGTTCCACATTACCGTTGTTTGCGACATGGAATATTGATTACGTTATTGGTTTGTACAACGTAGGTAGTCGATACTTCAATGGCTCCAACTTTTTTCCACGAGCATGTGGAACATTGTTCCTTAGTTTCTTCACCAACTTATTATACGTTAATTTCCTCGACAACGTTAGGGTTGTAGTATTTTAAGACTAGAAGACAACACCGAGAGATACATCAGCCATAATCTCGCCGTCATAGTATACCAGGGTAGTAATACTTTCTCGTCTCGACATATTTTGAGAATATCTACGATCATCCAGAAAGAAGAACATACATTAGAGACCTTGTTTTTAATTCAAACTATGTAAGAAGTGACAAGTCTTGCATAAACGTACAATTGACACACTTATCTGAAAGCGTCGTCACACAGATTAAGTTGGTGTGCCTCACTTCTCTTGTCCTTGTCTCCTATGAACTGCTGTAATTGATACCAATTGTTTGGTGTTTAGAGTACTTCACTTTTGTTTGATATAAGGGCACCAAGAACAAAAGTTGTCTCCCCGCAAAAACCAAGGAACCTTCAATTTTTTCAATCCTGCCAAACACGTTTTGCTAGGTTGATATTCCTTAAACTCGTGTCCTACAGGCCGCAAGGTCTACAGAGATTCCTAACATGGCAAGAACCTCGCGTCCTACAAAACGCGAGTTCTACAGAGATTCCTGACATGACAACAACCTTGCTATCTACAGAAAGTGAGTTCCAATTTTTATAAACTCTAATGTGCAACACCGTCTATAAAAACTTCAAGCCTTGTTAGCTATAGTGAACTGATTTGATCTCTAGGCGTTCATTTATAGTCGAAAGTGTCTAGAAAATAACAAGATTTTCTGCAATGATGTTCCATTTCAGAACCTATTTCTACACTTCCTTCAGCAGCAAGGTCAAACGACCTATATGATTTGATTTCAATGTAGCTTAGTGAATCTACAACACGCCAAATGTCTTATTTGTTAGCAAAAATACCCGTTGATGAGCCAGGGCCTGAGGCCCATTATATGCCCACTTATCAAACGCTAGGGATCTTCGCAAGATGTTTAGAAGTTACACTCGTGTTGGGGCATGAACATTGAGTTGACTATAAAATTTGATGAAGGGGCATTTTCATCAACAAACGCACCAGTAACTCCGGTGGCAGAAGAAGAAGACGAAGATGCATTTCTGATACATAACTACAACAGACGACTGGATAAAGATAAAAAATTGAGGAACTGAACTTAACATCAAACTTTTCCATAGACTATGACGACACGAAATCTGACTCATCTTCTATACATTTCAACTAACCGTAGCTTCATGTATCTTGTTCACAAATATGTAATCTTATGTGTCTTCTATTCATGTATCTTATTCGACTCAGTGTACATTTTAATTACAAATTTTAAAATAATAATAATAAACTCTAATCTTTAAAGCTATCTAATTATTATATTTGTAGTTATTAAGTAATTGTAATTATAAACTAGCTTTAATTGTAATTATATATTTAGATTTTTCTTGTTAGGTACTTGTAATTAAAAAAATGATAATTGCAATTATAATTTTTAATTTTTAGTTGTTAAGTGATTGTAATTATAAATTATCTTCAACTAAGTCATAAATCTATTCCCTACTAGTTAAATAAAAGTAACAACATCTACCACGATATAATATAGTTTTTTTTGGATAAAATGATAAAAAGTTGTTTTACATAAATCAAAAAAATTACATATCCATCCTAATGACGCCTATGTCCACTCATACTGCACCTCGATGGACGACGATCCTGACGCAGGTTTTGTCAAACAATGCCACCACCACCATCATCATCATCCATACATGCATATGGCGTACCACCGCTGACACTAGGACTGTTATTAAATAGGATTTGCGGCGGCGTCTGATGAACAATACCGGATCTGAGTTGTGTTATTGTTGGTAGAAACTGATAAAATAAAGGAACATATGCAGATGATACTGACGGATAGTAGTGCACTGGAGGAACTGTCATAAGCGGACGAAACACGTTCGTAAAAAAACCTTCGGATGAACTCCTCATTTGCTGAAACGATGAGGATATTATGTTCGGTTTGGGCTGTTGACTGGGCATTTGCCTGCGATGTTCCCGATGACGAGGCCCCGGGAGTGTGTGTTCGTCTTCTTTGGCTCTGTTTTCCCATGTGGTACCATGTTGCGTCGTCGGAATATTTAGGGGAGGCACATCTATTTCTCGTTCTCGCTCCTCCGGGGTTAGTATATATGGCTTCCTATTTTGATGGTACCACTACATATACTCAAAGGTAACGTTTTGGTCAAAATGGGTTCCGAAATGGCGGGCTGGTTACCGTATTGTGTCATCCACAACTGCATCCACATCGCGTGATGATGTCCCCAATAGACTGTCGTCTTTCCTTGTTGCGTTAACTTGTGCAATTCGTCCAAATTGGGTGGTTCATCCGGAATCCCTTGGACAAAGTTGAATTATCGCAGTACGCGGTCGGCAAGATGCCACACGACTATCTCATACTGTATGAGCAAGACCATCAGAATCCAAACGAGCTCAATCAATATTATTTCTAAAAGAATGCAATCTTTAATATCATTATCCTCGTACGACGTCCACAGGAACTACACAAAATATTTGTAAACTAAACTAGATAAACACAATTTAAAAAAAATATTGTTACATTAGAAAAATGCAATCGATTAAAAATATTACCTCATCTCTCTTATCGATCAATAGTCGATAATCTTGTTGGGTTGTCTACAGTCCCATGTGAGATAATCTACCCAACCACCTATAATTCAAATAAAAAAATCAAAGTATTCTAATATTATAAAAAAGATAATATAAAGTTGTTTTACTATTTATTAGTACCTTCGAATAAGTGGAAATTGGAATAGGCCCGGTTGTCTAAGCGTCGGGCATAAAAATGGCATTCGAAACCATGCCCAAGACTACAACAACAAAAGACACCCGCCAATGGAACGTCTGTCTGGGTTGACGGTTCTGCATAGCTCCCGAAATAGATATGTCAAGACTGCCGCTCCCCAACTCTTATTTTTAGATTCTGCAAAACTGCGTAGATGAGTCAACCACATCAAATTAACTTTATTGCGAGATTTGTCTGGCATCAAGACCCCCCAATAACTCGTAGAATATGGGCACAAGCAATCTGCTACAAAAACAAAAAAATAGAATTATTTATAATGAAATAAAATATCACAATAAATATTCATAATCAATAAAATTTATTTATACCATCTTTGTGACTTCATCAGCGTCCGCGGGTAGATTCGTAAAATTGTTGTCCAAAAAGGTAATTTTAAGTTTACCACCATCTAAATCGTCGTCCTCCGGCACTATTCCGAGCAAATTTGCACACGCGCCAACCCAGTCCCCCTCCGCAATACCGGTTATAACCTCTTTGTCAATGGGAAAATCAAGATGAAATGCAACATCTTGCAAGGTGATAGTTGTCTCACCATAGGGAAGATGAAATGTGTGTGTCTTAGGCCTTCACCTTTCTAGCAACGCATTAATCAACGGGCGATTCAACTTCGTACCGCCAAAAATGGTGGAAATATTGCCAAAATCGGCTTCATGTAAATACGAAATAATATCCACATGCGGTGCTCTCGTACGGTTTAGGTAACAAGTCAACACATGTTGATACCCCTCAAATAAAAATTTAAAATTAATAAATGAATCAATAAAATATATAT
The DNA here is from genome assembly GCA_019671005.1 of Hibiscus mutabilis. Lineage (NCBI taxonomy): Eukaryota > Viridiplantae > Streptophyta > Magnoliopsida > Malvales > Malvaceae > Hibiscus > Hibiscus mutabilis. The sequence continues at coordinate 54,721,882 of CM033718.1, read as the reverse complement.
TAACAACTAAAAAATAATTAAATAAAAAAATAACCTTGCCATTTGGGCGCCAGTAGTCGAACACGTGTCTGTCGTCCAATCTCAATAACCACGCCATTTCTATCGAATATTCAAACTCTTTAAGAATATAGATAATATAAAATAGTAGTTAAAGAAGAAGATTTGAAGAGGAGATGTGAAAATTTGGAAGAATGACCCCTTATTTCTAAGAGTCCCCGCACCTCCCACGAAGAGATTTCAATGGAACTCGTTACTTGTGAAACGTGAAGTTCCTTTGAAAAGACGCAACTTTTTGATCCCAACAGATTCAAACCAGTCATAAAGGACATCATGTTATGCAGAAAATGAGGTCCAAGGGTTTTGAAATTTTATTTTTTAAATTGATTTTATCCATAGTTGATGTTAACATGTTATTCGATTAGAATTTTCAAATTACTAGACTATTATTATTTTTATTATATTTATTTATTATATACCAATAGAATTTAAAATTTTAACAAATTTTTAGTTAGGAGCATTAATTACTAATACAACTTACATATTAATATAAGTTGTATTTGTAATTTCCCCCTAAATATGCTCTTTTTTAGACAATATTATTATCCTAATAAATATGAAATTCTTTTACATTATGACTATTTGATTTCAAATATTCTACAATAATTAAGATTTTAATTTAAGGAAAATAAAATTTTTATCAAAGATTTGTATTAAAGATTCTTATTTAAGGAAAAATAGGTAAAAATAGAATATTTAGGATCTTTTCAAATAATTATAATTTTCTATATCCTTAATTTTTTTTCAAATAATTACATCAAATAATTATGTCATATTATATTATATATTCGAATAATTATAATTTATTAAATTACATACTAAAAAAATTAGGTCAAAAAATTATATCTATATTAGAGGGTATTTAAGGGAATTAGGATCTTTCATTTATTAGGGAACAGTTTCTAAACGGTCAAAGGAACTCGCTATTCGCAGGACACGAGGTCGCTGCAGTAAATTCCACGATAAATTCATCCGCCCTTTCAATTTCTCTTTGGACTTCACATTTTAGAAAACACGAAGTTTTATTCAGTAATTTTAAATTGAGTTATTTGAAAAGTGCATTCACGTAGGACAGATCTCGCTATATGCAGAAAGCGAGTTCATTAATCGTGTTTCGTGGAACGCAAAATCGTCTTATGTAGACGATTTGAAAGTCATTTTTCTAAATAAATTTAACTGGGTTATTTTTCTAAATAACTATTAAAAATTTTTGTTTTCATAAAAATGCCAACGGGTCAATATCGTGCGCTCACGGGCCCCACCTGTGATCTGGATCCAGTTGGCGGGGTCCTTTTCTAATAATCCGTTGGATATGTAGAATTTTCATTATCACAATTTATCGAACTTATGATATGCTAAGATTAAAACCAAATTAGCTCAAGCTTAATAATATGTTGAATTAGGGGGAAATATTGAAAATAAAACATTAGGATAATAGTGCATATAAGAAAAATAATTAGTGAAATGATACTTTTCTACGTTATCAAGTGGAGTCATCAAGAACTGTTAATTATCGATGACTTTGGGTTCATTTTTTTATATTTTGGACCAAATTGTAAAAAACAAAATTAAGAGAAATAAAATAAAAAAATTCAAAAATTAAAATATTTGTACGAAACGGCAGTGTTTTAGGGATCAATGTGTGTGAAATAAAAATTTGGGAAGGACGAAATGAATAAAATTAAAATATACATATTAAAAGAAAATTTTCCAAAATTTGAGATATTTTAAATAAAATAGTGCGTGGAAAGCATTTAATTTAATAATAATTTTGTTGTTTGAAAAGTAAGTATAGTTTTTTTAAATATACTGGATTATATTCAAATTGAAAGGATTACAAATGAATCACATCACAAACATTAAAAATTTAACGCTTAAAAATAAATATAATCAAATTCTAAGGGTGTGAAGGACATTAAAATACCAAACTTATCACTTTCAGAAGGACTTGAACAATTTTCAAATAAAATCCAGCAAACAACTACTTTGACCAGAGTGCTCCAAAAAGAAAGCAAATTCTTTCGCAACTTGTTCTTAGCATATCGTTAAAACCACAAAGGGGAGTGAAAATAATCATAGACCATCGGTCTTCTCTGCTATGAACGCTCGATTGATATTCGTCATATGAACATTAAACTGCTAAAAAACAGGCAACACTGTCACAAAGACAGATTAAAACTGCCATAAAAGTAAACGAATGAACTGCCATAAAAACAGACGAAAAAACTGCAAAAAACATATATGATATGAATCTGTCAAACCAAATAAAAAATAACAAAATAAACTTAAAAATATGAAAAGTGTATTCATCAACAAAGATAAATATTTATTTATTTACAATTAAAAGTACAATAAATAGTTAAAGTCGCCGTCGCCGTCGACAACGAAAAATAAAAAAATAAAAAACTGCAAAAAAAAAAACGCTGCAAAGTAAAAATGGAGAAAGTGAATACTAAAAAGAAAATTCAAAATTTTAGAGTGCAGTTTAAAAAAATAATAAGTATAATTCAATGCTTTAAAAGGAAATTAAAATTACAACGACCAAAATAAACGTTTAAAAAAGTCTAAAGTGAAACCGTATGAAATTTCAAAAACTTCGGAATGATTTTTTTAAGAAAAGTGTAAATTACTGATCATCAAATTATTTATATATATCTATTTTAATTATCGAACTATGTAACTCGTCAATCAGACCATTAAAATTTTAAATTGGTTTTATTTTGGTCACTGTCGTTAAAAAACTAACGAAAAAATAACGTGACAGTTAACGAAAATTTATAAAACTACATATTTAATTCATATTATTTACTTATTATATTAATTTAATTATAATTCTAATTTAATTTAAAATTTTAAAATTCTAATACGGTGATGACACGTTTCACCCTCCTCTCATTTTTCTCTTTCTCTGCATCTCAAAACACCATGGATAAAGAGCAAGAAGAGATGCAGTTTTTCGGCTGCTTCGGCATCTTCGATAAATCCTACAAAGCAATCTTTGCATGGTGAAAAATCTTCAGCAAAATCACTTTATCTTTAATCCTTCCCTTATCCTTCATCTACCTTGTTCACATGGAAGTTTCCAATATCTTCTTCAGGACAATCATCTACGACGAAATAGAACTCCATCGTATTCCGTCCGGCACTCCCAAATACGAGAAATTTTCTGATCTCATCTCCGACAAGTGGGCTTACTTTTGGCTTTTCAAAGCTGCCTACTTCACTCTCTATTTCATCTTCTCGCTTCTTTCGACTGATGCCGTCGTTTACACCACCGCTTGCATATACACAGGCCGGGAACTCACCTTCAACAACGATGTCAGTGTTGTTCCCAAGGTCTGGATGCAGCTAATGGTTACTTTCTTATGCATTTTCATCTTCATGTTTTTCTACGACGTTTGGGCCTTGTGTTGTTAAAAATTGATATAATAAGTAAATAATATAGAGCACATGTGTAGTTTATAAATTTTCGTAAACTGTCACGTCATTTTTTCTTCATTCCTCAATTAAGATTTTGACTGTGGTGGTTAAAATAAAATCAATTTAAAAATTTAATGGTCTGATTAACGAATTATCTAATTCGGCAGTTTAAATAGATATGCACAAATAGTTCAGTAGTCACCCGAGTAATTTACCCTTTAAAATATAATGTATATTGGTGGCAACTAAAAACAACGACGTAATTACATGGGGTGGGGAAGGGAATTGCCCCGCCCCAAATTTGTTTTACACCTTTATTTTTCTATATAAGTTTTTTAAATATTAAATTATTTATAAATTTACCTTTTATTTTTAAATATTTATATTTTACTCTCAATTTCAAATCGTACCTCTATCTTAAAGGTGAAAACTTTCGAAGGTCATAAATAAAGTAAGTTGAATCGTTAAAAACTTTGATAGTGATGACGATGAGTGATGACTTGTGGCAGAAATTTTGTTAATATTTATTTTATCAAAAAAATTGTTAAGATTTATGGGATTGCGAGAGTTTTTAAATAATGTGAAAATTGAATGAAACAAAAATTTATGAGTTAAATTAATATTTTTTTTAATAATTTAGTTACATCGTTAAAATAATAACAGTTAACAATTTAGTAATTACAATACAATAAATGCATAGATTAAGCGATTAGAATATCACTTTTTAAAGTTAAAAAAGACATAACTTTTTAAAATTTTGTGATGAAAATAAAAAATCAAATAAAAGTGACATGAATATAATTTAGGTTAGAATTTTCTTAGGTTTTGACCCAAATCAGATGATGAGGTAAGTCTAAGATGCAACAGGTCTAGGTTGCGGCTAAAAACGACATATTTTGAAACTTTTAAAAGACTCACCCCAAACTTAAAATGTTAGATTTTTATAACATTTTAGGTTGATTTTTTGTGATTTTTGAAAAGTTTCGAAACTTTGTCTAAGAACTTAAAATATTATAAAAAACTAAGTTTCAAAACTTATTTTTTAAAATTTGAAACTTGTCAAAAATCACGAAAAAATCAACTTAAAATATTATCAAAAAACTTAACATTTGAAGTTTTTGGGTGAATTTTTCACAAATTTCAAAACTTATCGTTTTTTAACAACTTTACCTGCCGTATGTTAGACTCCCTGGATGACCAGGCCAGACCACACCTGTCCATCTTTAGAAGTTTGAGCAGACCCAATCGCATCATGTTAAGTTGCCCATATGGACGTAGGTGGCCAGAAGCTCCGACTTGGGATAAATTATTTTATAGATTTTTCTATCACGTAATTTATGGTTTATCAATCATATAATGTCACATAAAATTATTTTTTATGTATTTTTATTAAAAATTACTTAAAAAGTTACTCATGTTATGAATATCTTTATTTATGGTAATATCTATATATTAAATGAGACTCTAATGTATTATATTATTAGGGTTTAATACTTATTGGAATTAGAGTTTTCATTTTATGCATGTAAATATAGAGTTTGGAGAAAGTATTGTACACAACCCTACATTGAGAATATAATACAAGTCTCTCTTTGTCTCTCATCTTTGTTCTTGTTCATATCTCTTGTTCTTCTTTATTTTATTCACAACACGTTTTCAGCACGATCTCACTTAATAATTGTGGTTCTTGTCGGCAATTCCCGAAAAAAAGATTTCAACAAGATATTGTGACTACATCTACCGTATACTCAACTTAACTTAGAAAGTTTGGTATGTTTTCTTATTTATATATCGATATAGTGGTTGGTTAATCACTCTTATATTAAGGTCAGTGTATTTTGATCTATTATTTGATTATTTTTTTGTTCTAATATTCAATGATGTTTTGTTTGCACCAAGTTTATATAACTCTAGGAACAAATATCGAGCCTTCAACGAAACCTACGAGATCAACTTAGTTTACAAAATATGGTGTTATATAATGGTAGAATCACCAACCGCTACTTTAAGAAAAGTGAAGAAAGCGGTGGATTGGATATGTCACTTGACAATGATATTTTCTGAGTTCTACAAGCTATATGCACCTCAACAATTTTTCCCATTTACTTTTGCTTTATATATATATATATATATATTTGAGATTAGATTTTATTATTATTTTTCTAAATTTTGCGTTTTGATTTTTAAGGTTCACAAAACACTGGATGAAAAGGTGTGATTGTTTCATGGTTCGTCGAGGATGAACTAGGTTTTAGTGCGATACTTTATTGAATTGAAAACCTCATACAAAAGAAAAAGACTGAAGCAAAGTCAATACCTATAAGTTTTTTATTTGACATCTTGATTTTTTAAGTTTGGTAAGTATTATATATATTGGTTGATCAATTATTCTTTAATAGTATGACTGTAACACCCTTTTCCCGATCTAGGAGAGAACTAGGCCGGAGTATGCTACCGGTGATCGAAACAGTGAACAATGCGACATTTTTGAATAGTAGATCAACGATTTAATATTGATGGAATAATATCGATGACTTAATACATTACTATATACAATGGGATTAGTAATCAAGTTTAGAACTATGATTTTAGGATCAATTTAAACTTTCTACAAGTTTTAGGGACTAAACTGTAAATTTAATGGTTAGAGGTCCTTACCAAAAATTTAACTTACCAATATGAGATTTAACCTATAAACAATGAGGCTATAATTTTTCGATCCAATCAGAGGTTATTCACCTAGTCAATTAAGCCATTTAACAAATAATGACCATTGTGTAATATACCAAACTTGTTCAATTAACTTTTTAATAGATTTACCTGTATTGGTATAGGTACTCAAGAGACCGCACCGACATGCCTATGTCATGATTGCTAATACGGTTAAGGTTTGATGAAGCCGTACCGGTATTGGTATCATTCGTACTGATGTTCGATAAACAATTTATTAATTAAGGATTCTAGTGTCAAAAACGCGTACCGATACGAATCTAGCCGTATCGGTACAGGAAGAAGGGTGTTGGTACACTTTAAAACCGTATCGAAACCTTTTTCATAACCAAATTACAATGACGAATTTCCTTACTGATACATCCAAAGCAGTATAGGTACGCTTATACATGTATGACCAATATTGCATACTCGTATCGATACTCTATCACCCGTATCGATACGCCCTGCACTGTAATGTCATTTTTAGTTTGGTTTTTATGCCCTTTGACTAGTTAAATGATGTCCAAATCCTATGAAATTTTACAGGCAAGTTTATAACACTATAATCTACTATCATGCCAAATTTCATAGCTATATGAATACGGGCGTTTTACCTTTTTAGGCCAAACATGAATATTATGACTACTTTAAGCATTCTTAAAAGGTCATTTTAAACCCTTTAGACATACACAAGCCATACACCACAAATATACATCAAAATGGTCAAATATGACTTGTCTAACTATTATGCCACCATACTAGGAGTTCGTAGGGTCGATAAACATTACTCTATAGTTGTTGTGACTCGCCAAAAACCTTCGATTGCCCCGATCTTGCAACAATGACTCTTTAACCTGAAAATACATGAAATAAAATGCATTATGCATAATTTGTCTAGTGAGGTAGTCATAAACAACATCGATAACAATGAGATGCATTCCAAATCATGTTTTATCAATGAAAATGCAATGATTCATATTTAATGGCAATTATATCATATTTGAATATTATTCCTTGGATTGAATTAAGATAATGGATACATGAATTCCTACGCCTCGCCAAATCAATGAATGGTCTAGTCCCCCCGCCTCGCCAATTGACCAATATCACAATCATCCCTCTGCCTCTCCACAATAAAGGTTGTAGCCAAGGACCGTAGTCCACCCGTACCAATGAGCTCTTGAATTACATGTGTAAAACCCACATTTGATTTTGATATAACAAATTGTTTAAGGACTTATTTGAAAAAGAACACAAATTTTTAAGTATTTCAAAGACTTACAATTAACAAGGATTTTTCAAGTACAAAATTGTTCTAAGCCAAAAACTTAAACCCCATAAAATTTTTCTAAGTGTTTTCAAGAAAAATTCAACATTTACGCCCAGGCGTATCGATACGCCCTCGAGCATTTCGATATGGTCTTAAAGAAATAGGCCACTGTAAGAATATGTTTTTGATACAGGAAAACCTGTTTCGATACAGGCGTACCGATACGACTACCACCGTATCGATATGGGGGTTAAGATTTTTCCAATCTTTTCATTTATTATTCGAACATTGCCTTGTTAGTTATTGGGAACACGCGATTTTGAAAACCAGTTAACCCATATCGATATGCATACATGGTGTACCGAAACAGGTTTTGGCAGTAGCCCAAGTGGGCAAAATTGTATCGATACGACCTTGCCCGTTTTGATACGTCATTTGTTTTACACTGAGACCGTACCGATATGCCTTCCTGAGTATCGATACGCCCCTGTATTTTGTACACAACAACTCTTTCTATTTTGAGACAAGTATCGATGTGGTTGTTCGTGTACCGATACAATAGGTTACAAAAGTGCATCAATGGTGGGAAAAAGAGAGCCCAACGGCTCTATTGATGATGCCAACTACCTAAACGGATAGAAATGAATGAATGGGTATAAAAGCAAGCCTAAAAGGCTACATCATCAACAATTGATCAAGTCAAGCACATTCAAGCAAAAATCCAATCCAATTGAGCTTATAGAGTCAAACCTTTATAACCAAATTGAGTGAATTTTTACTGTATCATATTTTATCAATTTGGGTTGAGTGAACTTGTATCTTGGGCAAATATTTTACCTTTTGAGATGTCTATTTTCAATTTGCCAACACTTCTTTATATTAGAGTGAATTTGATCAAGCTTTGGGTAGAAAGCTTTTATCTTTGTAATGATTTCCTCCTAAGCCTAGAAAAGGGGACGAATTCCATTAGTGAATTGTTGAAATCCTTAGTGGGGAGCTAAGGTAGTGGGTGTAGAGCTTGTTAGAAGCTTGAACCACTCTAAAATTCTTGTGTCCAATTTTTTATCTTTCCATTTTCCTTCCTTCTCAATTTTAATTGCCAATTCACCCCCTCTTGGCTAATTGTCATTGTTTGATCATCTCATCAATTAGTATCAGAGCTACACTCATTGAAAGGATTAACATCCTCTTGAGTCGATTCTTGGAGAGATTGATCAACCTACAAGTAAAGCCATGGCATCTACTTTTGGCCACAACCTCTACGAGTTAGAATCGATCACCAAACCTCATTACTTTAATAGGGAAAACTATACTTATTGGAAGAATAGAATGAGGCTCTTCATCAAGTCCAATGACTACATCCTTTGGAATGTAGTGGAAGACAGACCAATAATCCCAATGAAGAGATGAAGAAGGAAGACTCATTCCTAAGACAAAGGTAGAGATGACCGATGACGATCGAAGAAGACTACAAGTTAATTACAAGGCCTTGCACATCCTCTTTTGTGCACTTAAACCGAACCTGTATGCGAAGATGTCCTCTTGTACAAGCGCAAAAGAGGTGTGGGACAAGCTCGAGACCATCTATGAATGAACCAACGACATAAAGGAGACAAAAATTGGAATCCTTAATTTGAGCTATGAGAATTTCAAGATAGAGCCCGATGAGAGCGTCTCCAAGATGTTTGATCATTTCTTCGTCATCGTCAATAGTCTCAAGGGCTTCGGTGAGATTATTCTTGAAGACAAGCTTGTTCAGAAACTTCTCTATTCTCTTCCCGAATCATGGAATAGGAAGAGAACTGCCATCGTCGAGGCTAAAAACTTGAAGACTTTGAAGCTCGATGAACTAGTGGGGTCTTTCCTTACTCATAAGATCATGAAGCAAGGAAGAAAAAAATAAAAGAAGAGAAAAGAGAAAAGAATTGAGAAGCAAGAGGTAGAGAAGAAGAAACAAGAAATTTCTCTCAAAGCTTCACAAGAAGAGAGTAATTCTAGTGAGGATGAATTTGAAGAGTTGGCTATGTTGGCCAAAAGGTTCACTCGGTTCATGAAGTCCAATGAGAAAGAAAATTCCAAAGAAGAGGAGACTTCAAGAACAAGAACAAGGAAAAAGAGAAGGATCAACTCATATGCTTTGAGTGCAAGAAGCTGGGACATATTTGATCCGATTTCCCCCAACTCCAAATAAAGAGCTTTGGAAAGAAGAACAAGCTCAAGGCCAACGTTTCTACTTGGAGTGATGAGGAATCATCATCCGATGAAGAGGAGTAAGAAGTTGCCAACCTTTGCCTCATGGCTTTGGAGGATGATCTTAAGGTAACCTCTAACACATCTTTCAATTTTACATTTGATGAACTTCAAGATGTATATGATGAGTTATAAGAGGTTTACGATGAATTGGTTAAAAATATAAATAATCCATTTTGAAAAATAAAAAAACGATTTTCGATTTAAAGATTCAAAATGATTCTCTTTCAAAAACCAATTCGGAACTCAAAAAGAAAGTTTTGTTTTTGATAAATCTTTCAAATGATCTTAAAAAGAAAAATATTGATTTAGAAAAACTTCTTTCCGATTTCCAAGATTATCACACCAAGGAGGTGGATAATCTAAAACTTTCCTTAAGCAAAGTTGGAACTTCTACTTATGAAAAAATATACTCTTCCAAAACCAACTATGCTAAAAGGAATTTTGTAAACCACAAGCAAAGTGGTTTCCAAAAGCATTCTAAAAGTAAAAAGGTTAGGAGTGTTTGGGTTCCTAAGGAACTAGTTGCTTCTAATAATATTAATGCTATTGCTTCTTGGATTCCCAAGGGGACCAAGTTTTTGGGAGCTAATACTCATGGACCCAAAATGATTTAGGTACCAAAAATCAAGAATTAATTCTTTGTTTGTAGGGGGAGCATTACTACAAGGCCAAAGCTACAAGTCAAAATAGATGGTACCTTGATAGTGGATGCTCAAGACATATGACCGGTGACAAGAGTAGATTCTTACAGCTAAAACCAAAAAGTGGAGGAGTAGTGACTTTTGGTGACAACTCCAAAGGCCACATTGAAGGGATTGGCTCTATTGGTAATCACTCTTCTATTCTCATTGATAATGTACTTTATGTCAACGGTTTAAAACATAATTTATTGAGCATTAGTCAATTATGTGATAAAGGTTTTAATGTTCTATTTGATGTAAATGGTTGTAAAATCTTGAACATTGAAACTAACAAAATAATGCTCATAGGTCATCGCATAGGTAATATTTATATGGTGCATTTAGTTGACATTCACATTTCCAATGTATATTTTGTTGCACGAAATGAACATGATTCATGGTTATGGCATAGGAAACTAGGACATGCTAGCATGAATGTTTTAGAGAATTTGGTTTCTCGAGATCTAGTAAGAGGTTTACCTAAGCTAAAATTTTCTCAAGATAAAATTTGTGATGCTTGTGCTAAGGGTAAACATAAAAGGGTTTCTTTTAAACCTATAAATGATGTTTCAACTTGTAGAGTATTACAATTGATCCATATGAATCTTTTTGGCCCAATTAGGACTATGAGTTTAGGTGGTAAATCTTATGCTTATGTTTTAGTAGATGACTAATCTAGATACACTTGAGTTCTATTCTTAAGTACTAAGGATGAGGCTTTAGAAAAGTTCATCACATTTTTAAAAATTACTCAAAATGACCTTGGTCAAAAGATTTCACATATTAGAAATGACCATAGAACCGAATTAAAATTATTGGTTTTGAGGATTTTTGTAATAAAAATGGTATAAGCCATAATTTTTCGGCTCCTCGCACTCCTTAACAAAATAGAGTTGTTGAGAGAAAAAAATCGTACTTTAGAGGAGATGGCTAGAACTATGCTTTGTGAAAACAATTTACCTAAATATTTTTGGGCGGAAACCACTAATACGGCTTGCTGCATTATTAATAGAGTAATTATTAGGCCTATTTTGAAGAAAACACCTTATGAGATTTTAAAATCCAAAAAGCTTAACATTAGCTATTTTCATCCATTTGGTTGTAAATGTTTTGTTTTAAACAATGGAAAAGATAATTTAGGTAAATTTGATGCAAAAAGTGATAAAGCTATTTTCTTAAGATATTTTTTAAACTTTAAAGCCTATCGTGTATTTAATAAAAGAACTGTAGTTGTTGAAGAGTCTATTCATGTTATCTTTGATGATAACCTCCTTCTGAGGAGGATTATTGTGATGATGATGATGTAGGAATCATTGAAGCCATTGATGGAGGACAAACGTCAAATGTGGATGAGGCTTCAACCAAAGAAGAAGAAACACAAGACCCACCTCTTGAAGCCTTGAAGGACATAGCTCTAGAGGAAAAGGAGGTCACCTACCCAAGGGAGTTCAACTATGTCAAATGTGGTAAGATTTTGGGTGATCCATCCAAATGGGTAACCACTAGATCTTCTCTTAAACTTTTTAATAATGTTGCATTTATTTCATGCATTGAGCCTAAGAATATCAAAGAAGCATTAAAAGATTACTACTGGATATTGGCCATGCAAGATGAACTAAATCAATTTGAGAGATGTAAAATATGGACATTAGTTGATAGGCCTAGTAATAAGTCTACAATAGGAACTAAATAGGTTTATAGAAACAAACTAGATGAGAGTGGTAACAAAGTGGGAAACAAGGCTAGACTTGTTGCTCAAGGTTACAATCAAGAAGAGGGAATTGATTTTGATGAAATATATGCACCCGTAGATAGAATGAAAGCTATTAGGATGCTTATTGCATTTGCATGCTTTCATGAATTCAAGCTTTTTCAAATGGACGTAAAAAGTGCTTTTCTAAATGGTTTTATTAATGAAGAAGTGTATGAAAATCCAAAATTTCCAAATCATGTTTTCAAACTTACTAAAGCTTTATATGGTTTAAAACAAGCTCCTAGAGCTTGGTATGAAAGGCTTTCAAACTTTTTGATTGAAAAACATTTTGAAAAAAGGCAAGGTGGATACTACACTTTTCATTAAAAGAAATGGAAAAGACATCTTAGTAGTTCAAATATATGTTGATGATATAATTTTTGGTTCTACTAATGAGTTGTTTTGCCAAGAGTTTGCTAAGTTGATGCAAGGTGAGTTTGAGATGAGCATGATGGGAGAGCTCTCATTCTTCTTAGGGCTACAAATCAAGCAAAGGAAAGATGACATCTTCATCAATCAAGCTAAGTACATCAAGGATATGCTCAAGAAGTTTGGCTTAGAGAATGTGAAGCCTCAAGCCACACCAATGAGCTCATACATAAAGCTTGACAAAGATGAATGAGGTAAGTGTGTCGATTCTAAGCTTTATCGTTCTATGATTGGCTCTTTTCTTCACCTTACCGCAAGTATACCCGATATTATGTTTAGTGTTGATGATATAATTCTCTAGGAATTGGCATATTCCGGAGGTACTCTTTCTTCACCTAGCCCTAGAGAATCACACCTTATAGCCATTAAGAGAATCTTTAGATACCTTAGAGATATACCTAGTTTAGGTCTTTGGTATCCTAGAGATTCCTTCTTTGATCTTCTCGGATGCGGATTATAGGGGATGTAAATAGATAGAAAGAGTACCTCCGGAATATGCCAATTCCTAGGCAGTATGCTCATATCTTGGTTCTCTAAGAAACAAAATAGTGTAGCTTTATCTACCACTAAAGTGGAGTACATATCGGCCGGGAGTTGTTGTGCTCAAGTCCTTTGGATGAAGCAACAACTCTTAGATTATGGATTTGATGTAGGTACCATACCCCTTAAGTGTGACAACACTAGTTCCATTTGTCTCACTAAGAATCTCATCCAATATTCTAGAAACAAACACATAGAAATAAGGCATCATTAAATTAGAGATAATGTCTTGAAAAATGATGTAGTTCTAGAGTATGTTGACACCTTAAATCAATTAGCGAACATATTTACCAAACCTTTAGATAAAGAGCGCTTTTGGCCTCTTAGGAGAGAGTTGGGTCTAACTAGTCTTTCTTGACCCTTTAGAGCCCTTTAATGACAAAAACTTGCTTGAATTTATTTGATTTCCTTGCTTATGTGATTTTGCCTCTTGATGCATCTATGCTTGTTGCTAAGGGGAGTATGCATCCATTGTAGACCATAAATGATGTTCACATTTCATTTACATGCATTTCGATTTGAATAAAACCAAACTTTTGAGTAACTTGTGGCCCACAATACATTTTCTAGCACACGTGTATCGAAACGAGTGAAAATGTTTAGATACACCTTTTTGAATATCTGCCCAGAGTGCATTTCTCAGCATAAGTGTATCAAAACGGTTCCATTCGTATCGATACAGGTTCAAGAACGCGTTTCAATATAGTCGAGTCTGTATCGATACATGACTCGTGTTTTGGTATACCTCCTAGGCGTACTGGTACACCTATTTCGATATGCCACGTGGCGTATCGATACGTGAAGCCGTCTGCCATTAAAAGAGTCATTAAAAGGTTTTCAACTTTAACCAAAACTTTTCAACCAAAACCCTAGCCGTTTTTCCTATATAAACACCCTAAATCCTTGAGTTTTTTCTCATCAATTTACACAATATTTTGAGGGTTTTTGTTTTTCCCATCAAATCTAAGCTCTTTTTCATCAAATTGGTGCATTTTCATCCTTCATTCATCCAAATCCATATATCAAGGTATAAAACTCTTTTTCTTTTCTTTTCAATTTTATTTTGATTTATTCACTATTCTTACTTCAAATTTATGTTTTTCATATGCATATATTATGGTTTTTAAAGTTTTCGTAATTTTTTTTCAAAATCCAAAATTTTTTATTCAAATATAAAATTATACTGTATATTTTTCTAAACTGTTTTTCAAAATTATTTTTACCAAAATTATATTTTATACTTGTCTATGTTTTTAAACTATAGATTTTTAAACAAAACCTTGAACTATTGGATTGAATATTGGATCCAATATGATGATTTATGCATATATTATTTTTGTGCCTTAAAACTATTTTTCAGATTACCTATGGAACTAAGAAAGAGAGCTAGAACAACCGAGGTTGGCGAGTCTTCAACTGAAGACAATTCGGCTCGTCCCAACCTTAGCATTATTTACCAAATGAGTTTTTTGACCCCTCCGGCTTTAAATCACTTCAAGCAATACCAAAACTACAAAATCCGCCATGAAAGAGTAACATCTCTTCCATTCTTAAACTCTGAACGTTTCAAGTTTAAATATCTTCATCTTTTGAGAAGTTGGAATTTTACTCAATTTTTGGCTATCCCTAGGATTTTATACCGTAATCTTGTCTTGATTTTCTTTGCTAATGCCCGGTGCATCCCTAACCAAGACCGTTCTAAGGTCATAGCCATTGAATCTTTCTTTACGGGAAGAGATTTTGAATTGACATCGATACCTTGAAAAATACTTTTGGATTTAATGATGAGGGTATTGATGATGTGACTCTTTAGGGCATGTTCTTGGTGGCTCCGTAACCGTATTAGACGCGCATTACCGCATCCTACACTTGATGATCACTTGGTGGTTTCATCCATCCGGTGGTAAGTTCTCCATTATCTGACAAGTGGATGATTTTTGGATTAGATGCTTTCGAGAGAACAAGCAACCGAACCTTGCTCAGATTATGTTTGCGGAGCTTGTTTACCTCGTTCAACACCGTTACACTTCGATGGTATCTTCATTTACTTATGGTAAAACTTTGAGTTATCTATTTTTGCAATTGGAGATTGATTGCTCCCACGACTATCTCGAGCCTCTCACGGATCCCATTGATGAGCGCTCCCTTACTCGAGCCAAATTTTACTATTTCAATAGAGAGTGGCTTCGTTTTGCCGAGCTTTCACATGATGCTATCCCCAAAGAATCGGAAGCTCCTCCATAAGCCGTTCCTTTAGCTCCGGTAGCTCTACCAGCTATAGATGCTCTCGTGGCTTATCTCAATGAGCAATTCACTACATTAAACACCTCTATGACCTCATTGAAGACAACCATGAATGAAGGGTTTGCGGCCATTGACACTCGATTTATTTCCTTGGAGGAACGAGTTCAAGCAACTGAGAGCCAGCAAGGATCAATGAATATCTCTCTCACGGCTTTCTAGGGGAATAGAGACAATCTCAAGCTACTCAAACCCATGATGAAGATGAAGATGAAGATGAAGATGAAGAGGACGAGGACGATGAGGATACTCCCTAGACATTCATTGCATATCATACATGTCATATTAGGATTTCTATTTTATGCACCTATGCTATTTAATATTTGAACCTATGCTCATGTTTTTAGGATTTTAAGTTTGGATTAATATGCTGTTTTGATTATTGCTTTATGCTTCAATGAAATATTATGTTGTTTTGCTTTAATCTTGCTTATTTATTGCCTCTAATTATCATTGATTTTGATCTAACAAAAAGGGGAGAAGTAAAGAGCTTAAATTTTTCTTCTAACTTTTTTTGAAAACCTATCTTGAAGTAAGAGGGAGTAATACTTAAAAATTTACTTTGGTTTTGTTATATCAAAAATGGGGAGATTGTAAAACCCACATTTGATTTTGATATAACAAATTGTTTAAGAACTTATTTGAAAAAGAACACAATTTTTAAGTATTTCAAAGACTCACAATTGACAAGGATTTTTCAAGTACGAAATTGTTCTAAGCCAAAAACTTAAACCCCATAAAACTTTTCTAAGTGTTTTCAAGCAAAATCCAACATTTACACCCAGGCGAATCGATACACCTTCGAGCGTTTCGATACGGTCTTAAAGAAATAGGCCACTGTAAGAATCTGTTTCGATACAGGAAAACCTATTTCTATACGGACGTACCGATACGGCTATCACCGTATCGATATGGGGGTTAAGATTTTTCCAATCTTTTCATTTATTATTCGAACGCAGCCTTGTCAGTTATTGGGAACACAAGATTTTGAAAATCAGTTAACTCGTATCGATACGCTTACATGGTGTACTGAAATAGGTTTTGGCAGTAGCCCAAGTGAACAAAATTGTATCGATGCGACCTTTTCCTGTTTCGATACGCCCCTTGTTTTACACTGAGACCGTACCGATACGTCTTCCCGCATATCGATATGCCCCTGTATTTTATACACAACGGCTCTTTCTATTTTGAGACAAGTATCGATACGGTTGTTCGTGTACCGATACGGTAGGTTGCAGAAGTGCATTAATGGTGGAAAAAAGAGAGCCCAATGGCTCTATTAATAATGCCAACTACCCAAACGGATAGAAATGAATGAAGGGGGTATAAACGCAAGCCTAAAAAGCTACAACAACAACAATTTATCAAGTTAAGCACATTCAAGCAAAAATCCAATCCAGTTGAGCTTATAGAGTCAAACCCTTGTAACCAAATTGAGTGAATTTTTATTGTATCATATTTTATCAATTTGGGTTGAGTGAACTTGTATCTTGGGCAAATATTTTACCTTTTGAGAGGTCTATTTTCAATTTGCCAACACTTCTTTGTATTAGAGTGAATTTGATCAAGCTTTGGGTAGCAAGCTTTGATCTTTGTAACGGTTTCATCCTAAGCTTAGAAAAGGGGACGAATTCCATTAGTGAATTGTTCAAATCCTTAGTAGGGAGCTAAGGTAGTGGATGTAGAGCTTGTTAGAAGCTTGAACCACTCTAGAATTCTTGTGTCCAATTTTTTTATCTTTCCATTTTCCTCCCTTCACAATTTTAATTGTCAATTCACCCCATCTTGGCGAATTGTCATTGTTTGATCATCTCAAGAATATAGCATGCCAATTGTATCCAATGTCCTTTCGAATCCAAGGTTCCATGACAATAGCGATAACAATATCAATGTTGATATTCAATGACAATAGCAATATCAATGTTTGATGCTTAATGCTTCTATAATTCAATGTTTCAATGAGACCAATGACAATAACAATGTTTCTATAAATAATAATTCGATGCAACGACTTACCAATGCTTACCAATACAGTCTTCTATGAGATTCGATACGATATCCTTAGACACAATGTTAGCTATGCAAATATTCAATTTCGATAAAATCGGGAGAAGCACCTAGCCTATTCCCTAGACTCCGACTACACTCACCGATACATTCCCAAAGCTACATGATGTCCCGAATCAGTAAACCGACCTTGCTTTTCCTTAGCATCCATTGTCAAAAATGTTAACTCTATCCTTAGAGTCTGTTCCCACATGAAATTAGATAATAATTTATGAATGGTAGCATATTAACACATAGTAACACACTCTTTAACTTGACGTATCAAGGAATTAGACTTTAATATTCCTAATCTTCAAAAACTATAATTATAGGTACCGTAGGAAATAGAATTACCCATAACTCATATATGAGTTCTCAATTTTATAAAATCTCATCTTTAGGATTTAAACTTTAATCTTTCAATGGTCTAAAAAAATCAGACATCGTCATTAGACTTGAAATTAGACATATTCCATACTTAAATCCTTGATATAACAATAGTTTAAACCATAGAAATTATACCCGTGAATACTTTGATTCAATACTTAAAATAAATGATATCAAATAAAAGCTTGTAGTTTGAGCTTACCGTACATAGCCTTAAATTGCAAAAAGGTGACTAAATTAGAAGTTATTTAAACTTGAATCAATATATTCAAGCTAAGCTCTCATACATGGTGTTGGAGGTTCGAGAAAACTGATAAAAGCCTTTTGCTTTTTGTATCTTTCTGCCGAATTGTGAAGAAAGAAAAACCATCTTTGGTTATTCACCAATTTCCCATAGTTAAACATTACAGGAAATTGGGACAAAGACACGGGGGTGGTGATTAGCCACACTAGGAAACATGGTTAAATCATACTTCTAGCCCCTCATATTCTTTCCTTAACATTAAGAAATCTTGTGGGTAAATTATCTGTATGCCATTATTCCTTTATCTTGTTTACACTTTAATCACTCATCTTTACTTTCTTACCATTTAGTCACTATACAAGGTTCCTTGAATTTTCAATACTTGCAATGTATCCCAATGTTAATGACAATGCCTAATTGTCTATCAATACATGTGAAATTAGACACATGGTCAATGGTCAACGATCACTTTGACTCGCCAGAATCTGAATTTTTGGTTATCAGAATCTGATTTTTCAACTAGGCCGGTTTTTAGGATGCTACAACTCTCCCCCTTAAGAAAAATTCGTCCTTGAAATTTTTTACCCGAAAGAAACAAATGATGATATTTCTCTTTTATCGTTTCATCCGGTTCTCAAGTAGCATATTCAATTTTGTGTTCTCTTCAAACCACTTTAAAAAACGAAATTGTCTTGTTTTGGAGTCTTTTCACTTTTCGATCTAGAATATGTACAAGTTTTTCATCGTATGTCAAATTTGACTAGATTTCACTTGACTTAGGTTCAATGATATGTGAGGGGTTAGAGCGACACTTTCGGAGCATCGATACATGGAAAACATTGTGGATCTTGCTCAGTTCAGAGGGTAACGATAATCAGTAAGCCACATGGTCAACTTTCTCAATAACCTCGAAGGGTCCAATGAATTGGGGACTAAGTTTCCCCTTTTTGCTACAACTTAAAACTTTCTTCCATAGTGAAACCTTGAGGAAGGTTCTTTCCTCAACCTTATATTATATATCCCTTCGCTTAAGATCAACATAGGCCTTTTGTCGGTCAAAGACAACTTTCAAATGGTCATGAACAATGGTAACCCACTCTTCGGTTTTCTGAAGTAAGTTAGGGCCCAACATCTTGCCTTCCATGAGTTTAGACCAATACAATGGAGTTCTGCAACATCTACCATACAACTCCTCATACGGTGCCATTTTAATAGAAGATTGATAGTTTTTTTGTAGGCAAACTTGATGAGAGGAAATAATTTCCCCCAAGATCCCCTGAAATTGATAATACATGCACATAGCATATCTTCCAAAATATGAATTACCCTTTCTAACTGGTCGTCAGATTGAGGGTGAAAAGTGGTACTCGGGTTAACTCTGGTGCCCATAGCTCCTCCAATGTTCTCCAGAATCGAGAAACAAACCGTGAATCTCAATCAGAGATGATAAACTTAGGTACTCCATGGAGTCAGATAACTTCCTTGATGTACAAGTCAGCTAATTTAGGAAGACCGTAGTCTATTCTAACTAGTAAGAAGTGTGCTGACTTGGTAAAACGATCCACAATAACCCAACCAACATCGTATTTAGCGGGAGTTAGAGGCAAACTACTGATAAAGTCTATAATGATTTTCTCTTACTTCCACCGCGGTAGATCAATAGGTTGCAATAAATCGGTAGGAACACGGTATTCAGCCTGAACGTGCTAGCACGTAAGACACTTGGACATGAAATCAATTTTGTCTTGTTTCATGCCTGACCACCAGTAGAGTTCTCAAGGGTCCTTGTACATCTTTACAGAACCCAAGTGACTAGAAAAAGAACTTGAATAAGCTTCCTTCAGAACTAATTCTAAAGTCCGGATTATCTTGCAACTTAGAAACAATAGGTTGGAGTTCGGGGTCTTTACTTTGTAAGACTTTGATTCTTGATACAATAGTAGACTGAACTTGAAGCTCGGCTATGAAACAATGATGCTTCCGAAATCGGAAGTGGGGATTAATAACTCGAGGAGCTATAATACAATGTTATAGGTAGAGTTTGACGATCAATGGCAATACTCACCAGGCAGAGGTTAGCGACTGAGTGCATTAGTGACAACTTTAGCCTTGCCCGGATAACAATCAATGAAAAGATCATAATCTTTGAGGAGTTTCATCCATTTTCGTTGCTGAAGATTTAACTCCTTCTGGGTCAATCGGTACTTGAGCCCTTATAATCAGTGAAAAGATAGCATTTCTCTTTGCAAAGATAATGCCTCCAGATTTTCAATGCGAAGACAACTACAGCTAGTTCCAAGTCATGAGTAGGGTAGTTCACCTCATGTGGCTTAAGCTATCTCAATGCATATGCAATGACCTTTCCTTCAAGCATCAATACACATTCTAACCCAAGATGCGAAGCATTATTGTAAATTGTATAGTCCTTCTCGAACTCGGGTTGGGTCAAGACCAGTGCGTGAGTTAAAACTTGTTTTAATTTATCAAAGCAATTTTGGGTACATCACATTCTTTAACTCTCATTTGATAATACTCTGACCTTACATCGATCTTAGAAAACACGGAGGCATCCTTAAGCTGATCGAACATGTTTACCTTACACTGATCGAACTTGTTCTTGATAGTTACCTTTCTCAACTGCCGGTAATCAATACACAATCTCATGGAACCATCTTTCTTCTTAATGAAGAGAACTGGTGCTCCCCAAGGTGAGGAACTTGGTTGAATGAAATCTTTATTCAGTAAGTCTTGAATTTGAGCCTTCAGCTCCTTAAGTTCAACTGCGGCCATACGATAAGGTGAAATAGAATTCGAGGATGCACTTCAATGCTAAATTCAACCTCACGGGTTGGAGGTAAATCCAGAAGTTTACCAGGGAACACATTAGATAATTCGTACATGGTTTCAATGTCTTGCAATCGAGGTTCATTCTTAGCTTCCAATGTCAATGCATACAACAAAGGGCTTCTTTAGTTCACAAGGGTGATGCGCCCTTGCCAAGGCCTCAAAGATATAGCTTTCTCTTACAATATTCTACTAAAGCTTGATGTTCACTGAGCCAACCCAATCATAGTACAACATCGAGCTCGTGAAATAAAAGTACCAATAGATTGGCTGGAATTGAAACCCCTTTGAATCATTAAGGGATAATTCTTGCATACGAGACTTATGGGGACACAATCACCTAATGGATCGGTTAAAGTGATCAAAATAGTATTACTAGAGGAGCGATGATCTTAGTTCATCAATGCATAATCAAGATAGGACTGTAATTCTAGGGTACTTGCGATATTGTTTAAATTACCCTTCTTTAGCAATAGGTACAAGCGGGTATTACAATTCCCAACCTGAACCCTCGGTACTATGATTTGTTCTAAAAATGATCTAAGACATAGCCAGTACCCTTGCAATGTCATAGAAAGGAGAAGATTGTGAATACACATTTTTAGAACTATATTGATCCCTTTTCGATATAATAGTGGAAGACGAGAATTATCTCAAGACATTTGTCAAGTTGTTAGGTTCCTTTAACCCTCAGAAATCCTCTAGGTAACTTTTGTAGCATGGTCAAATACAATGACTCGATAATCCAATATTGATGCTCGATATAGTTTTGTGATGATTCAATGGTAGCAATATCAATACAAAAATTTAATAACCGATACCTAACAAGTTCAAGGTTATCATCTACCTTGCTAGTGAGTGTGTAAGTCCATCACTGGGTAGATTAGGCAATAAGGGTTTAAGGTGTTAAAATTGTAGCCATAGAGGGCTATACAGCTTACTCAGGCTTCGATGTAGTCAAGGATTGTTCATATATTTCAACTATGTCTTTAGTAATTCTTTAAGCTCAACAATCTGCCTTGATAATTCAAGGCTTAATGATTCTTATCAAAAGTCTTATAGATTTAAAGGGTCTCCCCCCTTTATCTCATCGTCGTGATTCGAGGAGCCGGTAATAGGCTCATTTATATGAGCTTCATTAAACTTAGACATATCTATATTATAAAGTAAGGAGATCAAGTTAATCAGCAAGTCACAATATACACAATAAATAACTCTTAGTTGGCATATGCAATGCATTGACAATACAATAAACTATTGTTTAGTTCTAGAATCAACTAAAATCTAGCTCTGATACCACAAATGTAACATCCATTTCTCGATCTGGGAGAGAACCGAGTTAGAGTATGCTACTTGTAATCGAAACAGTGAACGATGCGACATTTATGAATAGTAGATCAACAATTTAATATTGATGGAATAACATCGATGACTTGATACGTTACTATACCGGTACAATGATACTAGTAATCCAGTTTAAAACTATGATTTTAGGACCAATTTAAACTTTTTATAAGTTTTAGGGACTAAACTATAAATTTAATGATTAGAGGTCCTTACAAGAAATTTAATTTACCAATATGAAATTTAACCTATAAACAATGAGGCTATAAATTTTCGTTCCAATCAAAGGTCATTCACCTAGTCAATTAAGCCATTTAACAAATAGTGACCATTGTGTAATATACCAAACTTGTTCAATTAACTTTTTAACAGATTTACATGTATTGGTATCAGTACTCAAGAGACCATACCGATACGCCTATGTCATGACCGTTAATACGATTAAGGGTTGATGAAGCCGTACTGGTATTGGTATCATTTGTACTGATACTCGGTAAGCAATTTATCAATTAAGGATTCCAGTGTTGAATATGCGTACCGATATGGATCTAGCCGTTCGGTACAGGAAGAAGGGTATTGGTACACCCTAAAACTGTACTGAAACCTTTTCCATAACCAAGTTCTAGTGACGAATTTTTGTACTGATACACCCAAAGCAGTATCGATATGCTTATACATGTATGACCAATATTGCATACTCATATCGATAAGCCATCACCCGTATCGATATGCCCTGCACTGTAATATCATTTTTAGTTTGGTTTTTATGCCCTTTGACTAGTCAAACAAAGTCCAAATTCTATGAAATTTTACAGGCGAGTTTATAACACTATAATCTGCTATCATGCCAAATTTCATAGCTATATAAATCCATTTACTAGGGTTTTACCCTTTAGGCCAAACATGCATATTATGACTACTTTAAGCATTCTTAAAAGGTCATTTTAAATCCTTTAGACATACACAAGCCATAGACCACAAATATACATCAAAATGGTCAAACTTGACTTGTCTAACTAATATGCTACCATACTAGGAATTTGTAGGGTCGATAAAATTTACTCTATAGTTGTTGTGACTTGCCAAAAACCTTTGATTGCAACGATCTCGTAACAACGACTCTTTAACCTAAAAATGCATGAAATGAAATACATTAGGCATAATTTGTCTAGTGAGGCAATCATAAACAATATCGATAACAATGAGATGCATTCCAAATCATGTTTCATCAATGGCAATGCAATGATTCATATTCAATGGCAATTATATCATATTTGAATATTATTCCTTGGATCGAATTAAGATAATGGATACACGAATTCCCACGCCTCGCCAAATCAATGAATGGTCTAGTCCTTCCGCCTCGCCAATTGACCAATATCACAATCATCCCTATGCCTTGCCACAATCAAGGTCGTAGCCAAGGACCTTAGTCCACCTATACCAATGAGCTCATGAATTATATGACATGCCAATTGTATCGAATGTCCTTTCGAACCCAAGTTTCCATAACAATAACAATAACAATGGGAAAAGTAATATCAATAGCAATGCTCAATGACAATAACGATAATAATATCAATGTCGATATTCAATGGCAATAGCAATGTCAATGTCCGATGCTTAATGCTTCTATAATTCAATGCTTTGATGAGACCAATGACAATAGCAATGTTTCTATGAATAATAATTCGATGCAATGACTTACCAATGCTTACCAATATAGTGTCCTATGAGATTCGAGACAATATCCTTAGACACAATATTAGCTATGCAAAAATTCAATATCAATAAAATGAGGAGAAGCACCTAACCTATTCCCCAGATTCCCAAAGCTACATGATGTCCCGAATCCGTAAACAGACCTTGCTTTTCCTTAGCATCCATTGCCAAAAATGTTGACTTTATAGTACCGTAGAAATTTTAACTTGACGTATATTAACACATAGTAACACACTCTTTAACTTGACGTATTAAGGAATTAGACTTTAATATTCCTAATCTTCAAAAACTATAATTATAGTACTGTAGGAAATAGAATTATCCATAACTCATACATGAGTTCTCAATTTTATAAAATCTCATCTTTAGTATTTAAACTTTAATCTTTCAATGTTCTTAAAAAAATCAGACACCATCATTAGACTTGAAATTAGACATATTCCATACTTAAATCCTTAATATAACAATAGTTTAAACCATAGAAATTTTACCCGTGAATACTTTGATTCAATACTTAAAATAAATGATATCAAATAAAAGCTTGTAATATGAGCTTACCGTACATAGCCTTAAATTGCAGTGACTGAATTAGAAGTTATTTAAACTTAATCAATATATTAAAGGCAAGCTCTCATACATGGTGCTGGAGGTTCGAGAAAACTGATAAAAAGCCTTAAGCTTTTTTTTTTTTATCTTTCTGTCGAATTGTGAAGAAAAGAATAACCATCTTTGGTTATTCACCAATTTCCCATAGTTAAAAATTAGAGGAAATTGGGACAAAGACACGTGGGGTGGTGATTAGCCACACTAGGAAACATGGTTAAATCATACTTCTAGCCCCTCATATATCTTTCCTTAACATGAAGAAACCTTGTGGGTAAATTATCTGTATGCCATTATTCCTTTATCTTGTTTACACTTTAATCACTCATCTTTACTTTCTTACCATTTAGTCATTATACAAGGTTTTTTGAATTTTCAATACTTGCAATGTAGCCCAATGTCAATGGCAATGCCTAATGTCTATCAATACACGTGAAATTAGACACATGGTCAACGATCATTTTGACTCGCCAGAATTTGAATTTTCGGTTACCGAAATTCGGTTTTTTAACTAAGCCGATTTTTGGGATGTTATAATGGTTATCATAATGTCTATATTTTCTTGAAAGCGATAATTCTTCTATGTTGAAAAAATCGACTATAGACTTCTTCCAAGTTCAAGTTACGAAAATTAGACTTGGCCTAAGAATTTTTATGGGAGGCATTCCCTGAAGTGAATGCAAGCATGATGTTTATTTCGTGTGATTATTGGATTTGTTTCATTCCCTAAAGTGAATGCAAACATGATAATTCACTATATGGTTAGTGAATAAAACTCAACTATGTGAATGCTTCAAATTAAATTGAAAATTTGTGGTCAGAGTATCACTGATCAAGATATGTTAGAAAAACATACTCTACTTTTTACGCAAACAATGTTGTCTTGCATACACAATATCGTGAAAAAGATTTTAAAGACCTATTGGCTCTGTTGCATTCCTTAAAGTGAACGCGACATTTTATAGCGGAAAGAATAAATGCCACATTAGTAATTGTGGTCGCAATTGAGGCCATGAACATAGACATGAAAAAGATGATCATTTTAAGAATGCTTATAACCACCAGAAGTGGGTTTATTAAGATGACAAGAATATATTAAGAAAGTGAAATTTTTATGCAATGGTATAAACCATTGATCTCGTACTTGTCATACGCCGAAGCATTATCAACCTTTATCCACAATCATGAATGATAAAGGAAAGAAAATATAAATAAATTTTATTTACGAAAATGGAAAAAATAATTATGGCGTTGTTGGTCCAACTTAATTGGATATTGTTGATCTCCTCATAACCCTTGAAAGGAATAATTCACCATTTATTTTATTTCCTTATAATCTATAAAAGGAATAATTAATCTTTTAATTTATTTTGCTTTATGTTAATTTGTTTTACATTTTATTTATTTATGTTTTTATATTATATATTTAAATATGTTAAAATATTTATTTATTATCCTTTGAAGAATACGATTACTTCCGGAATACAATATGCAATAAATTGTGATGATTTATGCTTAACAGACAGTGCAAGTACTCATACTATACTTAAGCATAAGAAATATTGTTCTCATTTAAATGCAAGGGAAAAATGCGAGTACTATATTTAATATTTTTCATTCCCTGAAGTGAATGGTACAAAGTACATATTTTTTATTTCTCGAAGTGAATGGAACAAAGCACAAATTGAAAGGTGCATAATTATTCATATTTTCCTATTTAAAATGCAAGGAAATAATGTGAGTACTATATCCGGAAGTACTAATATCATAGAAGGCTCATAAAGAGCAAATATGCTATTGCCAAATTATAACTCAATTTCATATTCACAATGTGTTATACTCGTCAAAGTCATAAAGAGACATATTGAATTTTAAAGATATTCACAGAAATGGATATCATATTGAGACTATTAGTCAGAGGGATGCTGACTATCTCCATATCACGAGTATAACCCAAGGCAATAAAAAAATATTGACAAAATTACATGCACTGTCATCCTGATTGTACTACACAAGAATTTTTACAAGTTGAAGCTCATGCTATTGTAAACCAAAAGTTTATTGGTAACTTTATTATTTGGCAGGTTAGGCTATCCCAGTTCAATTATGACGGGAAAAATTATTGACACTTCATATGATCATTGATTAAAGAAGTGACAGATTCTTCAAAATAATGTTTTTCATGTGATGCTTGCTCTTAAAGCAAACTAATTCTTCGACCATCACCAGCTAAGGTAGATTATGAATCTATTAGTTTTTCGGAATGGATACAGGGTGATATATATGGGCTCATACACCCTTTTTGTGGACCATTTAGATATTTTATGGTTTTAATTGATGCATCAACTAGATGGTCATATGTATCCTTGTTATCAACCCGTAACTCGTCCTTTGCAAGGTTACTTGCTCAGTTGATAAAATTACGATCACATTTTCCAGATTACCCTATAAAGACAATAAATCTTGATAATGATGGTCACATGCCATTTTACATGAAACATCACTAATTCGCATCAAGCCAATAAATTATCATAAGTTCTCCCCATTACAAATGATTTTTGGTCAGAAACCAAATATTTCTCATCTTAGAAGTTTTTTTGGTGTGCGTTATATATTCTAATTGCTCCACCACAATGCATAAATATGGGTCCTCAAAAAAGGTTAGGAATATATGTCAGATTTGAATTTTCCTTGATTATTAAATATCTTGAGCTTCTTATAGGGAATTTATTTACAATTCTATTTGCTAATTGTCATTTTAATGAGCCAGTTTCCAAACATTAAGGGAAGAAAATAATTATATGGGAAAAGAAATAAGCTGAAATGAATTATCATTTTCTCATCCACACACTCAACAATGTGAACTAGAAGTTCAAAGGATTCATTTGTAAAACTTAGCAAATTAATTGTCAGATGCTTTTGCTGACCCTAAAAGAGTGACTAGGTCACATATACCAGCTATGAATGCTTCGATTGAAAACCGATGTCTTGGAAGGACAAACTCTACTTGTTATCCAAAGATAAAAATCCTTGAAAAAGAAAAAGAGCTATATCTTATGATGATTCGATCGAGGAATTAATGAATTATGAGAATCTCAAGAAGATATTAAAAGGTCTCCAAGAGAGACATTAGACATGACTTAGGTACCTGATAATAAAATGATCTCAATAAATTATGTCATGTTTGGTAATAAGTGGAACCGAAATGAAATCGACGTCGATAATATATTTGCATGCAATATAGCACTAGAGATTTTGGATGCTGATGTGGATCGTTAACCATTGTCAATTGGACAATCTAAACAAATAAATGATTCTCCAAAATGGAAAGAGACAATTGAAACTAAAATTTCTTTTGAAAAGGGAAGTATTTGAGCCTGTAGTCCGTACATCAGAATGTGTAAAACCCGTGGATATAAATGAGCCTTTGTGAGAATGATAAATGAAAATGGGGAAATCGTGAGATATAAAGTTCGTTTGATTGCACAAGGATTCTCACAAAGACCTAGAATCGATTATGAGGAAACATACTCCTCGATGGTGGATGCAACTACTTTTAGATTTTTTTATTAGTCTGGCAAATAAAGAAAGACTTAGTTTCTGCCTAATGGATGTTGTTACATCCTATTTGTATGAGTCTCTTGATAATAATATTTACATGAAATTTTTGAAAAGATTTAGACCGTAGAAGCAGTTAATTCAAGTTGTCGAGAACATTATTCAATCAAATTGAACATACCTATTTATGAATTAAAACAATTTGGGTGCATGTTGTGTAATTGCCTCAGCGAGTACTTGTTAGCGAAAGGCTAGAAGAATGTTCAATTTCCTCGAGCATTTTTATTAAGAGATTTAGCTCTGAATTTGTTATTATTGTTGTGTATATTGATGATTAGAATATCATTGGGACTCATGAAGAGATCTCCCTTACAATAAAATCCTTGTGCATCAATCGACATACATAGAAAAATGTTTAAAGAAACTTTACATGCATAACACACATCCGTTGAGCACGAGAGAAAGTTGAAAAATAATTTCTATGCATAAGATCTTAGTTGGTCTAGAAGTACTATCTAAGTGCTACGAGACCATTACCTTTAGATCTTTCAAAAATTGATGTCTCTTCAAATCATGTAAATAATTGCTTTGCATGAGGCAAAGTCGAAAAATGTATTTAGCTAAACATATCTAGAAGATATGTGAATTACCTTCACAAGATAAGATGCAAGCTATCTTGTGCGGAGATAATGCAAAATTTATATCTCAATTGAAAAATGGATACATCAAATGTGACAAAACAAAACATATTTATTCAAAGTTTCATCCCTCGTGATCTTCAAAAGAATAGTATCCGATGAATCAGTTCAAGCAGTAGTTTGAAGATCTATTCACTAGTGCACAGTCTACTTCAACATTTGAAGATTATATTCAAGATTGAATTATGAAGATTCAAATATCTTATGTGATATTTTCATGAGGGGGAGTAAATACGCGTTGCACTCTTTTCCCTTAACCGAGGTTTTGTCCCAATGGGTTTTCCTGGTAAAATTTTTAATGATGCAACATGTTATGCGTATCAAAGATGTGTGTACTCTTTTTCCTTCACTAAGAAATTTTTTCCCATAGAGTTTTTATCTTAGTAAGGTTTTAACGAGGCATATTATCTTCATGGATATCTAAGAGGGGTGTTATGAATATCTTTATTTATGATGGATATCCATATATTAAATGAGACTTTAATGACTTTATTATTAGAGTTTAATACCCATTGGAGTTTGGGTTTTCATCTTATGCCTGTAAATATAGAGTTTGGAGAAAGTATTGTACACGATCCTACATTGAGAATATAATACAAGTCTCTCTCTTTGTCTCTCATCTTTGTTTTTGTTCATCTTTCTTGTTCTTCTTTATTTTATTCACAAAAAATCCACATTTTAATTTTTAATAAGATTTATTTTATGAGTAAAATTATTTTTTTATAATCCATGTTCGTCATCACTTTTTCTTTAACGTCCTTTACCTCTGCAACGTCAAAAGCATACAGTCATCTATGGTTAGGGTTGTAAACGAACCGAACGCTCAGTGAACCGTTCGGTGGGAAGTTCATTTATGTTTGTTTATTTATTAAATGAACGAACATGAACAAGATTATTTGTTCGTTTAATTAAATGAAAGAACATGAACAAATGACTTGTTCGTTCATTTATGTTTGTGAATGTTCGATAAACCGTCCATTTATGTTCGTTTAAGTTCATTTAAATTTATTCACATATGCCTAGGGGTGTTCATTGTCCGGCTAAACCGAACTAACCGACCGAACCAAAACAAAATTGTTTAATCTATTAGATAATTTTAGGTTTCGCCTAATTATTAAGAGTTTTTTCAAATTTCAATTATCGATTAGTTTGGTTGAAAATCGGTTAATTAACTGAATTAATCGAACTAAAGCAAAATATTAAATATTTAACACATTATATATGTTCGTTTGTGTTCGTTTATGAGCGTTTGTGTTCGTTTATGTTCCTTTGTGTTCGTTTATGTTCCTTTGTGTTCGTTATTGTTCGTTTGTGTTCCTTTATGTTCGTTTATCATTTAAACGAACAAACATGAACGAACATGAGCAAGCTACATTCCTTAATGAACAAACACGGACAAGAAATTTTGTGTTCGTTTATGTTCGTGTTCGTTCATTTGTTCAGTTAAAACTAAACAAACGAACATGAACACACCATCGTTTGTGTTCGTTTGGTTCGTTTACTAGCCTATCTATGGTGGATTAAAAAAGGATTAAAATATATGTGAATTTAACCACTACCACCACTATTATTGCATCATAATTAGTATTATTTTTATTAATAATAACTCCCGCTCATGTTTTATTATGTAAAAAAATAAAAATATATGTATAATTATTTATTTGAGAAACAGGAAATTAGAGTGTTAACACGGATCAAATTAATCAAATCTTTAAATTAACATCATATTTTTGTAATTTTTAATCCATCATAGATGACCGCAAGCTCTTGACATTGTAGAACTAGAGGGATATTAAAGAAAAAATGGATGACATGTATAAATTGCGGAAAGATGGTTTTACTCGTTATATGAATCTTAATAAAAATCAAAATTTTTTATTAGTTTTTTTTTTAGATAATTTACTAGCAGGGGTGTTCAAATCTAAGTACTTGAATCTTCGGATAGTGGTTTACCCGCTAGTCGGCTACCCAAAAGTTACGAATACTTTTAAAATTGAGTGATTAAGTACTCAAATATAAAAATATGTATTTTTAAATATAAAAATATTTTATTAGTTTAATATAAAAATATATATTTATTAGTTTAACATACACATACATATTTATTAAATATAAAAATATAAAAATTAAGATTTTTTATTAGTTTAATATATATTGGATATAAAAATATTAATTTCAAATATATATGGGTATCCTAATACCCGAAAATTCCTAATTTTGTGACTCGGGCTCAACCCGGAAAATGGCGAGCGGGTACTCGATGCGAGTAAAACAAATTCAAATAAATACCCGATTATTTATGTTCGGGTAGTCGAATAGTTGAGTTGGATATTTTTAAACACCCCTATTTACCGACAAAAAACAATCTTATATAACATTATATAATTATAAAGAACATAACCGGAGAGTCCATAAAAAAATTACTCTCAATTTTCCTCCAATAGATTCCCTTCCAAAGAGCGCTATTTTTTTGAATAGAAAACTTTCATCTTTTCGTTGTCTTCGTATATGGTTCCACGTTAAATTTTAAGGTTCAAGCTAAGGTTTAAGGTTAGAGTTTATGAAATTAGGGGTATAATGTGTTTTTTATGGTTTAAGGATTATGGTTTATAATTTAGAATTTAATGTTAAGGCTTAGAATTTAATTGGGTAAAATACAGAGATAACCACTCAACTATTTTTCACTCCTACTTTGGCCACTCAACTTTCAAACATTTCAATTTACTTACTGAACTTTCAGATTGCTCATATTTTGGTCACTCTCGATTATTTTATTATTATTTACATTTTTTGGCATTTTTATTATTATTTAATTTAAGGCTATGTTTTAAAATATAAAAAATAAAATAAAATCCAATTATTATTCGGCCACCATTCATCGTCACAAATGCCACCGACGGCTATAGATAGTGTCCGTGTGCGCCCCAATTTTCACCGATCGTTTCGTCTCGGCCCTCTGAGTCTGAATCTAACCTCTATTTTGTCGAAAAGTGCTTCGAAGTCCACGGAAAAGAGATCAAAAGTGAGGAAACCAAAAAGTTTCAAACGAGATTTACGGGTTTGGGACCTTTTTTGGTGAAACAAAAATCAAATTCGAACTCAAGGTGTCAAAACGAGTCCACTAGTTCAATTTAGGATCAAATGGTCGTCGATTTTGAGACCAACGATGGTCGACAATAGTGATTTATATATATATATATTTAAATTTTAATATAATAAAATATGATTTTATTATTTATTTTAAATTATTTTATATTTAATAATATTAAAAATTCTAAAATAATAATAAAAATTTTCAGAGTGACCAAATCAGGAGCAATCCAAAAGTTTAGTTAGTAAATTAAAAAGTTTAAAACTTGAGTAACCAAAATAGGAGTGAGAAGATAGTTGAGTGATAAACGGTGTATTTTATCCATTTTAATTTAGGGTTAGGATTATTCTATTTTTGGGTTTTCGTAAGCAGAACGCCAATGCATGCAGGGTCCAACCCCTTTATAGTATACCGCCGACAACTCAATCATATATATGTTCTTTATGATCACACAATACAATCATATAGTCTGTTCTGCTAAACTTACAGAAAAAGAAGAAGAATTAGAAGCCACAATCGAAGAGATTGAACCTCACCGAGATGTTCTTGATCCTCCTTTTTTAGTATGTGTTGAAGGAAGAAGTTTTGCGCGGGTATGAGAGGATCAACATCATCTCTTTGAGGTTTAATCTCTTCAATTGTCTCTTTTAATTCTTCTTTCCTTTTGTAAGTTTTTATTTTGCTGTTTTGATGTTATGTATACATGTACATTCGGGACGGCGTCGAAGCGGATCTTGAAGGACTTTCTTCAAGATCCTCCTACATCTTGCAGCGCTGGTATTTACATTCTATTAAAAAAATTCCACTTTTCGCTGTTTTTTTCCTTTATTTTTTCAGATGTCCACGTGTTTTTAATTAAAAACGTTGTAGCATTTCAATATGTTGGAATTGAACTTTCTTGAATTCCATATTAATTCGCCATTGTGTTGCAGCCTCTTTTTGTTATGTTGTTAATTGTTTTGGTTTTAATGCTTTTTCTGGTGTCTAATTGTTTTGGTTTTAATGCTTTTTGGAGTATCTAAGAATGGTTGATGAATACAAAGAATTAGTCCTTTATGCCGACGGTGTTTTCCAACTGAACATTCATTTTCCTCCACATTATCCCTTTAAGCCTCCTAAGGTACTCTTTCCGTATGTAATTTGTATTTACCTTGGAGATTTTGTTCAATGGTCCTCTTAAATGCTTCTACTCTACAAATGATAGTCCACCGGACGGCCTAAAAGCTTAAAACCAAAGTTACATTAAGAATTTAATTGGCAGGTGGAAAGAAAATTGGAATGATGGACAATTAAACGGTAGAAAAGTGGAAAGATAAAAAATTAAAATTTTTTATTGATGTGCCAGGTAGGAAGGATGTAAACAAAGAAAATTATATTTTATTTTCATTCATTGCTTGGTAAAATTAAAATTGAAAAGAAAAAAAATTAAGCTTTGAAAATTTCATATTTTTAACTAACTCTCATATGAGAATGAAAAAGTATAATCAAATTCTTAAGAAATAAACTATTATTATGACTGTGTTCGACATAAAATCATGCAAGGTAAGGTAGGGGTGGGAATTGGGTGAAGACTATCCAAAAATCGTGAGGATCCAAACTGATAGAGATAGGAAATAATTGAAATCTTCACCCACAGGGACATGGAGAGTTTTATCATCGAAGTTCAAATGGGGACGAAGATTGCTATATCTGAACTGTGTGGATAATTGAATCGTAACCGTATAAATAACTGTGGCACTCCTCGAAAAATATCTGCTATGATCCCCGATATTTTACAAAAAATTTTAAAAAATATATACTTAACTCTCATTTACTTGTATATCTATCTTATTAGCAATATTCAAGTCCATCAAGATATTTGTGCCTTTTGTTTAGACCTTATTAAGTTTGGGTGACCTCTCTAGTAATTTACTATTTTTTTGTTAATTAAGAGTATATAATCTTTTGATCTCCCACTTTCTGTCGTTCATGTTAATCAAAACTATATTCTCCTTCAAGCAGGCAGTGCCATCATTCTCTCTCAACTATCAGCCAACTTCGAACGTCCTTGATCTTTTTTCATGACAGCAAAATATCTTATCTTATACACATATAAATATGATTTTTATTTTATTAAATCTATTATATATATTATTGTTTTGTAGTTAACCGTAAAAAGTATTATTGTTTTGTAGTATATATTATATATTTATAAATTATCAATCAATGTAATTTGTGTCCTTGCTTTGCTTTCCGTTTACCTACTTCATAGTAGAATATTGGTACTATATCATTTGAAGTAATTTGGATATTTTTAAGTGTAATAAATATATGATTTGTAGATTGAAATTGACCTTATATTTTAGTCAGTAAAATAATAAATTTTGTTTAATTTTTTTGGGATGAAGATTCCCTGAAAATCGTAAAAATTCGATGGGCATGTTTATGGTGACGAAAAATTCTCTAAAATATTTAATGGGGATTTCCCCAAAACCGTACTCACTCCTATTGAAAATAAAATGAGGAATATAAAACCGTCCCGCCCCGCCTGATTTCCACCCTAAGGTCAGGTAATCAGATAGCCCAAATTCAAGGCAATTAATTAGCTATATAAATGGGTTGTATTATATGCACATGAAATAGTTTAGTTTAATACATGGGTCTTGTTATATTAAGATTTGGGCTGCTTACTTGACTTAATCTGTGTGCGGGTTAATTTACACCATACTATTCTAGATTTCAACAATTAATGCTCCACGATAATCATCTGAACTTCCTCCCCCATTGTATGAATTTTTCTTTGTAACTTAAACTTCGAATTCGACAGTCCAGTTGTCCCTCGTGCCCACTCTTTAGTACAATGGGCTCTATCTTGTACTTCACCTGTTTGGTTTTTTTATGATTGTTCATCTTATATTGCCTCAATTGTTTTACACGATGCCTCTTATGGCTAATTAATGAAATGATCTTTTCTCAAAAAAAAAAAATTTATAACTTGTACATGTTTTACGGGAGTAAATTATTATTACACGCATATATCATAAATAAGTAATACGATTCGAATTCACAACACAATATTAGATACTGTGGCGACTATTTTTTTAAAAATCAAAGATATGGAAAATTAGCCTGACGAGTATTCTTTGGGAAAATAGGGGGCTTTATTCATTTTAATTCATTTAATCTTAAATCTATGATTTTTTTTGTATTAAATTGGATTTTCTGTTTTAAAAAAATCAATTTGGAGTCGCCACCGGTCACTTTGGTAGACTGGACACCATAAAACAACCAGAGATTCGTTTCTTTTAAAATCAGGGTTCGGGAGTCGGTTACGTGTGGGGAAGGATTAGCACCTCCACAAACGCCCATTATTGGTACCTTATTAATTCCACGTGGCATTTTGGCATTTCGAGCAATAATTTGAATTTAATTGAATCTTTAATTGTTAAATGAATTTCGTTCCAAATGGGGATATCCTTTTGTAGGAAAATACATCTTTAACGAATATAAGCATTGAAACATCCAGTTACTTTAGGATACTCCAATTTTTATTCAAAAATGTATTTCAACACAAAAGGTTTAAATGCATGTCAAATTATTTTCTTGTCAATTTTAATTTCAAACCTAATTAAGGCTCTAATTAATTAATTAATTAAGATCTATGAATATCATCAAATTTAGAGTTTATGTGATAACACCCAAAGAATTGGGCATTACCCATATTAGACCCCAAATTAATAATATTCCTATTATTAATATCACTAATTGTTTAATCCTAATTCCAATTTTAATAAACTAGATATATGTGTAATTTCTATTTTTTATGTTCAAATGAAATATTGAATCTTTTACTAAAATATCCCTTTGATTAACATCACATTGCAGTGTGACACTAATCAACTTAGGACATTAAAGTTTTTATTCAATATTCATTTATTTTCTATAGTGTCCTCACCTATCAAATTAATTAAATTTAATTAAAGCACCTATACTTAAAATGCTCTAATTAATTACACTAAGTGATTTAAATTTTCTAAACAAACATACTACATGCTTATTTTAAATTCATGCAACATACAATAATTTAAACAATTAAATTAAACTAAACAATGGCTAAATTGGACTGAATTACAAACTGTAGGGTCAAATCACAAAGCATTAAGGACTAAATTGAATTGTTACTAAAATTGGGAGCCCAATTTACAAGCTATAAGTGACCAAATTGTAATGATTGGAAACTGGATGCCCAAAATACAAGAAGGACAAAAGAATGGCGCGGATCCTTCTCTGGATCGGATAAAAGCGTAGGTCAGCCGAGTCAACCCGGTGCCAAAATGGGACCAATTTGGCTCGGCTTTAAATAGCCATTGACCGAGTTGAATCGGTCATAAACCGATATTCACTCTCTCTCTCTACCCCAAAAATACTCTCACCTCTCTCTACACAAACACCATACAACCCAAAAAAATACCCATAATCAGATCAAAAACCTTAGGTTTTGGAAGGACACATATACCAGCTATGAATGCTTCGATTGAAAACCGATGTCTTGGAAGGACAAACTTTACTTGCTATCCAAAGATAAAAATCCTTGAAAAAGAAAAAGAGCTATATCTTATGATGATTCGATCGAGGAATTAATGAATTATGAGAATCTCAAGAAGAGATTAAAAGGTCTCCAAGAGAGACATTAGACATGACTTAGGTACCTGATAATAAAATGATCTCAATAAATTATGTCATGTTTGGTAAAAAGTGGAACCGAAATGAAATCGACGTCGATAATATATTTGCATGCAATATAGCACTAGAGATTTTGGATGATGATGTGGATCGTTAACCATTGTCAATTGGACAATCTAAACAAATAAATGATTCGCCAAAATGGAAAGAGACAATTGAAACTAAAATCTCTTTTGAAAAGGGAAGTATTTGAGCCTGTAGTCCGTACATCGGAATGTGTAAAACCCGTGGATATAAATGAGTCTTTGTGAGAATGATAAATGAAAATGGGGAAATCGTGAGATATAAAGTTCGTTTGATTGCACAAGGATTCTCACAAAGACCTAGAATCGATTATGAGGAAACATACTCCTCGATGGTGGATGCAACTACTTTTAGATTTTTTTATTAGTCTGGCAAATAAAGAAAGACTTAGTTTCTGCCTAATGGATGTTGTTACATCCTATTTGTATGAGTCTCTTGATAATAATATTTACATGAAATTTTCGAAAAGATTTAGACCGTAGAAGCAGTTAATTCAAGTTGTCGAGAACATTATTCAATCAAATTGAACATATCTATTTATGAATTAAAACAATTTGGGTGCATGTTGTTTAATTGCCTCAGCGAGTACTTGTTAGCGAAAGGCTAGAAGAATGTTCAATTTCCTCGAGCATTTTTATTAAGAGATTTAGCTCTGGATTTGCTATTATTGTTGTGTATATTGATGATTAGAATATCATTGGGACTCATGAAGAGTTCTCCCTTACAATAAAATCCTTGTGCATCAATCGACATACATAGAAAAATGTTTAAAGAAACTTTACATGCATAACACACATCCGTTGAGCATGAGAGAAAGTTGAAAAATAATTTCTATGCATAAGATCTTAGTTGGTCTAGAAGTACTATCTAAGTGCTACGAGACCATTACCTTTAGATCTTTCAAAATTTGATGTCTCTTCAAATCATGTAAATAATTGCTTTGCATGAGGCAAAGCCGAAAAATGTATTTAGCTAAACATATCTAGAAGATATGTGAATTACCTTCACAAGATAAGATGCAAGCTATCTTGTGCGGAGATAATGCAAAATTTATATCTCAATTGAAAAATGGATACATCAAATGTGACAAAACAAAACATATTTCTTCAAAGTTTCGTCCCTCGTGATCTTCAAAAGAATAGTATCCGATGAATCATTTCAAGTAGTAGTTTGAAGATCTATTCACTAGTGCATAGTCTACTTCAACATTTGAAGATTATATTCAAGATTGAATTATGAAGATTCAAATATCTTATGTGATATTTTCATGAGGGGAAGTAAATACGCGTTGCACTCTTTTCCCTTAAACGAGGTTTTGTCCCAATGGGTTTTCCTGGTAAAATTTTTAATGATGCAACATGTTATGCGTATCAAATATGTGTGTACTCTTTTTCCTTTACTAAGAAATTTTTTCCCATAGAGTTTTTATCTTAGGAAGGTTTTAACGAGGCATATTATCTTCATGGATATCTAAGAGGGGTGTTATGAATATCTTTATTTATGATGGATATTCATATATTAAATGAGACTTTAATGACTTTATTATTAGAGTTTAATACCCATTGGAGTTTGGGTTTTCATCTTATGCCTGTAAATATAGAGTTTGGAGAAAGTATTGTACACGATCCTACATTGAGAATATAATACAAGTCTCTCTCTTTGTCTCTCATCTTTGTTCTTGTTCATCTTTCTTGTTCTTCTTTATTTTATTCACAAAAACTCCACATTTTAATTTTTAATAAGATTTATTTTATGAGTAAAATTATTTTTTTATAATCCATGTTCGTCATCACTTTTTCTTTAACGTCCTTTACCTCTGCAACGTCAAAAGCATACAGTCATCTATGGTTAGGGTTGTAAACGAACCGAACGTTCAGCGAACCGTTCGGTGGGAAGTTCATTTATGTTTGTTTATTTATTAAATGAACAAACATGAACAAGATTATTTGTTCGTTTAATTAAATGAAAGAACATGAACAAATGACTTGTTCGTTCATTTATGTTTGTGAATGTTCGGTAATCCGTCCATTTATGTTCGTTTAAGTTCATTTAAATTTATTCACATATGCCTAGGGGTGTTCATTGTCCGGCTAAACCGAACTAACCGACCGAACCAAAACAAAATTGTTTAATCTATTAGATAATTTTAGGTTTCGGCTAATTATTAAGAGTTTTTTCAAATTTCAATTATCGATTAGTTTGGTTGAAAATCGGTTAATTAACTGAATTAATCGAACTAAAGCAAAATATTAAATATTTAACACATTATATATGTTCGTTTGTGTTCGTTTATGAGCGTTTGTGTTCGTTTATGTTCCTTTGTGTTCGTTATTGTTCGTTTGTGTTCCTTTATGTTCGTTTATCATTTAAACGAACGAACATGAACGAACATGAGCAAGCTACATTCCTTAATGAACAAACACGGAAAAGAAATTTTGTGTTCGTTTATGTTCGTGTTCGTTCATTTGTTCGGTTAAAACTAAACAAACGAACATGAACACACCATCGTTCGTGTTCGTTTGGTTCGTTTACTAGCCTATCTATGGTGGATTAAAAAAGGATTAAAATATATGTGAATTTAACCACTACCACCACTATTATTGCATCATAATTAGTATTATTTTTATTAATAATAACTCCCGCTCATGTTTTATTATGTAAAAAAATAAAAATATATGTATAATTATTTATTTGAGAAACAGGAAATTAGAGTGTTAACACGGATCAAATTAATCAAATCTTTAAATTAACACATATTTTTGTAATTTTTAATCCATCATAGATGACCGCAAGCTCTTGACATTGTAGAACTAGAGGGATATTAAAGAAAAAATGGATGACATGTATAAATTGCGGAAAGATGGTTTTACTCGTTATATGAATCTTAATAAAAATCAAAATTTTTTATTAGTTTTTTTTTTGAGATAACATACTAGCAGGGGTGTTCAAATCTAAGTACTTGAATCTTCGGATAGTGGTTTACCCGCTAGTCGGCTACCCAAAAGTTACGAATACTTTTAAAATTGAGTGATTAAGTACTCAAATATAAAAATATGTATTTTTAAATATAAAAATATTTTATTAGTTTAATATAAAAATATATATTTATTAGTTTAACATACACATACATATTTATTAAATATAAAAATATAAAAATTAAGATTTTTTATTAGTTTAATATATATTGGATATAAAAATATTAATTTCAAATATATATGGGTATCCTAATACCCGAAAATTCCTAATTTTGTGACTCGGGCTCAACCCGGAAAATGGCGAGCGGGTACTCGATGCGAGTAAAACAAATTCAAATAAATACCCGATTATTTATGTTCGGGTAGTCGAATAGTTGAGTTGGATATTTTTAAACACCCCTATTTACCGACAAAAAACAATCTTATATAACATTATATAATTATAAAGAACATAACCGGAGAGTCCATAAAAAAATTACTCTCAATTTTCCTCCAATAGATTCCCTTCCAAAGAGCGCTATTTTTTTGAATAGAAAACTTTCATCTTTTCGTTGTCTTCGTATATGGTTCCACGTTAAATTTTAAGGTTCAAGGTTTAAGGTTAGAGTTTATGAAATTAGGGGTATAATGTGTTTTTTATGGTTTAAGGATTATGGTTTAAGATTTAGAATTTAATGTTAAGGCTTAGAATTTAATTGGGTAAAATACAGAGATAACCACTCAACTATTTTCTCACTCCTATTTTGGCCACTCAACTTTCAAACATTTTAATTTACTAACTGAACTTTCAGATTGCTCATATTTTGGTCACTCTCCATTATTTTATTATTATTTTCATTTTTTGGCTTTTTTATTATTATTTAATTTAAGGCTATGTTTTAAAATATAAAAAATAAAATAAAATCCAATTATTATTCGGCCACCATTCATCGTCGTCAAATGCCACCGCTGACGGCTATAGATAGTGTCCGTGCAGCCCCATATTTCACCGATCGTTTCGTCTCGGCCCTCTGAGTCTGAATCTAACCTCTATTTTGTCGGAAAGTGCTTCAAAGTCCACGGAAAAGAGATCAAAAGTGGGGAAACCAAAAAGTTTCAAACGAGATTTACGGGTTTCAGGACCTTTTTTGGTGAAACAAAAATCAAATTCGAACTCAAGGTGTCAAAACGAGTCCACTAGTTCAATTTAGGATCAAATGGTCGTCGATTTTGAGACCAACGATGGTCGACAATAGTGATTTATATATATATATATTTAAATTTTAATATAATAAAATATGATTTTATTATTTATTTTAAATTATTTTATATTTAATAATATTAAAAATTCTAAAATAATAATAAAAATTTTCAGAGTGACCAAAACAGGAGCAATCCAAAAGTTTAGTTAGTAAATTAAAAAGTTTAAAACTTGAGTAACCAAAATAGGAGTGAGAAGATAGTTGAGTGATAAATGGTGTATTTTATCCATTTTAATTTAGGGTTAGGATTATTCTATTTTTGGGTTTTCGTAAGCAGAACGCCAATGCATGCAGGGTCCAACCCCTTTATAGTATACCGCCGACAACTCAATCATATATATGTTCTTTATGATCACACAATACAATCATATAGTCTGTTCTGCTAAACTTACAGAAAAAGAAGAAGAATTAGAAGCCACAATCGAAGAGATTGAACCTCACCGAGATGTTCTTGATCCTCCTTTTTTAGTATGTGTTGAAGGAAGAAGTTTTGCGCGGGTATGAGAGGATCAACATCATCTCTTTGAGGTTTAATCTCTTCAATTGTCTCTTTTAATTCTTCTTTCCTTTTGTAAGTTTTTATTTTGCTGTTTTGATGTTATGTATACATGTACATTCGGGACGGCGTCGAAGCGGATCTTGAAGGACTTTCTTCAAGATCCTCCTACATCTTGCAGCGCTGGTATTTACATTCTATTAAAAAAAATTCCACTTTTCGCTGTTTTTTTCTTTATTTTTTTAGATGTCCACGTGTTTTTAATTAAAAACGTTGTAGCATTTCAATATGTTGGAATTGAACTTTCTTGAATTCCATATTAATTCGCCATTGTGTTGCAGCCTCTTTTTGTTATGTTGTTAATTGTTTTGGTTTTAATGCTTTTTCTGGTGTCTAATTGTTTTGGTTTTAATGCTTTTTGGAGTATCTAAGAATGGTTGATGAATACAAAGAATTAGTCCTTTATGCCGACGGTGTTTTCCAACTGAACATTCATTTTCCTCCACATTATCCCTTTAAGCCTCCTAAGGTACTCTTTCCGTATGTAATTTGTATTTACCTTGGAGATTTTGTTCAATGGTCCTCTTAAATGCTTCTACTCTACAAATGATAGTCCACCGGACGGCCTAAAAGCTTAAAACCAAAGTTACATTAAGAATTTAATTGGCAGGTGGAAAGAAAATTGGAATGATGGACAATTAAACGGTAGAAAAGTGGAAAGATAAAAAATTAAATTTTTTTATTGATGTGCCAGGTAGGAAGGATGTAAACAAAGAAAATTATATTTTATTTTCATTCATTGCTTGGTAAAATTAAAATTGAAAAGAAAAAAAATTAAGCTTTGAAAATTTCATATTTTTAACTAACTCTCATATGAGAATGAAAAAGTATAATCAAATTCTTAAGAAATAAACTATTATTATGACTGTGTTCGACATAAAATCATGCAAGGTAAGGTAGGGGTGGGAATTGGGTGAAGACTATCCAAAAATCGTGAGGATCCAAACTGATAGAGATAGGAAATAATTGAAATCTTCACCCACAGGGACATGGAGAGTTTTATCATCGAAGTTCAAATGGGGACGAAGATTGCTATATCTGAACTGTGTGGATAATTGAATCGTAACCGTATAAATAACTGTGGCACTCCTCAAAAAATATCTGCTATGATCCCCGATATTTTACAAAAAATTTTAAAAAATATATACTTAACTCTCATTTACTTGTATATCTATCTTATTAGCAATATTCAAGTCCATCAAGATATTTGTGCATTTTGTTTAGACCTTATTAAGTTTGGGTGACCTCTCTAGTAATTTACTATTTTTTTGTTAATTAAGAGTATATAATCTTTTGATCTCCCACTTTCTATCGCTCATGTTAATCAAAACTATATTCTCCTTCAAGCAGGCAGTGCCATCATTCTCTCTCAACTATCAGCCAACTTCGAACGTCCTTGATCTTTTTTCATGACAGCAAAATATCTTATCTTATACACATATAAATATGATTTTTATTTTATTAAATCTATTATATATATTATTGTTTTGTAGTTAACCGTAAAAAGTATTATTGTTTTGTAGTATATATTATATATTTATAAATTATCAATCAATGTAATTTGTGTCCTTGCTTTGCTTTCCGTTTACCTACTTCATAGTAGAATATTGGTACTATATCATTTGAAGTAATTTGGATATTTTTAAGTATAATAAATATATGATTTGTAGATTGAAATTGACCTTATATTTTAGTCAGTAAAATAATAAATTTTGTTTAATTTTTTTGGGATGAAGATTCCCTGAAAATCGTGAAAATTCGATGGGCATGTTTATGGTGACGAAAAATTCTCTAAAATATTTAATGGGGATTTTCCCAAAACCGTACTCACTCCTATTGAAAATAAAATGAGGAATATAAAACCGTTCCACCCTAAGGTCAGGTAATCAGATAGCCCAAATTCAAGGCAATTAATTAGCTATATAAATGGGTTGTATTATATGCACATGAAATAGTTTAGTTTAATACATGGGTCTTGTTATATTAAGATTTGGGCTGCTTACTTGACTTAATCTGTGTGCGGGTTAATTTACACCATACTATTCTAGATTTCAACAATTAATGCTCCACGATAATCATCTGAACTTCCTCCCCCATTGTATGAATTTTTCTTTGTAACTTAAACTTCGAATTCGACAGTCCAGTTGTCCCTCGTGCCCACTCTTTAGTACAATGGGCTCTATCTTGTACTTCACCTGTTTGGTTTTTTTATGATTGTTCATCTTATATTGCCTCAGTTATTTTACATGATGCCTCTTATGGCTAATTAATGAAATGATCTTTTCTCAAAAAAAAAATCTTTATAACTTGTACATCTTTTACGGGAGTAAATTATTATTACACGCATATATCATAAATAAGTAATACGATTCGAATTCACAACACAATACTATTTTTTTAA
The DNA here is from genome assembly GCA_019671005.1 of Hibiscus mutabilis. NCBI lineage: Eukaryota > Viridiplantae > Streptophyta > Magnoliopsida > Malvales > Malvaceae > Hibiscus > Hibiscus mutabilis. Next base: position 54,678,011 of record CM033718.1, on the reverse strand, counting down.
AATCAAAGATATGGAAAAATAGCCTGACGATTATTCTTTGGGAAAATAGGGGCTTTATTCATTTTAATTCATTTAATCTTAAATCTATGATTTTTTCGTATTAAATTGGATTTTCCGTTAAAAAAAATTAATTTGGAGTCGCCACTGGTCACTTTGGTAGACTGGACACCATAAAACAATCAGAGATTCGTTTCTTTTAAAATCAGGGTTCAGGAGTCGATTACGTGTGGTGAAGGATTAGCACCCCCATAAACGGCCATTATTGGTACCTTATTAATTCCACGTGGCATTTTGACATTTCGAGCAATAATTTGAATTTAATTGAATCTTTAATTGTTAAATGAATTTCGTTCCAAATGGGGATATCCTTTTGCAAGAAAATACATCTTTAACGAATATAAGCTTTGAAACATCTAGTTACTTTAGGATACTCCAATTTTTAATCAAAAATGTATTTCAACACAAAAGGTTTAAATGCATGTCAAATTATTTTCTTGTCAATTTTAAGTTCAATCCTAATTAAGGCTCCAATTAATTAATTAATTAAAATCTATGAATATCATCAAATTTAGGGTTTATATGATAACACCCAAAGAATTGGCCACTACCCATATTAGGCCTCAAATTACATATTCCTATTACAAATATCTATAATTGTTCAATCCTAATTCCAATTTTATTAACATCAAATTGTGTCCTCACCTATTGAATCTTTTATGTTCAAATGAAATATTGAATCTTTTACTAAAATATCCCTTTGATTAATATCACATTGCAATGTGACACTAATCAACTTAGGATATTAAAGTTTTTATTCAATATTCATTTATTTTCTATAGTGTCCTCACCTATCAAATTAATTAAATTTAATTAAAGCACCTATACTTAAAAGGCTCTAATTAATTACACTAAGTGATTTAAATTTCCTAAACAAACATACTACATGTTTATTTAAAAAAAATCATGCAACATACAATAATTTAAACAATTAAACTAAACAATGACTAAATTGGACTGAATTACAAACTATAGGGCCAAATCACAAAGCATTAGGGACTAAATTGAATTGTTACTAAAATTGGGAGCCCAATTTACAAGCTATAAGTGACCAAATTGTAACGATTGGAAATTGGATGCCCAAAATACAAAAAGGACAAAAGAAAGGCGTGGATCCTTCTCTGGATCGTATAAAAGCGCGGGTCAGTCGGGACAACCTGGTGCCAAAACGACACTGTTTCAGCTCAGCCTTAAATAGCCATTGACCGAGTTGAATTGGTCATAAACTGATATTCACTCTCTCTCTACTACCCCAAAAATACTCTCACCTCTCTCTACACAAACACCATACAACCCAGAAAAACACCCATAATCATATCAAAAACCTTAGATTTTGGTTGAATGTTCATCAATTTCTTCAAGAACTTAATGGGATTCAAACTTTCCGGCCAACAACCACCTTCAACATTTTCGCTGAATCCACCACCACCACTCTTCAGCGACCTTTGGCCATTTTCCGCCACCACCCAAACTCGATCATCCCCTATTCCAAACTCCGGTTTCTTCTTGTCATCCCCCTACCGCTTCAGCCATCGTCCACAACCGTGAGGTGATTTTCGGCCACCGTCCGAAACTATAGAAAACTTCATTTTCCCATTTTTCCTCCTAGAACTAGATCTAAGCCCATATTCGATTGAATCCACCCCGTTTCACCATTTCCTAACCTAACTACCCGAAACCAAACACTCTACTCATTTTTCAACTCCACCGCTTTCCCAAACATTCCGACCTGACAACGAGTCACTCTCCAAGGTCAAAAGAATAAGCACTTAAACTTACTTTTACGATTTGATTTTTAAATCTAAGTTTTGATTAGTTTCATTACTGATTTTTAACATTCTTAGTGTTTTAGTGCATAAAATATGAAAGGAGGATAAGAAATATACCTTAGTATATTTCTGAAGACGACCTCACTGTTCCAGTGTCTGGTTCCGATGACCTTTGATGCTCCGATGGCTCTCCAACTTCTCAGGTAACCTCTCGAATTCTTTCTCTCTCTTTTCAATTAATGGATGAAATTAATTGTGTCATTATTGCCTCATTATTTTCTCTTTCCTCCTTTATATAGGTGATGCAAATTATGGCATCAGCTGAGAAGTTAATCCATGTGAAGGGCTTATTGACCAATCCCCGCTTGACACGTGTCATTTTGGTTGCTGATTTGGGCGAGAATTTTGTGTTTCTTTGGTTGTACATGTGTGTTTATTTGGGTTAGGAATTAAGAATTGGGCTTTCAGATATGTAAATGGACTTTTATGTACTTAATTTGGATATTTGGGGAGTATTTATTAAATGGAATGCTATTTATTTTTGCTATTTATTTATTATTTCGGTCCTATTTATAGGAACTATGTATATATATATATAATACCCGGACAAAATTAGGGTATTACAGTTGCCCCTCTTTGCTCATTGCTGGGGAACAGGAATAGGGCAAAGACTGAAAAGACACAAATTTTGTCCGAACCTTCTGTTCCCCTAAGCCTAAAGCTATTCTTCTAATTTTGAAATGCCTCGATCTTCTTCTTTACAAATCCATCCCTCTATAAAGACATCGGGTAAGGAAGTTCTTCTTATTATAGACCTCCTTGTTTCTCAAAAACATGCTCTTATCACAGGAACTCTAATTCCATTGGACTAACTCTTCTCATTGAATTCTTTTTTGCTGAGGCGAACTCTTCGCATTAGGAGTTCTTCTTTGCTGGGGACGAACTCTTCGTATTAGGAGCTCTTCTTTGCTGAGGCGAACTCTTCGCATTAGGAGTTCTTCTTCATTTTCTGTCAAAACAGAATAATATGCATGTATGAAGATTAGTATTATCCTAATTTCTATATGATGCATGAACTGCGCTTCATTAAGATTAATCAACCGGCTTTTACTCCTTGGGGATCCATCTTGATGCATTTCCATGTCTAATTCTTATTCCTTTTGAAGTCACATCTCACATTTGGGATTCGCCTTCATAATCTCCTTTCCGCGTTTCTAGCCCTCTGCTCTAAAGCGCTCTTTCGGGTTTTCACTTTTGATTGCTTTTCTCAAAGCGCCATTTTCTGGGTTTTCACTTTGGTTTTTCTTTCTTCTTTTTTCTTTTTCTTTTTCTTTTTCTTTTCTTTCTCAAGATGCCCTTTCAGATTTTCACCTCGATTTTTCCTTTTTCTTTATTTTTTCTTCTTTTTTTCTTTTTTTCTTTTTCTCTTCTTCTTTTAAAGGATCACATCAACTACAGGCCTATTAATGACAATTCTGCATTCAAACATACTGTCAATTTTCCAAAATCATCTTCAAACTTCATAAATTGTTCCAACTAAGGTGCCACCGAGTTAGGAATGAAGACAACTACACGCTTCTTTGACATACATAAGACAGAGAATGGACAAGTTCCAGTCATGATAGTATGTTGACCTTGTGGTTCCAATCATCCCACCATGAGCACAGAGATAAAAATTATTGTTCTTCGGGTGTCAGACTTTGTTATTCTGAAAATCCTTGTCAAGATCATCTAAATGCTTTTTGGCGACAATTTTTATACATTTCAGCCTCGATCTTATCTTTGGGCTTTTGTCACTATAAGATCCAACAATACCTTTACTTTATACAATCTTCTTTAATATCCCAGAGTGTTAAAGTTCACATGTATCTTTCAAAACATAGAAATACCAAGAATTTATCTACTTTATACATTATATCAGTCATTTAATGATGTTTTAGAACAAAAGAAAGCTTGGAAGAGAATTCATGATTTTATTGATGCTTATTAGCTAGAATACAATGGGGTTTCGAAAACAAGTCATGGCAAACTGAAACAACAAAATTAAGAAACAAAATCAGATCTTCGGGCATTCAAAGCATGAATGATACATCCACCATATCGACTAGACATAGCCTCGAGCTTAACCCTTGTTCAGCACACTTGGACGTTGTCTCAATGCGTACAAATGTGAAATCCCTTCCCAAAGATAACCGTTCGAGGGGATTTGATTACTAGATGCCATTTCAAAATATTTTTAAGCCGCCCACTATGGGTTTTCAACCCAGATCCTCATTTGGTTTTAAGACGCCATTTGCATATTTTCATCTTGAACACCCCATTTGTTCTTTTTTCTTCTCTCTCTTTTTTTGATATCTAAAGCGCCCATTCTAGGGTTTTCACCATAGATATTTTCATTTTTCGAAGCGCCTTTTTTGGGTTTTCACTCTATTTTTTCTTTTTTTCTTTTTTTTTTTCTTCATGAATAATATCTTTTGACAGAATCAGAGTTCATTGGCTTGTGTAACTCCTTCCCGTCCATTTCAGCTAGGATCAACGCCCCTCTAGAGAAAACCTTTTTAACAACATAAGGTCCCTCCCAATTTGGTATCCATTTTCCACAATCATCCCAATGTATTTGTAAGATCTTTTTCAGCACAAGATCTCCCTCGTGAAATTCTTTGGGCGCACTTTTTTATTATAGGCCCCATCATTCTCTTCTGATACATCTGACTATGGTAAATGGCCTTCAACCTCTTTTCATCGATCAAATTTAACTGATTAAATCGAGCTCAAATCCATTCAACATCATCCAATTTCACTTTGGATAAGACATAGAAAGATAGAATTTCAACCTCGATAGGAAGTACTACCTCTGTCCCATAAACCAAGGAGTAAGGAGTTGTCCCTGTTGAAGTTTGTATCGAGGTTCGATATGTAAATAATGCAAAAGAAAGTTTCTTATGCCAGTCTTTGTAGGTCTCCATCATTTTTGATATAATTTTCTTGATGTTCTTATTTGCTGCCTCTACTGCCCTATTCATCTTTCGGCGGTAAGTTTTAGAATTGTGATGCATGATCTTGAACTGCTCACACGCTTCTGCTATTAGCTTATTATTGAAATTGGTAGCATTATCAGTAATGATTCTTTCTGGTAATCCATATCGGTAGATAATCTATCTCTTTAAAAACTTGCAGACTATTGTTTTTGTAATATTGGCATAAGAGGCTGCTTCTACCCATTTGGTGAAATAATCGATGAACACAAGAATGAAACGATGCCCATTTGAGGCTTTGGGGTGAATCTGCCCAATAACATCCATGCCCAGACAACAAAAGGCCATGGTGAATTCATCGTGTGAAGAGGTATCGGCGGAGAGTTAATCCTATCTACATATATCTGACACTTGTGACATTTCTTGACGTATTCAATACAATCTCCTTCCATGGTTGCCCAATATAACCATATCGCATGATTTTCTTGGCCATCGCATAGCCATTTACATGTGTTCCGCATATTCCATCATGTACTTCTGCCAGAATATTTCTAGCTTCACTAGCAATCACACATCTTAGCAAAACTTGATATTTGCCTCTTCTATTCAGGATTTCTCCATCAAGCATATATCATGAAGCCATTCTTCTGATAGTTCTTTTGTCGTTATCATTTGCTTCTAGGGGATAAGTTTGGAATTTGATATATTGCAAAATATCAAAATACCATGGATTTCTATCTAGCTTTTCTTCCATGCTACAACAGTGAGCATAAGTATTGTAACTTTGCATCTGGATTGTCATCATATTCTCGGGTCTATTGGCCAAGAATACCGAAGCTAGTGTAGCTAAGACATCTGCCATCTGATTATCTTCCCTAGAAATGTATATAAAAGTGACATCTTCAAATTCTTTTATCAACTTCCGATCAACTTCTAATGTTCGATCAACTTTGCATCTTTTGTCTCCCATTCTCCCGGAGCTGGTAGATTACCAATGCTGAATCCCCATATACCTTTAGAACTTCTATCTTTCTTTCAATAGCAGCTCGTAAACCCATAGCACATGCCTTGTATTCTACCATATTGTTAGTGCAAAGAAACTCTAGCTTGCTTGTAAAAGGATAATGTACATTGTTTGGAGAGATCAACACTGCCCCAATTCCTCGACCTAAGGCATTGGATGCTCCATGAAAATACAGCTTCCAAGCTGCATTATTTGGGATTCCATTTTTCTGTGGAAACATTCATTACATCTTCATCCGAAAAGTCAAAGCCTAAAGATTCATAATCTTCTAACGCATAGCTTGTCAGGAAATCTGCTATTGCACTTCTTTTGATTACTTTCTGGCTCACGTATACAATATCAAACTCTAACAAAAACATTTTCCAATATGCCAACCTTATGGTTAATGATGGGGATTCCATCATAAACTTCAATAGATCAAGGTGCGAAATTAATCACGTAATATGGTATAACATGTATTGACTGAGCCTACGTGCGGTCCAAACCAGAGCATAGCATAACTTTTGAATTGGCGGGTACCGTACTTTACATTCTATAAACTTTTTGCTCAAGTAATAGATAGCTCTTTCTTTCTTCCTCGTATCATCATGTTGTCCCAACACACATCCCATTGAATTTTCATGGATCGTCAAATAAAGAATGAGTGGTCTGTCTGAAACCGATGCCATCAAGATCGGGGCATTTAGCAAATACTCATTGATTTTGTCAAATGCCTCTTGTCATTCTTCATCCCATTCACCTGGATTATTTTTTTGGAGCAATCTAAAGACTAGATCACATCTATTAGTTAGTTGAGAAATAAACGGGAGACATAAATCAACCTTCCAAGGAACCCACGCACTTTTTTGTGAATAAGGTGGTGAAAGATTTCGAATCGCCTTTACCTTGTCTGGATCTATTTCAATTCCTCTTTGACTAACCACAAAGCAAGCAAATTCCCAGATATGACTCCAAAAGTGCATTTATTTGGATTGAGCTTTAACTGATATTTCCTCAATCTCTAAAATAGTTTTTGTAGATTTTGTATATGTCCTTCTTATGTCTGGGACTTAGCAATCATGCCATCCACGTACACCTCAATCTCTTTATGTATCATGTCATGGAAAAGGGTTACCATGGCTCGCTAATATGTTTCCACAGTATTCTTTAGCCCGAAAGGCCTTGTAACAATATGTAACAATATAGAGTGATAAATGTTATCTTTTCTTTATCTTCTGGGTCCATCTTTATCTGATTATATCTCAAGAAACCATTCTATGAATGAAAACCAAGAATGTCTTGATGTGTTGTCAACCAGAATATCAATATGAGGCAAAAGAAAATTGTCTTTTGGACTTGCCCTATTCAAATCTCTATAATCCACACACATATGCACCCTTCCATCTTTCTTTTGTACTAGAACTATATTAGCTACCCATTTTGGGTACTGCGCAACCTCAAGGAAGCCCGCATCTATTTGCTTTTGCACCTCTTCCTTGATCTTTAACTCTATTTTTAGCCTCAATCTCCTAAGCTTTTGTCGGACCGGTTTGCATTCTGGCTTGATGGGCAACTTGTGAACAACTATGTCTATATTTAATCCCGACATTTCTTGGTAAGACCAAGCAAAGACATCTTTAAACTCTCGCAAAGATCAACCAACTCTTGTTTGGTTTTGGGTGAGAAAGCAGTACCAATCTTCACCTCTCTTTTGACCTCATCTATTCCAAGGTTTAAAATTTATATTTCTTCTTTATAAGGTAAGATCTTCTTATCTTTCTTTTCCACCAACCTTAGTAATTCATCAGGGATTTCACATTTTGAATCATCTTCAACCTCCTTGACTTCCGCTAAACAACTAGCCACCCTCGTTCTACTCCAAGATTAGGTTCATGATCATTCATGCAATCAATAATTGAAGACCTTAAAAGAGAATAATAGTATATATTTGGGAAGGATGCGAAAAGAAACCAAAAAAACATGTTTTCCATTTGTGAATCAGCATTGAGAGCATCTTTATTTAAATGGACTAATATGATGGCCCTTTACAGATAACACTCTATAACCACTGGCAAAGGTATAGAGTCGGTTCATGGCATTTACATTGTTTTATTGGATACAAATGTGAGTTCCTCAGATACCCAATTGTTAAGTTTCTCGCTAAGAAGACACGGGCGAATCTTCTCCAAAAATTTTCTAGGGTGAGCCTCTTCAAAAATTCCTCCAACAAAGAGTCCATCCAGATCATTACCGAAAATCTCCTCCTCATGCAATCTTGCAGTTTCTGATTGACTTCCATGAGCTGCTCTTCAATGTTCTCAAATCCACAAGACTTGAAAACTTCGTTCAGTCCAGGGAAGTTTACCATTTCAAAGAATGCTTCTCCTCTTGTCAACCGGGCCCTCCTCTGGCTTTCTCTTTTCTTCAAATCTTTCTATCGTTGCTTAAAAATTTGACTAAAATCCCATACCAAAATGGCCATTCTTCATGATCACTGGCTTTGGTCGCATACATCCCTGAAGCTTCTTCCCGAGCCCTTTTCCAGTCCTTACTCCTCTACCGAGTGTCTCTCAAACTGTCATTTTGGTATAGTTGGACAACCTAGGATGTGGCATTAGCTTCCCTTCGACAATGAATGTTGCATTTATAAACTCCAAAGCTCTGAATAAACATTCCAGGGCATTCTCACTTGTCTCGATATACGATTAGCTTTCCTTTTATCACAAACTTGAGCTTCTGGTGCAGGAATATGGTACTGCTCCTGCTGAATGGATCCAAGGCCTCCCAAGAAAACAATTGTATGTCGGCTTGATGTCCATCACTACAAACTCCACATTATAAATCTTTCCAAGAACATCCCTTGTTGTACCATCGAAAGCCCTCACGATGTTCTTATATGTTTTCATGTGTGAGTCATCAATTGACAACCTTTGCAAGGTGACCATTGGCAAGACATTCAACGCCGATCCATCATCAATCAATACTCCAGGCAATATGTATCCCTTGCAGTGTGTAGTGATGTTCAAGGCCTTCACAGATCCCATTCCTCCTTCAGGAATCTCGTCATCAGTAAATGTAATATAATTGTCAGCATTGATATGATTCACAATCCTGTCGAGCTTGTTTACAGATATATCATTCGGTACAAATATCTGATTGAGCACCTTCATTAAGGCATTCCGATGCCCCTTAGAGCTGAGCAATAATTATAGGACTAAAATTTGTACTTGCTACTTTTCAACTGTTCGACTATACTGTATTCACTGTGTTTTAGGAACTTCAAAAATTCCTGATCTTGCTCTTTTGTTACTAGTTTATTTATGTTAGGCCCAGGTTCTTCCCCAAAGATCTATTGGGAAACGCTGGTACACCCCATGGAGTAGCAAAAAAATTATCCGGCATAATCCACCAGTGATCCATGTACAAGGGACGAATTTGGGGTGATGAAGGATGAAACGTTACCTTAATAAATCTGGAATATGGAAATCTATAGGGAATTCGGAATAACCAAATCGAATGCGAGTCGTCACAATAGTGTTACGACCTCTATGTAGTCCACCCGAATGTAATGAACAATATTTTCTCTTCTCTAACTATTAGAGAGGTTTAAAAAAACAGGAATAAATGGCTACTAGACCTTATGCCTTTATATAACATTTAAAAACCTAATTCTAATTAAATTTGAATTCTTAAATATACAATATATTTAACTGAATATAATTAAATATGTAGAATCTGGTTCTACTTTAATTAGGTTTCTTTTAGAGATATATATATATATATACTTTAATAATATTTGATAATTACAATAACTTATCAAATATTAACATATATATATATATAAATATTTATAAACAAAATTATCCATAATTACAATAATTATAACAATTTCGGTTTCTCACTAATTACATGTACAACAAGTTTGTACACATGCTATCTAATCGATATTTGTTCGTTTCAATCATAGGGTGTGACCCTTGTAGGTTCATGTAACGTTAGCAGTAATATCCAAAACAATTCTAATATTACAAGCAACGAGTGACATCTAGCAATACATCATTGCTACCTAAGTTACATGAAATCGTGGTTCGATTTAACCTTTTTTTCCGTGATTAACTTCTTTTATGTATTTCATCCTTTTGTCCTCATATCTAGATCGGACACAAGTCATGGATTAGTCACACTTGTATAGTCCATCTAATGTTTCTTGATATCTTGAGTAGACTATTATAAACGAATAATTATGATATCCCATATCAATTTATTCGAGCATGGCCATGCATTTTCTAGTCTCACTCAATCAAGTGGCCTATGATATTACTCCTATTATGGAGGAGGGACAAATACTATCTTGATCAACAATATTTCGCTACATGGATTATGACATATCCAATATCAGTCTTTATAGTGTAGTCAGTTACGACACACGTTTGACCGTATCAAAATATGTCACTCACGATGTTGAAATAATGATGATCTCAAGTTTGAGGATCATACATGTAGTTATCACCATAAGCAATGTTGTGACTGTCACATAATAATCCAAGAAACATGCTCATAGTAGGTCAGTCCAGTATGTTGTTCCCTAAAACATACTTATGTATTGATTTTGACATCTTCATGTCAATGACTACACTTTGTCATCAATCAACTACATATTAGTCTTAATACATTATTGTTGTCAAAGCCCACAGTAATTCGTGACTAAGGACATTCAAGAATAACTATATTATTCTAAGGACTTTATTATAATTTAGTTTATTTATAGATACACAGAATAAGACTGAAATAATAATGGCTTTATTTTAATAAACAATATAAAATAAGCATGTCTTTTACAACCATTTCATGATTGGTCTTTGGGCATACTCCAACAATCTCTCACTAGCACTAAGGCCAATCACTCATGTATCTAATACCAAGAGACTTAGTGTGACGTTCATGCTTCTACTGTGTCAGAGGCTTTGTTAGTGGATCGGCGATATTGTCATCTGTTGGTACTCTGCGTATTTCTACATCTCCTCGATCAATGATTTCACGAATGAGATGGTAACGCCTAAGCATGTGTTTGGATCGCTGGTGAGATCTGGGTTCTTTTACTTGTGCGATGGCTCCGTTGTTGTCACAACGTAGATCTATGGCATTTGATATGCTAGGCACGATCCCTAGTTCAGATATGAACTTTTTGATCCAAACAGCCTCTTTTGTAGCATCGCTTGCTGCAATATACTCGGCTTCTATTGTAGAATCTGCTACTGTATCTTGCTTTGAACTTTTCCAGCTTACAACACCTCTACTAAGTTAAAACACAAAACCCGATTGCGATCAAGAATCATCCTTATCAGTTTGGAAGCTTGCGTCAGTATAACCTTTTATACTTAGTTCTTCCTCACCTCCATACATAAGGAATGTATCCTTAGTTCTTCTTAAATGCTTAAGGATATTTTTGACTGCAACCCAATGACCTTCACCGGGATCTACTTGGTATCGACTTGTCATATTTAGTGCATATGATACATCTGGACGTGTACATAGCATGGCATACATGATAGATCCAATGGCCGAAGCATATGGAATCTTACTCATGCACTCTCTCTCTTGAGGTGTTGAAGGACACATTTCCTTAGAGAGCAAAATACCATGTCTCATATGTAAGAATCCTCTTTTAGATTCTTCCATACCGAATCTTTTCAGTACTTTATCTATGTATGTATTTTGACTTAGTCCTAGAAGTCGTCTTGATCTATCTCTATAGATCTTGACTCCTAATATGTAGGTTGCTTCACCCAAGTCATTCATAAAAGAACATTTTTCTAACCAAGTTTTTACAGACTGTAAGGTAGGTATGTCATTTCCTATTATTAGTATGTCATCCACATACAATACCAAGAATGTAACGGTGCTCCCACTAGTTTTCTTGAAAACACATGGCTCATCTTCAATTTTAATGAAACGAAACTCTTTAATTGCCTCATTAAAACAAAGATTCCAACTTCGAGAAGCTTGCTTCAACCCATAAATGGATCTTTATAGCTTTCATACTTTTAGGGCTTCTTTTGGATTGACAAAACCCTCAGGTTGTGTTATGTACACATCTTCATCTAATTTTCCATTAAGGAAAGCGGTTTTGACATCTATTTGCCAGATTTCATAATCATAATATGCAGTTATTGCAAGCAATATCCAGGTAGATTTAAACATAGCAACAAGGGAAAAGGTTTCATCATAATATATACCATGAATTTGACGAAATCCCTTAGCGACTAATCGCCCTTTGTATGTTTGTATATTGCCATCCATGTCAGTTTTCTTTTTGAAAACCCATTTGCACCCTATGGGCTTAATTCCTTTGGGTGGGTTAACCAAAGTCCATACTTGGTTTTCTGACATGGAATCCATCTCCAATTTCATGGCTTCTAGCCATTTCTCAGAGTCTGGGCTATCCATTGCTTCCCGATAAGTCCTAGGCTCATCTTGGTCCATGAGAAGAACATCTCCATGCGATGTGATAAGAAATCCATATCTCTCAGGCGCATTGCGTTCTCTCATAGGCCTTCACATTGGTTGTGTTTCAAGAATGATTGGATGTTCCTCAACTATTTGTGGAACTTGTTGTTGTTCAATCTCTGGTTCAGTGATCTGTGGTTGATCTTGAATTTCCTCAAGTTCAATATTTCTCCCACTTCATTTTCTGAAAATAAATTCTCTTTCGAGGAAGACTCCCATTCGAGCAACAAACACTTCATTCTTAGATGGATTGAAGAAATAGTATTCTTTTGTTTATTTAGGATACCCTACAAAACTACACTTATGAGATTTAGGTTCGAGTTTTGTAGACATCTGATGTTTAACATAAACTTCGCATCCCCAAATTTTCATAAAAGACATACTAGGACGTTTCCGAGTCCACATCTCATATGGTTTCTTTTGAACCGATTTAGATGGAACACGATTTAGTGTGAAAGTAGCTGTTTCTAGCACATGTCCCCAAAAAGAAGTTGGAAGATCAGCATGACTCATCATTGACCGAACCATGTCTAACAATGTTCGATTTCTCCTTTCAGAGACTCCATTGTGTTGTGGAGTACCTGGAGGTGTAAGTTTTGAGACAATCCCACATTCTTTAAGAAGTTCATCAAACTCTAGGATTAAGTATTCTCCTCCTCGATCTGATCGAAGAGCTTTGATACTCTTTCCTAATTGGTTTTGTACTTTATTCTTAAATTCCTTGAACTTTTCAAAGGCTTCAGTTTTATGATGCATTAGGTAAACGTACCCATATCTACTGAAGTCATCAGTGAAAGTAATGAAGTATTTAAACCCTCCTCTGGCTTGTGTATTCATCGGTCCACATACATCACTATGTATTAGACCTAATAAATCACTTTCTCATTTATTTTTACCGTCAAATGGTGATTTGGTCATTTTTCGCATTAAGCAAGGTTCACAAATATCTAATTGTTCGAAAACAAAAGAATCCAAAAATCCATCTTTATGAATCTTTGATATGCGTTTCTCATTTATATGACCTAAACGACAATGCAGAGATAAGTTTGATTAGAGTCATTTGTTTTTGATCTTTTCGTATTTGTGTTATATATGTAATTGTCTTGATCTAAGATATAGAGGCCATTGATTAATTGAGCCGTACCATAAAAACATTATTGAGGGAAAAATAACAACTATTATTCTTAATAATAATCTCAATACCAATCTTATCCAAACAAGAAATTGAAATAATGTTTTTAGTCAAACTAGGTACGAAATAACAATCCTTTAAATCTAAAACAAGTCCACTAGGTAAATGCCAAAGTATATGTTCCTATGGCTAATGCAACAACTCTTGCTCCATTTCCAACTCGTAGGTCCACATCTCCTTTTGCCAATTTTCTACTCATTTTTAGTCCCTGTACATAAGTACAAATACGAGAACCACAATCGGTATCTAATACCCAAGAAGTAGATGTTGATATATTAATATCAATAACATAAATACCTGATCTAGACTGTCCATTTTCTCTTGCCTTCTTGATGTCCTCAAGATAGACAGGGCAGTTTCTCTTCCAATGTCCAACATTGTTGCAATGGAAACACTTTCCTTCTTTTGCAACTCCTCCTTTGGGTTTCAATGCAGCCTTTCCTTTGTTGGGCTTTTGCTTTGCCTTGGTGTTGGGCTTTCCTTTTCTGTTATCTTTTGGGACCATCAGAATAGGTTTGCAACCAACCTTTTTCATGTTGTTCTCTGTTGTTCTTAACAGACCAAGCAACTGGGGCAACGATTTGTTAATTTCATTCATATTGAAATTAAGAACAAACTGATTAAAACTATCCGGCAACGATTGTAGGATAACATCAGTAGCCAATTCAACACTTAGAGGGAAGCCCAACTTTTCCAGGGTTTGAATATACCATATCATTTTGAGAACATGAGTTCCCACTGGAGTTCCTTCAACCATCTTGCATCAAAACAAAGCCTTAGAGGTCTCGTACCTCTCTTGACGAGCTTGCCCCTCATATAATTCCTTGAGATTTTTAACCATCTCATAGGGAACCATGTCCTCATGTTGCTTTTAAAGCTCAGGGGTCATGGTTGCAAGCATCAAACAACTGACATCTACCATGTCACTTTAATATTTTTCAAAGGCTTCCAATTCATCTTTAGAGGCATCATCTGTTGGCTTTTTAGGGACAAGTTCTTCGATGACTGTTAGTTTCTGTTCTTGTTTGAAGACAATCTTCAAATTGCGGAACCAGTCAAGGAAGTTCAAGCCATTTAATTTGTCCTTCTCAAGGACGGATTGCAATGATAATGTGTTTGCCATAAATCTACAATGATAAAATATGTTTAATAAGTACCTATTTATCATGTTTATAAAGTAATATCATTCCCACTATTAAAAACCCTCAAAATCGAAAAACTTGCTAAAAGTATTTCTAGCGGGTAAGGATCCATATTTCAATTTATTCTAAGTCAGCTTTGGCTTTACTCCTAGAATTCAATTATTTAGGTAAGCAACACTTGCTAATAACATCTCATATAATTCCTATATTTGATGAACAACTATTTGTCCAAAACAAAGTTCATATGGTCTAATAGAAATAACAATAATGAATAGTGCACCAAGTAGGTAACTTATGTAAGAGAGGTGGTGTACTGAGCACGCTTAAATACCAAGTCTTTCAAAGAACCAATCCTAGACATGCACTTTCGTATTGCTTTTCAACCACCAAAGTTCTTGAACAATCATTACTCTTTAGGTTTCTAATCTTATTAGAACAACCTAGTTTAACCAATATTACTACCAGTCAATATCACTTGCTTAGTCTTCACGTTTAACCATGATAGATCTAAGTATTTTGCTTTGGCAAAATCCATATAGTATCGATCGAGGTTTTAACGAGGGCTAATATTGGATGACTAATTTTAATTAAATATGGAGGGTTTTTTTGTTATATTAATCTCACCATTCTATTATGATCTAATCAATTACCATCACGCTAAAAAAACATACATTGTATCACATACATGTAAAGCAGTAAATATAAATGCAATGGTTATAGCCCTTAAAACTAAGCTAGCCCATCCCAAGCCAATGGGAGAACCAAAATTACTAAAGATAGAACTTGCTTCTCAAGCACCTAATCCACCTTTGATCGGCTCATCAGTTTTCTCCTTCGGTCCATGCTTTCTCCATAAATATTACAATTTTTCAGAAACTCGTTTTACATACGAGGGAATAAGATGAGAAGAGAATTACAATAGAAGAAAGAAAGGCACGATACGCAGGCCGTATTTATATAAAACCAAAGTAAATAGGTTATTTGGGATATAACCATTTTCAAACATCGTGCATATCATCCAAAACATACACATGTTTTAACTTGTTAATTAAGATTACCTAAATAGTTCATACGACCTTTGTTGCCTACGCGGTCCGGTAGATCTGGGGCCGTCTGGCCCCGATTTGCTGGGAAAATTTTTAATTTTGGCACTTCGATTACTATTGAAAAACCTCACGATTTGATAACTTTTATCAACGGATTCGTGTTTTTGGGATTTTTCAATCCCTAAGGTTTTTCACTCTGGAACAACCATTATTCCTCTGCCAAAAATGATCTGCTATCTTAACCGCATGTTCATCATGTCAACTATTAACATATGATTATCAAAAGCTTACCGCAACAAACACATGATTAACACTTAACCATCGATCGTAAAAACTTGTTAAAATAGATTAACATATTAATCGCGACTGGATTTAATTTCTACGTTTCGTACAAACATCACATACTCGTCAAAACAAAAAAAGTAAAACATGCATCTCATACAAAAACATCATTGAAGTATTTAAGTCTAAATTCGTATCGTACAAGTGGCTCTGATACTACTGTTGGGAAACGCAAGTACACCCCATGGCGTAGTGAAAAAATTATCCGGCGTAATCCACCAGTGATCCATGTACAATGGGCGAATTTGGGGTGATGAAGGATGAAACGTTACCTTAATAAATCTGGAATCTGGAAATCCATAGGGAATTCAGAATAACCAAATCGAATGCGAGTCGTCACAATAGCGTTCTGTCCTCTACGTAGTCCACCTGAATAAAACGAACAATATTTTCTCTTCTCTAACTATTAGAGAGGTTTTTCAAAAAACAAAAACAGGAATAAATGGCTGCTAGACCTTATGCCTTTATATAGCATTTAAAAACCTAATTCTAATTAAATTCGGATTCTTAAATATACAATATATTTAACCGAATATAATTAAATATGTGATTTTAGGTGACACTTTGACAAGTCAGACACTTTGACCAGTAACAAAACCCTTTGACAAGTCAGACACTTTGATACAAAGTCTGTAATAGCTGACTTCATGCTTGGCCACCAATATAGTGGTTTTAGGTCTTTATACATTTTGACTGATCCCGGATGTATCGAGAAAGAACTTTGATGAGCTTCTTGTAATATCTCTTTCTTGAGTTCTTTATTATCAAGAACACATACTCTATCCTTAAAATAGAGAAGTCCATTCGGCTTAATGGAGAATTCAGGATTAGGTTCTGAATCTAGCTTTAACATGATCTTCTGAAGATCTAGATCAGTTTGTTGAAGATCCTTGATTCTCGAGATTAGACTAGATTGAACTTGGAGTTCATATAGCAATTTTTGTCCTTTGTATAAACAAAAATGAGCATTGATTTCCAAGGAAGCCGAGTATGGTCTGCGACTAAGGGCATCAGCAACCACATTTACTTTCCCCGAATGGTAGTCTATTACCAAATCGTAATCTTTAAGCAATTCTAGCCATCTTCTTTGTCTTAGATTTAAGTTCTTTTACGTTAGGAGGTACTTGAGACTTTTATTTTCCGTATACAAGTTGTGCTTCTCTCTATACAAGTAATGTCTCCAGATTTTGAGTGAAAACATGATGGCTGCCAATTCCAGATTGTGTGTAGGGTAGTTTGATTCATGTGGCTTTAACTGACGTGAGGCATAAGCTACCACATTCTCGTCTTGCATTAGGACACAACCTAGCCCCAAATGCGATGCATCACTATAGACGATGAACTATTTTCCTAATTCTGGTTGGATAAGAACCGGAGCATGAGTAAGGGATTTTTAAAGCTGATCAAAGCTTCTTTGTTGGTTCTCCGACCAAACAAATGGTTCATCTTTGCGAAGTAGCTTAGTCAAGGGTGCGGCTATAGAGGAAAATCCTTTGACAAATCGTTGATAGTACCCGGCTAAACCGAGAAAGCTTCTGACCTCACCCACATTTCTTGGAGGTCTCCAATCCAGGATAGATTGAATCTTCTTGGATCTACTTTGATCCCTTCTGTCGAGATAACATGTCCAATAAATGACACTTCCGATAGCCAAAATTCGTATTTGGTAAACTTTGCGAACAATTGGCATTCTTGGAGGGTTTGCAACACGATTCGAAGGTGTTTAACATGTTCTTCCTTGTTTCGAGAATACACCAATATGTCGTCAATAAAAACAACCACGAACTTGTCAAGGTAAGGCTTGAATATTTGATTCATGAGATCCATGAATGCAGCCGGAGCATTTGTTAACCCGAATGGCATTACGAGGAATTCATAATGTCCATAACGAGTCTGAAAGGCTGTCTTGGGTACATCTTCTTCTTTTACCCTCATTTGATAGTATCCCGGTCGAAAATCGATCTTTGAAAACACTACAGAATCCTTGAGTTGATCGAAAAGATCTTCAATCCTTGGTAGAGGATATCTAATCTTGATGGTGAGTTTGTTTAATTGTCTGTATTCAATACAAAGTCTCATAGTCCCGTCTTTCTTCTTCACAAACAAGATTGGAGCACCTTAGGGAGACGAACTGGGTCTAATGAAACCCTTGTCTTGTAACTCTTGAAGTTGCTTCTTGAGTTCCTTCAACTCAATTGGTGTCATTAGATAGGGTGTGATGGACACCGAATTCGTTCCAGGCTGAACATCAATCCCGAACTCTACTTCTTTGGTTGAAGGGAGACTAGGGAGTTCTCAAGAAAAACATCGAGAAATTCAGATACAATTGGCATGTTTGATAGACCAAAATCAATTTCATCTTGTATAACCATGGCAGCAAAGATTGAGGTAGGTTTCTTATCAATAAGAATGATGGATTCCTTTCCTAAACCTTGGAGATAAAGTCTCCTATTTTGGCAATCTACCCAGGCTTGGTGTTTCCCTAACCAGTCTAGTCCCAATACTAGATCAAATGCACAGGATGATAGTACGTAAAGATCAACAAGAAAGGGTATGTTTCAAATGTACAAGGGACAATCTTTACAAATGAAGTTTATGGTTGTAATTCCCCCTATAGGGTTCGAAACTACTAGACCTTGGTTTACAGTTTCAGGCTTTAATTTTAATTTCACAATCAAGGATGAACAAACAAAGGAGTGTGTAGATCCCGAGTCTATTAAAGCATAAACAAGACTTGTATTTAACTCAACGGTACCTGCTATAACATTGGGTGATTCTTTATCTTCTTTTCCCCGAATATGGTAGATTCGAGCAGGAGCCCGAGATTCCTAATGAGTAGTGTTCGAGTTCTGACCCTTGTTCTTTCCCTGATTCCTAGACTGAGCTTGTCTAGGTCCTCTACTTTGGAATGATGGTGCAGAGCTAGCATTTACAGGAGTTCAGCTTGGAAGCTTGTTAGGATTCTGAGGGCAATCCCTTATGTAGTGATCCGAAGCTCCACACAAATAACATAGGTTCGATTGAGTTCTACACTATCTAGAGTGGTGCTTCTGGCAAAACTTGCAAGTAGGGAGTTGAGCAGCTTTACTAGAATTCCCCATACTATTAACAGAAATGATCGGAGCTGAAGGATTGGTACCGATTGAGGTCTCGATATGAAATTACTCTTCTGGACAAGAGTAAAGGTGGAAGAGTTATCTCGATGATGTTTAGGCTTCTTAGACTGCCAATGAGGCTCGTCTTCATTCCTGGATCTTTTATCTTTCTAGGTACTACCACTTTTACGCTTCTTAGAGGCCTTCATCTTTGCCTCGGTTGCAATGGCTCGGTTCACCAAACTCTGGAAGTCAGTGATACCCAGGGCAGTAAGTATCGGACTTAATTCATCATTGAGTCTGTCAATGAACATTCTACACTTGTCTGCATCTGTCTTGATATAATCCGACCCGTACTTGCAAAACTTGCAAAAGTCACTCACGTACTGTTCAATGGGTCAGCCGCCTTGCTTCAAGTACAATAAACGCTTCCGACACTCGGCTAAGTACTATTCAATGATATACTTCTTGAATTCTTTGAGAAAGAATTTCCATGTAACAGCGTCAGAAGGAGCGGTCATGGTTGTAGTTTCCCACAGCTCAAAGCTTCATCTGCCAATAGGGCTATGGCACATTCGAGTTTATGTTCATCAGAACAAGGTAATTGCTTGGTCAAGATTCGAGTAGTAGCCTCTAGCCAATACTCAGCTACTTTATGGTTGGCTTCATCAATACCGGTGAATGTATAAGCCCGGTGTTGAGCTAGCTTATCAATTTGAGCTCTTTTTGGCACAACAGCAGGAGGTGGAACAGGATGATCCTATTTCAGAGTTATTACTAGCCGATCGAACATCTCTTTCATGCTAAGGAGACATTCTCGTTGCATAGGATTTATAGCAGGAGCAGCTTGTTCTCTAGGTTTAGCTTGTTGTGGAGGATTTTGCTCCATCATCACACTATCTCCTTCATTCGAAGAGCCTTCAGGACTTTCATCGTCCCGAGCAAGCCTTGTTTCGGACATTTCTACGTTTAGATAGAACAAGAGGGACATCAGTTGAGCAAGAACATAAGCCTATATAGTACATTGTCTCCTAGGTAGCACAAGCATTCCTATATGATGCAATAAGGCCTAGTTTAGTCCTAGAATCGACTAAAAAGCTCTGATGCCAATAAAATGTAACACCCGCTACCCCGGTTTAGGAGTAAACTGGCTCAGGAGAGTTACTCAAAACACGAACAATTTAAAACTTTTGAGAACTTATCACTAATCGATGAGTTGAGCAGCTGGCAAGGCACTTAATCATTCACATTTAATCATATAAGAATGAGCTTGCTTCTTATTCATTATATGTTACTACTTTGGTCAATCATTTTCAATTTACATTCAAGATTACCAAGTGCTTAATCACATGATCATGTATAGTATTCAAATGGCATACAATAACTAGAACAATTTCATTTCAATTCGAGCTAATACCAAAAGTATGCACAGCTTAATCCATTTCATTCACAAGAAAATATTATCATTTCACACTTCAAGTTTAGCCATTAAGCCTTTCTATCACTTAAGGCCAAAACAATTTATATATATATACAGCTTTCAAGTAGCAAAATGCATGTCCTAGCTTAACTATATACAAGACTAGGTGCCACCAACTAGGAGTATTACAAATGTATAAGTGTGGATCAATACTTTAACTTGGCTCGTGTTTTACTTTAGGCTTAAGAAAAAAGCTTCAAAATCAAGAAAATTGCTCGAATCTCTTAACCTGTCGATTGGGAAGAGTGGAAACGAGAGTGATAAGTACAAAATGTACTTAGTGAGGTAGTAATCTAGTTTTATCCAATTATTGAGGCAATTATCAATTAGTCAAGTTTAAACCTAGTCAAGGTTTATAGCAATCGAACTAAAGCGTTATACGTACTTTAATTTCAAGTCACGTAACATATCATTTCAAGCAAGACATTTAAGTACACATCAATTCAAGTGAGATTATAAGCCATTCAAGTAACAAATCATATAGCAAGCAATTCGAGCATCAAGAAATTCAAGTATCAAGTAATTCAAGTATCAAGTATCAAGTAACTCAAGTATCAAGTAATTCAAGTATCAAGTAACTCAAGTATCAAGTAAGCTTTATGCTTCAATTATTTCTCATTTACTTTCTTTAGTTTATGCCTTTGGTATTTAGTTGTCTAGGTAACGAGTCACCAACCAAACTGTCGCCAAATAACAAGATACTAGTCATTACCCTCCTACTGTCGCCAAAGACCATTCACATATCCCTCCTACTATCTCCATTTACGAGCCTTGGCCCTAAATTGTAGTCCACCCAACACAAAAGAGCTCTAGACACTATGGCATGCCATTCTACCTATGACCACTAGCAACCAAGGCTTTGTTTTAATAATTTATCACATTTTCAAGTAATTCATGTTCAAGTCAAGATATCTTCTCATTCAAGAATCAATTCAAGTCATTCAAGAATCAATTCAAGCAAGGTAAATCAAGATTCAAGCTTAGCCCTTAGGCCAATTGAGTCTTAGCTCTACGATTTGCAATTTAACTTGTTATTCAAGCAAGCAATTAACATATGCCATCTCAAGGCATCAAGCAAGGTCTTTAGTTCATGATTTATATCATGTTAACAAGTATCTAAATTATAGAGATACATTCAAACACTATTCGAATTGTTCACAGCCAAGGCATCAAGAATCAAGCATTTGTTTTCACTTTTCTTTCTAATTAATTTGATAATATTCATGTTACTATTAAATATCAAGTTTTAGTTTCAGCCAATCTTCCCTTTTAATCACAACCAAGTTTAAATCAAGTTCATTAACATGGCATAGCAATAACAAGAAAGTAGACATGCATCTTTGGTTAAGACCTAACTCCTAACTCTATATTAAACTACACTCACAATACTCCAAGCTAGCTTAGTCTCGAAAGACTATCCCCTTTTGTTTAGCTTTCGAATGCTCCTCCTTAGACTCTCCTCAAATGTCCTCTTCTCGTTCTAACATTTCATACAATTAAATCAAGGTCAAGACAAGGTACATTCGTTTAACTTCAAAATAGGGCAGCAATACACATAATTCATTCATCAAGGTCAAGACAAGGTACATTTCTATATGTTACTTAAGTTTTCAAGCATATACTTTCACTATGAGTATAAAAAACTATGGACTTTACTTAATATCACACGAAATAGTCTTTCATGGAAAACATATTTTCACTTACAATTTATTCCCAAATTTCATAGCAAAACTATCAAATGTACACATGTTTTCAATTATACAAACCAAAAAATCCAATGCACTTAAATCTATTTAAAACAGTCCAATGAAATTGTATATATACTTACTTATAAATTCAAACAATCTTTCAAACATATACATGTTAGTAACAGTTTCAGAATGCACAGGAATTTCATTTTTATCGATCAAGACAGATTCGAGCACTTCTACACTGATGTAAAATAGATTTTTACACATAATTCTGCAACTATATGGTTCATTTCAACCCCTTAAGGTCCCCAAAAACTGTTGCAAATTCTGCCCTGTTACACTTATAATCTTGTCTATTTCAACACAACCCAAAATGAGGTCACTCTCACACAAAACAGTCCCCTTTAACAACTAAACAGTTTTTCCCTGTTTTAAGACACAAAAACAGTTTATCTTCTCACTCAAAAATGACTACAACTATCCAAATCTCATGTACACATAAATCTTCTCACATATTCAATGAATTAATCCCATACTTACAATCGAAACAGTCTTGATTTCCATACCCATGCATTTACATTCTCTAACAATTCAAATATGTAATCTAACATTCTATGACACCTAAAACTTATAAAGTTCCATCGATCACCAACAAGTATTTCAACCATTTCAAGATTTCTTTCATGATCTTAAAAGCAAGAAAACATAGACACCATAAAAGCATAGAGCTAGAATTCATAATCTATGCTAGAATCAAATTGAGATAAAGGAAGGAGAAGTACCTTTACCTTCCTAAAAAACTAACCAAAATGATATCCCAAAGATCTCGATCAAAACTTAGCCAAATTTCAAGCATTCGTATGTTTCACTCTTACTCTTTCTCACAAGGTAAATCAGATGAATGCTCAAGGAAGGGGATGACTCATGTTTTGCTCAAACAATGCCGAGTTTACTCCCTCCCTTACACTTAGTTGTCTAGTAATTTGACAAGTGTAATGACCCTTTTAACTCTTTTATTTAGCATGCAATCAAACATCTTGTCAAAATTGGTTTTTGGTCCTTTCTACAAGAGTTCTCAACTTGTTTGAATTTCTATTTACATCCCAATTTTCTAATTTAATTACTCCAAGAGATGTTTCCATCAATTCTAGCCATATTGAAATATCATTAAGATTCTAAGGCATTTTTATGGTTTACAGTCTTTCTCCCACTTAAGGGTGAAAAGCCCGGGTCGAGGGCTTATGCATGAATGACAGATATACCATACACAAAAACAACCCCCGTTTTTCTTGAAAATTCATCCAACAATTCTCAGAAGAAATTAAATTCAAATTATTGCTCAGAATGCAAAAATGCCACGTGAAACTAATTATTTGCGCCTGACTCTCTTTTTAAGTCCCCAACGGAGTCGCGACATTTTTTAAAATCAAAGGTGTGAAAAAATAGCCTGACGATTATTCTTTGGAAAAATAGGGGGTTTTATTCATTTTAATTCATTTAATCTTAAATCTAGGGTTTTTTTCGTATTAAATTGGATTTTCCTTTTTAAAAAAAATCAATTTGGACTTGCCACCGGTCACTTTGGTAGACCAGACACCATAAAAACAACCAGAGATTCGTTTTATTTAAAATCGGGGTTTGGGAGTCAGTTACGTGTGGGGAAGATTAGCACCCCACAAACGCCCATTATTGGTACCTTATTGGCATTTCGAGCAATAATTTGAATTTAATTGAATCTTTAATTGTTAAATGAATTTCGTTCCAAATGGGGATATCCTTTTGTAGGTAAATACATCTTTAACGAATATAAGTTTGAAACATCCAGCTACTTTAGGATGCTCTAATTTTTATTCAAAAATGTATTTCAACACAAAATGTTTAAATGCATGACAAATTATTTTCTTGTCAATTTTAAGTTCAAACCTAATCAAGGCTCCAATTAATTAATTAATTAAGATCTATGAATATCATCAAATTTAGGATTTATGTGATAACACCCAAAGAATTGGGCACTACCCATATTAGGCCCAAAATTAATAATATTTCTATTATTAATATCACTAATTGTTTAATCCTAATTCCAATTTTATTAAACTAGCTATATGTGTAATTCCCATTTTTAATGTTCAAATGTAATGTTGAATCTTTTACTAAAATATCCCCTTGATTAACATCACATTGCAATGTGACACTAATCAACTTAGGACATTAAAGTGTTTATTCAATATTCATTTATTTTCTATAGTGTCCTCACCTATCAAATTAATTAAATTTAATTAAAACACCTATACTTAAAAGGCACTAATTAATTACACTAAGTGATTTAAATTTCCTAAACAAACATACTACATGCTTATTTTTAAATCATGCAACATACAATAATTTAAACAATTAAATTAAACTAAACAAGGGCTAAATTGGTCTGAAT
This sequence comes from Hibiscus mutabilis, assembly GCA_019671005.1. NCBI lineage: Eukaryota > Viridiplantae > Streptophyta > Magnoliopsida > Malvales > Malvaceae > Hibiscus > Hibiscus mutabilis. Next base: position 54,653,284 of record CM033718.1, on the reverse strand, counting down.
TACAAACTGTAGGGTCAAATCACAAAGCATTAGGGACTAAATTGAATTGTTACTAAAATTGGGAGCCCAATGTACAAGCTATGAGTGACCAAATTGTAATGTGGAAACTGGATGCTCAAAATACAAGGACAAAAGAAGGGCGCGAATCCTTCTCTGGATCGGATAAAAGCGCGGGTCAGCGGGGTCGACCCGGTGCCAAAACGGGACCATTTTGGCTCAGCCTTAAATAGCCATTGACCAAGTTGAATTGGTCATAAACCGATATTCACTCTCTCTACCCTGAAAATATTCTCCCCTCTCTCTACACAAACACCATACAACCGAGAAAAACACCCATAATCAGATCAAAAACCTTAGATTTTGGTTGAATGTTCATCAAGTTCTTGACTTGATGGGATTCAAACTTTTCGACCAACAACCGCCTTCAACATCGTCGCTGAATCCACTACCACCACTGTTCAGCGACCTTTGGCCGTTCTCCGGCCACCAGTCCAAACTCCACTCATCCCCTACCTCGTTTCGGCCTCCGTCCATTGTCGTGAGGCGATTTCTGGCCACCGTCCAAAACCCTAGAAAACTCCATTTTTCCTGATTTTTCCTCCTAAAACTATATCTATGCCCGGATTCGATTGAATCCACCCTACTTCACCCTTTCCTAACCTAACTACCCGAAACCAAACACTCTTTCTCATTTTCAACTCCGCTGCTTTCCCAAACATTTCGGCCGACAATGATGGTGTCAAAATAAGCACTTAAACTTACTTTTACGATTTGCTTTTTAGATCTAAGTTTTGATTAGTTTCATTACTGCTTTTTTTAACATTCTTAGTGTTTTAGTGTAGAAAATATGAAAGGAGGATAAGAAATATGCCTCAGTATATTTTTGACGATGACCTCACTGTTCTGGTGTCCGGTTCCGACGACCTTTGATGCTTCAGCGGCTTTCCAACTTCTCAGGTAACCTCTCGAATTCCTTTCTCTCTTTCAATTAATGGCTAGTATTAATTGTGTCATTATTGCCTCATTATTTTATCTTTCCTCCTTTATATAGGTGATGCAAATAATGACATCAGCTGAAAAGTTAATCCATATGAAGGGCTTGTTGACCAATCACAACTTGACACGTATCCTTTTGATTGCTGATTTGGGCGAGAATTTTGTGTTTCTTTGGCTGTACATGTGTGTTTATTTGGGTTAGGAATTAAGAATTGGGCTTTCAGATATGTAAATGGACTTTTATGTACTTAATTTGGATATTTGGGGAATATTTATTAAGTGGACTACTATTTATTTTTGCTATTTATTTATTATTTTGGTCATATTTATAAAGAACTATATATATATAATACCCCGGATAAAATTAAAGTATTACAGATATTGAACATCTTTAATCACTAATCCAATAATAAGTTGTTACAAATTTTAGAGTTGAAAAATGTTTACTTACGAAAGATCATTTGTTTGTATATTAAGCATTGAATCATTTTATACATGACAAGGTAATTGCTTGGTCAAGATTCGAGTAGTAGCCTCTAGCCAATACTCAGCTACTTTAGGGTTGGCTTCATCAATACCGGTGAATGTATAAGCTCGGTGTAGAGGTAGCTTATCAATTGGAGCTCTGTTTGGCACAGCAACAGGAGGTGGAACAGGATGATCCCATTTCAGAGTTGTTACTAGCCGATCGAACATTCTCCTTCATGCTAAGGAGACATTCTCGTTGCATAGGATTTATAGCAAGAGCAGCTTGTTCTCGAGGTTCAGCTTGTTGTGGAGGATTTTGCTCCATCCTCACACTATCTCCTTCATTCAAGGAGCCTTCAGAACTTTCATTGTCTCGAGCAAGCCTTGTTTCAGACATTTCTACGTTTAGATAGAACAAGAGGGAGTTTAGTTGAGCAAGAACATAAGCCTATACAGTACATTGTCTCCTAGGTAGCACAAGCATTCCTATATGATGCAATAGGGCCCAATTTAGTCCTAGAATCAACTAAAAAGCTCTGATGCCAAAACAATGCAACACCCGCTACCCCGGTTTAGGAGTAAACCGGCTTAGGAGAGTTACTGGAAACACAAGAAACACGAACAATTTAAAACTTTCGAGAACTCATCACTAATCGATGAGCTGAGCAGCTAGCAAGGCACTTAATCATTCACATTTAATCATATAAGAATGAGTTTGCTTCTGATTCATTATATGTTACTACTTTGGTTAATCATTTTCAATTTACATTCAAGATTACCAAGTGCTTAATCAAATGACCATGTATAGTATACAAATGGCATACAATAACTAGAACATTTTCATTTCAATTCAAGCTAATACCAAAAGTATGCGCAGCTTAATCCATTTCATTCACAAGAAAATATTATCATTTCACACTTCAAGTTTAGCCATTAAGCCTTTCTATCACTTAAGGCCAAAACAATTTCATATATATATATATATATACAACTTTCAAGTAGCAAAATGCATGTCCTAACTTAACTATATACAAGACTAGGTGCCACCAACTAGGAGTATTACAAATGTATAAGTGTGGATCAATACTTTAACTTGGCTCGAGCTTTACTTTAGGCTTAAGAAAAAAGCTTCAAAATCAAGAAAATTGCTAGAATCTCTTAACCTGTCGTTTGGGAAGAGTGGAAACGAGAGTGATAAGTTCAAAATGTACTTAGTGAGGTAGTAATCTAGTTCTATCCAATTATTTAGGCAATTATCAATTAGTCAAGTTTGAACCTAGTCAAGGTTTGTAGCAATCGAACTCGAGCGTTATACATACATTAATTTCAAGTCACGTAACATATCATTTCAAGAAAGACATTCAAGTACACATCAATTCAAGTGAGATTATAAGCCATTCAAGTAACAAATCATATAGCAAGCAATTCGAACATCAAGAAATTCAAGTATCAAGTAATTCAAGTATCAAGTAATTCAAGTAACTCAAGTATCAAGTAAGCTTTATGCTTCAATTATTTCTCATTTACTTTCTTTAGTTTATGCCTTTGGTATTTAGTTGTCTAGGTAACGAGTCACCAACCAAATTGTCGTCAAATAACAAGATACTGGTCATTAACCTCCTACTGTCGCCAAAGACCATTCACACATTCCTCCTACTGTCTCTATTTACGGGCCTTGGCCCTAAATCATAGTCCACCCAACACAAAAAGAGCTCTAGACACTATGGCATGCCATTCTACCTATGACCACTAGCAACCAAGGCTTTGTTTTAATAATTTATCACATTTTCAAGTAATTCATGTTCAAGTCAAGATATCTTCTCATTCAAGAATCAATTCAAGCAAGGTATATCAAGATTCAAGCTTAGCCCTTAGGCCAATTAAGTCTTAGCTCTACGATTTGCAATTTAACTTGTCATTCAAGCAAGCAATTAACATATGCCATCTCTAGGTATCAAGCAAGGTTTTTAATTCATGATCTATATCATGTTAACAAGTATCTAAATTATAGAGATACATTCAAGCACTATTCAAATTGTTCACAGCCAGGGCATCAAGAATCAAGCATTTGTTTTTCATTTTTCTTTCTAATTAATTTGACAATATTCATGTTACTATTAAATCTCAAGTTTTAGTTTCATCCATTCTTCGCTTTTAATCACAACCAAGTTTAAATCAAGTTCATTAACATGGCATAGCAATAACAAGAAAGTAGACATTCATCTTTGATTAGGACCTAAGTCCTAACCCTATATTAAACTACACTCACAATACTCCAAGCTAGCTTAGTCTCGAAGGACTATCCCCTTTTGTTTAGCTTTCGAATGCTCCTCCTTAGACTCTCCTCAAATGTCCTCTTCTCGTTCTAACATTTCATACAATTAAATCAAGGTCAAGACAAGGTACATTCGTTTAACTTCAAAACAGGGCAGCAATACACATAATTCATTCATCCAAACTATTCTAGGCTGCCATACAAGCACACACACACATATATAAATATATATATATATATATATATACAAGGTAGCATTCAAACTGCTCGAAACTGTGTACAAAACAGTACGCAAAACTGCATTTAAAGCTATTCGAACATGCACAGTTTTACACACATGTAACAAGTTGACCTTAACATTTCTATATGTTACTTAAGTTTTCAAGAATGTACTTTCACTATGAGTATAACAAAACTATGTACTTCACTCAATATCACACGAAATAGTCTTTCATGGAAAACATATTTTCACTTACAATTTATTCCCAACTTTCATGGAAAACTATCAAATGTACACATGTTTTCAATTATACAAACCAAACAATCCAATGCACTTAAATCTATTTAAAACAGTCCAATGAAATTATATATATACTTACTTATATATTCAAACAATCTTTCAAACATATACATGTTAGTAACAGTTCCAGAATGCACAGGAATTTCATTTTTATCGATCAAGACAGATTCGAGCACTTCTAAACTGATGTAAAATAGATTTTTACTCATAATTCTGCAGCTATATGCTTCATTTCAACCCCTTAAGGTCCCCAAAAATTGTTGCAAATTATTCCCTGTTACACTTATAATCTTGTCTATTTCAACACAACCCAAAATGAGATCACTCTCACACAAAACAGTCCCCTTTAACAACTAAACAGTTTTTCCCTGTTTTAAGATACAAAAACAATTTATCTTCTCACTCAAAAATGACTACAATTATCCAAATCTCATGTACACATAAATGTTCTCACATATTCAATGAATTAATCCCATACTTACAATCGAAATAGTCTTGATTTCCATACTCATGCATTTACATTCTCTAACAATTCAAATATGTAATCTAACATTCTATGACACCTAAAACTTATAAAGTTCCATCAATCACCAACAAGTATTTCAACCATTTCAAAATTTCTTTCATGATCTTAAAAGCAAGAAAACATAGACACCATAAAAGCATAGAGCTAGAATTCATAATCTATGCTAGAATCAAATTGAGAGAGAAGAAGGAGAAGTACCTTTACCTTCCTCAAAAACTAACCAAAATGATATTCCAAAGATCTCGATCAAAACTTAGCCAAATTTCAAGCATTCGTATGTTTCACTCTCACACTTTCTCACAAGGTAAATCGGATGAATGCTCAAGGAAGGGGATGACTCATGTTTTGCTCAAACAATGACGAGTTTACTCCCTCCCTTACACCTAGTTGTCTAGCAATTTGACAAGTGTAATGACCCTTTTAACTCTTTTATTTAGCATGCAATCAAACATCTTGTCAAAATTTGTTTTTGGTCTTTTCTACAAGAGTTCTCAACTTGTTTGGATTTCTATTTACATCCTAATTTTCTAATTTAATTACTATAAGAGATGTTCTCCTCGGCCACGATCAACCTACTAACGTCATATGAATACAAAAGCTCAAAACTAAACATCAAATATTGTACTCCGAAGCGATGCGGTGCTGGGAAATCCCTTCTCGATGTTCTCCTCGGCCACGATCAACCTACTAACCTGCGAATGAAAACAACGATTTCGAACGTTGAGCTTACAAAGCTCAGTGGTACGTTTCTACTCTATCACAATTCGTGATTATCATAAAATAAACATGCAAGATAAATATAGTCTAGAGAGCATAGATATTGTTTCACTATCTATGAGTTATCATCTAGCCTACACTAGCTAGAGTTCTTAGATCACCCTTCTCAAGGCATCAAAAGTCTACAATAAGTCTAACATGTTCCACAATGATTTACAGTACTCGAGATTACTCAGCCTATCGAGTTAATTTCGTACCGCACCCTGATCACTCAACCATCGAGTACATAAGCTATCATCTATAACATCCACACAACATACATAAATGAATCCATACATCATTTACTTAATGACCAACAAAACCCTACTTTACCCGTGCTCACACAACCGTTGGGTTAATCGTGCTCACACAGCCGTCGGGTTGAATAGACCATATCTGGATCACCATAGCCACATATATGTTCTGGACGTACTTGGATCACATTAGCCACAAGTAGTCCTTACTTGAGGTCACTCAGCCATTAGGTTACTCGAGCTCACATAGCCATCGAGTTAATTACTTTATTCAAATCACTATAGCCACTAATAGGTTCCTAACCCCACTCGGATCACATAGTCCATGAGTACGTCAGATGTACTTGTTCACATAGCCCTCAGAACGCATCCCCTTGTATAACCACACCAGATCACATAGCCCTGACTATGTCAAATGTACTTTCTCACATAGTCCTAAGTACATATCCCTTTATATAAGTACCTTAGTACTGACTCTAGGACATTCGGATTCCTATACAACAATCATAATATGAGATATGCTCCCTGAGCATTAATACACCTCACCAAGAGGTAAGGGGCACCAAGCCATACTATCAAGCAAATGCCCCCAAGGCATGACATTGACCATCAAGGTTCATCTCTCGGTTCATAATTATCAAGCCTATGGTATGTTATGGAAAGTATTAATCAATTCATTTGAGTTCTCTAAAAGATCAAGCAAGCCTATATCTCATTATGCTCGTATAAGGTGTAAAATCTCGGTTATGAGTTTAATTATGTCATCTTACGTCTTTAGGAGTTTATTGAACCATATACTTCAATTTTTCAAGCCCTTCAGCTCCAAAACAACTTCTTTGGGCAGAATGCCCAGTGAGTACCGGTATTGGTCCATGAGTACCAGTACGACACCCCTAGGTACGGTACTCATATGCATACTGGTACCAAAATGGCTTACCAAAATTTTATGAGCTTGCGCATACCGGTACGGGTCGACCCATACCGATACCACCTCAATTCGCGTACTAGTACTATTTGAACATTATACCGGTACTCCCCTCACAATTCATCTTTATTCTTCAATTGAACAAGGGCTACCAATACCTCGCGTACTAGTACTCGAGCCCATAAATTAAATTCTACAACTCAGGAGCCAACCTAACTTGGCTCTAAACAGATCCAACTTACTCTAAGTAATTGTTTAAGCTTTTTAAGGTTTTTTATGGGTTTTAAGAAGTCATCTTACCACACATCCAACATCAAAAATCACTACTTTCATTTCTAAAATGAGCTTCGCCCATATAATACCCAAAAATACTATAATACCAAGCAAAGTAATTAATTTATGATCTTCAAGAAGGATAGGAGTCAGAGATGTACAAACATTTTAGCAAAAATTCTAAATTTGTCCCCCCAGTTACATTCCTCAACTTTTTCTCTTTGGCTCAAACTTGAATAAACTCCAAATCACCTCATCATGCAATAAAACTATGGAAATCAAATTAAAACTTGAACTAAAGGATATGAAAGACTTTAGCTACGAATTTGTAACTATAAAAATGGATGGAAGCTCTTAAAACCTTCAATCCTTCAAAAACCCATTATTAGAAGTGTACGCATCAAAATTTTACTTGGGCTAAGTACTCAGCCCGAGTCTAGTCTAGTGAATTTAATAATAAAATTTACAAAATATATATATAATAATAATAATAATTCAAAAAAATCCTAATCTAATTCTATTAACCTTTTTTATGAGTGTAGCAACCGATCGAATAAACCTAAGAGGGGGTGAATTGGAATTTTAAGAGTGGTGGAAACTAATTGTAAAGATAGAAAAATGCAAGAGGATTTATAGTGGTTCAACTCCCTCAATGGAGTTTACATCCACTACCTTAGTAACCACACTAAGAATTTTCCACAAATCCACTAATTTTCTTTCCTTTAGGATAAGGAGTAACCTTACACAATTGAATAGACTTATACCCAAAGCCTATTGAATCCTTCCCCAAAAATAAGTACAAATGAACAACTAGAAAATCACATTAGGAAGGTGTTTGCAAAGTTTAAGCTCTCTCACACACCCAAAAAACACTAGTAAATGAATTACAATGAAGAACAACACTAGTGTTTACAAGAAAGATGGAAAATTGAGCACAAATTGAATTTTGATTGCTTAAAATTTTGGATAGGCTTTCTTGTTTCTTTATTACTGTTTGCAGACCCTTTTACATGCTCTTGATCTTTTCTAATCGTTGGGAGACGTTTGAGGGAGTTTGAAGCGTTGAAAGCCATTAAAATTGAGCATTAAATGCTCACCTGCACAGAGCTTTCGAAACCTTAAGGGGATTTGTAAAAATATAGCCGTTGCTGGGCCAAGGTTTCGAAACCTTCATAAAGATTTCGAAACCTTTGCTAAGGTTTCGAGAAATTGGCCATTTTGCATGAGAGATTTCGAAACCTTAAAGGAAGGTTTCGAAACTTTCATTTAAAAACACAAGATTTGACTATTCGTTGACTTTTTAAAGTATATTCGATATAGGTACAAAGTCAAGCATCTTATAAAACATTTTGACAGGTTTAAATCGATTTTTTTTCAAATTTATTTCGAGAAATTTGCTTTACAAATTTTTACAAGTTATATCTTAAAATTAAATTTAAGTTATATAAAAAAAAGTCTTGTAGAGTCCACTACTGAGAGGATCTGCTTGTTGAATCATCCCTATTTCTTGCGCCATCCACACAAATCCAAGCTTATCCCAACGACCTCCCTACAAATTCAGTGATGAAAAAGCTCGAAAAGAACCTAAATTCATCCTATAAATACAGACCCCAAAACCTCAAAGAGGACGAGGTATTAACGAAAAATTGAAGCAATAGTAGCAAAAGATGAGCGAAACTAGTGAGAAAGTTCGAGTGAAATCGAGAAAGCAAGGAACGGGAAGGAAATCAAATGTTTACCTTACGGTTTATGGCGTTCGATGCGTTATTCCGCAAGATCTGAACGGTGGAAGACTTCCAAACAGTGTCAAAGATGACATATTCCGAACACGGATTGATCCGATGACAGATTCACGACTTTGAAAGAGGTGAAACTCGAATCTTTTTATTTAGATCTACCTCGGTTTATTTAATTTTTGCCGAAACTAACGTTGGATTTGAACTTAGAGTAGAAAAACGAAAAAGAAAAATGTATTATTTTTAGTTTTTGCCTTCGCTGGTGGTAGACCTACGGCGAAGGCGGTGTTCATCGAGAAAACAGAGGAGATGGAGTAAAAGGGTTTCTGTTTTTTAGTGAAATAACAAATGAATAAAAAACTTAAAACCCTTCTCTAATAAGCGTTGAAGAAGCATAATAAAAAAGGGAATTAAATTCCCCTTTACTGAATTGAACGATAATGAATAGAAATGTTTTAAAAATCATTCAAAATGCATTGAAAATTTGTGAAACATTGGGAAGTAATTCACGCTGATCAATCTTTGCCAACTGTCCCGCATTCAATTTAGGTTAGGAGAAATTCACATTTTAGGTCCCTGTCTCCTTTGGTGCGTAACTTTTTGTCCTAGTTCATGTTAGTTTAATTAAGATTTAAGTTTAGATTCTTTTCATTAGCCCCTAGTCTTAGTTATTATTTAATTTGACCTTTAGGATTAGTTTCTCTTTAATTAGGTCATCAAATTGCATAATTAATTACATGATTAGTTAATAAGTTACACTTTAGGTTAATTTAGGTTAATTTATCTTTTTTCCTTTAGATTAATTTTTCTTTTAAATGAATGATTAAATATTTAATTGGATTTAAAATTAAGTTTAATTATTGGTTAGTCTTAAAATTGTGCGAATAATGTAATTCAGTCTTTGAAATATGTTCGACTCATAATTCGCCTAATTTTATATTAACTATGATTTGACTTAAGGTTGTGGCTTTTGAATAAAATATTAATTATTTATTTTTTATCACCACTTGTTTGTTTTTTAGCATGTTGTTCGACTCTGTTTATTAATTCTTTTGTTTCATTTGCATACTTTTGTCTTTTTACAATAGTGCTATTAACCTTGCTTTTGAGGCATTTTAGACAACACAACCCCCTTTAGGTACCAATTTTGGGCGTTGTGGGGGTGCTATAATCTTTCCTACACGTAACCGACTCCCTCACCTGACCATGACTCCGGTTAGATGCAGTGTAACACCCATTTCCCGGCCTGGTAGAGAACCGGGTCGAAAAGTGTTATCGAAAGGCATATTCGGAATTTAGACACTTAATCGGAGTTCAGAATCTGATTCAGAATATCTTATTAATCTCTTTTACGAGTTATCGAACTAACTTATTAACAACTTACTCAAATTGGGGTCAATAAACTTTTTTGAACTTAGGGACTAAACTATAAATTTTATAAGTTAAGGGTCCTTAACTTAAATTCATGTTATTAATCCGAAATCTAACCTTTAAATTATTAGCCTGTGAAATCTCATTACAAACAGAAGCCATTTACCCATCCAATTAAACTATACAATTTTTTATGACCATTTTGTAATTGAGGCAAAACTGTGTTTTATTTCTTTTAATAGAATTAACTGCCAACGTACCGATACACTTAGGGCCTTATTGGTACGCTAAGCCAAATTTTCAAATCCCATATTCAAGGGTAACAAGCCTATATCGATACAGTTGGAACCGTATCTAACAGGTTGACTATGTTGACTTCGTATCGATACACCTTATAACTGTATCGATACCTTTAATTTTCCCAGATTCTAGTGACCAAAATCTGTATCGATACACCCTATACCGTATCGATACGCCCCTTTTGACTCATGTTGACCAGGCCAATTATGCAATGCTGTATCGATACACTATCACCTGTATTGATACGCCCTACCCTCTGATGACAGATTTTAGCTGGTTTTTATTCGAATTAGCCTATCAAACGATGTCCAAACTTTACCAATTTTTACCAGCAAGTTTATAACTACTTAAAATACTAGTATGTCAAATTTTACGACTAACCGAATCCATTTACTAAGTTTTCACCTTTTCAACCCAAACATGCATTTTAAGCCATTTTTAACTACATGTAACATACTATTTAGGTCTTATAAGGCAAATACAAAATATAGGCCTTACACACATAACAAAATTGGGAAGTTTAACGTGTCTAAGCCTTATGCCACCTTACTAGGAGTTCAAAGCAAAAAGTAAGCATACATATGGTTGATAGGAGTGACTTGCAACTTCAACCACACGATCAGAGTTCAGATTTCTTCAAGGTCCTGAAATGCATGAAACACACGAATGTTAGGCTTACATAGCCTAGTGAGGTAGTTCTAAGAAATACAAACAATTCCTTTGATCGCATGAATATCATGTAAGCATGCTTGGATGACATATACATAACATTAACACATATAATTCATGCTTAACATCAACATATAATGGTTTCGTATATTAAATGCAAAACATATATTCTTTATTTTCCCCTTGGACATAGCAACCAATGGATACGCGGATTCCCCTATACACCACACATATCAGAAATAGGCCTTAGCCTTAGCCTTAGCTCCAGAGTCCCTTACACAATACAACATTTTCTCCCCACATATAGGTCGTAGGCTGGGCCTTAGTCCATTCCCTTACATAGTGAGCTCAAATAACCCTATGGCATGCCAATTGTATCCAAAGTGCACAAGTGTCCAAGGTTATATATTTCATTATAAAACTTATCTTTGTGCCCTTAGGCCGTATCATATCGGATTGCAAATTGAGCCTTGGCTCTAAATCACATATCATGTCATTTATGCATATATCAAATTCCACATGTATCAATGTTAACATCAAGCAACTTTCACATATATCATATAACAATTAAGTCATGGCCTTACCACACTTACCACATTGAGTTCACATATTTTAGGCTCTACTTGAGCTACTCAAATGAAGACACAACGTAATCAAAAAACAAATGCAATCGGGATGGCACCTAGCCGATCTCGAGACACAACTACACTTACCTAGTACTCGGAGTCTTCAAGGTTCTCGGATAGCAATCCCTTTGTCGTTGGGAATGCTCGGCAATGAAGATGGTGAATATGGCTTGTTTTCCACCACTTGAGCTAGTTCAAAATTAGGGAATTATATTAGGATCGAAACTAATGATTCACAAAAGTTTTTCAAGCTTACCAAAGCTCGTAGACAACATTGAAACAAAGAAATTGGCTTTCTAATGCATGGGCTTAACTTGAACATTCAAGACTTAAATCTTGAAATTAAACTCTAAGGATTGATGGAATCATCAAATTGACATAGGGGTTCTACCTACCCAATTGCAAGCTTTCAATTGGTGTGTTGAAATTACACAAGGGTCAAGGATCGGATTGAGGTGCTTGTTTGAGCTTGAGGTAGAAGATAACAATAGAGGTGTGTGCTTGGTTTCAAAACAAGAGATAGGGCTTTTGGCTTCGGTGAAAGTAAACAAGGAAAACAACTTATTCTTATTCATTTTAGTGACAATTTTAAACTCTAATTATTTCTTACCTCCCAAAAGAAGCAATCAAAAGTTTTCCTTTGTGCAAAAGAAAGCTTAAACAATTGTTTCCATCCCATCTCATCTTTTTACAATTCTTTTGGCAATTCATAATTGACTATCATCTTTTCTGAGCTATCCTACGTAAAGGGGTGACAAGCAAGTAGGTGAGTCATCCCCTATTTCCAATCCCTTCAATTTAGTCAGCAAAATAATTTTGACAGGGACCCGTATCGATACACCTTATGGCCGTATTGATACGGCTAGACTAAATTGGGTAAGTTAGTCAAATTCAACATTTCCCAATGAAACCCCAAACTTCTATTCTTTACAAAAAGGTCCAACAACTTCAATTAAGCCCAAATAACTTTCATTACTTCAAAATTGAGTACAAAGATTTAGCAATTACATCAATCGGGCAAAACCGATACAAAATCTCTGATCACTGGAACCTAATTCTGACTAGACCTGTTTTCTGGGTGTGACAACACTCCCTCCCTTAAGAAAATTTGTCCTCGAATTTTCATTCTAACCGAAAAGATAAGGATAATGCTTTTGCATCGTCTCCTTTGGCTCCCACGTTGCTTCTTCTATTGCATGACTTCTCCAAAGAACTTTCACTAAGGGCACAGACTTGTTTCGAAGTCTCTTGACTTCTCATGTGAGGATCTTCACAGGTTCCTCCTCGTACGTCAAATTGGACTAAATCTCTACAGCTTTCGGCTTGATCACATGGAAAGGATCAGACCGATACTTCCGTAGCATAGACACATAGAAGACATTATGTATATGACTTAACTCTTCAAGAATAACCAGTCGGTAGGCAATAGGTCCAACTCTCTCAATCACCTCGAATGGGCTGATAAATCGATGACTTAGCTTCCCTTTTTTGCCAAAACAAAAAATATTCTTCCACGGAGACAACTTAAGGAAGGCTTTCTCACCAACGTCATACTGAATGTCTCTTCTTTTAAAATCAGTGTAAGCTTTATGCCGGTCAAACGCAGCTTAGAGCCGGTCACGAATGATGGTTACCCTTTCTTCAGTTTCCCGAAGTAAGTTAGAGCCTAACACCTTGCCTTCACCAAGCTTGGCTGTCGCAACCCCTTTTTTTGAAAAGTGGTCTCGACGTTTAAAAACAAAATAACGGAGTCGCCACCAATCTTTTTTTTTAAAAAAAAAGATGTGATTGGATCACCTAAACAGGTTATTTTAATAAAAAAACATTTATTTTATTAAAACGACATTTTTGGTTTGTAAAAACACAAAAACGGGTTCGGGAGTCAGTTACGCATGGGGAAGGGTTAGCACCCCCACAACGCCTAAAAATTGGTACATTGTCGGTTACAAAATGTTTTAAAGTCAGATTTAGCGAATCGATGTAAAGCTTAAATTATTGTCCGTTCATAAGTTTAATTTTATTTTAATGGCCTTACTATCCGAAAATAAACTCCAATCACCGCCAACATTTATGGCGCTAACCCGTCATTTCCGTTTAGTAAGACACCGCATTATTTAGATTCCACTTTTCAAACAATCAAAGAAACTTGATTTTTTGAAGATTTTTTTATTTTCTTTCTCTAAATTAAAGTTTATTAATCCTAAAGAAGGTCTAAGTTTTCTTTTATTCCTATTTAAGGGTTTTAATTTTATTAAGTGTATTTTATTTTTATGAAGAAAATTTTATCAAACAAAAGTTTCTAACTAAGGCTTGAAGAAGTTATTCCTAAGGTTCAATCTATCACTAAAAAGGCAAACAAGACAACAAGTTAAAGTTTTTTTTCATATTTATGTTTTAAGGCTTGGATCGAACTCATTTTGAAAAGTTTTATTTTTAATTGAAAAAGTTCTACTTTTTACGTTTTAAAGTTTTATTTTGTTAAAACCATTTTAATTAATTTTTTTTCTTTTAAACCATTTTTTTAATCTTTATGTTTTAAAACTTTTTTTTTGTGTCTTTTATGTTTTTTTTTTGTTTTTATATTTTTATTTTTTGAGAAGATTATGTTTAGAGAAATTTTAATTTTTAAGTTTTGAAAATCTTTTGGAAATATTTAAAGCTTATTTTATATTTTAAAAAAATTTCTTAAAACCTTTATTTGTTGTTTTTTTTTTGAAAATTTTCATTAAAAATTTATTCTTTCATTTCACTTCCCTTTTTAAAAGAGTAAAAAAAATCTTTTTTTTTAGATTTTGCAAGCTTTGTATTTTTTAAAGTTAAAACCCTTTTTTTAATTTTAAAGAAACGTCTTTTTCTAGATTTTGCAAGCTTTGTATTTTTTGAAAGTTAAAATCCCTTTTTATTTTAAAGAAACTCCCCTTAAAAAAACTTGTTTAATTATTTTTTTGTTTGTTTTAAAAAACTTTTTATTTCAACAACATCATTTGTTCGTTTTTTAGAATGACACAGATCAAACAATTTTCATTGAAAAAACATGGACAAAGTTGAAAAACAAATTATTTACTATTTTTTTTAAAGATTATTATTTTTATTTTTAGAATCAAAAGATCAACAAAAATGAAGAAAAATTACTCAAAACACAAGATTTAAGCTCCCAACATCAAATGCAACCCAAAAAATGAACAAAAATTTAACAAGAAAAATCAAATTCCAAATGTAAAGAGAAGAAAAGAAAATTATACCGTAAATGGAGAAATTACGAGCTTCTTCCTCTCGAACAGATTTCAAATGTTACCGGAAAAAGCTTGCTTCTTCTTCAAAAAATTCGAACTGGAGCAGCTCAAAATTCGAACAAATTCCAGTAGCTTCAAAAAATTTCAGAGAATTTTTTTGGGTATTTTCGGATGATTTTTTTATGTTAAACAATGGAAAATTGGTCACTATTTATAGGGTTTGGGGGTTTGGGATTTAAGGTAAGTTGGGGACAAAATCCCCATTTTTATCCCATGAAATCATCCAAAATGATTAGCACAACTTTGACTTGTTGAAATTCACCCCGAATTTAATCTATTTCGACTCCAATTTGGGAGATTTTGCCCTTAAATTAAATTAGGGTTCGAACCCTTTTCCCATTCAATTAACGAGCTACCGGTGACGGCAAGGGACGGGTTCAGCGGCATTGGACTCAGCCGGCCAAGGTGTGTCGACCGGCACTAACCACGGCAGCTACCGTGGCCTAGGGGCAACGCAATGGCTGCCGGCAGCAGCCAATGGCCGTTTGAAGCAGGGGATTTGGGGGAGATGATCGATGAACGCGCTGGCACGTGGCTGCGTGGGATCCTCCCTTTTCCCCCATTTTTTTCTTTATTCGATCCAAGCCATCCATTATTTGATTCCTAGATCCAACGGTCTCGAATAAAACCTGAAAAAAGATAAATTAGTTAGTTTGGGCCCCTTGAATTAAAAGAGATTTTATTTATTTATTATTTTGGGCTTTATTTAAATGGACCCTTACAAAAAATGGGTTTATTATTTATTTATTAAGTATTGGTTTTATGAACCCCTTTTTCTTCTTTTATTTTTTTAAAAATGGGTTTATTATTATATATATTTTTACTTTAAAGAAAAAGGTCCATTATTTTTTTGGAGATGGGTTTTATTCGGACGATTATTATTATTCATTTTTATTAATTTTTATATATATATTTTATTTTTAAAAAGGGGTGAAAAATTAGTGACAACAGCTGCCCATTATTTGCTTATTCCAGTGAAACATGGATATAGCAAAGAACAGGTGGCACTAATTTTCACCATTTACCAATTTTCCAGTCAACTCCGTTCTCCTGATGCCCAAACGAGTAGGCAGGTTCTATTCTCCAAACGCCTGAATAGATAGGCTAGTTCTATTCTCCGAATGCCTGAATAGATAGGCTGGTTCTATTCTCTGAATGCCTGAATAGATAGGCTGGTTCCATTCTCCTTTCGTCCAAACGGATGGATGGGTTCTAATCTCCATATGCCAGAATAGATGAGCAGAGTTCCATTCTCCTATAACTTGCTAGGAAATCACCTCTTCGAACATCTTCGAATGATATTGGTGCTTTAATCTTTCCTCTGAATTAGGGTATTCGTTGCCTCTGATCATGACATGCCCCATATTCGAGGCTTAACAAGGAATTGTGTCATAGTCCCTATACTCTTAAATCATTTCCAGAGTAATACACGAAAATCTCTTGCATATTTTAATGATGTCTAAACCAAAATGATCCTTAACCCAATAAAAGACGTTCATGTAAAGGGGGCATTCAAAGAACAAAGGCTTAAAAGAAGAATTTCATTAATGTTGTGGCAATCATGAAAGAAAAGTACAAAAGAAGGATCAAAAGACAAGTATCCAGATATCAAAGGCCTGAATTTTCCTCGAAAAGACTTCGAGTGATGCCTCTGTCGAGAAAATTTCGTCCACTGCAACGATGAATGTAGATAAAAAATTCCTTCCAAATAGCTATTCCTCTAAAGGGGTTATTTGTTGTCCACAATAATTCGAGCCGCCCTTTGCGGGTTTTTCTTTCTTTTTTTCTTTTTCTTTCTTTTTTTCTCTTTTCTTTTTCTCTTTTTCTTTCTTCTGCTTTTTTAAGCACATTTACAGGTTTTCGCTTTTATTTTTTTCTTTATTTCATGCGTAATATTTCTTGATTGAATTAGAATTCACCAGATTCTTGAGCTCGTCTCCACCCATTTCAGCGAGAATTAGAGCCCGTTCGTCGAAATCTTTTGATACCACATATTGTAACACCCTATTCCCGGTCTGGTAGAGATCCGGGTCGGATAGTGTTATTGGAAGACTAATCGAAGGTTCAGAAAATGTTTCTGTAGAAAAGCAATTTTCTAGCTTTAGGAAAAACTAATTAACGCATAAAAATAAAGCAGAATTTAAGTTTCTGCAGAAAAGAAGAAGAAAACATAATTGATTTTCTGTTATTGAATATTTTTTAAAAATTACATCCCTTTACAGTGAATTTATAGACTCAAGTATTGGACTTTAGTTACAATTAGGAGTCCTAAGTACACAAGACATCTAACTCTATCTTTTAGGAAGTAAACTTTAATTTAAACTACCATTTACATGAGGACTCTAACTCTATCTTTAAACTTTAATTTAAACTACTATTTACATAAGGACTCTAACTCTATCGGATAATCTAACACTCCCCCTCAAGTTGGAGAATATACATTGTATAATCCCAACTTGAATAGAAACTTGTCGAAAGAAGCTTTTGGTAGTGCTTTTGTAAGTACATCTGCCACTTGTTCTTCTGTAGGAACATAAGATAAAGAAGTTGTCCCACTAGTAATCTTTTCTGAGATAAAATACCTGTCAATCTCCACATGTTTAGTCCTATCATGGTGGACTGGATTTCGAGCAATTTGTATGGTGGACTGATTATAACAAAAAATCTCAAACTTCTCATCTTGGTTCACATTTAACTCCTTCAATAGCTTTAACAACCAAATTCCTTCACACATTCCCAATGTGAAAGCCCTATATTCTGCTTCAGCAGTGCTTCTAGATACAACTGTTTGTTTCTTACTCCTCCAGGCCACTAGATTTCCCCAAACAAAGGAACAGTAACCACTAGTTGATCTCCTTTCTGTCAGTTTGTTTGCCCAACTTAAATCTGAATAAATCTGAACAGTCATTTCTTGAGTCTTTTTAAATAGCAATCCATGCCCTGGTGTCCCTTTCAAGTATCTCAAAATTCTAATTGCAGCTTCCATATGATCTTCCCTTGGATCAGTCATGTGTTAACTGATAATATTAACTGGAAAAGCAATGTTTGGTCTGGTTAGTGATAAATAAATCAATTTTCCCACTAACCTCTGAAATTTACCCTTATCAACTTTAGGGCTTGTGTCCCCTCTATTGAATTTTAAGCCTGCTTCCATGGGAGTATCAACTGGTTTGCATCCCAACATTCATGCTTCATTAAGTAGATCAAGAACATATTTTCTCTGGTTTATCACTAGACCTTTGCTCGACCTAGCAACCTCCATGCCTAGAAAGTATCTGAGCTTTCCTAGGTCTTTTGTTTCAAACTGTGTATTTAACAACCCTTTCAAGTGACTTATATCTTCATCACCATCACCTGTCAGAATAATGTCATCCACATATACTATTAACATAACACTTCTATTGCTAGAGGTTACCTTAATGAAGAGAGTGTGATCTGCCAAGGATTGTTTGTATCCATTTTCTAAAATCACCTTGGCAAATCTGTCAAACCAGGCTCTAGGTGACTGCTTCAAACCATAAATGGATTTATTAAGTCTGCAAACTTTTTGATCTCCTTTTACTGGCTTCAAGCCCGAAGGCACTCTCATGTACACTTCTTCTTCTAATTTTCTATTAAGAAAGGCATTCTTAATGTCAAGTTGATGAAGCTTGCAGTCATTGTTTACAGCGAAGCTTAAGAGAACTCTAATTGTATTTAGTTTAGCTACATGAGCAAATGTCTCATTATAATCAATTCCATAGGTTTGAGTAAAACCCTTGGCCACCAACCTTGCTTGATACCTCTGTTTACTGCCATCAGAGTTGTATTTTATGGAGAACACCCATTTGCATCTGACTGGTTTCTTGCCTTGCGGAAGATCTGTAATGGTCCAAGTATCATACTTTTCAAGTGCTTCAATCTCCTCTTTAACAGCCCTTCTCCACTTAGAATCTTTTAGAGCCTCCTCAATAGTGTTAGGTATCTGTTCTTTATCTAAGCAAGCTGTAAAAGCCTTAAATGATAGCATTAGATTACCATAAGCAACATACCTCTGAATGGGGTGTTTTGTACATTGTCTTACCCATTTCCTTTTAGCAATAGGCAAATAATCAAATTCAAGTAAATGAGAGGGAATCTCGGCTAGAACATTACCTCCATCATTTTCATTGGAAACTAAATTCAAGTCCAATTCTCGGCAAGTGTCAGATTGCAAAATAGTCTCTGGAATAGTTTTTTTGTTTTCTAGTATAAACTTTCAATTGCTTAGGAGGCTGAGGGGTTTGTGAGGAAGGTTTGGGTGAATTCTGAGGAGTAGTAACAATAGGTGAAGGATGGGAAGTTGTAGGTGAAATAATAGGTGAAGAAGTAGAAAGGTTTAAATGAGTATGAGGTTCAAATAACGAAGGATTATTAGTAGGTAATAACTCTGAAGGTAAAGAAGGATAAACCTGATTGGTAGGAGGCTGAAAAACATCACAATTCTCCCATTGATTTGCAGCCACAGGGAAATAAGGTTCCTGTTCAAAAAAGGTGAGATCGAAGGAAGTAAAAAATTTATGAGAAGGAGGATGATAACATTTGTAGCCCTTATTAAGTGAAGAATGCCCGACCAAGAAACACTTCAAGGATCTGGGGTCAAGTTTTGACCTAGAGGGAACATAATCTTTCACAAACACAGTGCAACCAAAAACTTTGAAAGGGAGAATAGAGGACAGAGGTTTAAAATTGGGATAACTCTAAAAAAATAGCTTTAGGTGTTTAGTATTGCAAAACTTTACCAGGCATTCGATTAATGAGATATGTTGCAGTTAACAAAGCCTCACCCCACAAATACTTAGGAATATTACTAGTGAACATCAAAGACCTAGTTACCTCCAACAAATGCCTATATTTCCTTTCTGCAACCCCAATTTGTTGTGGTGTATCCACACAAGTGCTAAGTTGAACAATCCCTTTTTTGTTGAAAAATTCCCCCAAGGACTTGGTAAAATATTCACTCCCATTATCATATTTGAAGATCTGAATTTTACTTCCAAATTGGGTTTTAACCATATTGTAAAATTTCTCAAAAACAGAGGCTACTTCAGATTTATCCCTAAACAAATATGCCCAAGTTCTACTATGATCATTAATAAAAGTGACAAACCATCTACTACCAGTTACATTCTTCACTCGAGAAGGACCCTAAACATCATTATGAATTAATGAAAAAAGTTGGGAAGGTTTGTAGGAAGATGGTAAATAGGATGCTTTTGTCTGTTTAGCGAGATGACATATATGGCATTTAAAAGAACTTGGTTTTCTATTAACAAATAATTTAGGGAATAATTTAGCAAGATAATGAAAATTAGGATGCCCTAACCTAAAATGCCATAACATTATATTATCAATTTGCCCTAAAGAAGTCGAAGAGCAAGAAGTATTTGGTAGGGTAGATGGTTGATTTCCGAGGACATAGAGACCATTTTGCAAGCTAGCAATGCCAAGCATCTTCCTCGGATTCACTGCCTGCAAAAAAAAAAACCAGATTCAGTAAATTGTAATGAACACTTAAAATTCTTGGAGAGTTTACTAACAGAGAGGAGATTGCAGGCGAGATTAGGCACAAACAAAACATCTTCAAGCAACAAATTATCGTTAATGAGGACTGAGCCACTTCCTTTGATAGGAGAGAAAGAGCCATCGGCTATTTTAATAGAACTTGTAGAAGATGAATCTGAAAAACTAAGGAATAATTCCCTGTTACCAGTCATGTGATCAGATGCTCCAGAGTCGATGATCCATGCTGATGCACCTTTGGTAGAAAAAAATGCAGTAGGAGAACAAGTATTTTGTATGCTTGTATCCTCCACGAGGGCTAAATCTGCTTCATTGGTTACTGTCGAACCTAAAATTTATGGAAAAAAACTCTAATCCAGCAGCCTGCTCTGCTATGGACAGCATCTCAAAGGTTGTCGAAGGGGATCCCATTAAGAATTCTAACTAGGATCGATGTTAGACTGATACCATGTAGAAAAGCAATTTTCTAGCTTTAGGAAAAACTAATTAACGCATAAAAATAAATCAGAATTTAAGTTTCTGTAGAAAAGAAGAAGAAAACAAAATTGATTTTCTGTTATTGAATATTTTTGAAAAATTACATCCTTTTACAGTGAATTTATAGACTCAAGTATTGGACTTTAGTTACAATTAGGAGTCTTAAGTACACAAGACATCTAACTCTATCTTTTAGGAAGTAAACTTTAATTTAAACTACTATTTACATGAGGACTGTAACTCTATCTTTAAACTTTAATTTAAACTACTATTTACAGAAGGACTCTAACTCTATCGGATAATCTAACAGTTTCAGAGTTTAAAAATCTAATCTAAGTCTCATATTGATTATTCTTAAGACTTATCCACTTGTCGTTTACAAAACTTAATCAGAGTTGGGGTCAATTTTAAACTTTTCTTAACCTTAGGGATTGACCAGGAATTTGACTTCTTTGATTGTTACTTGTCAAAGGAAATATGTTGTTTAAGTTGAAACTGGGTTTGAAAATAGTTTAGATGAAAAAAAATAAAAATAAAATAGTGTTGGCAAGGAGATTGTTTAAAATGAATGATGAACGTTGGCAAGGATGCATGGTTTTCATGCTATTCATGCCATGCCAGCCTTTAATAATATAATGCCTTGGCATCGTTTAACGAGAAGATTCAAAATTAGCACTACCTCTCTCGATGGTCAATGCCCTAAATTAACAGTGTAAAACCCCATATATCTCTTTAGTGATGTTTTTTCATAAATCAATTTGATTAAGTCTCAGCCTTTACTCCTAAGGGGTAGATTCACTTCAGAAGTAAGCTCATGTACTTGAACATATTCTTTCAAAGCATCTCGCCTTGGTATCTGGCAACAGATCGTTGCCCCCCTAAGTCTGTTAAGATATTAAGGTTCAATAAGCCAACAATGTCAGCTCTCGCTTGGCACATTTTGATAAAACATTATAGAACATGCCAAATAGGGAAAATAATGCCGAAGCATTTTCATTATTAAAAACTAAACATAAAAATAGCATTCAATGCAAACATCCCCACCAACTATTAAATTAGTTCATGGTGAGGGTATCAACCAGAAAACCTTCAACTTTTTGCAAACACATCATCATTTAAAAGAAAATAAAAACAACTAAATAAAGAGATTAGGCGAGAAGGGGTCTCTCGATGCAACCCTCAAAGATCCAGGTTCTCGGTTAAACTGGTTGAACCATGTATCCTTGGTATAGCCAGTCGTTGATCACTCCAAAGAAAATCTCTCTAAAAATCCTCTAAAAAATCCCCCCGAGAATGCTTGTTTGATAGTTTTTTTAAATAGGCGTGCAAGAAAGACTTAAGATAAGCTCTTCATTTTGAATTTGGAATGCTCAAGGGATAAGCGATGTGATCATTTTATCCAAAGTTTGAATGTGAGATGATCATGTTAGGTCTAAAGTCATCTGCCGTCACTGCTTCACCAACCAAGCTTGGCATCATTCTACCAACCAAGCTTGTCACTATTTTTCCGCTATTTTTTCAGAGTTTGATCCAATTGCTATTTTCTCGCAGCCTGATATGGTCTTATTTTTTTTGGGTTCAATAGCTACTTGGCCTGGCATCAAATTTCTCTTCTCTGCCAACCAGAGCTTTGGCATTATTTGGTCCATCTGTTCCAACAGCATCTCAGCATTCTCTCTAGCATTCCTTCCTACGTTGCCAACTGCTATGCCAGGCCTGCAATATTGCCAAGAAAACAACCCTTCACACTAGCATAGACACAAATCCTAAATCCTTATGTAAATGCATGAATTTAACAACTAAATGCAGCTAAATGTACTCAAAAGCAAGCAAAGACATTGTAAAATATGCATAAAAATAGTACTTTTAAGGAGGCAACACTCCTCGAACCTAGCTCATTGTTTTTCCTCAAGTAATGCAAGTAAAAATAAAACAAAATTGTGAAAATAGTACCTCGACAAAATTTTGGTTGGAATGCCAACAAGTTCTGGCAAATATAATTTCGCTCCATTTCTGTCCTCAGGTATCTTAGTTCAGTAATGCCAAGTGTTGCGCGTAATAAGTGCTACGCAATTGTGCAAGTATACACGTCGCAAGTAATAAAGTGATATGATAAGTATCGAGTATCATCTCCACAGGGATTGGTTTGGGCCACTTTGTCTTAGTTATCGCACTGTAAAAGTAAAAACACAATTGATAGTAGGAGTTGATTTTAA
The DNA here is from genome assembly GCA_019671005.1 of Hibiscus mutabilis. NCBI lineage: Eukaryota > Viridiplantae > Streptophyta > Magnoliopsida > Malvales > Malvaceae > Hibiscus > Hibiscus mutabilis. Next base: position 54,630,062 of record CM033718.1, on the reverse strand, counting down.
CGAATAAAGTAAAAGCAATAAACTAAAAGAATAGATGAAAACAAAAAAGAGAATAGGCTAGGTTATCGTGAGTTGAGGTGTGATAGCTGATTGGATCGTCTTGGTGATTAAGTAGCAGTCGGATTGCCAAGGCAATTCTGTTATGATTGCCTAGTCGATTTCCAGGGCAATTTGGTTGCAATTGCCTGGTTAATTTCCAGGGCAATTCTGTCGTGTTGCCAGGGTAATTCCCCCTCGTTGTCTGATCAGATTGCCTGGGCAATGCTCCCGCAATTGCCTGGGCAATTAAGGATGGGTCGATTGCCTGGGCAATTGAGTATTCACTTCCAAAGTTCGGCAAAGAGTTCTTTAATGGTTTCTTCTTATCCTTAAGTTGAAACTCTAGCTATTTGTTCATGTCTTGATAATACATCCCTGCGTGAATCAAGGGTGAACAACAACCAATCTTGCGCTCCTCTTAGCCGTTGAAATCCTAAACTTATTCCTAAGCCGGATTAGTCTTCACCATCAATTGATTGAATAAAGACCATGCTCCTCTTCAATGGTTTCTCCCAATTCACTCGCAAACAAGATTGAGAATCAAGAATGAACAAACTTTGAAAATTGAATTGCAACTCAAAAACCTAAACAAAATCCAATTGTTTTTCACAACAACAAAACACAATAACCCAACCAATCAAGTTAGTTCATGGTTGGGTTCAAAAGATATACAAAGAATAATCCCCAAACCATGAATCTAATGGAAGCAAAGAAGAAGAAGAAATCGATCAGCCCTCTTTGGAAAACCTCACAATCGAACTCTCCCTCCAAGCTTTCTCCCTTGTCGAAATATCTCTCCCCTCTTCCCATTTGGAGTTAGTTGAAATTTCTATCTTCTTGCTCCTTTGGAGTTGTCAAAAATCCTCTCTTCTTTCTCCTTTGGAGTTGTCCAAAATCCTCTCTTCTTTCTCCTTTGGGATTTAGCTTTGCTCCACGTCATCTTGGGCTTGTCTAGTCATCAATTTCGACTACCATATCACCTTATTCTTTGTCGACAATTGCCCTGGCAACTGGCTCGGCATCTCCTTCATGCATTGCCCTGGCAACTAGTTCTAGCCTTGCTTTGGCAAGTGATTCGCACATACACACAAAACACACCAAAGCAGCATCTTTTCCCATAAAAACTACCAAGTTATGTAATCAAGCTCAACGATGGAAGGAAACATGGATTAATGCATGAATGGCTAATTATGCAACTAATATGAGCCTAAGTCTAACAATAATATGAGTAAAAAGTGTAAGAAAATAGTACTTTTGAACACTTATCGTACCCCCAAACTCGAACTATTGCTTGTCCTCAAGCAATGCAAACTAATAATTACCCGCCAAGACTTTAATTTTCACAAACTTAGCTTTGAACTTGATTTCAATTCTCAAAACCGGGGCACAAAGTATGATTGGCTTTTCATTTTTCAGAAAACTTAGGAGTTACTCGGAATCAAACTATAATGCTTGTGAGTGTGTGCGGAGTTGTGTGCAAGTTGATTTTTTGGATTCTATGCAAACAAGAGGTTTTCAAATTACTTAATTGGGTTCTTTTAACATGTTTTAACTAGAGCAGGTTTTGGGCACCTCTAGTGTTTTGTTTTTAGTTTTCTTAAGTTAATTAATTTATTCGACTAGAGCCGGTTTCGGGTACCTCTAGCGATCAATTTTTTTAGCACATACTAGACCAATTTCGGGCACCTCTAGCAATCAAATTTTTAGCACATGCTAGAGCCAATTTCGGGCACCTCTAGCATTTATCCAATTTTTATTCTAATCCCCCAATTTTTTTAACTATCAACCCAAGTTCACTAGAATTCCTTAAATCAATCAAACCACAACAGTGTTTCATCAAAATTTAGCATCATAGTAAAATTCTAAGTGCTTCCATGGTTATCCTAGAATAAAAATTCTATCAATTAAGTGCATTGGCAAAGTCATCATCAGATATTCATCAAATCTAGGCAATTCTTGTTCCAACTAAAGGCATGGAAAGCAATTTATGTATCCTAAATGCAATACTTAAGATGAATGCAACTAAACATGGTAACTAACTAATAACAATCCCCCCAAACTCGAGTGAGGCATTGTCCTCAATGCATGCATTAAAGAGAAATAAAAATAAAGAAAAGTAAAATGCAAACGAGGACTTACTTCGAGAGTTCGTCGTCGTGGATGATTAGTTTCCTTTTGGTCGGTGTCTTGATTCTCTTGCTTGAACGCGATGGTTGTTTCCTTGTTGCCGATGGTGGAATCAATCCTCGTATGGGGTTGTCCTCATCGTCCTCTTCATCAATGTCATTGGCTTTTCGCTTGGAGGATTCGATTGGTGCGGTCTTTGTTGGTTCAATGGAAGACTCGTCCGAATCTGAAAAATCAGACAATGATTCCGTAGGAGTTGATTCGGGCATAGGTGCTTTACCTTTGGCTTTTGCAGTGATTGTCGGTACGTCTTTAGCTCTGGTTGCCGTGGCATCTTCAGGGTTGGTTGCCCTGGCATCTGCTTGGGCAGACGCGGTGTAGGTTGCCGCGGCATCATCTGTTGCGGTTGCCGTGGCGACTGCTTTATTGGTTGTCGTGGCAAGGATCTCGGCCGGAAAGATTGGGAATAACACGCGGCTATCCGGGTGTTCTTCTAGGATGACTTGGGTGATGGCATTGTTGTGCTCCTTCATGTACCGCATGAACATTAGTTGCCGGTCTTCAATTTACCTAAGGTGGCTCGCCAATGGTTGCAAGAGTGCCTCAAAATGTCCCAGGGTTGATGGCCGAGTTGCCCGGGAATTAGGTGCTTGGGCATTAGGGGTTGCTGAGGCGGCAGGGGTTGCCGCGACAATTGTAGGCCTTAAGGATTTTACCAGTGCCTCTCCCATTAGCTTTCAGATTTGTGCTTGATTCCAACCGGACTTTGGTAGGGCCTTTTCATCGGTGGACTCACTTGGGACATGCATCTTCTTGCAAAGATTGGAAATTAAGCAAGGGAAGAAAAGAGTACCCTTGTCCTTTGAGCTACATACAAAAATCTCACCACAAATAATTTTTCCAATGTTAATGATGCGATTATGCAAGTTAGAATATATGAGCAAAAGACGTGGTATATCAACGGTAGTATTGTGTCTGGTGGCATTAAAAAAGTTTTAAGAAACTTATTCCATAGTTTTGCCTCGGGTTTAAGCCGAAGGCGATTTACCGTGCCTTTGTATTTACCGTCGTTTCAATGAGTTCCCGGTAGAGTGAGTTCTTGAAGCACCTTATCGAGTTGCTTTGGCGTTATTTGATCAACAAAGGCTTGATGCTCGTCCTTCTCAATGTAGAGCCCGTAAAAGGTGTTGATGTTTTTGGGGCTTATGAGTATGGCCCGGTTCCGATTGATGACAAAAGATTTGCCACTTTTGATGTACAATCCTCTCGAAGATGAATGGTTCAAGGCCGAAATATTGATGAGAGTTGGAGTATTCAAAGCCTTTTTCTTCGCAAATCTTCCAGCTTTCAAACTTGGAGTGAAATCTTTCTTGAACCACTGGTGTAGCAAACTTCTTGTATCTTGGTTCTTTGGAGGAACTTGGATGAACCAAAAATTTAATTTTGGATGCCATGGATGATCTTGGTTGTGAGTTTTGTAAAAAAACAAAGAAAATAAAATAAAAGAAACTAAAGAGCTGCAAGATGAAAAGTAGGAATAGGTTTCTTGGAAGTTAAGGGTGATGGGTTATATAAAAAAGATAGGTAGTAAATATGGTGGGTGGGATTAATTTTGGAAATGAGAAAAAGAGGGTTTCGGTTTAGGTGAAGGGTGACAGCTAGGGGTTTATTTAGGGTAAGTTGGAGGCTTTATATAAGCCTTAGATTCAGCCCATTAATTTCCTTGTTGAAGAAGTTTCCTTCTTGTATCAAAATTCCTCTTTATCTTGAACTCTTTTCCTACAATTCAAAGACAAATCAAATAAGGATTAAAGTTAAAGATAAACTAATAAAAGAAAATAAAGAAAGATGTGTAAAGGGATTCTTAAACTTAAAAAGATAAATATGAAAGATGTAGTTTTAATCTTAAAGAAAATAAATCTATCCTAAAAGAGCAAATAATCGAAAATAATAAAAAATAAAAATTAATTAGTTCGAAAAAATAAAAAATAAAAAAATATATATATCGAAAGGAGAGCATGCTCATGCATCTCCTAAGGTGACCACTTCTTTGTTACGTTCCACATGGGCACCACTGTAGTGCTTTAATCTTTGTCCATTAACTTTGAATTCATGTTTGTCAGTGATGGACTTGATTATCACGACACCATGGGAGAATGGTTTGACAACTTCGAATGGTCCCGACCATCTTGATTTCAGTTTTCCCGGGAAAAGTTTTAGCCGAGAATTGAATAAGAGAACTAGTTGCCCTAGCATGAATTGTCGCAACAATAGTTTCTTGTCATGCCATTGCTTTGTTTTCTCCTTGTAGATTCGTGCATTGCTATAGGCGAGTGCACGGAATTCTTCTATCTCGTTGAGGTCCAACAAACACTTTTGTCCGGCACTTTCCCAATTCATATTCACGGTCTTGATTGCCCAATATGCCTTGTATTCAATTTCCACCGGTAGATGGCATGTTTTGCCATAGACAAGTCGGAAGTGGGACATACCTAAGGGTGTTTTGAATGCAGTGCAATATGCTCAAAGTGCGTCATCTAGTCTTACTGACCAATCATTCCTAGAGAGATTTACAACTTTCTAGAGTATACCCTTCAATTCCCGGTTGGAAATTTTTGCTTGCCTAATGGTTTGTGGGAGATATGCTGTGGCAATCTTGTGAGATACACCAAAGCGTTGTAACATCTTGGCGATGAGTTTGTTGTCGAAGTGCTTGCCTTCATTACTGCTAATTGCTCTCGGCATCCCAAATCGTGTAAATATGTTTTTCTACAAGAATCGTTGTACGATCTTAGAATTGTTGGTGGGAATTGTAGCTGCCTCAACCCATTTAGACACGTAGTCGACGGCAAGTAGAATGTAGAGGTTACCGAATGAAGATGGGAAAGGTCCCATAAAATCAAGCCCTCATACATCGAACAATTCCACCTCGATGATGTTTTGGAGTCGCATCTCATGTCGTCTAGAGATATTGCTCGTCCTTTGGCAACGATCACATTGCTTGTAAAACTCTTTGGCATCTTTGTACAGTGTTGGCCAATACAAACTGGATTGCAAAACTTTGGCCGCGGTACATGTTCCTCCAAAATGTCATCCATAGGGTGAAGAATGGCATTGCCGGAGTACATTCTGCTGCTCCTCTTCAGGGACACATCGGCGTATAACCTTATCTGTACATTGTTTAAACAAAGAGGCTCGTCCCAAAAGTAATGCTTAGCATCATGGCGGAACCGTTTCTTCCCTTGGTGAGTAAGGCCATAAGGTAAAATACCACAAACAAGGAAATTAACTAAATCTACGTACCAGGGTATTGTCGAGGTATGTGCTACCGTGGTGACTACTTCCATGGTTGCCAAGGCGTGCGTGTCTAGAGTTGTCACGGCATGCGCGTCAAGGGTTGCCGAGGCATGCGTATCAGTGGTTGTCGCGGCGTACGCGTCTGGAGTTACCGAGGCATACGCGTCAAGAGCTGCTGCAGCGTCGAGGGTTACTGAGGCATGCGCATCCATGGTTGCCGAGGCGTCAAGGGTTGCTGCGGCATTGAGGGCTGCCGAGGCATGTGCATCCATGGTTGCCGAGGCAACTAAAAGTTGCTCATTTGGGAATGCATCACATATCTCTAAATCCGCGTCCTCCTCCCTATTGCGTTCTAAACGTGATAAGTGATTGGCCACTTGATTTTTTGTTCTTTTCCTGTGCGTTGGCCTAGGACTGCTCCTTCCACGAAATCACTTACATCACACATGAGCTCAAAAGGCAGCGTCCAATCTGGTGGAACGACAATGGGTGCTGAGGCAAGCTTTTCCTTTAGGGTTTTGAATGATTGGGTGCAAGAATCATCAAAATTGAAGACTTTATCCTGTTCAAGCAAATTGCACAAGGGTTTAGTAATTTTAGAAAAATTATGAATGAACCTCCTATAGAAACCTGCATGTCCAAGAAAGCTTTAAATTCCTTTAATCAAACTTGGTGGTGGTAATCTATCGATCACGTCCACCTTGGCTTTGTCTACTTCAATTCCCTTGGATGAAATCTTGTGGCCGAGCACTATTCCTTCATCTGCCATAAAATGGCACTTCTCCTAATTAAAGACTAAATCAGTTTCTTCACATCTTGCCAACACCTTCTCTAACTTACCGAGGCAACTGTCGAAGTCATTACCAAAAACGAAAAAATCATCCATGATGATCTCAAGGAAGTCTTCGACCTTGTCTGAAAAGAGTGCCATCATGCATCTTCTAATGTTACTGCATATCTGAGAAAACTTGAGGATGGTCGTTTTTTATACTTTTTATAGTCCATCTGCACCCTCCATCGGGTGACAATATTGCCCAAAAATAGTTTGGCCAATGTGCTTGCCACTACTCCCTTTTGCGTTACCATGGTGGAGGTGTCTTTCTTCTTTGTTCGCTTGTAGTCCATGTATACTCTCCACCTTGCTACTATTCTTGAAGGCATGAATATATTAGTAGGAAAAGTTATATCAACACTCAACCATTTAATTACCTCATTCTCGTCGGGCTCTATCATGGTTGGATGTAGCATTCGTTGTCGTGGCAATTGCTGCTCGAGCCAATTGCCGTGGCTATCAGTTGTCAAAATTTGCTTTAAGTCGAGGGAAGAACCAATTTTCTGAAAAGCTTTATGAATCCAAACACCTTTTTCTTTTGGCCTCTCAAACATCTTCATTAATAGAGATTTCGATGGCTTCAAATCTACCAACATCGGTTCCTCAAGACATACCTGCAATGGATTAGGTAAGTTTTTAAAGAATTCAAAAGGTTCAACCATTACCTGTTCATATTCCATTAGTAAAGTATTATCATCTCGTTGATCTTGCATGTGGTCGTGTAATTGCCGTGGCAACTGTAGATGAGAGCAATCTAAAGATTCATGCTTCAACATCAACGTTGTAATCTTCTGGACATCAGGTTCCTCAGAATTTGCTGCAGTATTGTTGTTCTTAGCTTTACTGGGTGTTGTCGCTTCATTGCTCTGTTCAGGCTCCTTAATCATTGCCGAGGCAATTTTTTGCTCAGGCTCATCATGTGTTGGACAGTCTTTCTCATCAACATACTCTTGACTTTGAACTTTTAGTTGTTCCTCACACAACGAAGAGCTTTCCTTGCATTGTTCCTTGTCCTCTTGCCTTGGGACTTCAGTATCCCTAAGAATGAATTGTTGGTGCATGTTATCCATGACATATGTAGATCTCCTCAATTGATCTTCTGAATCCCCTAAGGTTGCATCCCACTGAGCTATCCTCGTATCCATGGACTTTGATAGCTCTCGAATCTCTTTAATTGATCCGTCAAGTCTAGCCAAGGAAGCTAGCAACGTTTCCTCCAAGGAATTGGAATGCTCTTGAAAAGGACTACATTGCCATAACATATCTGTTGCTGCGGCAAAATTGTTATGGTAAAAACAATTTTGAGCTTTTTGACCATACCATGAAGAATTTTGCTGTTGGTTCCCTCTATAGTCCTCCATGTAGTCATATGCACCGAAAATGTGAGGGCAATTTTCAAACACATGATGTTCTCCACACATAGCACAAGATTTTTCCACAGTATAGGCTCTTTGGGATTTTCTCGGTTGGTATAGGTAATCATCAAAGGGTGCAAGAAACTCTTGATTGAATTGATTCATATCTTCCAACATCAACTCTCGAATAGATCGGCTTTTATTTCCCGACATGTTGATGCCCCTTAACTTGTAGCGCACCTATTTTATTTTTTGATAAAACAAACAAAAAGAAAAGTTAGTAAAACTAAGAGAAAAAAATGCAATAACAAAAACAACTAACACCAATTGTCAATCCCCGGCAACGACGCCAAAAACTTGTTGCGCATAATAAGTGCTACGCAATTGTGCAAGTATACACGTCGCAAGTAATAAAGTGATATGATAAGTATCGAGTATCGTCTCCACAGGGATTGGTTTGGGCCACTTTGTCTTAGTTATCGCACTGTAAAAGTAAAAACATAATTGATAGTAGGAGTTGATTTTAACGAGTAAAGTAAAAGCATTAAACTAAAAGAATAGATGAAAGCAAAAAAGAGGATAGGCTAGGTTATCATGAGTTGAGGTGTGATAGCCGATTGGATCATCTTGGTGATTGAGTAGCAGCCGGATTGCCAAGGCAATTCTGTTATGATTGCCTAGTCGATTGCCAGGGCAATTTCGTTGCAATTGCCTGGTTGATTGCCAAGGCAATTCTACCGTGTTGCCTGGTCGGTTGTCAGGGCAATTCCCCCTCGTTGTCTGATCAGATTGCCTGGGCAATTAAGGAAGGGTCGATTGCCTAGGCAATTGAGCATTCACTTTCAAAGTTCGGCGAAGTGTTCTTCAATGGTTTCTTCTTATCCCTAAGTTGAAACTCTAGCTATTTGTGCATGCCTTGATAATACATCCCTGCGTGAATCAAGGGTGAACAACAACCAATCTTGCGCTCCTCTTAGCCGTTGAAATCCTAAACTTATTCCTAAGCCGAATTAATCTTCACCATCAATTGATTGAATAAAGACCATGCTCATTCGTTTCTTGAATCTAACTCTCCCGATATTAGATAAATAGATGAAGTTACGCGATCCTCTCCCAATTCACTCGCAAACAAGATTGAGAACCAAGAATGAACAAACTTTGAAAATTGAATTGCAACTCAAAAACCTAAACAAAATCCAATTGTTTTTCACAACAACAAAACACAATAACCCAACCAATCAAGTTAGTTCATGGTTGGGTTCAAAAGATATACTAAGAATAATCCCCAAACCATGAATCTAATGGAAGCAAAGAAGAAGAAGAAGAAATCGATTAGTCCTCTTTAGAAAACCTCTCAATCGAACTCTCCCTTCAAGCTTTCTCCCTTGTCAAAATCTCTCATCTCTTCCCATTTGGAGTTTGTCGAAATTTCTCTCTTCTTGCTCCTTTAGAGCTGTCGAAAATCCTTTCTTCTTTCTCTTTTGGAGTTGTCCAAAATCCTCTCTTCTTTCTCCTTTGGGATTTAGCTTTGCTCCAAGTCATCTTGGGCTTGTCTAGTCATCAATTTCGACTACCATATCACCTTATTCTTTGTCGACAATTGCCCTGGCAATTGGCTCGACATCTCCTTCATGCATTGCTCTGGAAACTAGCTCGGCATCTCCTTCATGCATTTCCCTGGCAACTAGTTCTAGCCTTGCTTTGGCAAGTGATTCTTCACATACACACAAAACACACCAAAGCAGCATCTTTTCCCACAAAAACTACCAAGTTATGTAATCAAGCTCAACGATGGAAGGAAACATGGATTAATGCATGAATGGCTAATTATGCAACTAATATGAGCCTAAGTCTAACAATAATATGAGTAAAAAGTGTAAGAAAATAGTATTTTTGAACACTTATCACCAAGCAGGTAGTAAATTCAAGCAAAACAATATAACTCTAGTCTATGATCATGAAGAGTGCATGATGTGTAGGTATTATGCATCAAGTATCCTTTAACTCCCTTAGTCCAATTTACTACCTAAACTCAGAATTTCATTTCATTTTTTATTCCTGCCAAAGGCTTCTGCTAACAATAATTTAAGCTTGCTTCGTAACACTGTTTGGTGTGAGAAATAAGAAGGAGCATACCACGAACCAACACGTTAATCCAGACATTAATATCTTTTACTCTTCAACTCATAACCTAAAGTTTTGGACTTGAGAACTAAGAGGGACTAAACCACGAAGCCCCAAGTAACTTATTATCTCTAGGCAGAGGAGAGTTCTATTTTCTTTTACTTGCCTTGGCAAAACATTGTTGCCTTATTCTTCTCTTTTTTACCCTGGCATCAATTTTTTTCTTTTCTTTTTTATTCTGAGCTTAGTTTCAACAGTTCTAAGTTTGTTTGGGAGCTAATGCATACTACGTGTTAAGTGAAAGTTCAATTCTTTAAACTAGAGATCAATTGCTAAGCAGACCTGGCATTACTATTCTGCTGACATAGGCAACTAAAGATTTCAAATTTCTTCATTGGACAGACTAATCTAGATCAAATTAATCTTGCCAAACAAAGTGTTAAAATTCTTCAAAATTAAATTGAGGCAAAATTTTCTTTTTGTTTTTAGTGGGTTAGTATGCAACTAATCTATATGAAATACATGGCATGGCAACAGAAATGTAAACATGAATGTATGGCATAAATGTGAGGCAACGCACACTCCCAAACCAAAGATGTGCATGGTCCTCAATGCATGAAAACAACACGTATATATAATTAACAAAAAAATACAATGCATGAAGATGTGAATACAATAAAATGAAATGCAAATGAGTTTAAGAAGAAAAGGACTCCCCTTCAGAGACTTCTTCTCGTGTGATACAAGTCTTTTTCTTCACAAAGGTCCTATGATTATGGGCCATTCTTTTCCTTCCTTTCATGATTGGCTTTGAGGCAACAGTGGAAGCTCCAACATCTTGGAGAACTTCCTCCACAATCTTGGTAGGTTCTGAAGCAGGAGGAGTAGCGGTGGCAGGCTTTGTAGTAGACTTAACTTTGGTAGACTTGGCTTTGGTTGACTTGGCTTTGGTTTCCTTTGATTCAACTTGGGATTCATTACTAGCAGATTCAACTTGAATTGGAGATAACGGGACTGTGGCATCAGATGTGGTGCGTGGTGATTGGGGACTGGCTGGCATGGCCTCATCGCTGGCATAGATCTCTACAGGGAAATCTGGAAAGGCTGGCAGGAAATATGGGGACATCTTCTCAAGGGTTTCTCTGATGAGAACGTCCCTAGCATGATCGTACTACCAAAGCTTGAGATTTCGCTCCTCAGCTTTCTCTAATTTCTAGAGAATGATCTCCTGGCGATGATGGATCTCAAAAAGCAATGCCATTACAGTAGTTGGCATGGAAGCGTCAGGCTTTGCCTTTGGCATCTTAGGCTTTGGTGCTGATTCTTTTCCCTTCCTCTTACCCTTGTCTTTTGATTCAGTGGTAGTGAGTTGCCTCCATATGGCTAGCGTGATTGTGGTGCCTTTAATTTCTTGGCTTTTGTCTAAATTGATCTTGGGCACATCACGCCTCATGAAAATGTTAGAAATTAATAAGGGAAAGAATAAAGTACCTTTGGGCTTACTAGCACATTTATATGTCTCATCGATGATGATTCACCCAACATTGATTTCTTAGCCAACAATGATTGAATGTAGTAACACCATTCGTTCCTCCGATATTGTTTCGTTGAGGATGTTTGGCATCAAATTTTCCTTCAATAAATGGTTTAACCCCTTTGGCTGAGATTTCAGTGCCAATCTTTTGACTGTGCAGTGTCCGTTAGCGGACTCAATCCACTCCGTGCTTGGTTCACACATATTTGCCAGCAATTTTTTTCTCTTGACCGCAGTCATCGACTCGACATACTCAAAATGTTCATCCTCTGCACCTTCCAACTTAAACATGGTGTTAATATACCCTTCATCAAAACACACACACGTACCTTGAATCATCAATAAGGGATTGCCTTTGGTGGTCAAATAGGCGTAGAACTCACGAACAATGTTCACATAAACCTTTCCTTTCTGCTCGCAGAAGAGTTCCCATTTGTGCATGCTTACTAAAGCCATGAAATCAAAGGGAAATCCTATGGTTTGGTCACTATTGAAGTCGAAGTGCTTCTCATAACAAAAAGATCTTGAGGCAAAATTTTCTTCGTATTTTTTTAGATCTCCTCGTTGAAAAATATTTTGAAGGGAGTCGATGAGGAAGCCATTGAAACAAAATGAATGCTTGAGACGGTTTGGACAAAGGAATAAGAAGAGAAAAGATGAATCTTGGTTTCTTGCTTGATAAAGAAAGAAAGAGATGGAAAATGGTTTTGTTTCTTTGAACGACTAGTATAGGTAGAAAGTAAAGAGTTTAAGTGTTTAATGGGGTATAATAAAGTAGCCGAATTTAATGGGGATAATGATGGAAAAGAAAAAGATTTGATTTGATAAAGGGTTAAGAGATAAGGGTGATGTGATATGGTTGTAAGTGATAGGATAGGTTTAAAGATTGGAGCGATAAGGTGTTTAAATTGAATTTAAATTTCAACTTAATCCAATTTGGGCAACTAGGGTTAAGTTCAAAGAAAAATAATAATAATCTCTCTCTTCAATGGGACAAATTTAATCAAGCTAGGGTAAATCTTTTCTTCCAAAATTCCAATCCACCGCATGCCAAGCTTCTGCACTAGCATTCTGCCTGGCACGTAGAATTCTCTCATTATGTCATCGTCTCATGCCAAGTCCTGCCTTGGCACTATTCTTGGCACACTAAATCTGCACATACTCAAAGAAAACCTTTCAATGCAGTAAAGGAAATTTAAAATTGAAAGAAAAATAAACAAATAAAGAAAATGCTGAAAGAGAAAAACATCTAACCTAATATTTACAAAAATCCAAAACCTGATGATGATGTTATGGTAGCTCTGCCAAGAGGATAACCTCTTTTGCATGCTTTTGATTACCAACCAAATAGTTTTTCAATCGTTGGCCGTTGGTTGGTGGGTGGTAGGTTGTGGCAATCTTTTGTTTGAATAACCAACGTAGAAGGCCGAAGAATTTCTTGCCTTTGAGTATGTCAAACTTTCGGTTGCGCAATGAAAGACAATATTTTTCCATGGTAGCTTTGAACAACCACCTTAGAAAAATGAAGTATCTCTTTGTTGTACGTCTCAAGAACCTTTGATCAAACTCAGCACCCCAGTAGTGCTTAGGCTTTACTGCTTCTTTCTCCTCTGATGTCAAGATATGGTTTAGGTGACTTGGCAATTGTTTCAGTTCCAAGTTATGTGGCTCTTCACTAGATGGCTTTGGTGCTCCAATCTCTCTGGCAACCAAATAAAGTGGCTTAGATTTATCAAAATAATTTATGATCTCATCTAGGAAGCTCGGTTCTTCAAATTCTTCACCCATAATAATGTCAAAATTCTGCTCCATGGCATCAACATATGTGTCTTGGCAAAGCTGTACAGGTCCTCATCGAAGATAGATTCCATGATCTCTACATATTGGCATTCCTCGGGTTCATCTGCACACTTAAGAGCTTGAAACACATTAAATATAACATGCTGGTCATTCATGCGCATTGTAAGTTCACATTTATGAACATCTATTAAGGCTTTGCCCGTGGCAACGAATACCCAATATAATTGGGATATTAACATCTGCCTCAGAATCTAAAATGATAAAATTAGCTGGGAATATGAATTTGTCTACCTTTATCAACACATCTTTAATCTTACCCTTAGGATGTGCAAAAGATCAGTCTGGCAGCTGGAGTGTCACCGTGGTAGGCCTTGCTTCTATGCCAAGCTTTCTGAAAATAGACATTGGCATCAAACTGATGCTGGCTCCCAAGTCACATAGTGTCTTACCCATAAATCGGTTGCCAATGGTATAGGGAATAGTAAAACTTCCTGGATCTTTTAGCTTTGGTGGCAACCGATTGAGTATCATTGCAATGCATCCCTCAGTGAAAGCTATAGTTTTGAAATCACCCAGCTTCTTCATTTTGGACAAGATGTCTTTCATGAATTTGACATAGTTGGGAATTTGTTTGAGAGCTTCCACCAATGGTAGATTGATTTGCAATTGCGTAAGGACTTCCAAGAAGCGCTTAAATTGCTGATCATGCTTGTGCTTTTGTAGTCTTTGTGGAAATGGTGGAGGTGGATAGGTATATGTTGGTTATGCCGGCTTTGCGAAGGTTTTGTTGGCATCCGACTAAGGTCTGGCATCTGTTTGCGGTTTGGCATCGTTTATGTTTGTTTCTTTCTTCTCTAGTTCTTTTGGTTCATCTACTGGTACTTTCTTCTTCTCTTGGCAACTATTTGGCTGCTTGGCAGCCATCTTAGCATCATACTATTTGCCACTCCAAAGAGTTACAACTTTGCATTGTTCATTGCGGTTTTGCTTGACATCCTTTGTATAAGTTGGCAAAGCTCTCTGGGGTCTGTTGTTAAGGGCACTTGCAATCTGTCGAATCTGTACCTCCAAGTTTCGTATAGATGTTTCCAAAATCTAGATAGTTGCATCATTCCTCTCCATGTAATCTGTCAAGTTCCCTGGTTTTTCCTTTTCCCTGTATAAAAATAATTTTGTGCTCGTTGTGGCACGACATTCTGGTTGACCCTTGGCATGTCATTGTTCTAACACTGGGCATTGTATTGGTGTTAGGCATTGTATTGGTGCTAGGCATTATTGTTTTTATGTTGGGTATTGTATTGGTTTCCTCCTTGATTCCCCCAAGCTAAATTTGGGTGTTGCCTCCATCCTGCATTGTAAGTATTGAAATTCAGATTATAATTACAATTAAAATTGCCAACGAAATTTAGCGACTCAGGGTTGACAGGGTAATCTTCTATGTGGTGATCCTCTCCACATATCATACAAAATGGGGCTAATTCCTTCATTTCTTGGACCTCATTACTCTTTTGTAAGGTTCTCACCATGGTAGTAAGATTGGAAATTTCAGCGTGGATAGATGTGAGCTCATCTATATGTAATTTCCCACCAATTTTAGTGCCGGTCCCAAGTCTGGTAGTAGGATATTCAAAATTATTGATTGAAATCCTCTCAAGGATGCCAACTACCTCTGTGTAGTTTTTGTCAAGCAATGAACCATGTACCGAAGCATCAACAATTGTTCTGGTTTGCGCATTAAGTCCATTGTAAAAGGTCTCTATTTGGGTCTATTTTGGGAATCCATGCATAGGGAATCTCCTCAACAAGTCTTTGTATCTCCCCTAGGCATCATATAGGCTCTCATCGTCAACCTGCATAAATGTGATGATATCACCCCTCAGCTTGGCAGTGAGTCTAGGTGGCTAGAATTGTAGCAAAAATTTCTAGCATCAAATTGTCAATGTTTGGTGCCGAGTGTTCTCTAATAGGTGTCTCTTCCTCCACATTAACAGCTGGGGAAATAGGATATGGCGGTATCCCATTGTTATTGGGAGGATTTTCATCATTTTTTGACACACCATTTCCCCCATTGCCTTGTTAAGCCATCTCTCGAACCTTTTTCTTTAACCTTCGCAATGTTCTTTCAATTTCTGAGCCGTATAGCCAATCTTCCACCACAGGGTGATTTCTGGTCATACACCGGTCAATAAAAGAAATAAAATAAAATAAAAGAAAACAAGTAAAAATCTGAAGAAAAAAATAAACTCTGTTGCAATCCCTGGCAACGGCGCCAAAAATTTGTTTGACTGCGAGAGTGCTTGGAAAAAGAGGTAGAAAATGTATTGGAAATGTATAAAATAGTGCCAAGATTTAGTCTTTTGTGTACAAGTATACATGGTCGGCAAGTAATACAGCAGTAAGCTGAGTATCGATCCCACAGGGATTGACTAGGAATTTGACCGCTTTGATTGTTACTTGTCAAAGGAAAGATGTTGTTTGAGTTGAAATTGGGTTTGAAAACAGTTTAATAGAACAGAAATAAAAAAAAACAACGTTGGCAAGGGATGTCTGGTTTTCATACTATTCATGTCATGCCAGCCTTTAATAATATAATGCCTTGGCATCGTTTAACGAGCAGATTCAAAATTAGCACCGCCTCTCTCGATGGTCAATGCCCTAAATTAACCATGTAAAAACCCCTATATCACTATAGTGATTTTTTTTATAAATTAATTTGATTAAGTCTCAACCTTTACTCCTAAGGGGTAGATTCACTTCAAAAGTAAGCTCATCTACTTGAACATCTTCTTTCGAAGCATCTCACCTTAGCATCTGGTAACAGATTGTTGCCCCCTAAGTTTGTTAAGATATTAAGGTTCAAAAAGACAACAATGTCAGCTTTCGCTTGGAACAGTTTTGATAAAACATTCTAGAACATGCCAGATAAGGAAAACAATGCCGAAGCATTTTCATTATTAAAAACTAAACATAAAAACAGTCTTTAATGCAAACATCCCCCACCAACTATTAAATTAGTTCATGGTGAGGGTATCAACCAAAAAACCTTCAACGTTTTGCAAACACGTCATCATTTAAAAGAAAATAAAAACAACTAAACAAAGAGAATGGGCAAGTAGAGGTCTCTCAATGCAACCCTCCAAAAATTTCTCCAAAAATCCTCTAAATAAAATCCTCCCCGGGAATTCTTGCTTGATCGTTTTTTAAATAGGCATGCAAGGAAGACTTAGGATAAGCTCTTGAATTTGAATTTTGAATGCTCAAGGGATAAGAGATGTGATCATCTTATCCAAATTTTGAATGTAAGCTGACCATGTTAGGGCTGACGTCATCTGTCATCACTGCTTCGCCAACCAAGCTTGGCACTATTTTTCTGCTATTTTTTTGTAGTTTGATCCAACTGCTATTTTCTCGCAGCTTGATCTGGTCCTATTTTTTCGGGTTCAACAGCTACTTAGCCTGGCATCAAATTTCTCTTCTTTGTCAACTGGAGCTTTTGTATTATTTGGTCCATATGTGCCAACAACATCTCGGCATTCTCTCTAGCATTCCTTTCTGCGTTGCCAACTGCTATGCCAAGCCTGCAATATTGCTAAGAAAACAACCCTTCACACTGGCGTAAACACAAATCCTAATTTCTTATGTAAATGCATGAATTTAACAACTAAATACAGCTAAATGTACTCAAAAGCAAGTAAAGGCATTGTAAAATAGGCATAAAAATAGTACTTTTGAGGAGGTAACAAACATCTTAGTCGGGTCTGCCATGCAATGGTACAACTAATTGAATAGGGCTCAAATAAGCACATTTAGAGACTTAGCACATGCTTTCAAAGAATAATACGAGCATGTTTTTGACATGGTGCTCGATCATTTGACACTTCAAAACATGGGGAAAAGCACAAAATGTTCCGACAATATGCCCAACGATGGAGGGACATGAATGCACAAGTCCAACCACCACTACTCGAGAAAGAGACAACAACCCATTTCATTAATTCCTTGGAGTTCACATACTATGAGAAGCTCATTGGTAGTACCACTAGAGACTTTACTAATCTAGTGACAATATGTGAAACGATTGAACGTGCCCTTAAAAGTGGGACACTTAACAATCTTGAGGCTTCCAAAATATCATATGCCAAAAGGAGAGAATGAAATTAATGTTGTGGGAGGCAATGGCCATTCATATCCCAAATATTAATCTTTCACCACAATTTGTGTATCCTACAAGATATTTGAAACCCACTGCAACCTCTTCAAGCCAAGAAAAACAACCACAAGGTGGGTCCAAATCATCAAAGATCAACACAAAAAGACAACCTTTCACGTCTATCCTAATTTCTTGCAGAGAGTTATACGCCAAATTGTTGGAAGAGCGATTGATATCCCCTATTTTCTCACACCATTGCAACCACCATACCCAAAATGGTATAATACTACTGCACATTGTGAATTCCATGTCGAAATTCCCAGACATTCGATCGAAAATTGTCCAGCTCTCAAAAGAATGGTTCAGGGATTGATTAATCAAAATAATCTTCAATTCAATATGCCAAAGGGGCCTAATGTTGCTAAAATCCCTTTTCCAACACATGAAGAACCAAGGGTTAATGCGGTGATGAATAGTGGTGAATTCAAGATTAAAACAAGCTTATCTGAAGTGCTATCACCACTAAAATGGGTTTGTAAGAAAATGGCAAAAAGAGGATTGGTGGTCATAATAATGAAAGTATTGTGAATAATAAGGAAGGTTTATATGAATTTCATGGGGAAGTAGGTTATGAAATTCTATAATATGATGGTTTTAGAAATATTGTCCAAAATCTAATGGACAATTCTTTGAACAGAGCCAAGAAGTCAGAGGTGTTTTTACAATGGATGAACAATTGCCCAAAAAGGTTTGCGAGGATGGTCAACCTTTTTGTGATCAATTGGCCACGAATGCATGAAGAATGATCATAGAAACCTCCACCTCGATTTGTGATTGAGGCTCATTCTCCTTTCCCACATAAGGATAATCAACTAGTGCCATAGATTTATGGCTGTAACATGACTATTACGGGGAAATAGGATTTTGAAATTACGACTGAAGGAATTAGTAGAGTTGGGAACTTCACTCAAATTGGAAGGTGTTACTCCCATGACGTTTCAAAACCAATGGAAATTAGAGATGTTGAGAAAAAAACAAGTTTTCGTTGAATAGAGAAAAATCAGAAATTATTGAATATGTAAAAGAGGTAGAAATGCGAGAATTCCTGAAGTTTATCAAACAAAGTGAATACAATATGGTTGAACAATTGCACAAACAACTAACTCGTACTTCTGTATTAACTTTGTTGCTAAGTTCAAAGCCTCACATAAATGTTTTGCTAAAGGTGTTTAACTAAACATTTGTCCCGAATGATTTTTTACTGGATAAGTTGGATAGATTGGTGAACAACTTACATGCCAACAATATCATCTCCTTTAGTGATGATGAAATTCCTCTTGATGGTACGGGATCCGTCAAAGCATTGCATATAACTACCCACTGCAATGAACACATACTACCTTGTGTCTTAGTTGACAATGGATCTGCTTTGAATGACATGCCCATGAACACACTGAATAGGCTTTCGATGGATAAGACTCACATGATACCTTGTCATACAACCGTAAAGGCATTTAACGAACACATGTGAAGTGCTACAAATTATATGCAAACTATGCAAGTATACACGTCGAACAAGTAATACAGTGATGAGTAAGTTCGTCTCCACAGGGATTGGAGGGAATTCAAGTAGAGTTCAAGCACTCAGAATAAAGATGAGATATTGCATAAAAGATTTGGTAGGAACATGTAAAAGGAATTTTGTAGCAAAAACTATATTAAAAACTAGAGCAATACGATAAGACTTCAAACGTCCTCACATGTGTGGAAACTCTCAATGGGATGACAAGCCGAGTTTATCAAGGAATCTTATGCCTAGTTCTCGTGAATGATTAGCATTTTCCAGCTTGTACGATGCTCGATAGAGCTTACGCATGTGTTTCTAAACTATCTCTAGCAAGAAACTAATAGTAAAAATGCTACATCAATACCTCTCAGCGTGAACCTTAGCAAGCTACTATCCTTGAAGTTCTACTCCTTTTAGTCGTTGAAACTCTATCCTTATCTCTAAGGTGAGTTAGGGTTTTGCCTCTCAGTATCAAACTCCATTGTCCACATAGATCTAAGCTTAACTTTCTCGACCATTAAGCATCAAACAAAGGTAATGGCTAACTTTCGAAAGCTCTTACAAACCCAAGTCAATAAACCAGTGAACAAAGCATATATGAAACTGGACAATTCTAAAACATTCATTCAAACAAGAAACATAATCATCCACAATAAACCCAAGCCACTCAAAGTTAGTTCATGGCTAGGAAAATATCATCCAAATCCATCCGTTTAAAACAACCCATTTTAGAAAAATATGTAAAAGTGAAGAACAACTAAGAGTAAAGGAAACTCCCGAGATGTCATGGACTTGCGTGAACCACCCTAAACTTGCTGCTTCTCTAAAAGGCCAGCAAGATCGTCCCTTGGAGCTTCAACAATGGAAGACAACAAGATCAAGGAGAATGAGGGCAGTCGCCTTTTGCTTCTCTCTTTCTTATCTCACCAAATACCTTTTTTCAGCTCCCCCTTTAATGCGGGTATCCTATCCTTTATATAGTTGGGTATCCTAGGGTTTTTTACCCTAGAAAATATTTTCTTTACATGTGTGGCACAGCTGGCTGGTGGAATGACGTGTGGGGCTACAAAATATCTTCATTCTTTGTTTTTTTGTGCGCCCAAAAATGCCGTGTAAAATGCCGCGGCATATTTTCCTTACCATGCAATGCTCCTTAGCTCACCTGCATATCACCACACCAAAACAAACCTTTTCCCAAAGCAGCACCAATTTCACAAATATATAAAAGCAAACACCACCATATGCAACAATATGAACTAAATGCAACTACATGCAATGAAATGAGATTGAAACCAAACAATAACCTAAGTAAAACGCATGAAATATATACTTTTACAAGGTTAATACACCCCCAGACTCAAGCTGTTGCTTGTCCTCAAGCAATGAGTAGTGAAAAACAGGGAAAATGTTATGGCCAAGATAACCTCAAGAAAGTACTATGGCAAAATTTTAGTCCTCGGAAACTATGGCTTCAACATGCTATACAGTTTTGAGGTTTTAAGAACTTTTCCTTAGGACAAGATCCTTTGCATGTATGTTCATAACTGCATCTAATCTATGTTTAACAGAGTTTAAAAAATTCTAGGCAAGTTCTCTATTATATCTTAGTATTTGTTAATCAATTAAGCACAAGTTTACTCTCGTAACTTTTCTTCTCTTTTCTCTTTTTTTGAAACTACTACGAGGGGTGTCAGCTCATCACACCTATCGTCCTGAACTCTAGATGGATATAGAGAAAACATTCTACCTCGAGCTAGTAGGCAGAGTAATCACGTGACAACTTTTATTCACTCATTTACTATTGATGTCATTTATTAAAATGCAATATCCATGCAAACAATGCAAAGCGGAGTGTCCCTCTACAGTTATACCAAAGCATTTATTTGTAATTCAACACATTTGATAAGCACTGAGGAGTCTAATAAAGCCTTTAATACTTTCATTTATCATTCAAAGTCGTTTAGATCATTTATAATAAGGCATGCGAAAGTTCTTTCATTAAAATTTTCTAACAATCTTAAGCATAGAGAACATGCAATTGTGTAACAAATTAATCTTAAAGCATCAAGTTTTAAAGGCAGTTCTACCAATCTCAACAGTCATGTATATTCATTCAATACAAAGCCATAAAAATTAAATGATCATCATCAGACATCCTCAATTTATTCATAAAAACTGTCTTTAAACTAAACAAAATGACATAGCAAAAACTTGTTCACGACTACAAATGTGAATGCTTAACTATGAACACTAACACCCTCAAACTTGAAGGATGTAGTGCCCTCAATGCATGAAAACTAACAACTGAAACTAAACTATACGCAATGCAATTAGAGGTACCTCACTATGGTTCTACTTTGGTGTTGTTGTCTTAGTGGTCTTATGCTTCACACGCTTGTTCTTTAGCACGTCGATGGGCTCCTTAGCCTTTGCCGATTTTGGTGGTGGGTGGTTGTGTTCATCCTAGTCTTCATGGTTGTGCATGTCATCCCAAACATCACTCCTCTCTATAGGAGTGTTCCACACACGACCAACAGATCTCTTCAGACGTCTCTTTGTTCTTGATGTGGTATATGGTGTTTGAACGGGTGCAGGAGTAGGCATTTCATTCCTTAATCTCTTCATTGTTACTGTTGATGGTGACTGGATCATCGATTAGATTTTCAGTTGACGGGGCTTCCATTTGGGCTTTTCTTTTGCTTTGTCTCGTCGGGCGAGGACTTGTTGTAGCATCAGCAAGGGTTGGCTCTTGTGTAGCTAGCTCTAATTGGGCAGGGGTCGAGCGTGTAGTAGGGGGTCTCTTGGGGTGCAGGAGGTGTGCGATGGGCAGTGGTCGTCTTTGGTGTAGGGGGTTCTTCGGGGTAGTTAACAGGGCCTTAGGGAAATGCGGGAAATTAGAGGTCTTGTGCAGAAGCATCTCTTAAAAGTAGGAGTCTATCACAACGTCCCTCTCCTTGAAATACTTGAAAAAAGTATGCAGGGTGTTGTGCTTCACCTCTATCTCTTTCTTCATTCACCTAGTGGAAGCGACCAATGAGGTAATCCTTGCTGCGGCAATAGTCTTTGTCCCACCCTCAACAATCTATGTTAGGGCATCCTCATCAAATCCCTTAAGTCTTGGGATTTGGTATAGAGTTAATCCTTGCATTCCTTTGTGTATCTCATCCTCATCATCTTCATAAACTTCTTTATTTCGGTAGAGGGTTGTGATCAGGTTGGGGAAGATCATGGGGCTGGACTTTTGCTTTAAGCACGTTGTTGACTCTTAGGGAGATGTGTAAAATAAATGATGGCAAAAGATATAAATGGTATGTATTTGGGAAATATAAACTGTGCCAAGAGTCTTTTACGTGCAAGTATGCACAGTCGACAAGTAATACAGCTTGGTAAGCTGAGTTTTCAATCCCACAGAGATTGCCTTAAATTCGATTGTTTGATTGTTACTTGCTTTGGAAGAAAAGATGTTTGTTTAAAAAAGTTGATTTTAAAACTAAGAAAAGAAAATAAAATAGAATACAAACTGAAGTAAAGCGTTGGTAAGCAAGGTGTTTTCAAACGAATGGTGACTGTTGGTAGGGAATGCTTGATTTCAAAGTGGTTCATGCCAGCCTTTATTGGAAAAACTGTCTTGGCATTGTTTACCGAGCAATTTCAAAAGTAGCAAAGCCTCTCTCGATGGTCATTGCCCTAAACTGGCCAAGTAAAAACCCCTATATCTCTATAGTGTATGTTTTCCTTAAACCAATTTGATTTAAAAACCAATCCATACTCCATGGGGGAGATTTCACTTTCGAAGTAAGTTCATCTACTTGAACGACTTCTCTCGAAGCTTCTCTCCCATGTATTCAGCAACTTGATATTTGGCAACACAAGTCTGTTAAGATATCGGAAGGCAATAAGCTAATTGTGCCAGCTCTCGCTTTGGCACAGTACTTAGGAAAAATTAAAGTATGCAAAACAGTCAAACTTTGCCAAAAGCAAAATTATTATAAAGGAACTAAGGAATAAAAGCCAACGCTTAAAACCAAAATATCCCCCCACCAACTATTAAATTAGTTCATGGTGTGGGGGTTAACCAACAAACCAACAAACGTTTTTAACATCACCATCATAATAAAAACTAAAGAAAAACAACTTCTTCCAAGGGAATAGGCAGAGGGGTCTCTCGATGCAGCCCTCCACGCCAGACTCTAGGTCAAGAGGTCAAACCACCCTTCCTCAGTTGCATCGACTGTCACTTGCCGCTCCAAAACCTCACTCTAACCACCTCTCATCTCCTCTTTTCGATGTCCTCAAATGCTTGATTGGTTGGTCTTTATATAGGCGTGTAAGGGAAAGGATAAGATAAGCCTTTGAATTTGAATTTGAAATGATCAAGAGATAAGAGATAGAGCTCTATTCGATCATTTTGATATCTTATTAGCTCGGTGTGATAGCTTATCAGGCTAGGGCTAACGTCATCATGCCATGGACATCCTAGCACACGAGCTTGGCACAACTTTGCCAACATCACTTGGCATCACCTTATCCGCTATTTTTTAGAAGTTGATCCAATTGCGATCTTTTAGGAGCCTGATCCTTTCCTATTTTTTCGGGGGTTCATCTCTTCTTGGCATGGCCGCTGGCATACCTCTCTGCCAACAAATGCTTGGCACTCATCTGGTCCTTCCATGCCCACAACTTCTGGCATTCACCTTGACATTCCTAACTACGTCCTTGCGTCTTGCGTCCATTCCTCCTACCATTCCACATGCCAACCTACGAAAAGGCCACTAAAAACAACCCATGACACTGGCATAAGCAGCCTACTAACTCTTTTATGAAAATGCATGATTCTCACAAATTAACGCAACTAAATATACTTGAAAACAAGCAAAAGCATATCAAAATAGGCATGAAAAATAATACTTTTGAGGAGGTAACACACCCCCAAACCCAACTCGTTGCTTGTCCTCAAGTAATGCAAGAGAAGAGAAAAAAAAGAATAAAAACAATACCTCGACAAAAGTTTGGTTGGAATGCCAACAAATGATGGCTAGCAGAGTTTGATTCTAATGCTGCCCTCATAAATTTCAGTGCATAGTGCCAAACAGATAGTAATTCAAGTGCAACAATATAACTCTAGTCTAAGTGCATGATTTGTGCGCAAAGTGTGGGCATTATGCATCTAGCGTCCGTTCACTCCCTTAGCCAATTTACTTTCTAAAGTTAGTTTTGTTATTTTCTATATTTTTGGTGCCGAAGGGTATTGGCATTATCTTTTAGCTTGCTTCATGGTACTGTTTAGCGTGAGTGATAAGAGGGAGCATACCACAAATCCCCACCTTAACCCAGTTACCATTAGGCTTTCTCTTCAACTCATACGCTAAGGTTTTGGACTTAAGAACTAAGAGGGAGCATACCACGAAGCCCTAAGTACTTATTATCCCTAGGTAGATGAGAGTTCAAAATTTTTTCTTGCCTTGGCAGAACATTGCTGCCTTATTTACATTTAACCCTGGCATCATTTTTCTTTTCTTTTTTTATTTTTTTTCAAATCTGAGCATAGTTTCAAATTACCTAAGTTTTCTAGGGGACTAGATACATACCACGTGTTATGTGTAGAAACAATTAACTGAGCTAGAGATCAATTGTCATGGAAAACATGGCATACAACTCTACTGGCATGGCAAACTGAAAATTATAAACTCATCATCGGACAAACAAGTAGATCAAAATAAGCTTGCCTAACAGTTGTTAACAAACTTAAAATTTAAGCCGAGACAAAATTTTCTTTTTCACTTTTTTTAATGGTTCAGTATGCAACTACTCTACATGAACTACAAAAAATTTTAAACGTACATAGCATGGAAAAATTTAAACGTACATGGCATGGCATAAAAGTGAGAAAATGCACACCCCAAACCCAAGATGTGCATTGTCATCAATGCATGAACCGAAACATATATACAAGAGAAACAGGAAAATAAAAATGCATGATCATGAAAATGCGAACATGAAATGCGAAGGAGTTAGGTAGAAGAAGACTCACCTTTGGATGAGGCTTCATTCCATTTGGCACGGGCTTCTTCTTCTTTTCTGGTACGGGTCTTCCTCATGGATAGGCTCCTACAGTTAGGGGCCATTATCTTTTTTCCTTTCCAACTCTGCTTGGTGGCAGTAGTGGAGGCTCCAACATTCTCCTTCTGCTTGGCAGGCTCGACAGGTAGTACGACTAGCGTTGACTTCGCTTTGGTGGCAGGCTCCTCTGAATCAAAAGATGAGGTGGTGCTGGCAGATTCAACATGCATTGGGGATAGGGGAACTGTTGCCTCAGACTCGGAATTGGTAGAAATAACTGGACTGGTATGACCGGTTGGACTGGCTGGGTTGACTAGACTGGACTGCCATGTCGAGGATCACTGGTAGCTGGCTCTACAGGAAAAGGTGGAAAGACATGCACCACATCGGGAGAGAGTTTCACAAGGACCTCCCTGATAAAGTCATCTCGTTCCTTGGTATAGTGACGCATCTTCGCAATGAGCTCATCGGCCTTCTCTAATTTTTGGAGAATAATCTCCTGGCGGGAGTACACCTGGGACAGCACTGCCAGTGAGTTGCTGGCATGGTCTTTAGCACACTTGCTGGCTCGGCCCTTGGCTTCTGCTTCGGCGTGGCCAGCTTTTCCATGCCCTTTACCTTCTCCTTTAGCTCTCCTCTAGTGAGGTTTCTCCAGATATGAGTAGAGATGGTCGTACCCTTAATCACCTGGCCGTGATCCTCATCCATCCTGGGCACTTCATGGTGCAAACAAATATTAGAAATCAAAAAAGGGAAAAATAGACTTCCCTTACCTTTGGCAACACACTTGTAAGTTTCATCAATAATAATTTTGCCGACATTGATCTGGTGCCTTTTGATAATACAGTGCAACAGGATAAGCCGGTCCTCCGAGACTGTTTCATTGTGTGATGTGGGTATAAGATTGTGCTTGATGAAATAGTTTTATCCTCGTATCTGAGGCTTCAATGCCAGCCTCTTAATGGTCCAGTGGCCGGTGGACGAAACAGTCCAGGTTGTGCCAAGCTCGCATAGGTCTGCCAGAATCTTCTTTCTCTTGGCCGCATTCATAGACTCAGCGTACTCAAAGTATTTATCTCCTTCAATTGGCAAAGAGAAAAGAGAATTAATGTAACCTTCATCAAAACGAAGAGAATTAATGTAACCTTCATCAAAATGAAAGCACTTACCCTGAATCATCAAGAATGGAGAATCCTTGGTCACGAAATGGGAGTAAAACTCTTGCACGATGGTGGCAAACACCTCTCCCTTCTACTGGTAGAATGAACTCCACTTATGCATATCAATGATGGACATGAATCCCAACTAGAATCTGACAGTGGCGTTAGATTAGAAGTCGAAGTGTTTCTCATAAAGGAACGACCTTGAAGAGAAGTTCTCATTGAACTTCTTGTGAATCTCCTCGTTGAAAAATCGCTTGAAGGGAGTAGAGGATGAAGCCATGGAGATGAAAAGATGAGAATAAATGGGAAGAAGAAAAGAAAAGATTGAAATTCTTGGATCTTGCTTTAGAGAAAATTGAATGAGAGTAAAAGGGAAAAGTTTTTAGGGAATCGATTTTAATTGAATGGAAGAGAAAAGGGTTGAGTGTTTAAGATGGAGTAATTAGGGTAGCCGAAAAGTAGGGGATAATGATGAGGTTTATAGAGTTTTAATTGGAAAAGGGTTTAAATTTTAAATGAGAAGTGATAGGGATAAAGGTATGGAAAGGATTTTGAAGTGATAGGGTAATTATGATAAGATAACCTATCATAAATATGGGTGGCAAAAAGGGTTAATTCCCCAGATTTCCTTCTCTCCTTTTTACGCAAGCTAGGGTTTTTTTTTCTTCTTTCACACGGAATATGCACATGCCTCTGGCATGGGCCATGGCATAACTGCTGGCAAGCACACTGGCTTACAGTCCTTCTAGCAATATTCTTGGCATCAATTCATGTCAAAATTCCTGCACACACTAAATGGAAAATCGTGTAACGTAGCAAAGAAATAAAAATTAAAAGACAATAAAAAGAAAACAAGAACAAAAACCTGATTCCTAAAGGAAAACAAAAACAACTAATCCTAATATTTACAAAGAACCAATCTTAAACAAAGACAAGTTTGAATGGGGAAGTACCAAAAGGAGTTTTAAATGTTGTCCTATAAGCACACAAGGACTCATCTAATCCCAAGGACCAGTCTTTCCTTGTTGGATTCATAATTTTTTCCAAAATGATCTTAATCTCCTTATTGGATATCTCAACCTGCCCATTTGTTTGTGGATGGTATGCTGTGGCGATTTGCTGCTAAATCCCATACCTGCACAATGCTTTAGAAATTAATTTACATTTAAAATGAGTACCCTCGTCATGAATAATCATTCGAGGAGCACCAGATCTAGTGAAAATGTTTTTGTGCAAGAACTTGGCAACAGCCTTGGCATCATTTGTTGGCAAGGCAACAGCCTCTACCCACTTTGACACATAGTCAATAGCAAGAGAATGTACACTTTGCCGACTGATGGGGGAAAATGACCTATAAAGTCGATCCTCCACATAATGTTCTAGAGTGGTAATTCGTGTCTGGCAGAGATGTTCCCTGTTCGTTGGCATCAAACGCATGCCTTGGCATACTCGTGGGCATCCTTGTACAGTGTGGGCCAAAAGAATTCTGGCTGCAAAACTTTGGCAATAGTCTTCATCCTAGCAAAATGTCCTCCATATGGTACGGCATGGCATAAATGCAATATATGTTGCTGCAAAACTTGGTCGGCACACTGCTTGTACAACATGAGCTCATCCCAATAGTATTGTTTCACCTCTCGTTAAAATCTTTTCTTGGCATTATATGCCAGGTCTGATGGCAGTATATTACTTACCAGGTAGTTGACTATGTCAGCGTACCATGGTATAGCATCGGCTGCAAGCAAATACTTGTTAGGGAATTCATCTCTAATTATAGTGGACATACCATCCTCAATTTGATGCTCTAACCGAGAGAGATGGTCAGTTACTAAGTTTTCACTACCTTTCTTATCTTTGATCTCCAAAACAAATTCTTGAAGTAAGAGCGCCCATCCGATTAGTCTAGGTTTGGCATTCTTCTTTTCCAAGAGATATTTCAACGCCGAATGATATGTATAAACCACAACCTTATTACCAAATAGATAAGATCTAAATTTACCAAAAGCAAAAACAACCACGAGGAATTCTTTCTCAGTTGTAGAGTAATTCAGTTGTGCTTCATTCAAGGTTCTGCTGGTATAGTAGACGGCATGGAACATCTTGCCACATCGTTGTCCCAGAACTGCTCCAACGGTATAATCGCTAGCATCGCTCATGAGCTCAAAGGGCTCATTCTAATTCGGTGCCACGACTATGTGGGCATTAATCAATTTGTCTTTAAGCTCTTAAAATGCTCTCAAACAAGAATCGACAAATGCAAAAGTGGCATTATGTTCCAACAATGAGCATAAAGGTTTAGTAATTTTCAAAAAATCTTTAATAAATTGGCGATAAAAATCAACATGACCTAAAAAACTCCTTATACCTTTAACACTTGTGGTGGTAATTGCTTAATTACCTCCACTTTGGCTTGATCAACTTCTAATCCTCTCTTGGTTACCTTATGACCGAGAACAATACCCTTTTTCACCATGAAGTGGCATTTCTCCCAATTCAACACTTAGTTTATCTCTATGCATCTCTTCAAAACTTGCTCCAGGCTATGGATGCATTCCTCAAATGTTACACCAAACACTGAGAAATCATCCATGAATACTTCCATGTTATGCTCAATCATATCAGAGAAACTGGCCATCATGCAACGTTAAAATGTTACTAGCGCATTACACAGTCCGAATGGCATCCTTATAAAGGCAAATGTCCTATATGGACATGTGAACGTGGTATTCTCTTGGTCACCAGGGGCGATGGCAATCTAATTATATCTCGAATAACCATCTAAAAAATAGTAAAAAGCTTTACCTGCCAACATGTCCAACATCTGGTCAATTAAAGGCAATGGGAAGTGGTCATTCCTTGTAGCCTTGTTCAACCTTCTGTAATCCATGCACACCCTCCATCCAGTGATGGTTCTAAAGGGAATCAATTTGGCCTTACTATTTTGGATCATATTCATGCCACCCTTCTTTGGCACACACTACACCGAGCTAACCCAAGAGATGTTAGAAATGGGATAAATGATCTCGGCATCTAACCATTTTATGATCTCTTTCTTTACAACATCTTTCATTCTTGGGTTTAGCTACTTTTGGCCTTTAATGGTCCTACCATTGTATTCCTCTAGTATGATCTTGTGCATGCAAATGGTTGGGCTAATACCTTGAATATCTGCCAAGGTCCAACCCAACGATTGCTTATAATCTTTTAGTATTGCCAACAGCCTTACCTCTTGATCATGAGTGAGATCAATGGCAACAATCACTGGCTAAGTCGAGTTCATACCTAAATAAGCATACTTTAAGTGTTCATGCAGGGGTTGAAGCTTCAACTCAGGTGGTTTCTCAATAGATGGTTTTGTTTCTTTATCTCTCCGCCGGCCAAATGGAGTGGCTCGAAGTAACTTACATCTTTAGCCTCCAAGGATGATTCTACAGGTTCCTCAAACAAATCAACTATGCCATCAAGCATGTCGTCATCACTTGTTATAACCTAGCACAATTGTGCCATGTCCAAAGTAAAGATAGACTCCATCAATTCATCGGCTTGACATTCATCAGGTTCATCTACATATTTCAAAGCTTGAAACATGTTAAAAGTGACATGTTGATCATTCATTCTCATGGTTAGTTCCCCTTTATGAACATCAATAAGAGCCCTGCCAGTAGCAAGAAACGGCCTACCCAAAATAATTGGTACATTAATATCAGCTTTATAATCCAAAAATGATAAAATCAGCTAGGAAAATGAATTTGTCTACCTTTACCAACACATCCTCAATCTTAACCTTGGGATGCGCATAGGATCGGTCTGCCAAATGAAGTGTCACTGTGGTAGGTCTTGCACCTATGCCAAGCTTCTTGAAAACTGATAGTGGCATCAAATTGATGCTGGCTCCCAAGTCGCACAGCGACTTCCCCATGAACTTATCGCCAATTGTGCAAGGAATAGTAAAACTCCCTTAATCTTTCAGCTTTGGTGGCAATCAGTTTAGGATCATGGCACTGCATCCCTCAGTGAGAGCAACAGTTTCAAATTCTCCCAACTTTCTCTTTTTAGACAAGATGTCCTTCATGAATTTTACATAGTTGGGCATTTGTTCAAGGGCTTCCACCAATGGAATGTTAATTTGCAACTGTTTAATCACTTCAAAAAAATGCTTAAATTGTTGGTCCTACTTATGCTTTTGAAGTCTTGCTGGAAATGGTGGCGGATGATATACATATGTTGGAGCTACCGGCTTTGCCGAGGTAGTGCTAGTATCTGTTTTGGCATCAGTCTGCTTATCATCATTGCTGGCGTCATTGTTAGCACAGGGACTGGCATCCTGTTTGGCACTCTTACTGGCATGATTGCTGGCATCATCTACTTTCTCATTCTCTACTTCTCTGGGTATGTCTGCTGGCACAAGCTTTGCATCATGGCTGACGACTGGCTGCTTGGCAGCCATCTCTGTTTTGCACTGCTTACCACTTCGAAGAGTTATTGCCTTGAATTGTTCATTTGCTTTGTTTCAATCATCTTCAGTATCACTTGGCAAAGTACCTTGAGGTCGATTGCTAAGTGCATTAGCAATCTGCCCAATTTGTATTTCCAAGTTTCTTACTGATGCTGCCAAACTTTGGACGGTTACTTTATTTCGCTCCATATATTGTGTAAGATCTCCTCATTGGTTACTTCCTTGCCCTTGTTGGAAATTTTTTTTAGCTTTATATGGCATGGTATTTTGATAAAATGATGGCATGGCATTGTTGTTCTACCGTTAGATGTTTTGGCACGGGGCATTGTAGTGATTGCCTCCTTGATTTCCCCAAGATAAGTCAGGGTGTTGTCTCCAACCTGCATTATAGGTATTAGCATTATAAAAATGATCATCATTCCCAACAAAATTTACCAACTCAGGATTAATAGGGCATTCATCCACATAGTAGTTTTCTCAACAAATGGTGCAAAATAGATCTAGTGCTTTGACTTCTTGGGTCTCATTGCTCTTTTGCAATGTTCTCACCATGCTAGTGAGGATGGAAATCTCAGCATAAATAGACGTGAGTTCATCAACTTTCAACTTCCCACTGGCTTTAGTCCTGGTCCCAATCTAGTAGCAGGATACTCGAAGTCATTGATCGAAATTCTCTCAAGGATATCAACAACCTTAGTGTACTTCTTATCAAGCAACAATCTAGCTGTTGAAGCATCCACAACAGTCCTTGTTTGTGCATTCAATTTGTTGTATAAGGTTTGTATTTAGGTCCAATTTGGGAACCCATGCATTAGACACCTTCTCAACAAATCTTTAAATCTTTCCCAAGCTTCATAAAGAGTTTCATCCTCGGCCTGTTTAAATGTAATGATTTTACCATGCAACTTGGCAGTGAGTGTTGGTGGCTGAAACCGCGTCAGGAACTTCTGGTAAATGTCTGCCCAAGAAGTAACTGATCCTGGTGGCAAAGAATTGAGCCATGCCTTTGGCTCTGTCTCTCAAGGAAAAAGTAAACAATTGTTTAGCTTCACAGTATCTCCAGATACTCCAGTTTGTTGAAACAGTTTGCATATCTCCATGAATTGTTTGAGATGTTGTCTCGGGTCTCCAGAAGTGCTCCATCGAACTGACCTACATTCCAAAGAGTTTGGATCATTACGGGTTTAAGTTCAAAGTTAGGTTCATCGGTATCAGTGCCAATAAGTCCTGGCATGAGATTTGCAATGTTAGGTGTTGAATGTTCTCAAATTGGCCTCTCTTCTTCTTCAACCATATTTGGGACATTAGGAGGCGGTGGTGCATTGTTATTAGGCTGATTGTTAATGGGTGGATCACTGTACCATTCCTCTGATTGCCTTAATTGTATCGCCTTTTTAACCTCCGCAAGGTTCTCTCAATTTCTAGATCGTATGGCCACTTGTCCACCACTGGGTGGTTTCTGGTTATACACCGGTGAAAACAAAGATAAAATGAAAACAAAAACAAAACAAGTAAAAATTTAAAAACAATCAAATCTGTTGCAATCCCCGGCAACAGCGCCAAAAACTTGTTGACTCTCATGGAGATGTTTAAAATGAATGCTGGAAAAAGGTATAAATGGTGTGTATTTGGGCAAGAAAAACTATGCCAAGAGTCTTTTGCGTGCAAGTATACACGGTCGACAAGTAATACAGCTTGGTAAGCTGAATTTTCGATCCCACAGAGATTGTCTTGAATTCGATTGTTTGATTGTTACTTGCTTTGGAAGAAAATATGTTTGTTTAAAAAAGTTGATTTTAAAACTAAAAAAAGAAAATAGAATAGAAAGTGAAGTAAAGCGTTGGCAAGGAAGGTGTTTTCAAATGAATGATCACTGTTGGCAGGGAATGCATGATTTCAACGTGGTTCATGCTAGCCTTTATTGGAAAAACTGTCTTGGCATTGTTTGTCGAGCAGATTCAAAAGTAGCAAAGCCTTTCTCGATGGTCATTGCCCTAAACTGGCCAAGTAAAAACCCTTATATCTCTATAGTGTATGTTTTCTTTAAACCAATTTGATTTAAAAACCAATCTATACTTCGTGAGGGTAGATTTCACTTCCGAAGTAAGTTCATCTACTTGAACGACTTCTCTCAAAGCTTCTCTCCCAAGTATTCAGCAACTTGATTGTTGCCAACACAAGTCTGTTATGATATTGGAAGGCAATAACCTAACTGTGCTAGCTCTCGCTTTGGCACGGTACTTAGGAAAAATTAGAGTATGCAAAACAGCCAAACTTTGCCAAAAGTAGAATTATTATAAATGAACTAAGGCATAAAGGCCAACGTTTAAAACCAAAACATCCCCCCCAACTATTAAATTAGTTCATTGTGTGGGGGTTAACCAACAAATGTTTTTAACA
The DNA here is from genome assembly GCA_019671005.1 of Hibiscus mutabilis. NCBI lineage: Eukaryota > Viridiplantae > Streptophyta > Magnoliopsida > Malvales > Malvaceae > Hibiscus > Hibiscus mutabilis. The sequence goes on along the minus strand of CM033718.1, from coordinate 54,597,158 downwards.
TCACCATCATAATAAAAACTAAAGAAAAATAACTTCTGCCAAGAGAATAGGCAGAGGGGTCTCTCGATGTAGCCCTCCACGCCAGACTCTCGGCCAAGAAGTCGAACCACCCTTCCTCGGTTGCACCGACTGTCACTCGCTGCTCCAACACCTCTCTTCGACCACCTCTCGTTTCGTCTCTTCCTCTTGATATCCTCAAATGCTTGATCAGTTGGTCTTTATATAGGCGTGTAAGGGAAAGGATGAGATAAGCCTTTGAATTTGAAATGATCAAGAGATAAGAGATAGAGCTCTATATGATCATTTTGATATCTTATCAGCTCAGTGTGATAGCTTATCAGGCTAGGGCTGACATCGTCATACCATGGCTATCCTGGCACACGACCTTGGCACAACTTTGCCAACATAACTTGGCATCATCTTATCCGCTATTTTTTTGGAAGTTGATCCAACTGTGATCTTTTAGGGGCCTGATTCTTTCCTATTTTTTGGGGGGGTTCATCTCTTCTTGGCATGGCCGTTGGCATACCTCTCTGCCAACAAATGCTTGGCACTCATCTGGTCTTTCCATGCCTGCAACATTTTGCATTCACCTTGGTATTCCTAATTGTGTCTCTGCATCTTGTGTTCATTCCTCCTATCATTCCACCTGCCAACCGGCGCAAAGGCCACTAAAAACAACCCATGACACTGGCATAGGCAGCCTACTAACTCTTTTATGTAAATGCATGATTCTCACAAACTAATGCAACTAAATGTACTTGAAAATAAGCAAAAGTATATCAAAATAGGCATAAAAAACAATACTTTTGAGGAGGTAACACATACATGCACCTCATCGACGATTTTCTTTCCAACATTAATCGAACTTGCATTCAGAATTGAGTGCAAGAGGAGTAGTCGATTTAGGGCCACGGTTGTGTGGTGGGAAGTTGGCATCAAGCAGGTTTTGATGTAATGATTCCAAACTTTGGTGTTGGGCTTCAAACGCCCCTTCTCCACAGTCTTGTTTGTTGGGTCCAACTCGGTTCCCCTAAAGCATAAGTCCCCAATGACTTCCTTGGTGGTTTGGGCATCCGCAACTTCAGCAAAAGATGTGTGTTGGTCGACGATGTTCTTCAACCCATAGTATGTGTTTATCACTATAGCGATAAACTTGATTTGGTCCCCTCTTACATACACACCAAATTGTGTGGGGCTTGTTAGATGGGCGTAGAACTACCTCACCAGCGACACGGTGATGTTGCCTGGGTGTTTGACGAATGAGTTCCAGCCTTGTTTTGTGATAACCTCTAGTACCTCGGCGTCGAAGCCTTCCTCTCCCTCAGAAGAAAAAGTGAATCCTTGTTCATGGAAGACTTTTCTCTCTTTGATTTGTTGGAAGCAAAGCTTGGCCGCTTTATCATGAAATTTCTTGATTTCGATGGGCGGCTGGGCTTGTGCACTACCAAAGGCGTCTGTCACATTCTTGTATCGAACCAGGCCGAAGGAAGGGGTAAAATTTTTTTTGTACGATTAGGGTTTTGTGGGAAAAAGATGGATTGTAGAAGATGAAGAAGATGACTGTTTGAAGGAAAATAAGGAAAAAGAATCATGAAAGAGGGAAGGGTGTTTTAATGAAAATGAAAACTAACACAAGTAAAGGGAGGGAGAGTGGTGATAACAAGTAGATCGTTGAGAAAGTGGGGATAACAAATAAGGATTGGCATGAGAAACTACCTTTTTACCTTGCTAGCATGTCATACATATGTGCGAACATCTACATGGGCAACTCCATATTCTTTAGTTTACGGAATAGAGGCAATATTATCGATTGAGGTTGAGATTCTATCACTTTGTGTCTTAATGGAACTTGAGTTGGACGAAGCTGAATGGGTTCAAGTCAAATGAGTAGTTGAATCTGATAGAAGAAGAGAGATTGAAAACAATATGTCATGGGTAGATGTATCAAAAGCGGATGATTCGAGTCCATGATAAGAAAGTCCGACCAAGAGCATTTAGTTGATGCGATTAGGAAACAGTTTATGGTTATGGAGGTTGAATCACCTAAAGGCCAATTATCGAAACTGCTCCAAACTACGACAGATGAGGACTATTAAACTCGTTTTGAAGACTTGGCACTACGTACCACCAATATGTCCGACGAGTTCCTCATTCAATACTTTATTTCTAGGTTGTAATCCAACATCAAGACTGAAGTATTGGGACATCGATCCACTTCAATGGCTAAGGTATCAGTGTTAGCTCGTTTCCATGAAGCCAAAGTTAATGAGAAACATTATGTGGGTCGAGACACAAGCTATAAACTACCCCATCTTACCTACCCCAACCTTGGGTATTGCAGGACCAAAAATTTAGCCAATTCGTCCCCCCCCTGTAACATCCCAAAATTCGGTCTAGTCAAAATTGGGTTCTGGCGATCGAAAGCCTTACTCCGAAATTATCCAAATACTATGTTGAGCTTGACCAAGAGGTTAATTGCATTGATATTGGGCTCTAATCGAGTCAAATTATTTTTAAGGGCCTTATTGAATGTATTGAAAATCTTTTAGTGGCTAAATTATAGAAATTAAAAGTTTGGGGGTAAAAGTATAGAATATTAAGAGTTGAGAGACTAACCTTGCCATTAGCCACTCCTCAATTAAAATCCCGACATACGTGGGATTATCTGAAGGGATTCCTTCACTTGAAGGAAAGCTCCTAGTTAAAAATAGGAGTAAGGAAATGTAAAAGGATTAGAAACTCACTCGATTAAACAAGCAAGCACATCTCCCTTCATCTTCTCTTACCAAGCAAGCACCTCTATTGTTGAGGGTAGAAAAGCTTGAGTTTTCTTCGGTTTATTGATATCGAAACACTTCGATCGATCAGGTAAGCCATAACCCCTAAACTATTAATGATATTCATGGATAAATCAAGCTCAACCTTAAGTTAAGGTTTTGGTTATCCATGAAATTTGATAGCTAATAGCTATTTTAAGCTTTGATATTAATTTTGATATTGGTATACTAATTTCGATGTCGTATTATCGATTCTAACCAATTCCTATTGTTTAAGCTAGCTCCGGAATTGGATAAAGATTATCCGCCATCACTGACGAATGCTAGGGACAAAGGAATTGTCATTCGAGAGTCATAGGAGCATCAGATTATCGAGGTGAGTGTAGTCGGAGTCTCAGGATTAGGCTAGGTTTCTTTCTTGATTTTATTATCATTGATTATAGTATGGCTAACATTATTGTCAAGGAGTATTGCATTGAACCACTTAATGGGTTCCATTGGTAAGCTAAGGTAAGTTGTTGCATTGAATATCAATCATTGATATTGCCATTGAAATACGAAAGTATGGAACGTTGGACATAGAGTATAGTCATTGCTATTGCTATCGTTATTGTCATTGTCATTGATTATTTTTACCGAATTTGCCATCGTTATTACCATTGAAACATAGGAGCATTGAACATTGATCATAGAACATTGTCATTGCTATTGCTATAGCTATTGCCACCGAGTATTGATATCGACATAGTTTTTGTTATCGAAACATCATAAGTGAGACATGGATCATTTCTATTGTCATTGAAATCATTTGACATTGTTATTGTCATTGTCATTGGTATTGTTATTGAATATTGATAATGACTCATTGCTTATTAATAAGAACATTGAATATTACTATTGTTATCGAACACCAATCATTGATATTGTCACCGGACCTTGGATTCGAAAGGACTTTGGATACAATTGGCATACCATAGAATTCATGAGCTCAGTGTATGGGTAGACTACAGTCCTTGGTCTGCGGGCTTTATTATGGTGAGGCGGAGGACGTATGTGTTATTGGTCATATTGGTGAGGCAGAGGGACTAGACCATTCATTGTTTTGGTGAGGCGTAAGAATTCACGGATTCATTATTCCGAATCGATCCAAGGGTTAATATTAAAATATGGACTTATTGTTATTGAACATGAACATTGCATTGCTACTATAGACTCATTGCATTGTATTGTCAGGATATGGTTTGGAAATGCATTCCATTGATAAATTATTTACTTGTGACTACCTCACTAGGCAAAGTATGCCTAATGCATTTCATTCCATGCATTTCAGGTTAAGGAATCCACTGTTGAAGATCGGAGAATCGACATTGTTGACAAGTCACTACAAGCCTCAAGTAATGTGTTTTGCCTTTATGAACTCCTAAGATGGTGGCAGAGTAGTTGAACTAGTCATTTTTGGCTCTTTTGATATGTGCGTATTATGCATAGTTTGTGAAGGTGTCTAAGGTTCTAAATGGCTCATTAGTATAGCTTATAAATGGGTAAACATGCATATTCGGCACTAAAAGGTGAAAACCTAGTAAACGGATTCAAATGGCCCTAAAATTTGACAAGATAGTAGATTATAGTGTTCGAATATTGCTGGTAAAATTTCATTGCATTTGGACTTCGTTCAACGGGTTAATTCAATTGAAAACTAAATAGAATTTGGCATTACAATGCAGGCCGTACCGATACGGGTCTACATGTTTCGGTACAATAGTGCATAATTAGGACAGCCAAAGTGCATGCTAACCCAGATGTATCGGCCGGCTCTAAGGCGTTTCAATATGACTTTGGGCAGTGAGGTCTGGAGAATTAATGGTGTCAGTATGGGTACAGGGTGTATTGAAACGAGTCTTGGTCAAAGTCAATTTTAGTCAACTCGTATCAATACCGATCAAGCTGTATCGAAATGAGTTTGAACAATTTCATTTGGAGTCCAAATCCATGTATGCCCGTACCGATACGGCACTAAGGTGTTTCGATACGGTGGTAGGTAGTTCTGTTAAAAGACATTAAACACAATTTTGCATAGTTTACATAATGATCACTAAATTTTGGCAAGTCTATCTGAATGGGTAAATAATGTCGGATTAACATGAAAATTTACAGACTCACTATTATTGTATTGAATTTCATTATGGTGCAGTTACTTGCATTAAAGGACCTCATAATTATTAGATTTACAATTTAGTCCCTAAAACTCGTAAAAGTTAAGAAATAACCATAATTGATTAATAATTGTTCTCTATTGGATAAATTGGACTAATGTTATTGTTTAATAAGATTTAAAAAGCTTAACATAGCCTAAGTGACAATCATTTATCGAATATTTTTGTACCAATCACCGCACCATTCACCGGTAACACTCTCCGACCCAATTCTCGACCAGGCTGGGAAGGGTGTTACACCTCCATCTGAGCACTATCCAGGTTCTTCTCCTCCTATGCAACCTCTTTGCCTTTCCGTAGCAGAAGCTCAATCAAGACACGACAAAGGATTATGTTACTATTGCGATGCGAAGTTTGTTCTGGGTCATAAGTGCAAGGATCCGCAATTATTTTTGCTCAATGATGAATTCTCCGACACCGCTCCAACTTCTTTGGTAATTCAAGAGACATCTGTGACCCACAACCATGATAATTGTGATGAGAAGGGCAAAGAACAGTCGTTGGTATCTTTTAATGCACTAGCATATTGTTTTCATCCGAACACGATTCGGGTTATTAGCGAAATTCAAGGTCAATAGGTGCGTATCTTAATCGATGGGGGTAGCACTCATAATTTTGTGCAATCTCGCGTTTCTAGACATCTTGGTTTTCCAATGACGGCAACACTCAATTTCAGAGTCATGGTGGGTAACGGGGACAAGCTGCCAAATGAAGGTTGTGTGCGCGATTTACTTCTGACAGTTTAGGGAACTAAAGTACGGAAAATTTTCTCTGTCTTGCCCTTAGAAGGGACGGATATGGTATTAGGTGTCGCATGGCTTGCTACTCTTGGCCCGATAACAATGGATTTTTCAAAGCTCCATTTCCAATTTCAGCAAGGTGACAAGGTACATCGTTGGCAAGGTGAAAATGGGGTAGGTCCTCAACTAATTCAGTTTCAATCCTTATGCCGTTGGTCCAACTCAAATGCTATGGCCGAGTGTTATTTTCTGCAATTGCAACTTGAACCCATATCCAGATTCAACAATGTTTCACCGGATTTGGAAAGTATATTGGTAGAATTTGCATCTGTTTTTGAGGTTCCCCAAGGACTACCTCTAGTTCGTGAAAATGATCATGCCATCCATTTGCAACCTCTATCCAAGCTCGTTAATATTCGTCCCTACCGTTATCCATATTTTCAAAAGGCAGAGGTCGAACGCCAAGTTCATCACATGTTGGCTCATGTTCGTGTGAAAATGATCACGCCATACATGGCGTTTCTGTGTTGATTATAGAGCATTGAATGCAGTCACAGTTAAGGACAAATTTCCCATTCCCAACCAATGAATTATTTGATGAATTGGGTACGTCAAAATTTTTCTTAAAGTTAGATTTGATAGCCAACTATCAACAAATTCGGGTCAAGGATGCAAATGTCTACAAGACGGCATTCTGGACTCATGAGGGTCACTATGAATTCCTGGTTATGCCCTTCGGTTTGACTAATGCTCCACTGAATTTTCAAGCTACTATGAATGATATTTTTCTCCCGTTTTTGCGTAAATTTGTTTTGATTTTTCTGGATGATATTCTTGTTTATAACCATTCTTGGCAGGATCATTTGGGGCATGTCTCTTGTTTACAAGAGCACGGGTTTATTGCTAAACGCAACAAATGTTCTTTCGGCAAAACCTCAGTAGAATATCTCGGCCACATTGTTTCCGCAGATGGGCTCGCCCTAGATCCTGCAAAGGTTGAAGCAACTCGGACATGGCCAATTCCTAAAACAGTCAAAGAGGTTCGGGGTTTTTTAGGCATTGCTAGTTACTACCGAAAATTTATTAAAGGTTTCACCTTTATCGCTTCGCCTATTTCTGATTTGCTTCACAAAGGGCTGACTTTCAAGTGGACTTCCGAGGCTCAGGCGGTAATGGATCATCTAAAATCATGTCTTTGTTCAACTCTGGTCCTCGGATTGCCTAATTTTGATATGACATTTCAAGTAGAGACTGATACTTCCGGTTTTGGAATAAGGGTTATTTTAACCCAAGCTAGCCGACCATTGGCTTACTTTAGCCAAAAGCTTTGTCCTCGAATGCAACAAACCTCTACATATAGTCGAGAAATGTACGGAATCACACAAACAGTGGCAAAATGGCGTCAATATTTAGTGGGTAGAAGATTTATCGTCATTACCGATCAGCGTCCCTACGCGAACTAAATCAACCGACTATACTAACACCCGAACAACAACACTGGCTTTCTAAATTAATTAGATATGATTTTGAGATCCAGTATCGACCCGGCAAACTCAACAACGTTGTTGATGCATTGTCTAGGGGAACTGGATCTAGTTTCATGGCATTATCTCGTCCGTTGTTAGGAATTATAGAAGCTATTCGAGCAGCCAGCAACACGGATGTCAACATTCAACATATTCGTATCAGCATCATCAACAGCAATACTGATTATTCTGGTTATGAGGAGAAAGAGGGATTAATTTTGGTTCATGGCCGAATTATGGTTCCTAAAGAAACTGCGTTACGTACATTGTTATTACATCAATTTCATTATTCAGTATTGGGTGGTGTAATCACTCATTTTTATCTGGTCTGTAAATACATATTAGTATAATTATTAGTATATTAGCGTTGTATGTATACATTGTATTATATTATATTATATGTTTATTATGTGCATGAGTGTTATTAATATATGTAAAGTGTGTAGTGTGTGCATGTATATTATAAACTATGTATGTATACGTATTAATAAGTAATACGGTGTATGTGTGTCACGCATGTATCTATATTTAGTACGAGCGTATTTGTTTTTACGGATGATGTGTGTAGATGTTATATTAATTATGTGTACGATTATATATGTATGTATGCTAGTATGTTATATTAATTAATGTTTGCATAGGTATATACGTATGTATTATCGTATGTGTATTATTATTAATTGTTATTATAACTAATATTAATGTTATTATTATTGGGCTGATATAAAATGAAATCCAAAAACATGTTAAACCCAAATGAATAAATTGCCAATCCAAGTCCATTACAAGTTTGAAATTATTAATATTATTACAAGGTCCGGTTGGCCCAAACCCTATTTAATTCTAATTATTCTTGTGCAGATAACTATGGGTCGTTGGATCAAGATCTGATCCAACGGTAACGATCAAAGGATGATAAAATATCTAGCTAGCCGCGTGCACTACACGTCTGGACGGTTCGAGTGCCACGCGCGCGTGCGGTCCACGCGCGGACTCTTCAATATCCCACGCGCTATAACCCCTCGACTGCTGAGCCCCACGTGTCACGATCTGGAGTCGTTTCACCGATTGAGGTTTCATCTGGGCCGTTCATCCTTCAAGCCAGCCCGACCGTTAGATCAGATCTGATCCAACGGCCGAGAACGCCTCTAGCCGAAGACAGAACCCCCCACATCGCCACCATGCTTCCACTATGCCGGTCTCCAACCACTGCGTTCAGACATATCAGAACACAAAAAAGAAAGATTATGTCAGTATCAGTCCAGATCTGAAAATAGATATTATATTACTTGTTACCAAACCAAAGAGAGGCATATATGTATGAAACAAACAATTGTAAGGCAGCCAAGTTGTAATCGAAAAGAAAAAATACAAAAAAAAACAACCAGTCTTCAGTGGTAATACTCTTCTCTTTTCTTACCTCGTTGCATGCATACAAAACATATACGTAGTAAATAAAAAAGAGGGGTTTTAAGAGTTATTACCTTTATCGTCTATGGATCTCCCCTTTACCAGTGACAAGCCTCTTCGGCCTTCCCAGGCCGAATATGGTGAACTGAAGGGAGTGGGAGGCCCTTTTTGGTTTCGTTTTGGGTTGAATACAAAAAATGGGGTTTTTTCGTTTCGTATTTCTTAGATCTAGGATGAATAGGGTTTTTTTCTCGAAATCCAAGTTCGGATTCGAGTTGAGGGTAAGGCAAGGTTCATTTTGGTGTGTTTTTTGGGCCCGCCGGCGCCGGCTAGCGGCGGTCGGCCGCCGGTTTCTAGGTTCATCAGAGGATGGTTGAAAGAAAATGAGAAGTTTGGCTCGTTATAAAAACTGAAAAATGAATGAAGTGGGAAAAGTTTGAGTCCGGCCAAAAAAAGGGATTTATAGGTGTTATTATTTCGTGAAATAGGGAAATTCTGTAATAAATCCCCCCGCGTTTTCAATATTTTCGTTTCTGTCTCGCCGTATGGTATATTTACAGTTCCAGTCCCCCTTATGTTTCAAAATCTCGCAATCCAGTCCCTAAATTACATCGAATCAGTTTTTAAATGGTAAAATTACCCCTTTAACCATCCCGCGTTTTTGGATTTTTCACTTCGGGTCTGCCCCTTGGTCCAATTACAGTTTCAATCCTTTCAAGTTCGGTCATGCTTGCATTTTCGTCCCTAAATTGCATATTATTGTCCTTTAATTTCTGCTACTGATGTTTATTTCTTTTCATTTCAGTCCTGTTTCCATGTAAATATTCATGTTCGTATTATAATCGTGCATGTTGATGTAACCTTTTGTCTGATTATATATCCCTCGTATATGCCTTGTATTTTTATGTTTACATGTATATGTGTGTTAAGTTTATGATGATTATGTATCTTTATGTATTTGTTCGGTTATTCGTATCACGCATATTATACTGATATTTGAATTGACTCAAACACGATCTGTTTTATATTTCGGTATGCATTGCATGTTTTTCTTGGCTCTCAGGCTATGTGTCAGTACAGTTTTTTGGTCATGTATAATGCTATATTTTATGTATGTTATAATATGTTTTATTGTAATATGTATATCTTTGTAATATGTGTTTGTGCTCCATGCCTTGTAATTATGACATTTTAGGTTCATTTTTAGTCATGATGAGGGATAATTTGTATGTATGTATGTTTTAGATTAGCATTATATTTAAGTTCTGTTAATAGTTCATTATGTGAATATTTACTGTCTTTAAATTATTTGCCATGTTTTATATTTTGCTCTCTAAGTTTGCATAATGAGATATATAAATTGTCAATACGGTGCCCTTTTATCCGAACGTAAACGGGGCCAGTATCAGGCGTAGTGATAGTGGTTGGGCGTTTACTCTCGGATAACGGGGCCCTTAAAATTTATTCGCAATTATAACCGAATTTTAAACTAATCGTCACTTTAATCCGAAAAGTCTAATATTAATGAAGCGGTAATTATTAAAGTACCAATTTTGGGCGGTGTGGGGGTGTTAATCCTTCCCCATCCGTAACCGACTCCCGAACCCAACATTTTTTAAATCTCTGGTTTTATGGTGTCCGGCCTACCTAAGTGGCCGGTGGCGACTCCAATTTTTAATAAAATATGATATTTTCAAAACCCCACGGAATAAATACTTTATATCCGAAAAATCATAAACACCTTCGAAAACCCACGTTTTTTTAGCGAAAAGGGACATCGCTACAGATGGCGACTCCGTTGGGGAGTATTTTTTGTTTTTCAAAAACAAAATGAGAGTCAAGCTTTTAAAATAATTACCGCTTTACTAATATTAGAAATTCCGGGTTAAAGTGACTATTAAATTAACATTCGGTTATAATTGTGCGTTTATTTTAACGCATTTAAAATATGGCATATAAACCCGTTTTTTTAAGTGGGGGGAAAACGCTAATGCTTTCGTGGAGATATCGTTCTCCCGTATGGGCCTAGCAAGTACCTTCGGGGCTCGAGTACCTTATGCTTTCGTAAGGATATCGTTCCTTCGTACGGGCATAAGCGAATGGGTCCCCCTGAATTGAACCCGATTGAAAGGAGCCTATAATGGGTGATGATCGGGGGCCTTGCTACTCTTAGTAGAGGACAGCAAGGACAATTCGGGTACCTCCTAGAACCAAGACTGCATGTAGAGAATACATAGAAACCTACCCATTTAGAGCCATGCAGATAACCTTAGGTTTTAGACGGGATAAATAGGGTTGTTTTGTGTGTTTATTCTGTTTAATTTTGTCCTTTTATTTATATATTTATTAATTTTATCTGGTACTGACTTATTTTCTTTTCGCTTTTATTTTTTTTCATACATCATACATTTGCATCACAAAAAGGTACTGGATCAAGTGGTTTGCCCGATCAGAAAGTCTTTCACCATGGAAAAAAGGTGTCTTAGGAAAGAAGAGCTTAATTTGTCAGTCAGACATTGGTCAGAGGTCAACCAGAAAACCCAAGGGGACAGTTCACCGAACGAACGCGTAATAGCAGGGTACACCTATGTGAGTCTCCAACAGAACAACTTATGGGATCTTCAAAGCATTTGGGAAAGATGGGACCGAAGACTACAAGACTTGTTCTGCGATAGTTATGGCGACATTGCACAGATTTTATATGTTCGGGTTAACCAGCCCCTGCTCCGAGCTATAGTCTAGTTCTAGAATCCGACTTTTTGCTGCTTCACCTTCAATGGGCAGGACATGATGCCTACAGTAGAAGAATACACTGCTTTACTTAACCAGAAGAACATTCAGGAAGATTGGATCTACGCGAAGCCTCCGAGGAATCAGAATTACACTGCGAAACTCAAAACCTTTGCGGGAATGAGTGACGATTGGGTTAATGGCCTGCTTCAGATCTGAGGAGACAATACAGTTTTTGCATGGGAAAGTATTCGGGACATCATACCGACACATCAGGAAGAGGCAAAGAAAATGGACCTGTTCGCCTTAGGAATATATGGCTTGGTGATCTTTCCAAGAGTACTCGGGAACATTGACATAGCCATTCTAGACTTGTTTGAGGGGGTAAAACGGAAAGCAAACCCAGTACCAACAATCTTGGCCGAGACTTTCATTTCCTTAAATTCTAGCCGGAAACATGAAGAAGGACGTTTCGAGGATGCGCACAGCTGTTACAGGTATGGATTCAGAGTCACATGTGGAAGACACCGACGAGGGTCATGTCAGGGATATCCTTCTAAGGTTTTTCGCCTTTATAGGAGTACTTAGCAAAGGAATGGCGAGAGGATTTGAAAACAAAAATGTGGACTAGATTCTTCAGGAACATTCAAGACGAAGACATAGCATGGAGGGTCCCATGGCTCGGTAAAGTTAATTATTTTCTATACAGTTGTGGTGATTTTCAACTGGCTGATGATGTTGGGATTGCACGGAGAGATCGCCTGTGCTCCGCTTTTAGTGTCTCAACAGTTCGGATCATGACATTTTATTCCCAATACTGCCGGGTTAAGCCAAACTGAATTTCTTTTCAAAGGGGAGTTTAAAGGAAAAATTCAGACCATCATGAGGGCCTGGGACCATTGTTATCGGATCAGGGTGGAAGGAGATACCGAGCACATGACTACCCCAGACTACGATCTTTGGAGACGTTTGAGGGTTAATAATGTGATTCCTGAATCTGATCAAGGACCAGTAGTGTCACTCGAGGAGCTTACAAGGGCGGTACCGTCTGAAACTGACATCTTACGGAATGAACTCGAAGAAATTAAAAGGAAAATGGACATCCAACAGACCCAACATGCGAGCGAGCTCTATAAGGCAAGCTTAGATGTTGACGAGCGGGACGAGATCATTAGGCAGTTGAAGAAATTAAATGCAGATTTGAGCGACAAGAATGCTCTTTATCAAAAAGATGCCCTTCTACTACAAGCAAAATTACAGAAGGCCGGCCGGAGTCAATTCATAGCTGTGGAAAGAGAAAGAATGAATGACATCTGTTTGGTGGAAGAAGAACGAGAAATCAACAAGAGAGCGATCGAGAAAGAGATAGAAAGCTGCCGGTTGGCTATGGAGGAAGAAAAATGGTCCGCCAAGAAGGCCATTGATCAAGAAAAGGAAAGATTCAGGCAAGAAATCAACAAGGGAAAATAAGTTGTCCATCATGAGAGAGAAAGCGTCGCCATATGGAAAAGAAAGTCCATGAGTAGCCGGAATAGACTGTTAGAGATGCAAAAATTGTATAATGACACTATTCAAAGTCTGGAGCAAAGCCAAAGTCAGAATGGCGAATTAAAAGGAAAGGTGGCGGAAGTTGAACACTCCCTTCGAATGTACTGCCAAAGAAATAGCTTCACTGAGCTACAAGAAAGAGAGCGCGAAGTGGGCGTGTTACGAGCACGAATTAAGTCCCTCGAAGCAACTGTTGAGGATTACAAGGAAAGAATTAGTGTGTTCGAGGAGGCTGCAGTCGAAGGGGACACCTATTGGCAAAAGAGATTGCGTAACGCTGCCCGGATGGTACAGGATAGGGACCAATATTACGCAAACCTAATGGTGGACATACAGCGAGTCGCCAGGCATGTGAATGATTTGGCCATTGAGGCTGAAACACTCCGACCTTTCATAGTCCCAGAAATGGAAGAAGCTCCAGTTCAGCAAGTTGCTCCAAGCAATTGGAAAATTAGGAGATAGAGCTAGGGCTTATCTATAGGGCTTTGTGTTGTATTTAGCTCTTTTAGGAATCTTTATTTTGTAATACGAACTCTGTTGTAATTTAGACCCTTTAATTCCTGTGGAAGTAGTTCAAAAGGGTGATTACCAGCGGAATCAGTACCTTATCTGCATACATTCTCGCATTTGCATCATGACATTCGCATTATTATACATGTATTTATATTTCTTGCAACCATATTAATGTTGTGAATATTGTTTCAGTGAGTGTGTGTGTGAAAATAAAAGCTAACCCGCAATCATTCATCATCCATACCTTACCTGATTACAAAGCAAGCTCATGGAAGACAGGATAATCAGTCTAGAAAAAGGACAAAAAGAGCTCGAGGCTAGGCTTGAAGAGACTCAAAGAAGCCTCAGTGACCAGATTGCGCAGTCGCAAGCATCTATAGTTTCCGACATAACCGTATTGTTGGCTAAGAGTCTTGGAAAAAGAGTGGAAGGAGAAACCGTTCAAGAACCAAAGGGTACCCCGGTTCACTACAAGGTTCAACCAACTGCACCAAACCCGGCTAGAAAGGTGTATATCGACCCTGCAGGAATGTCATCTAGTTTTCAAATAGGGGTACCTGAAACTCAACCCCTCGACGCTGAAGCACTCTATGAAGAAGAAGTGCCGAACCTGAACATGGTTGAAAGGATCAGGACCGAGGTAGAGAAAAAGTGGGAGGAGAGGTTTCGCCTTATGGAGGAAAAATTTAAAACGTTACAATTTATAGAAGAATCAGGAAATGACACTAGTGACTTAAGTCTGGTGCCCGATCTTGTCCTACCGCCAAAATTTAAAACGCCAGAGTTCGACAAATACGATGGAACCACGTGTCCTTCCGCACATATAACAATGTACTGTCGAAAGATGGCAGCCTACCTTAAGGACGAAAAACTACTGATCCATTGTTTCCAGGACAGTCTAACTGGAGCGGTGTTACGGTGGTACACCCAGTTGAGCAAGGCAAATGTGAAGACATGGAAAGATCTGTCAAGAGCATTTACTGAGCAATATAAGCATGTAACAGATATGACCCCCAGATAGAATTATGTTGGAAAATATGGGGCGAAGTCCAACGAAAGCCTGCGGCAATACGCCCAAAGGTGGCGGGAAGTAGCGCCAAATTCAGCCACCCTCCCGAACATGAAATTACGCCGTTATTTATTAATACTCAAAAATGGCACTCTTTGATCGCCTCATTAATAATACAACGCAGTGTTTTTGCTGACTTAATCGGGACCGGGAGTCCCTTGTATTGGCAATTAAGAGTGGTAGAATTGATGGCGGGAAGGGTCTCGGAAATATAGCAAGAGGAATGAAGTAAACGCCACCGCACTTATACCACCCTCAAGAACTTCACAGTCTCACACACCACAAGCACTGTGGGAAAAACACAAAACTCGAATCAAAGAGAGGAGAGAATCTCGAAAAAGAGAAAGAGAGGAGAACTTTCACTCCCCTACCATTGCGTGTACTCGAAACTTTATTCCCGATTGTATATGAAGCGGACTGGTCCATCCATACATCGTTACTCTGTCAATCCGCCCTTCCCTTCTTGGTATAATTCGACGCGCATTGCGACTATCACGGCGGTGCCCCTGGACATCCCACTGAGAACTGCCTTGCCTTCAAAAAACTTGTGCAGAATTTAATCGATTATGGGATATTGAAGTTTGAAGAACCGAGTGTAGCCAATAACCCGCTGCCTAATCATCAGAGCAGAGGAGTAAATGTTACTGAAGAATACTTTACCAGGAGGATTAAGGATGATGTGTCAGAAATCAAGTCTCCTTTAAGGTGGGTATTTCAACAGTTATGCATGGCCCGTATGATCGACAAAGGCATGATAACAAGGCAGAAGGGATATGGAGTGTATTGCGAATTCCACCAGAATGAAGGACATGACATCCAAGAGTGCGATGAGTTCAAGAAATTGGTACAGCAATTGATGAATGAAAAGCAAATAGAATTCTTCAAGGAGCCCATGGGGAAGAAGGGGTCGGACGTACATATGACGGATAGCCCCAAATCTAAATACGGGAATGATAGACCTTTTATCATCTCTCCCAGGCCAGGGAATGCAGGTGCCTCCCAATGAGAAACCAACAAGATGAGTCCCAGGATCATCATTTCAGCACCATCCACATTCCCATTCAAGGATATGCGGCAAACCCCCTGGAATTATGCTGTAAATATGACCACGCCAGGAAAACTAGAACATGGTTAGGTAAAAGAGCCTACGCTAAAAGACCAATAAAGCCAGAGCGATGTAAACGTTGGTGAGGCATGCCATTTTACAAGGAGCGGCAGATGTTATTCCTCTGAGGCTTTGAAAACAGCTGAAAAAGATAAGGGGAAGAATACAGTAGTTAGCCCCACACAGATATTTGGAGAAGAACATCCCCCAAAGATGAATGAGCCGGTAACTGAGGCCCAAGCCAAAGAATTTCTGAAGTTCTTGAGACACAGCGAGTACAACGTAGTGGAACAACTACGAAAGCAACCGGCCAGGATCACAGTACTGGAATTACTCTTGAGTTCAGAAAAGCACCAGGAGATGCTATTAAAAGTACTAAATCAAACTTTTGTGCCCCAGGATATTTCTGTGAAAAATCTGGACAGGATAGTGGGGCATATTATTGCCTATAATCATATAACGTTCAGTGATGATGAGATCCCTGAGGGAGGAATGGGGTCCACCAAAGCCCTTAACATCACAACCCACTGCAAAGGGTATGTAGTACCTGGCGTACTGATTGACAACGGGTCAGCATTGAACGTCTTGCCTATGGTGACCCTGCAAAAAACTACCAATAGATGGTTCTCACCTAAAGCCCTGCCACAATTCGGTAAGAGCCTTTGATGGTACGCAAAGAGGAACAATGGGGAAAATTGAGGTGCCCCTATTGATCGGACCGACTGAATATGTGATCGATTTTGTGGTGATGGACATAAAACCATCTTACAGCTGCTTATTGGGAAGACCATGGATCCACTCCGTAGGAGTTGTCCCCTCATCGTTACATCAGAAATTAAAATTTGTAGTCGAAGGTAAATTGGTCACAGTAGAGGCAGAGCAGGAAATTGTTGCTTCTGTGACATCAGACGCCCCATATATTCAAAATGATGAAGATGATGCAGAATGCTCGTTCCGAGCATTAGAACTGGTGAATGCCACATTCGTTTCGGAGGGAAGTCGGATCCCCTACCCCAGGTTATCTAATTGTACCAAGATGACCGTCGCAGAAACTTTGGGCCGAGGAGCCAAAGTAGGAAGGGGCTGGGGAAGAAATTACAAGGAAACCTAAGAGCCAAAAATATGATAACCAAGAAAGATCGTTTTGGGCTGGGTTACCAACCAAGTGTCCAACAGAGAAAAGAGGAATATAAGAGAAATGAAGAGCAAAGAAAAGCCAGATTTAAAGGATAAGACATTTCGTTGAGACCGATGTCCTTTCCTAGTTTAAAAACCACTTTTGTCTCCGGAGGATTCTACCAGCCAGGTCAAGAGGTTGAAGAGGCAATTGAGGAAAACGACGTACTCAACCAGGAGGAGATACTCAATGAATCATTTGAAGGGATGTACATCAATATGATAGCTGAAAAAGACCGAGGCAGCAAAATGTTGACCAACATCCGCCCCTGCCGTCCCGGGGAAACACTCGATAATTGGAGCTGTGTTGATCTACCTATGGTTTTTAGGAATAGATCAGAGTAATGCTCTGAATCAACCTTTTGTTTTTGCCCGTAAACAATGGGGATCTCTTGTATAGGCACCTATGTTAACTTTTTGATTGAAATGAAAATATCCCCACTTTCCTGAATGACCAAAGTTTCATTTATTTCATTCATGCATTCTTCATGTTCATTCCCTTCATATAAAGCCGTCTCCTTCCCAATACAATTCATTCTCATTTAATGCAGGTCACTCATGATTGACGATATGAATGATACCAGATCCAATCCTGGAGTGAATTTTGAATGCTCTGAGGTCTCAGAGGAAATTGAGGAAGGATATGATGAGATAGAAGGTGAGGTCCCGGAAGAGTTAAAGAGAATGGTGGCCAACGAAGAAAGGCAGATCATGCCCCACCAAGAAGAAACAGAAGTTGTAAACTTGGGGACTGAAGAAGAGAGAAAAGAAATAAAAGTAGGAACGACGATTTCCTCAAAAACCAAGCACGAACTGATAACCCTACTTCAGGAATTCAAGGATGTTTTCGCCTGGACTTATCAAGATATGCCAGGGTTGAATACCGACATAGTGGTGCACAAATTGCCAACAAAATCAGAGTGCAAACCAATACAGCAAAAACTTCAGAGAATGAGACCAGATATGTTGTTAAAGATCCGAGAGGAAGTAAAAAAACAGTTTGATGCTGGGTTCTTGGAGGTAGCCAAATACCCCGAATGGGTTGCAAACATTGTACCAGTACCAAAGAAGGACGGGAAAGTTCGTATGTGTGTAGATTATAGGGATCTAAACCGAGCTAGCCCTAAAGACAACTTCCCCTTACCACATATTGACACGCTGGTTGACAACACTGCAGGGCATTCATGGTTTTCATTCATGGACGGCCTCTCAGGGTACAACTAGATAAAGATGGACTCTAATGACATGGAGAAAACTGCGTTCATAACCATGTGGGGCACTTTTTGTTATTGAGTGATGTCGTTTGGGCTAAAGAACGCAGGGGCAACATACCAAAGAGCAATGGTGACTCTTTTCCATGACATGATGCACAAAGAAATAGAAGTATATGTGGACGACATGATTGCCAAATCCCGAACAGAGGAAGAACACCTACAGAACTTGAGAAAACTATTCCAAAGACTACGGAAGTACCAGCTGAGGCTCAATCCTGCCAAGTGTACCTTCGCCGTTACTTCTGGAAAACTCCTAGGGTTCGTGGTAAGCAGAAGAGGGATTAAGATCGATCCAGATTAAGTGAAAGCCATCCAGGATCTCTCACCACCCCACACTCAGAAACAAGTTTGCGGTTTCCTGGGGAGGTTGAATTATATCTCTCATTTCATTTCCCAATTAACCGACCGATGTGACCCGGTCTTCAGACTTCTTAGAAAGAATAATCCTGGTGTGTGGGATGAGGAATGTCAAAGAGCCCTAGAAAAGATCAAAAAGTACCTGACAAATGCTCCAATTTTAGTCGCACCAGTACCAGATCGACCATTAATTCTCTACCTGACAATTTTTGAGAATTCAATGGGATGCGTATTGGGGCAACACGATGAGTCAAGAAAAAGGGAGCAAGCCATCTATTACCTAAGTAGGAAATTCAATGATTGCGAAACGCGATACCCGCCAGTGCAGAAGCTGTGTTGTGCTCTAGTTTGGGCTACCAAGCGGCTTAGACAGTATATGTTGTACTATACTACTTGGTTGATATCCAAGCTAGACCCATTGAAGTTCTTAATGGAAGCGCCAGCACTAACAGGAATGACGGCCCGATGGCAGATGCTCTTATCCGAATTCGATATTGTATACGTTAACCAGAAAGCAGTAAAGGGGAGTGTCGTAGCAGATTTCCTAGCTAGTCGTGCTTCGGACGACTATGAGGCATTGAACTTTAATTTCCCAGACGAAGACTTGATGTGCATTACAACCGAGGAAGAGGTTTCAGATGATAAATCATGGAAGCTTTACTTCGATGGAGCCTCTAACGCCCTCGGACATGGGATAGAAGCAGTGCTAATTTCTTCTGAGGACGTCTATTATCCTTTCACCAGTAGATTGGAATTCTTTTGTACTAACAATATAGCTGAATACGAAGCTTGCGTTATGGGACTGAACTCAGCTATTGAGAGAAAGGTTAAGGAACTTCGAGTATTCGGAGATTCATCCTTAGTAATTTACCAATTGCGTGGGGAATGGGAAACCAGGGACCCGAAGTTGGTCAAATATTATGAATTGATTCAAGAGCTCACCAAAGAGTTCGAAAAGGTCAGCTTCAATTACCTGCCCCGAGAAGAAAATCAGATGGCAAACGTCTTGGCAACCTTGGCATCCATGTTTAAAACAAACACCGGGGCAGAAATGAAGCCCATTGAGATGCGAACGTTTGAAAGGCCTGCTCATTGTTGTAATGTACAGGAAGAGATTGATGGAAACCCATGGTACTATGACATCTTGCAATATGTCAAGCTTCGAAAGTATCCAGAAGGGGCAAACCACAATGACAGAAAAACACTCAGAAAAATGGCAACAAGATATGTCCTAGATGGGGAGATCCTATATAGGAGAAGTCATGATCAAACATTGTTGAGATGTGTGGATGCCCGGGAGGCGAATGAGATTTTAGTCGAAGTACATGACGGGCTCTGTGGAACGCACGCCAACGAGCTGTCTATAGCCCGGAAAATTATGAGATATGGTTATTTCTGGTTGACCATGGAGGGAGATTGCATCGATTACGCCAGGAAATGCCACAAATGCCAAATCTACGCTGACAAAATTCACGCACCCCCATCGCCTTTACACACCATGAATTCTCCGTGGCCTTTCGCGGCGTGGGGCATGGACGTCATCGGGCATATCCATCTGAAAGCTTCCAATGGACACCGTTTCATTTTGGTCGCCATAAACTATTTCACTAAATGGGTAGAGGCAGCGTCTTACGCCAACATCACAAGGACTACAGTATGTAAGTTCTTAAAGAAGGAGATTATTTGTCGATACGGATTGCCAGAAAGGGTCATCACCGACAACGCTTCCAATCTGAATAACAAAAGGATGACGGACGTGTGCACTCAATTCAAGATAACACACCATAATTCCACAGTCTATCGCCCTAAAATGAATGGAGCAGTGGAAGCAGCAAACAAGAACATAAAGAAGATCATAGCAGAGACGACGGATACCTACAGGGATTGGCATGAGAAGTTGTCGTTTGCCCTTTTCGCCTATAGGACGTCCATTCGCACATCAACGGGGGCAACACCCTACTCCTTGGTGTATGGTACCGAAGCAGTACTCCCCATCGAGGTAGAGATCCCGTCTCTTCGGGTCTTAAATGAAGTAAAATTGGAAGAAGCCGAATGGGTGCAGGCCAGACTCGACCAGCTAAATCTCATTGATGAAAAGAGACTAAAGGCCATTTGTCATGGTTAGATGTACCAAAAGCGGATGATGCAAGCATACAACAAAAAGGTGCGCCCAAGAGAATTCAAAGAAGGGGATCTGGTGCTCAAGAAAATCCTCCTGATTCAGAAAGATTCTCGAGGAAAGTGGATGCCCAACTGGGAAGGGCCGTACGTGGTAAAAAATGCCTTCTCAGGAGTAGCCCTAATCCTAACAGAAATGGATGAAGACGAGCTGAAAAAACCTGTAAATTCTGATGCCGTTAAGAAATACTATCTTTGAAAAAAAAGAAGGAAAAAAGAAAAGAAAAAGAAAATAATAAAAAAAGAGAGAACAAAAATGGAGAGCTCAGGGCGAAAACCCGAAACAGGGCGTCTTGAAGCAGAGGGAGGACCTGAGTTGAAAACCCATAAATGGCGGCTCGGGTAAATTGAAAACCTGAATATCCGAAGAGAAGGGTATCCCCATGAACATTGAGGAAGCTTCAGGCAAAAAAATTCTACGCCGGTTGACAAGATCATGTATAATTCATATTGAAGATAATGAGGGATCTTGTATTTCATACTTAACTTTTCTTCTTTCTCATGTGTGTCATACCTCTTTTACGATATCCCTAGCCCTTAATCGTAATAAAATCGTGTTTTTGAGCATCCGTTCCTTGCATGTATACATTAGCGTTGCATGTATATTAGCATGTATAATTATTAGTATAATTATTATTATAATTATTAGTATAATTATTAGTATATTAGCGTTGCATGTATACTTAACTGTAATCACTCATTTTTATCTGGTCTGTAAATACATATTAGTATAATTATTAGTATATTAGCGTTGCATGTATACATTGTATTATATTATATTATATGTTTATTATGTGCATGAGTGTTATTAATATATGTAAAGTGTGTAGTGTGTGCATGTATATTATAAACTATGTATGTATACGTATTAATAAGTAATACGGTGTATGTGTGTCACGCATGTATTTATATTTAGTACGACTGTATTTGTATTTACAGATAATGTGTGTAGATGTTATGTTAATTATGTGTATGATTATATATGTATGTATGCTAGTATGTTATATTAATTAATGTTTGCATAGGTATATACGTATGCATTATCGTATGTGTATTATTATTAATTGTTGTTATAACTAATATTAATGTTATTATTATTGGGCTAATATAAAATGAAATCCAAAAACATGTTAAACCCAAATGAATAAATTGCCAGTCCAAGTCCATTACAGGTTTGAAATTATTAATATTATTACAAGGCCCGGTTGGCCCAAACCCAAAACCCTATTTAATTCTAATTATTCTTGTGCAGATAACTATGGGTCGTTAGATCAAGATCTGATCCAACGGTCACGATCAAAGGAGGATAAAATATCTAGCCAGCTGTGTGCACTACACGTCTGGACGGTTCGAGTGCCACGCGCACGTGCGGTCCACGCGCGGACTCTTCAATATCCCACGCGTGCGTGAGTCCCACGCGCTATAACCCCTCGACTGTTGAGCCCCACGTGTCACGATCTGGAGCCGTTTCACCGATCGAGGTTTCATCTGGGTCGTTCATCCTTCAAGCCAGCCCGACCGTTAGATCAGATCTGATCCAACGGCCGAGAACACCTCTGGCCGAAGACAGAACCCCCCACACCGCCACCATGCTTCCACCATGCCGGTCTCCAACCACCGCGTTCAGACATATCAGAACACAAAAAAGAAAGATTATGTCAGTATCAGTCCAGATCTGAAAATAGATATTATATTACTTGTTACCAGACCAAAGAGAGGCATATATGTATGAAACAAACAATTGTAAGGCAACCAAGTTGTAATCGAAAAGAAAAAAATACAAAAAAACAACCAGTCTTCAGTGGTAATACTCTTCTCTTTTCTTACCTCGTTGCATGCGTACAAAAAATATACGTAGTAAATAAAAAAGAGGGGTTTTAAGATTTATTACCTTTATCGTCTGTGGATCTCCCCTTTACCAGTGACAAGCCTCTTCGGCCTTCCCATGCCGAATATGGTGAACTGAAGGGAGTGGGAGGCCCTTTTTGGTTTCGCTTTGGGTTGAATACAAAAAAAGGGTTTTTTAGTTTCGTATTTTTTAGATCTAGGACGAATAGGGGTTTTTTCTCCAAATCCAAGTTCGGATTCGTGTTGAGGGTAAGGCAAGGTTCATTTTGGTGTGTTTTTTGGGCCCGCCGGCGCCGGCTAGCGGCGGTCGGCCACCGGTTTCTGGGTTCATCAGAGGATGGTTGAGAGAAAATGAGAAGTTTGGCTCGTTATAAAAACTGAAAAATGAATGAAGTGGGAAAAGTTTGAGTTCGGCCAAAAAAAGGGATTTTATAGGTGTTATTATTTCGTGAAATGGGGAAATTCTGTAATAAATCCCCTCGCGTTTTCAATATTTTCGTTTCTGTCTCGCCGCATGGTATATTTACAGTTCCAGTCCCCCTTATGTTTCAAAATCTCGCAATCCAGTCCCTAAATTACATCGAATCAGTTTTTAAATGGTAAAATTACCCCTTTAACCATCCCGCGTTTTTGGATTTTTCACTTCGGGTCTGCCCCTTGGTCCAATTACAGTTTCAGTCCTTTCAAGTTCGGTCATGCTTGCATTTTCGTCCCTAAATTGCAGATTATTGTCCTTTAATTTCTGCTACTGATGTTTATTTCTTTTCATTTCAGTCCTGTTTCCATGTAAATATTCATGTTTGTATTATAATCGTGCATGTTGATGTAACCTTTTGTCTTATTATATATCCCTCGTATATGCCTTGTATTTTTATGTTTACATGTATATGTGTGTTAAGTTTATGATGATTATGTATCTTTATGTATTTGTTCGGTTATTCGTATCACGCATATTATACTGATATTTGAATTGACTCGAACACGATATGTTTTATATTTCGGTATGCATTGCATGTTTTTCTTGGCTCTCAGGCTATGTGTCAGTACAGTTTTTTGGTCATGTATAATGCTATATTTTATGAATGTTATAATATGTTTTATTGTAATATGTATATCTTTGTAATATGTGTTTGTGCTCCATGCCTTGTAATTATGACATGTTAGGTTCATTTTTAGTCATGATGAGGGATAATTTGTATGTATGTATGTTTTAGATTAGCATTGTATTTAAGTTCTGTTAATAGTTCATTATGTGAATATTTATTGTCTTTAAATTATTTGTCATGTTTTATATTTTGCTCGCTAAGTTTGCATAATGAGATATATAAATTGTCAATGCGGTGCCCTTTTATCCAAGCGTAAACGGGGCCAGTATCAGGCGTAGTGATAGTGGTTGGGCGTTTACTCTCGGATAACGGGGCCCTTAAAATGTATTCGCAATTATAACCGAATTTTAAACTAATCGTCACTTTAATCCGGAAAGTCTAATATTAATGAAGCGGTAATTATTAAAGTACCAATTTTGGGCGGTGTGGGAGTGCTAATCCTTCCCCATCCGTAACCGACTCCCGAACCCAACATTTTTTAAATCTCTGGTTTTATGGTGTCCGGCCTACCTAAGTGGCCGGTGGCGACTCCAATTTTTAATAAAATACGATATTTTCAAAACCCCACGGAATAAATACTTTATATCCGAAAAATTATAAACACCTTCGAAAACCCACGTTTTTTAGCGAAAAATGACATCGCTACATGTGGTCATGCTGGTATCATACGCACCTTCCACCGTTTGGCTGCTAATTTTTTATTGGGAAAGTATGCGCAAAGATGTCCATCACTTTGTCACCGAGTGCCAAGTGTGTCAACGCATGAAAAGTGATAGTTTAACTCCGGCGGGACTTCTCCAACCTCTTCCCATTCCCAGTAAAGTCTTTAAGGATATTTCTCTTCATTTTATTGTGGGGCTGCCTAGTTCGAATGGCAAGGAACTATTTTGGTTGTTGATGATCGACTAACGAAATAAAATGTCAACACATGTCACCATTTGCTTGGCCGTAATGAATGAGAAAAAATAAAATGGAAGGTATATTACTTCTATAAGCATTTGATCCCGTGCCAACCACATGGAAAACCCATGTCTAAGCCAAGCTCACTGATTTTAAATAAGACACTAACATATTTTTTAAAACAATTACTTTGTTGGTGAAAACTAAAAGAAATTTAAAGAAGAAAGAAAGAATGGTAACTAGGGGTTCAAATCTGAAACCAAGGCACGTAATTCCCATGCTTTTATCAATACACCAAGCTACTCTTAATGATATATGTTGTACACTTTTATATACATATGTTATAATGCAGTTAGGAAAAAGAAGTAAAAATGGTTGAAAGGGGACTCGAACCTAAATCATTTGGGATGTGTATAATCACACAAACATTCGATTTAATTTAAATCTAAAAATTAAAAAATATTTGATTTAAAAGAAAAGAAATTTGATTTAAAATATTAAATCAAATATTTAAAGTATTTTAAGTTCGATTTAAAATATTCAAATAATTTTTAAAATCAAAATTCTTTTCTTTTAAATCAAATATTTTTTAAATCGAATATTTAATATTTTAATAAATATTCAATTTAATTTAAGTTCGATTTAAAATATTCAAATATTTTTTTAAATCAAATATTTAATAATTTTTAGATTTAAATTAAATCAAATGTTTGTGTGATTATACACATCCCAAGTAATCTAGGTTCGAGTCCCCTTTCAACCATTTTTACTTCTTTTTCCTAACTGCATTATAACATATGTATATAAAAGTGTGCAGCATATATCACTAAGAGTAGCTTGGCGTATTGGTAAAAGCATAGGAATTAGTTGCCTTGGTTCTAGGTTTGAACCCCCATTTACCATTTTTTCTTTCTTCTTTAAATTTCATTTAGTTTTCACCAACAAAGTAATTATTTTAAAAAATATGTTAGTGTCTTATTTCGGGTTTTCCATGCGGTTGGTGTGGTATCAAATCCTTATGGAAGTGTAATATAGTTTCCATTTTATTCCTTCTCATTCACGTTTACCAATCAGATGGTAACACGTGTCACCATCTGGTTGGTTGATTAAATCTATTAAATTAAATAAATTAAAACTTAAAAATAGATGGGACACGTGTTGTCATTTAGTTGGTTGGTTAATTTTATTTAATTAAATTAAAATTAGGACCAAATTAATATAATAGGTAAATAACAGGGATTAAATGTGTAATTTTATAAATTTTCGTTAACTACCCATCCGTTAATTTTTTAACGGCGGTGATTAAAATAGGTCAATTTAATAAGTTCGGTGGTCACTGGTGTAGTTTACCCTTTTAATTACAAACGTTGGAATTGAACTTTCTTGAATTCCATATCGATTCGCCATTGTGTTGCAGCATTTCAATATGTTGGAATTGAACTTTCTTGAATTCCATATCGATTCGCCATTGTGTTGCAGCAAGGGAAGCATTTGTGTAGATATCTTGAAGGAGCAGTGGAGTCCTGCACTAACAATTTCTAAGGTGATTGTTCATTAGCAATCTATCTGTTATCTCATCATTTTATTTGTTAAAATTTGTATGAATCATTAGGTGTTGCTATCGATCTGCTCGTTGCTGACGGACCCAAATCCCGATGATCCATTGCTGCCGGAGTTTTACAAGTCACATTAGGTGTTTTTTTTAGTTTGTTGGATTTGTAGTTGTATGTTGAATATTAGTGTATTTGTATGTAACTTTTAGAACTGTGAAACTTGTTGTAGAGAAAATGGTTCACTGTTCTTCCTAAATCTATCCTACTATTTGTGTTTAGCGGCATGCAGGGAAGCAAAATTTTATGTAAGCGGTGTATACCATCAAAAAACCATATTAAAAATGTAGGGTATAAAATTAT
This sequence comes from Hibiscus mutabilis, assembly GCA_019671005.1. NCBI lineage: Eukaryota > Viridiplantae > Streptophyta > Magnoliopsida > Malvales > Malvaceae > Hibiscus > Hibiscus mutabilis. Next base: position 54,570,772 of record CM033718.1, on the reverse strand, counting down.
AATATTTTAAGAGTATAAAATTAAATTAGTAATAATATATATATATAATATAAGAGAACTAAATTAGTGGTACGAGCATGGAATATTTTGCGAGAAAGGAGACTATAATGGGCTTTCTCATGTTTATTTAATTTAAGGTAAAATACTTAAATTATCACTTAATTTTACTCACAAACATATTTTGGTCACCGAATTTTAAAAACGATCAATTTACTCATTAAACTTTATTTTTTTACTTATTTTGGTTATTTTAAATTATTTTATTAATATTTGAGTATGACTTGACATATTTTATTATTATTTAATATAAAATTAATTTAAAATAAAAAATATATTTTTTATTATTAAATAAAAAAAATTAAAATAAAATCCCCAAATCCCTTCAACACTCACCGGCATCCCACACTTTTGCCGGCGTTACTTTCACCGACCACCCACCCTTTCGCCGGTGTCAACCACCCATTTTTCGGTGCCATCCCTCCATAAATCCCAATAAAAATTTTCACCCCAAATCTCCTCTCAACCCCTTATCGGCACCTCTAACTTCTCATCAAATCACACTTGCTTCATGGTTTCGGCACCGATCCCCTTCCACATCAATCGTCGTTCATAATCCAGACTCAAAAATCAATTCAAATTTCAATTTCAATTTCGTTTATTCACCTAAACTTATAAGCTGATTGCAAAGTGCTTTTCGTAGTTGGGTTTGGTTATTATCGTCCGCAATTGCCGGCGAAGGCGAAAAGAGCTTTTCCGTAAATTTGTTGATGCTCCCATCACCTTCACCTGAGATGCAAATAGGGAGAGTGGCAGCAGAAACGACGCGGAGAGGTTTGAAGAGAAAAAGTGGAAGAAGATGGATGTCAACAGATTATCATTTATGCTTTCTCACTTAAAAATGCTTAAAAAGGTTTGAACTTTGCTGCAGTCATGGAGATTATGGACAGAAGGCAAGCCGGCGAATGGGTAAGGGGACGGTGAGGGTAACACCGGCGAAGGAGTGGGTGACCGGTGAAGATAACGCCAGCAAAGGGGTGGGTGATCGGTGAAGGTGAAAGTAGTTTGAGGTTTTGAGTGTCGGGAGATTTGCGGTTTTTATTTTATTTTTTTAATAATAATAAAATATAATTTGTTTTTTTAATTAATTTTTATATTTAATAATAATAAAATATTTTAAGTTATACTTAAATATTAATAAAATAATTCAAAGTGATTAAAATAGGTCAAAAAATAAAATTTAGTGAGTAAATTAATAACTTTTAAATTTTAATAACTAAAATAAGTCTGAAAATAAAATTAAGTGATAATTTAGGTGCTTTACCCTTTAATTTAAAGGAATACACTCACAAGTTCTTTTTCATAAGCCCATTTTTTTCTCCCTTTGGGGATTCGTGTGTTATGTTTTGCATTGATTTATAGTACTTTTCTGGAGATAAAAATACTTTTGGTACTGAAAATAAAACAAAACTATATAACTTTTCAAAATAGAAGTGATTTTTCAACTTAGCTTAAAAAATATTTTTAATAGTGAAATTTTTAGAGTAGGTTTGGTTTTATAAAATATTTTTTTATTTTTATTTTAAGAAAATAGTTTTTATTTTAATTTTTCAAAAATTGAAAAAAAGGTTTAGTTAGTAGAATTAAAAAATCATAAAGATAATTTTAACCTCTAACGTTTATAATTTTTGTTATTTTGACCCTCATTCTTTTTTAGGATAAATTTGACTCTTAACCTATGTCTTTTGGTCAAATAACTTATTTTTTAACTAGAATATTAATTAAACCGTTAAATAATTGATGGTGATGATATGACACATACATATAAAATACATTTTAAATGACATCATTTAATCTATCGCATACTTACACATAAAATACAATTTCATTTTAATTTAAATTATAAAAATAAATAAAATACTAAAAAATAATTAAACAAAAAAGTGGGAAAGATCGGTGAATTCCGATTCCCGAATGAATTATAACCCTAGCTAAAATACTGGTGAAATAAATCAAAAAGTTTTTGAAGTAAAAAAAAAAAAAAACTCGTAATTGTTTACTAATATATTGGTACGGTAAGTATAAACCAGAAAGTTTCAAAGTGAAAAAAAAAAAAACTTGTATTTGTTTACTAATATATTGGTACGGTAAGTATAAACCAGAAAGTTTTCAAAGTAAAAAAATATAAAAAGAACATCGTATTTGTTTACTAATATATTGGTACGGTAAGTATAAACCAGAAAGTTTTCAAAGTAAAAAAAAAAAGCTCGTATTTGTTTACTAATATATCGGAACAGTAAGTATGTGAATTCTAATTATTTTTAGCTATGGTTATAATTCATTTAGGAATCGGGATTCACCGATCTTTCTCATTTTTTTGTTAATTATTTCTTATCATGAATAAAGTAAAAAGTAAGAATAAAATAAATGAACAATAACTATATGAGAGACAAAGAGAAAGACTTGTATCATATTCTTAAAGTATGCATAAGATGAAAACTCTAATTTCAATAGGTATTAAGCTCTAATAATAAAGTACATTAAAGTCTCATTTAATATATAGATATCCATTATAAATAAAGATATTTATAACACCCTCTTGGATATCCATGAAGATAATATACCTCGTTAAAACCTTACTAAGGTAAAAACCCTGTGGGGAAAAAAATTCTTAATGAAGGAAAAGGAGTACACACATCTTTAATACGCATAACATGTTCCCTCATTAAAAACCTTACCAGGAAAACTCATTGGGACAAAACCTTGGTTAAGGAAAAAAAAGTGCAACGTCCCCCTCATAAAAATATCACATAAGATCTTTGAATCTTCATAATTCAATCTTGAATATAAACTTCAAATGTTGAAGTAGACTATGCACTGATGAATATATCTTTCAAATTACTGCTTGAAATGATTCATCAAATTCTATTCTTCTGAAGATCATGAGGGACGCAACTTTGAAGAAATATGTTTCGTTTTATCACATTTGATGTATTCACCTTGAGATATAAATTTTGCATTATCTCTACACAAGATAGCTTGCATCTTATCTTGTGAAAGCACTTCACATATCTTCTGGATATGTTTAGCCAAACACATATTTCGGCTTTGCCTCGTGCATAGCAATTATTTACATGATCCGGAGAGGCATCGAGTTTTGAAATATCTAAAGGTAATGGCCTCGTAGCACTTAGATAGTATTTTTGGACCAACTAAGATATGATGCTTCCAGATCAATTAATATATACATATATGGTGCTTTTGGACCAAGAATATCATCACCCTTTTCTCGAGGGCATAATGGATCTTTGTTTACATTAAGAGACCTAACAACCATAAAGGTGATCAACGAATATGAATTATGCATGTAAAGTGTCTTTAAAAACTTTTCTGTGTATGTCGATTGATGCACAAAGATTCCATTGTTAAGGAGATCTCTTCACGAGTGTCAACGACATTCAAATCATCAACATACACAACAATATTAATGACAAATCTATAGCTAAACCTATTAATAAAAATGCTCGGGGAAATTGAATCATTCTCATAGTCTTCCGCTAATAAGTATTCATTGAGGCGATTATACAATATGCACCCAATTTGTTTAATCCATAAAGAGATAAGTTCAATTTGATTGAATAGTGTTCTCGAGAACTTGAATTAACTGCTTCTGCAGTCGAAATCCTTCCAGAAATTTCATGTAAATATTATTATTAAGAGGCTCATACAAATAGGATGTAACGACATCCATTAGGCGGAAACTAAGTCTTTTATTGTAGACTAATTAAAATCTTTTGCATCCACCACCGAAGAGTATGTTTCCTTATAATTGATTCTAGGTCTTTGTGAGAATCCTTGTGCAATCAAACGAGTTTTATATCTCACAATTTCTCCTTTTTCATTTCTCTTTCTCACAAAGACTCCTTTATATCCACGGGCTTTACACCTTTCGGTGTATGAACTATAGGATCGAATACTTCTCCTTTTGAAAGAGATTTTAGTTTAACCTCAATTGCCTCTTTCCATTTTGGCCAATTATTTCTTTGTTTATATTGTCCAATTGGCAATGGTTAATGATCCACATTATCATCCAAAATCTCTAGTGTTATATTGCATGCAATATATTATCGACGTCGATTTGATTTCGGTTCCACTTATTACCAGACATGACATAATTCATTGAGATCTCGTATTAGGTACCTGAGTCGTGTATAATGTCTCTGTTGGAGACCTTTTAATCTCTTATAGAGATTTTCATAATTCGTTGATTCCTTGATCAGACCATCATAAAATATAGTTCTTTTTCTTTTTCAAGGATTTTTATCTTCAGAACCTACTTGTCTACCACGCTATAGGCGTAAGTTAGACTCATTAGCAACTAGAGTTTGTCCTTCCGGGACATCAAATTTAATCGGTGCATTCATAGCTGGTATATGTGACTTAGTCACTCTTTTAGGGTCAGCAAAATCATCTAGCAATTGATTTGATAAGTTTTGTACATGAATTATCCTTTGAACTTCCAATTCACATTGACATTGTTGAGTACGTGGATCAAAATAAGACAATGATAATTCATTCCAACTTATTTCTTTTCCCAGCTATATATTTTCTCCCTCTAATCTTGGGAAAATTGGCTCATTAAAATGACAGTCAATAAATCGAGGTGTAAATCAATTCCCCATATGAAACTCGAGATATTTAATTATTGAAGGGGATTCAAATTTGAAATATATTCCCAACCTCCTTTGAGGACCCATCTTTGTGCGTTGTGGTGGAGCAATTAGAATATATAACGTACACAAAAAAAATTCTAAGATGGGAAATATTTGGTTCCTAACCAAAAATCATTTGTAATAGGGAGAACTTGTGATAATTTGTTGGCTTGATGCTAATTAGTAGTGTTGCATGTAAAATGACATGTCACCAACATTATCAAGAGTGATTGTCTTTATAGGATAATTTAGAAAATATGCTCGTAATTTTATCAACTGAGCAAGTAACCTCGCAAACGCCAAGTTGCGGGTTGATAACAAGGATACATATGACCATCTAGTCGATGCATCGATTAAACCGTAAAATATCTAGATGATCTATAAGAAGGGTGTATGGGCCCACATATATCACCCTGTATTCGTTCCAAAAAATTAATAGATTCATAATCTATCTTAACTGGTGATGGTTGAATAATCAATTTGCCTTGAGAGCAAGCATCACATGAAAAACATTACTTTGAAGAATCTATCAGCTCTTCAATGAATAACCACATGAAGTATCAATAGCTTTTCGCATCATAATTGAACCGGGATGGCCTAAATGGTCATGCCAAATAATAAAGTTATCAGTAAACTTTTTGGTTTACAATAGCATGAGCTTCAATTTGTACTAATTCTTGTGTAGTACAATCCAGATGATAGTGCATGTAATTTTATGAAGATTTTCTTATTGCCTTGGTTTATACTCGTAATATGGAGATAGTCAGCATCTTTTTGACTAATAGTCACAATATGATATTCATTTCTGTGAATATCTTTAAAATTCAATAAGTCTCTTTGCGATTTTGGCGAGTATAACGCATTGTAAATATGGAATAGAGTTCTATTTGGCAATAACATATTTGCTCTTTCGGAGCCTTCTATGATATTAGTACTTCCGGATATAGTACTTGCATTATTCCCTTGCATTTTAAATAGGAAAATATGTATAATTATCACCTTTCAATATGTGCTTTGTTTCATTCACTTCGGAGAATGAAAAATATGTGATTTGTACCATTCACTTCAGGGAATGAAAAATATTAAATATAGCACATATCAAATCAATTATCTACCAAAGATAATGTCACAAGAACTTATTACTCTTCCAGAGCATTGATATTTTAGTACTTTGAGATATAGTACTCACATTTTCACTCTTGCATTTAAATAGGAAAAATAGTTCTTATGCTTAAGTATAGTATGAGTACTTGCACTGTCTGTTAAGCATAAATCACCACAATTCATTGCATATTTTATTCCGAAAGTAATCATATTTCTTCAAAGGATAATAAATAAATATTTAAAATATTTAAATATATATATATATATGTGTATAATATAAATAAATGATATGTAAAGCATATTAACATAAAGCAAAATAAAGTAAAAGATCAATTATTTTCTTTAGAGGTTATAAGGAAACAAAATAAATAGCGAATTATTCCCTTCAATGGTTATAAGAAAATTAACAACATCCAATTGAGTTGGACCAACAATGCCATAATTATTTTCGTCATTTTCGTAAACAAAATTTGTTTATATTTTCTTTCCTTTATCATTCATGATTATGGATAAATGCCTATAATGCTTCGGCATTTAACAAGTACAGATCAATGGTTTGTACCATTGCATTGATAACATAAAATTTTAGTATGATCTCTATCATTCTTGTCATTCTTATAATCTCACTTCTGGTGGGTATAAGTATTCTTAAAATGACCATAATGTCTATGTCCATAGCCTTGACCATGACCACAACTACTAAGGTGGCGTTTATTTATTTTTTTTGTTATAAAATTTCACATTCACTTTAAGGAATGGAGTGGAGCCAGTGAACCTTTAGAACATTTTTTGCAATATTGCGTCTGAGGACAACATTACTTGAATGAAAAGTGGAGTATGTTTTTTCTAACATATCCTCATCAGTAATATTTTGACCACGTAACTTCAATTGTGAAGTAATTCGAAACATATCAGAGTTATACTCGCTTACTGATTTAAAATCTTGCAATCTCAGATGCAACCAACCATATTGAGCTTTAGGTAGAATAACAGTTTTCTGATGGTCATATCGTTCCTTTAGATTATTCCAAGGAATAAGAGGATATTTCACTGTTAAATATTTAGATTTCAACCCCTCATGGAGGTGACGGTGAAGAAGTATAATGGCTCTGGCCTTATTTTGAGCAGATTATTCCAAAGATTTAATCCTCGTATGCGGCATTGTTAAACCAATTCACAAGGTCCTTTAAAAACCTTCTTTGAGATCAATAGCCTCACAGAACGGGATGTCCAACTAATATATTCGGATTAAACCAACAGAACAAATAACATAAATCACCATAATTTATAACAGTCTTCTTGTAGATCATAAATCACCATAATTTATTGCACTTTAAAATCATAATTTAAAGAATAAAAATAAAAATAGAGTTTATCGATATTGATTTTCCTCTCAAGGACAATGAAGATATAAATGACCAAGACAGCTCCTCATAATCTCTTTATGTCATATCTCTTTTTAAGCCATTTAAAGATATCATGTAAAACTCAAAATATAGTTAAAAATACCAACTTTAATCGATAAAATAACATAAATATAATTACTATAAGAATAATTGTCATTCTTAAACAAATAAAAAACTATAAGAATGTATAAATAAGAATGATTAATAGATGCAATTACTAACATCTAGTAGATTAAAAACACAAACTTTCATCATTGGAATAAAATAAACAAATATTGGTCATAACTAAAGAACAAAAAAAATCTCAAAATAGGTGCAGAAGCACTATACGTATATTCCATTGTGTTTTAAACACATGATTATTCCCCGCTTTGAACAACCATCCCTGGATGGTAAGGAAAATAAATCACATCATTAAAAAATCATAACCGTGTATATATTTAATATTAGATATATCATCAAAGAAACAATAAATTAAAATACACTGACCTTAATTTAAGAATAATTAATCATCCACTATATCGAGATAAATAAGTAAAACATACCAGACTTTTCAAGCTAAGTTGAATATATGGTAGATGTAGTCACCAATATCTTGTTAAAAAAATTTCGAGAATTATCGACAAGAATCACGATAATTGAGCGAGATCGTGCTGATAACGTGCTGTGAATAAAGTAAAGAGCAAGAATAAAATAAATGAACAAGAATAAGAACAAGATGAGAGACAAAGAGAGAGGCTTGTATTATATTCTCAAAGTAGGGTTGTGTACAATGCTTTCTCCAAACTCTATATTTATAGGCATAAGATGGAAACCCTAATTTCAATGGGTATTAATCTCTAATAATAAAGTACATAAAAGTCTCATTTAATATAAGGATATCCACCATAAATAAAGATATTCATAATATTTCTAGTATTTTATTTATTTTTATAATTTAAATTAAAATAAAATTATATTTCATGTGTTAGTAAGTGATAGGTTAGATAATGTCATTTAAAATTTATTTTATATGTATATGTCATGTCATCACTATTAATTATTTAACGGTTTAATCAATATTTTAATTAAAGAATGGGTTATTTGACAAAAAGACAGGTTAATGACTAATTTGATCCTATAAAAAGATGAGGTCCTAAATGACAAAAATAAAATACACAAATAATTAACTTTAAATATAATTATTATAAAACTTTATTATAATAATAAAGTATTATTTACGATATCTAAAAAAATATTTAACAAAGTATGTGAGCCTAACGTGAGAAAGAGACTATAATGGGCTTTTCTATTGTTCCATTTAATTTATAGTAATACACTAGAAGTTCGTTTTCATAAGCCCATTTTTTCTCGCCTTCCAGATTCGTGTGCGATACTAACCTTCTATTTTGCTTTAATTTTTTAACGTGTTTTTGAGTTAAAAAATACTTTTGGTACTATAAATACAAAAAATATATTTTTTTAAATTATAAGTGTTTTTAGTACTAAAATATAAAAAATATTTCAGGATAAAAATATTTTTTAGTGCGAAAAATAATATAAAACAAATAGCTTTTCAGATTAAAAAGTATTTTTCAAATCAGGTTATGAAATGCTTTTCAAAAGTTAAAAATGTTTAGTTTTTGGCTTTTTTTTTTTCAAAAATACTTTAAAATAAAATTACTCATTTATGTTACTATTTTTTTATATTTTCCAAAAAATATCTAAAATAAATACTATATATATATTTTTTGACATAATGCTAAATTCTTAAATTTTAAACTAAACGATCTAAAAATATTTTTTATTGTACTTTTTTGCTACACTATTCAAAAATAATATCAAATTGGTCCAACAAACCCTCTTAAGAAATAAACTACTATTATGACTTTCTTTTCTTTGTTCGACGTACAAATCATGCAAGGCCGGCGGATCGAATAGCGCCATATTTAAGGAAATTAAGTAACTATATTACTGAGTTGTATAAATTTTTGTTATATCAAGATTTAAGCTGCTTACTTGACTTAATCTGTGTGCGGGCGAATTTGTTCGATATTATTCTTGGTTTCAACAATTAATGCTCCAAGATTATCATTTGAACTCCCTCCCCAATGTATGAATTTTTCTTTTTAACTTGTACATCTTTTATAGGAGTAAATTATTATTACATGCGCATACACCATAAACAAATAAATTATATGATTCGAATTCACAACACAAGTTTAATAGTAAAGATCTTTAAGCACTAGACCAACCATAAGTTGATATATATTGATTTTAGAGTTGAAGAACGCTTCTATATATTAAGCATTGAATCATTTTATATGTAGCATATGAGACTAAATGACATACATTATGTAATATACACATGATAGAATTAAGATTAAATAATGAGAGGAATAAAGTCTCATAACTTCAAAATTAACAAGGAATTAATAAGTATTTAATTTAAAATTTAGAAGGAACAAAACCTAATTTCACAAATATTCAAATTAGTAGAGATTATAATTATCATTAAACAAAAAAATAGGGGAGCACGAGCCTCTCCCACTATTGTTGTAATTCCGTACTTGAATTCAAACTACTATCATGTATTTTTTAAAAATTCATTTTTTCTCACTACCCCTAATTAGACAATGTTTAAAGTGATAGTAATATATGTGTGTATACAATATATACATAATATGATGGATTACATTTTCCTGAGTAGAGAATGCAAATAAACGTTTCTAAAATGGTAATTATACAATGATTATATATAAATTGTTATTACTATGCATATATTTCAGACAAAACATAAAAATTCAAGTGTGAGACTTCGCAAATTCCAAGGTAGTCAGAGATTAACGAAGATGGTTGGCCACTTTCACCGAGGGAAGATAAAAACACATGAAACTACAGGTAAATTCTAATACTAGTAATTAATTAAATAAACAAGTCAAATATACCGGCAGCATTGATGAAGCCTGTCTACTGAACCCATTTAAGAATTGCTTTCCTTCACCCTCCTTTTTCTTAACATATAAATCTGCACTTAATATCCAGAGAATATTGTTTAATTAATGCCCACTACTAAAGCATTTCTCATTACAAATAAAAAAGATTAATATGTTTTTAGTTTACGATTTATATTTAGGGTTTGTATTTGTTTTTTTAAATATTGTCTCTAACATTTAAATTTATACTATTTATTTTTAATATATTATTTTAAAAAAAATATATAAATTCAAATTTTAAGGCAGCGTTATTTAAGGGACAGCCTCGTACCCTGAATGTAAACCATAAAACTGCATATTAAAAAAAACAACTAGCAAAAGTGAACCGCAACAACCTTTTCATTATTATTATTTATGTAACTAATTAATCATGTTGAAAGTCTTGGAACTTAGTAAATAATTATTTAACCATGTAAAGTTATATGTGTCAAATCATCAACTTCGCAAAAAACAATAATAAAAAGATGAATGCGGGAGTGGAGGAGAGAACATGGACCCTGAAAATCAGGTTGAATTAATACTAAAAGAATAAAACCCTAGACCTAATCTCAGTTTTGAAAGAGCTCGATGTTGTCTCCACTTAAGACAAAAGACACAAACAACGTCGACTGTTTTGAGAATCACAAACTGGCGACTTCCACTTTACAAATTAGGTGTCGACTTTTTAAGTTTGATATTAACTTCTTAATCATAGCTTAAATCATTGTTGACCATATCTATTAGTTTATTCCCTAATGGTTTTAAGAGTTTAGCAGGTACACTTTACACACAGTCATTTTCCATAATTTATGAAAGGGGTCTCATGGGAGCCAATACTACACCCTGAGTTAATACCATGACATTGGTCTTTTTCAACATCCAATTTTTATTTTGTGTCGGGATAAATATGGGTTCACAGGATCATGTATAATAATCGTGCAAACTAGTAGGAAATATAAAAAATAATAAAATTTTATTAGTTTTTTGATGTACCTTATCTACATGTTTAATGGTTTAAGCAAAGAATAGTATCATCGAACTGCATAGAAAATTATTGCTACTGGACTTGTAAGAGAAAATTAATATGTAATCTTTTATGTATGAGATTTAGGACCAAGAGTCTAAATTAGTACAATTTTGAGAGCTCAATTTAATTTTGATTTATTTTTATTATTTTTATTTTATTTTAATCTAGTCATATTAAATCCCTAAACTCACTATCGATCTCATATTTGTTTTTTCTATTTTTGAGCTTGATTGGTACTATAAATACCACGCAAAGCTCGACCTTTTTGATCTCCCAAAGTAGAATCATCTACTTCTTTTCTCATGCTCTCTCTCAATTTCAACACATTTTGAAGTTACATATTTATTGGTTTTTTGCTCTTTTTGTTGCATACTTCGGCAGAAGTGTTGAATCTTGAAGGGTACGCTTCACCGTAAAATATCCTTAAGAGCAATGCCTAGTTGACATCTCATGCAAATCTTATTCTAATTCTTGTCTCGGTTTAACCAAATATTTTTCCTACACAAACTAGTAGGGAATATAAAAATAATAAATTTTTATTTGTTTTTGAATGTACCGTATCTACACGTTTATTGATTTAAGCGAAGACTAATCTCATCGAACTGCATAGAATTACAGAGACAACAATAATTCTAGTAAAATGTTATTTTTGTTGTCATTTCGGTTTTTAAAACTTCGCTCTAACCACCCGGACTAACCGCGTCGCACACCTGACTTTGAACTATTTTAATCTCATGAAGTATTGAATAAAAATACGTTTATAAAAAGTTTGTTTAAAAAAACAATCATATTACCAAACTCCAATTAAAATCCCACCTCATAAATAACATCAAAAGGTGGGATATGAATTTAAAAGGAAGGAGAAAACAACGCAACATGCATGTTCTTCTACCAAAACCAAAGTCCCTCAATTTGAGGGTGCAAAATTTTAAAACTTTGGGTCTTATATGATTTCCGTCTCATTTTCAGAGCGATTTCGGATTCCAAACAAATAAATATCAGACCAAAAAGGTGTGCAAGTAAAACAACTCCATTACCCATACAAAAAAGAAGAAGAACATTAATATCTATGATTAACTAATTAATTAATACATTCCATGAATGGCCACATGTAGGGCAAACCACACGTGTTTCTCTTTGGTCGTAGAGAAGGCCTAATCGCCCCCGGTCACCGGTTTGTAACAGTGGAGTGTCGCTGGGACCTTTCTGGGCCAACGCTGGTCGCCCACTGTCGTCGAGAATCGAGACAAAATGCTTGCTCATTTAGGGGACGCTAACTGAATCCCAGGCATTATTTTTCCTTTCTTATTAATCGAAATGAGACAAATCAAAGTTCAAAGACAAATTTATTGCTATTTTATTCAGTAATTACACGTTAATCAACTACCCAAGTATGATATTGTTGTTAACAGTGCCAATTTAAAAACTGGATCGGACTACCTAGATTTTTTATTTAAACTGACTACTTCAATCTTTTGATTTGATAGTTTAATAATGTAAGTTGAATCAAAAGGTTAAAGAAATAGGTAAAGAAATTAAGTACCGAGAATTAAAAAATCAATTAACTTTCGCTTTAGTTTTGGATTCTTCTCTTTTTGGCACATTTTATTGTATTTTTTCGCTAGTTTTTGTAGCACAATTTTTATTTGTTTTATGACATATTTTTTCTCTCTATTTTGTGGCATAATTCACATATAATTTTATAATAGTCGATGTTCATGTAGCAATTATCACGATGCACATTTTTATTCAAGAAAAATTGACAATTATATATATATATTTTTGTAGTAGTTTGTCAATATCTTTAAAACTTTTAACAGAGCAATTTGCAATTTTCATTTGATATTTTTTACAGCATTTGTTTTTTTATGTTTTATTTTTTTATACGAAATTTTTTAGAGAACATAGTCGCCAAATTTTTCCTTATGTTTTAGAATGCGTTTTGTTGTACGTTTCATTATATTAATGAAATCTGGTTTATTTTCAAAAATCAAATAAATTGATAAATAATATTTTAAAATTAATATTGAAGTCATTTAAACACGAAATTGATTGTTCTTTATGTCTTGATTCATTTTTTATTTTAAATTTTCTATGTTTTTTTCTTAGTTTAATTTTGTAAGATTTTAATATAATAACATTTAAGATAAATTTTTAATATTTATTTCGTAAATCATTTTGTGATGTTCTAACGAAGATTTTATGAAACATTTTAAAATATTTAAAATCTCAAAAAAAAAAAAGAACAAGTGTTCTATGCTTTTCTATATGATTCAAATGTTTTTGAGTAGAACAAAAATATTTTCGTAATCTCAAAAATATATATTCTAAGTTGTCTTATATATATATATATATATATATATATATATATATATGATATTTTTTAGTTAAATTCCAAATACTTTTGTAAGATGAAGTTATATTTTATTGTAATTATTACCGAAAATCTTGCGAAACATTTTTAAAGCTTTGGAATATCAAAAACATGTGTTCTAAATAGGTTTACATGTTTTTTAATAATAATAACTGAATTTTATTAAAAAATTATAAAAGATATTATAAATACAAGCATTCATAAGGAAGAACAGTGGAGAGTAATCCACCAAAATATCATACAAAAATCCAAAAGTGTAAAAAAGTAAATACTTTCATAGATATTAACATACCGTCAAAATCCAGGAGCCTTCCTGAATCTCATTGTCTCTATCCAAACGAGATGCATTACGGAATGAAAAAGGAGTGGTGAGCGAGCCAAACTATCAGGCAGATTGCTCCCCTACCCAAGACTGATTACATCGGCAAATAACCATAAACTGAGTGAGGATCTATCTTTCTATGACCACCGACATAATCATAATTAAAAACTGGCCTCGTGAAGATCTATGTGCGAGCATCAAACAACTACTAAGGTATGCTGAAATCATGCCAAAATGACAGATGAAACAAAACCACAAAAGCAGAAGAAAAGCGTGTCACAAGAGCAGATATTCTTATTCAAATAAAAAAACTAAAAACTTAAAAACATAACAAATAAAAAGCAAGAGAAATATTGAACATCAGTGATCAACAACCAACATCTAGATGATTGCTGATTCCCGACAATCATCTTTGGTTATTTTGAAAAAAAAACTAGGGTAGGTTTCGTAGATCTCTTTTTTCTATAATTTATATACTACGTATGATGAACATAAATTTAGGTTTACATGTTTCTAAAAATAGGTTTTAAGTACTCTGAAAAATGATATTCAATTTCTAATTCAAGTGTTACACATGCTCAAAAATATGTTCTAAAACGATTTTTTATTACAATAAAATTTTTGAGTTTAAACCAAGTGATTTTGATAATATTTTAAATGAAATCTTAACATGCATTTGTTCAATGAAAAAAAATAAAATTGCTTTTATACATTGAAATTGAAAAAGGAACGATCCCTTAGAAGATGATAACCTTAGTTAAGTCGTACAGTACGAAAGAATTGATCGCATTAAAAAAGGGATCATTCCCTTTGTAAAAGAACTCAAACCTCTAAAAAGGGACCAATCCTTTTACATTGCACAACGACTAATTTTTCAAATTCAAAGGATTGTTCCCTTGGTGCCCAGAAAGTCCAAAAAAGTTATTTTCCATGTCCAGACGGCTACAAACATCTTCCAAAGGCTATAAGCGATTAATATCTCATTTCACACTATATCTACACATTAAGAACACTTCAAAGAGAAGAGATGAACATCCAAGCAACAAATCAAGAGAAAATACATTAATTCTTCAATTCTTCAATTCTTCTTGTACATGTTTCTCATTTGTGCTTCATTGTATATCTTTTCTTCATTCTTTTGTGAGCTTTCAATTTATAAACACACACATAGAAAGATATTCTCTGTTTACTCAAATTCAATCTTGTAAAATAGAAAGGTTTTAGTTTAGCCTTAAAAAACTATAGTGATTCTATCTATTGTAAAATACTGGGGGAATGTTTCTATTTAAACCTTAAAAAGATAATGTTGTAAAGGTTAATTTTTTTCCCTTGAAAGGTTCAATTCAAGTTAGCGAATTGAAAAAAACCTTAATGATACAAAGCTAAGGTAATGGAGGTGGATATCCAAAATATTGAACAGCTATTAATCGATTATGTTATTTTTCTATCATTCTTATCGATTTAGCCAAAAATTTAAAACTCTAATTCACCCTCGTCTTGGTAATTATCGAGCTAACATTTTTTCATTTTTGTAGTTATTATTAACATATTTTTAAATTTTTTTAAAGATAATTGAACTCAAAGTCCAATCAATTGAACCTTTTGTTTCGATCTTTAAGCATGTCAATAGACATTTTAAAAACAAGTTAATATGTTTTTCTTCTTAAATAGTACTTGTATTTCTTTGTGGGCTAAGAAACAATCAATTCTTTCGGATATAGTGCTAAAGTAGAGTATCGTTCTATGGCCTTCACTTCAAGTCCGCAACTAAGCTCACTTGGATCCTATCCGTTTTTTTCAAGATATTGATGTTACATTGTACAAACTTTTAGATTTTTATTATGACGATATGAATGTCTTACATTTGATAATGAATCCAATTTTTGATGGAAGAATAAAGCACATTAATCTTGATTATCATTTTATTAGAAAGAATGTTACTTTGGGAAATCTTACTACTCAATGTGTCACCTAACTCTCAATTTGCAAATACATTTAGCAAACTACTAGCATAAGGTTTCCATGTATTTTTAAGAAGCAAACTAGACATTGGTTGCCCACCACCAACACCCACTCATTGTGTTGCTACAAATCTAGCCTTTCAATCCCTAAATTGTTTCTCCTCGAGCATCCACGATGATGATATCTGATCAAACCCTAATAGGGTATCATCTAAATCCATTTGAGCGAGAATCGCTCGTATCTTAACTTGAATAATGAGAATATGGTGTTGCGATCCAACAACATAATTTCATACCTTATGGACGTCATTATCGTCAACGAATCAAACTCGAAACCATTTTGATACCAATTTGTTATATAATAACAAGAAAATGATCGCACAATAAAAAGACACTAGTATTTTACGTGGAAAATTATTTCGAAAAAAATCACATGCAAAAGAGAAGAAAATTTTAGTATAATATATAAAGAATACAAGAGGATGAGTTTGTTCCTCTAAATCTATTTGTGAATCTCTTAGTTCGCTCTAAAAAA
This sequence comes from Hibiscus mutabilis, assembly GCA_019671005.1. NCBI lineage: Eukaryota > Viridiplantae > Streptophyta > Magnoliopsida > Malvales > Malvaceae > Hibiscus > Hibiscus mutabilis. Next base: position 54,554,380 of record CM033718.1, on the reverse strand, counting down.
AACTAAATTATATTACATATTTATAAGTTAAATAACTTGATTACAAAGGAAATTTGCATGGTAAGAAAATTTATTCAAACTAAGTTTTCTACTTTTTATTAATTTGAGGCTTAACCATAAAAAATCCCAAACTATACCCCTTTCTAGACAAGTGGTAAAGTATTTTTTGGGCGAAATAGGTTCATAACGTTTCATTTTGTAACCATTCTAAGGATTTTCCGTGACAGATGTTAAAAATTTTCCGTTGTCCAATTAAAATGTGGCACATGGTATATTTCTGTAATTTTCTATCATTTTTATATTTTTGTTTATAAAAACTTTAATTTCTCAAAAAACTCAATCTTTAACCATAAATAAGTAAACCCCTAAAATTCTCTCATTCAACCGTCGGTTCAACCACAACTAGCCACCCCTCCTTTCCCCGACCCCTACAACTGAAAACCTAAACATTACATCGTTAGAAATCAATGAAGCGGTCAAACGAACCACGAGCGTTAAACGTAAAATCTTCAATCAAACGACGACCTGGACCTTGCACTCGCGTGATGAGAGGAGGAGGCCTCACTATTGCGGTTGTGGTGTGGTGTTTGACGATGGTAGAGGAGAGATATAGGGATTTATGGTTTTCTAAAAATATTGAAATTCTGGGGTTTTTTTGAAAAAAATGTTATGATTCTCTAATAAAAATTAAATGAAAATTAATAGGTCATGTGTCATGCAATGACCAGATGACAAATTTTCTTTTAACGGACGTTAATGGAAAAATCTTAAAATAGTTATGGAATGAAACGTTATGCATCTTTTTTTATCAACAAACCACATATGATTTTTTTAAGGTGAATCATACAATGTAATCACATTCTAAGGCCTCATTGAAAACCTCCCTAAGCCTAAATGGAGGAAAAGTGTACCTAGGAATATGATTAAGGAGTACACACGTAACTCACACCATCATACGAACCCACGCCGACCGGTCAACACCCCCTTGGCAAGGGAATTGGCTAAAACATTCACTTCCCGGTAAACATTGTTAAAACATACACAAGGCAAATTGTCACACATTTCATCAATTTGTTGGAACCATCTCCAATACTTCCATGGTCGATGCTCAAAACAAAAAATCCATGACACGACAACCGTCGAATGAGACTCAATGACCACGGACGGCACATTCCTCCGCTTGGAATCACCTATCAATAATAAAGCCTAACAAATTTCCTGTAATTAAGCTTCATTCGAATCAATGATCCCTAGTGGTCCAGAAAAAGAGCCAAAATACGGCCAGTAGAGTCGCAAAAAACTCCCCTACATCCCGCCAATCTCGGCTTATCGCGTTCAGCCCCGTCCACACTAAATTTCAAAACCCTCGGTTTCGGTGGCACCCAAGCAACACCCACACGAACCACAGATTTTGGAGTATAAACTACACAATTCCCAGGTCCATCCTACCAACTTGATTCAATAATAAAATCTGAAGACGATAACGCCTGAGTCCAATAAAACGACCATAATTAAACCAAAAAGAGGATGTCACCCATCGATATCCTTTTTTCATTAAAAATCAGCTTGTTGCGTTCAAGCCACAGCGACCAAAGAACAACCACATATCCGATAAGCCATTAGTCCCACCCCTAAGAAACCATGAAAACACTATTTAAAAACTCCTCGACGGTGGTTGGTCGTACCACTTCCACCTTCCACCATTGGAAAAAATTGACCATACGATCCATATACAACCACACTATAGCAAAATATGGTCCGCTACATCATCACCTTCCCCGCACCACTTGCATCTTACCATTGACTCGATAATCGAGAGTCCTCGATCCCTTAGCATCTGCAATGTTGACAGTCTCTTCAATATAACAAACCATAAAAAACACTAAATTTTTGGTGGAACCTTCACTTTCCAAACAATACTCACATCCGAAGAATCTTCTAGGCCAAACGACGTCATCAATTAATAAAGTGAACCTACCAAAAATTCACCAGTCGACTCATGTCTCCAAATCAACCTATCCACACCATTCTTGTGCACTTTAAACCGTGGCACACATGCCCTTAAATCTACTAACTGTCGTAGCTCGAATGGTCGTAACTCATGGCTAAACAAGTTACTGCAAGCATGATGGTCCAAACTGCTATCAAACAAATAATCCTTAACCAGTGCCAATTTATTCACAGCCAAGCGGAAAAGATGAGGAAAGTGTAACAACGGAGTCTCCACTAGCCCATTTTATTATATTAGGCAGATTAGAAACCTAAAAACCAACCAGATCGAGGGTTCAGGGGCACGGTTACGTGTGGGGAAGGATTAGCACCCCATCACGCCCGTAGAATGACGCTTACTTGATCACTAATATTTTCCTTGTAACCCGGATGAATGCGTGTAAAGATTAATACAAAAATCCACAAAGTTCTAAAATTGACTCAAATTCGCTCACGACTAAGAAAACCCGAATCAATCTAGAATAAAGGGGATTAAGGTATTAATCCCTAAAATCCAAAAATATAGTCTCGCATAGAAGTTTCGACCGTTCCCCAATGGCTAGGGAAAGACCAAATTAATCCTAATTGAGAAAATATTTTGTTTTTCATGATGTAGTAAACACCCTTTTTAAATGATATTTTATTGGCCTTATTAATTTTACGGGTGATTTTAATTTTCAATGTTTATTATTATTCTTAAAAGTATGTGTTTAAAGACACTAATCCTAAAGGCTCTATCTAATTATTTACATGTAATGAAGATGAATTATTTACTTTTCTAACAATTACCTAAAGAGTTTTATTTACCAATATTTACAACTAATAAAATATTTACCTTTTAAGAAAATTTACCTAAGGGTTTATTTCAACTATCTACAATTAAGGTAACATGAAATATTGAAGTTATCTATTATTAAGATGTACATTATTTTAGGAATCTAGATATATATATATTTAATTAAATTACTATCGGTAAAATATATTATACTAATATTTAGATTATCTATTAAGGAAAAAAATTTAAAGGCATTTATTTAAAACTAGTTAACAAGCCTTTATTAAAATATGGGTTAAGATATTTATTTACCTTAAGGCCTTACCAAGTTAAAAGGTGAAAAGATGAATTAAACAAAGAATTTGAACGAATCAAACAGTCAATAAAAAATAAGAAAACTGAATTAAAAGCAAAGAGGAAAAAGAAATTGCAATCAGTGGATCGAATTGCGAGCTCATCGGCGTGGGGTATGGGCTGAACGACACCTTCGCTACTGCTGCCACTGGCGGCCGCCAGTCACTGCGGGCAGCATGCCACCGCCACTGGCCGTCAATCGCTGCAGGCCACCGGTAACACACTGTCGCTGCTCTTCCTCCGGTAATAGCTTCGGCTTTATCTTCGGGCGACAAGAAATTTTCGCAAGCTTTTATTAGCGAGGATCCGTACCCCTTTTTTCTTCCTTATCCGAGACCAAATACCCAAGAAAACAAAAAAAGTAAAAATAAAATACGTGTAGACAAGATTTGGACAAAATACCTCAAAGAAACTGTTTGTATTGCTTTTCAATTTCTGTATTACAATTGCTTGTGTGTGTGTTACAATGAGTGAATACTTGGCCTTTTTATAGCCAATTACAAGGGTATAAAGGGGAAAAGAAAAATAAAACCCTAATAAAGCCCTAATAAAACCCTAGTATCTACATGATTTTCCTGCCTAATTTGCTTGATATGAATAAAAGGAGTGTTGCACAAGCAAAACTAGGGTTTCTCACATATGAGGCCTAATTGGGCCTAATGCACAAGGATTTTTTTTGGCTTTTGCATTTTACATATTGTTTTGGGATTTTGTATCGTATATACATATTTTTTTATGATTTTCAGCAAAAATAATTGAATAAAGGGCCAGATAAAATAGGTGACCACAGAAAGACCATATGCAAAGGCTCATCTAAGCACGAAACATCTCGCCAAAAAAGATTACTTTCCCCATACCCCAAAATCAAAACAAATTGCGAAATATTCATAAACCTGTGCACATATTCATCATCTTGCACCTCAATTATTTGTGGCCACATTTCTTTTCCCCAACGAATTAATACGCCAATGTAATACTTGGGCACCATACTTTGCCATAATCAAAAATTTCCACAATGATCCTTCCGCGCGAGCGTATCGCTAACACCATTTGGCAAGCAATGCCAAATTACGTGCGCGTAAATTTACAACTCCTAACCCCCCCCCCCCCAAATTTCTTTGGCTGGAATACAATCCTCCAATTCACACAACTCATTTTGCGTCTCTCCTCCTTACCACCCCACAAGGAATTCCTTCGAATACGGTCAAGTTTGAGTATGATTCCTTTGGGAATAAGAACGACCCCCAAATAATACAATGGCAACGATGATAGACCTGAATTCACCAATATCAAACAGCCCGCTAAACAACAACGAATCCCATTTCCATCCTGCTAAACGTGTCCGGAACCTCTGCACCAATGGATCCCATATTTCCGTCCTACATGGTGGAACTCCCAAAAGCAAGCCCAAATATTTTACCGGCAATTGTTTACTTGAACAACCTAAAATATCCTCGATAGCTTCCGACACTGAGTCCTCAATGCCAACACAGTATAATTAGGATTTATCATAATTTATTTACAACCCAGAAGTATATTCAAAACACGTAAGTACACGCTTCAAATTGTGAGCATAAGTCACATCACCCTGTAGAAAGATGATTGTATCATCTACAAATTGTAAGTGAGATAGATGAAAGTGCTACGCCACTCATACCCTTTTGATCAAACCCAACTCCTCGGCATTGACAAAAAATTGAAGAAACATCTCCGCCACAATTACAAACAATAGAGGCGAAAGCATATCACCATACTGAAGGCCTCACAACATCGCAAATTCTCGCGTCGGACAACCATTCACTAACACCGACAATCTAACTGTACTAATACATTCAGAAATCCACTTTCGCCATCTCTCCCCAAAACCCATGCGTACCATAATTCGATCCAAGCAATCCAACTTAACACAATCATATGCCTTCGCAAATTTCTTCGACTGGAACACAATCCTCCAATTCACACAACTCATTTTGCGCCTCTCCTCCTTACCACCCCATAAGAAATTCCTTCGAATACAGTCAAGTTTGAGTATGATTCCTTTGGGAATAAGAAAGACCCCCATATAATAAAATGGAAGTGATGATAGACCTGAATTCACCAATATCAAACAACCTTCTTAACAACAACGAATCCCATTTCCATCCTGCTAAACGTGTCCGGAACCTCTGCACCAATGGATCCCATATTTCCATCCCACATGGTGGAACTCCCAACAGCAAGCCCAAATATTTTATCGGCAATTGTCCACTTGCACAACCCAAAATATCCTCGATAGCTTTCGACATTGAGTCCTCAATGTCAACATCGTAAAAGTAGGATTTATCATAATTTATTTGCAACCCAGAAGTATATTCAAAACACGTAAGTACACGCTTCAAATTGTGAGCATAAGTCACATCACCCTGTAGAAAGATGATTGTATCATCTACAAATTGTAAGTGAGATAGATGAAAGTGCTACGCCACTCATACCCTTTTGATCAAACCCAACTCCTCAGCATTGACAAAAAATTGAAGAAACTTCTCCGCCACAATTACAAACAACAGAGGCGAAAGCAGATCACCCTGCCGAAGGCCTCACAACATCGCAAATTCTCGCGTCGGACTACCATTCACTAACACCGACAATCTAACCGTACTAATACATTCAGAAATCCACTTTCGCCATCTCTCCCTAAAACCCATACGTACCATAATTCAATCCAAGCAATCTCACTTAACACAATCATATGCCTTCGCAAAATCCAGTTCCAGGATCACACCCCCTCACTGATCTATCTCTTCTGCATAGAATGTATAATTTCATTCGCCAAGATGATCCCATCTAATATTTATCTCTCACGTACAAAAGCCAATTGTACATCACTAATCAAATTGGCTAACACCTTTTGTAATCATTTTGCCAGACATTTCGCAAGGATTTTATACAAGTTTAGTAAACCAATAGGACGAAAATCACCTATAACCCTTGGACACTCATTCTTTGCTAGTAGCACTACAAAAGTTGAATTCATGCCCTTCGATAAATGCCCTTTTCTCAAAAAAAAATCATTAACCAAAGCCATCACATCATCCTCGAGAAAATCCCACCCCTTATTATAGAAATCAAAAGTGTATCCATCCAGCCCCGGAGCTTTCGCACCATCACATCCTCATATCGCTGCCTTCACCTCCTCCATCGTGAAAGCAACCTCCAATCCCTCCCTTTGATAAACGGACAGCTTTTTAAAAGCAACAGCCGGCTCCAAAGTACCAACCACCATTTGAGATTCAAAATGTTTCTTGAACTCAGGATGAAAGAAGAACTTCAAACGTTCCGGCTTCGATTCCCATCTTCCATTAATTTGTAGCTCAAATATTGAGTTCTGTATCGCCCGTATTTCACTGTCTAGAGGAAAAAACTTGTACTACGACCCTTTCAGCTAGCCACGTAGCTCGTGACTTTTGACGCCACACGAATGCTCGACTCTGAGACAACTGCCACAATTTTGTTTGAAGCTCTCTTTTCTTCTGTAATACAACCTCAGACAACTCCCACATGTTCATATGACTGTCCAAATCCTCTATAATTTCACTACTTCCAAAAACTAGTCATCAACATTCCCAAAGGTGTTCTTATTCCACTTTTTCAAAAATTGTTTCAAACCCCTTAACTTAGCTATCAAACTTGGTTGTGTATCTAACTCACTTAGCCTGGTCCATTCTTGCCTTAAGAGCTATACATTATGTGCTTACGAGATCCATCCATTCATGAATCGAAAAGGTTTCGATCCACCATCTGTTTCATCACTAACTAAAACAATGGGAGAGAGATCGGACACTCCCCTTGGCACTAATTTTGCAAATCGTTCTATCCACTCCCCCGATACAAGGAACCTATCAATGCGGCTATATCTATTACCAAGGCCGAACCAAGTGAAATGATTACCCTGTAATGAAATATCAATTAGTGCCATACATTCAATGAAATCGCAAAAAGCACTCATACCTCACACTAAAATATTGTCGCGACATTTCTCGACCTCTATAACCATGTTAAAATCCCCCCCCCCCCAAACACCATGTAATCTTGCGTGATAATAACAGTCTACGTAACTCATCAAAACTGTGTCTAGGCAATCACCGCACAAGGGGCATATACCCCAATAATACCATAATCCCATGCCTCTAAATTCCAGTGCCCCTCAACCATCACCAAATTCTGCTTTGTTATTTTTATGGATGTATGGAATAGTGACTTATCCCAAATCACCAAAACACCTACAGACCTACCCATTGATGGAGCATACACATAATTAAAATCATCAGTATACCCTATCTGACTCACAATACCATCACTAAAAACTTCCATCTTTGTTTCCTGGATAAGAACCATCTCGCATCTCTATTGTCACAAGAGGCGTTGAACCGTTCTACGCTTCGGCGCGGCACCAATACCTCGCATATTCCATGACAACAATCTCATCTTCTGGCATTATTATTTCCGCTCTCGCGCTTTTATAAGCTGTGCGATGTCCTTCACGATTTTCTCTTTGTTACCCATAGTCTCTGCCCCGATCAATTTCCCCAAATTCATTATTTCTCTTGCCTCATTCAATATCACACGTTTACGTTGTAGGAAATCTGAGTCCGATAACGAATCGTTGGCGATTTTGGGTTATTTTTATTTGGTGGCCCCCTTCCCTTCTTCGCTAATTTCTTTTCAGCTTTTCCACGTTCACCCGGAGTCAAGAAGTTCAACATAATCTCGGGTACCTGTCTGACTCTTTTATTTTCACCCTTATAATCTATCGTTTTATCTTTATTAGCCCTAGGGATTTCAATCCTAGGCCCAGCCAAAATTAACGGGCTTGATTCCCCTAACGCAAGTTCCAATCTAGGACATCCCACAACACCACTGTATGATTGAACCACATCCTCGCTCGTCATCACATCCATGCTCTGTTGTATCTCTCCCTCTCGGTTCACCATACCGATATCCTCATTTGCCATCCAACTGATTCCCTGTGACTTTGAATCTAACATACGCCAATCCACTCTTTTATTGGCATCCCAGATCTGGTCTATGTAGCTTTGATGTACCACCAGATTTGATATAGAATTGGGCACCATTGTTCTATTTGTCCATAACTCAGTACCAACAGTTGGACTCGAGCTCTTGAAAACCTCTTGTAGCTTCTGCTCATTTTCACTTGTTGCGCCCTCTGTACTAATCCCCATTTCACAGCTGCAATCACACTTAGGACCAATAGCTTCTTCGATTTCTGTAACCCAAATTGGGAACACTTGATCACCTATATGCAAGTCCACTATTTCATCAATATGTGTGTTCCAATCCGTCTCATTCTGAAAACAGCTTCTCTCGAAAATTGATGGTGATAACGTTTCGATATCTATCCGTACTAATTCACCCCACATTGCAGCAATATTTTGAAATGTCTCTTTAGACCATTCATGTATGGGAATCCCACTTACGAATAGCCATACTTTCCAGTTAGGTATCATCATTGTAGGGGACCAATCTATTAGATTCTCCAACCATTAATTCAAGCAGCCCTTCTCCATTGTAGACTGCCGAGTTTCTTTATCCTCAAACATAAGTAAAACCAATGATCCTGCGACTCTCATCACCAAAAAACCTGTCAGGTTTGCTTTCAGAAAAGCCTTTGCGAAGTCTGCTATTTGACATGGCTTGCGGCAAAAATCCAAAGTAAAGTTTTGCAAAATCTCCCATTTGTCTCCATCAATTACCCCCTCAACCTATTTACAAACCAAATCTGTCGGTTCCTTGCTTGTATTGTTAATTACCCCCACCGGTTGTTGCCTAATCTTGATTTCTGGATTCACCTTTTGATTAGGTTTAGGGATTTTGTGCTGAGGTGCCATCTGACTTGGATGTTTTCCATGCCGTGAACGTTCCTAGCAAGTATTTCCCGATCATTCCACCTCCAATACATATCACGCAAATCCCATTGCGCCATCATCATTAGCACCTTCTATCCATAAAGCTAAGAACCATGGAATCGTTCAATAACCCGATTTGCATCTGCTTTTGATCCCATCCGTACAAAACCAAAATATGGTTCCATCTTTTGCCATCTTTCTTGGCACAAAAACATCAACGACAATCCCATGTCTGTCGAAAACTTGCCACACTCCTTGCCAGTGCAACTGTTCTGGTAGATTGGAAACGAATAACGTCCATACCTTGCTTCCCTCTCCTCTCGCCATTGAAAATTTTTCTAGTAGTCTTTTTATTTACGTTAGGCACCTATTCGTCTTAGGCACCAAAAAATCATTGTGTAGGGATTTTCTTATGGTTAAGCCTTAATGTAAAGTATAAGAAATATATTCAAATTAGATTTGCTACTTTAAACCAAAGTCTAATTAAATTCAGGTCACAATCTCTAACAATTTTTTGTGGGATATCACCAAGTTGGCTCCGTCCTAGATGAATATTATTTTTTTATAGATGGTTACTTGGAAGTTATAATTACCCTATATCGATGATAGAAAAAATAAATAAAAAAGAGTTATATTTTTCTTAAATACCCTAAGTATAATAATTATTTTTTATTATTAATTCCAAATGATAATGGCAATAATAATTATTTTATTATAACAATAATAATATATGTTTGTTGAGGCCAATAATGTCAAGCACCAAATATGGCGGTGGAGATAGCTATTAAAGGAGAGGTTGGTGGCAACTTGTGGTGGTTCACCCATATTGATGTGGGCAGAGAACCAGTGGTGGTGGTCCGAGTGAAGTGGATAGAGTTAATGGGGTGAAGTGAGGAGTTTCTCACTTGGTGTTATCTTCAAATTGTGGGTATTTATAGCTAAGTAGTATTGTTTGATGGAACGGGGGTCAGTCCTAGTGACAGCTATTGATGGTTTGGCAGGAGTAGGCTTTTTAGCTCAATCACGTGGGTTGGCAGAGTAGCTCGTTGTTGTTAAGCCATATGTTTAGCTGACCGATTAGACAGACCTAATGGCTATCATGTCAAGGGTGATACGAAGGTATGACCCGGAGGTCCTAACGTTTTCTACTACTAAGGCGCGACGTGGAGACGTTCTAGAGATACATACAAGCGGAGACGTTATAGTTATGGCCGGAGGTATAACATTTATCCCCTTAGTCGAAGGAGTGTCATAAAGTGGCATGATTTGATACTTGAGATAGGGGTCGTGTTGTAACTGTTGTGTTGATGGTGCACATTTAGAGGATTCGTTTCCCGAGAATATAAGCAATCATTGGCGTGGATGTAGTCCAGTTTAAAATGTTGTACTCGTGGCGTTGTCTGAATGGTTGGGAGCAAAGGGGTGAGGATTATTGTCGAGCTCGATATGATTAACCGAAATATGCCAAGAGGGGTGATTGGCTAATAAAATTTTGTGGAAGCAATCGAAAAATATAGACAATTTTGTACAACGATTCAGAGTGATTTGACTTCTAAACCAAGTCTACTCCACTACCTTAGCTATCCACACTAAGAATTTCTAAAATCCACTAGATTTTCTTACCTTTGAGGATGATATGTAACCTTACAATCTCCCTTAAGGTTTAAACCCCAAACTTTAAGAACACTCTCAAAAAGAAAAATACAAATTTAGCAAACTAAGAAAACATTGCAAGGGAAATATGTTTGCACCAATAAGCTCTTACTCAAATGAATATTTGAGCAAAAATTAAACAAAGAAAGCTCACAAATGTTCTTACAATAAAAAAATAGACTTTAAAGCTCAAATACAAGAATTCTTTTTGCTTGATTGTTGGCATGGACTTTCCTGACGATCTTCAATCACTTGGAGCTCCCTTTTATGTCCTCTAATCAATTTCTAGCCATTTCTAGTCGTTAGATGTGGTTTGGAGCTGTTGGGTGTCATAAAATTGGGCATTTAATGCTCACCTGCACAGTAGTTTCGAAACTTCTCAAAGAGTTTCGAAACTCTCTAAGCTAGATTAAAAATTTGATCGTTAGAACCTAAGACTTCCGAAACTTACACAAGAGATTTGAAACTTATAAAGTTTCAAAACTTAAAAGCTTATTATTTTGACAAGTATCGAAACTTTATCAGTAGTTTCGAAATTTTGTTCCAGAAAATTTTAGATTCCAATTGATTTTAAGTTTTTAAGAATTTATAAGTTTAAGAATAAAGTTAAAATATATTAGCATCATTTTTTACATGAAAATATTTTAAGGAATTGTTTTCAAAACTCTTGAACAAATTTTACAAATATTATTGCGTTATATCAAAATTAATCATAAAGCTATCAATTATGTTTTTTGAAATGGCTCATTGGCGGGCTATAAATTGATAAAAAAACCTAAATCCCTAATTTTGTTTTCAAACTTATTTCCCTTCTCAGTCATTGAATTTCTTCTTTTTCTTTATACTGTCAATATGGTGAGAAGTGTGAAAGCTTTGTTGAAGAAGCTTGAGGTGACCACGGCGGCGGATGTGATTGGGGCTGCAGTTAAGTGCTAGACGAGGTAGAAGTAGGCAAAAAAGTTGATGGAATGTTGTGGGCTATAATGGATGAACTTCGAGTTCGAGATTTCGAGGTGAACATTTCGTTTGAGTGATTGAAGCAAGGGTGAGGAAGAAACTTCAGAGTGGTGTTACTTGTCTTTGTATTTGTTCGAGGCTGGATTTTATTTATCATAACACAGCTTCGCATGCTAATTACTAGTCAAATACAATGTGGCTCTAGTGTAATTGGCGGGGACTTCTTGGTGCCTCGTTATTCGCTACCTTATTTGGTGTGCTGAGTGGAAACGTGGCCTGTCTGTGAGGGTGTTGTGGAGGTTATTCACCCTTAGCCCGATGGATATGTAGATTCATCTGGTCTATTAAGTTTCACAAAGCATCATGGGAAGGATAACCGTATTGAGAGTCTAATTGTAGGGTGGAGCAGCGATAAAAAGCTGGGATTGGATCGCTCCAAATATATAAGGGTGTCGTTAAGATTATCTGGAGGCTATGGCTTTCCACTGAAATAGAGGTATCCCGGGGAGGGCACAAGGAAGTCTATTCACGTGTTAAAGGGTTGGTTGTTGGATGCGGAGAGAGACATCACTTTGCGAAGGGTTTTTGAGGTATGCCTCCGTAAACAGAGTCCCAATAGGCTTAAAGTTGGGCAGATAGCGGAAGGCTATGCTCCACCTCTAGGGTCACAAAGCAGTATGGAGGTCTGGCCGTATGGCAGGAAGGATGAATTGGCCAAAATACTTGTCGAAGAGAACGAGGAAGAGGGGAATTAGTTGATCTCTTAGGGGTGATGTTCGTACAGAGTGTGGTTATCAACCTCGACATCGCGTGGCTCAAAGGGTGGTGAGGATTCAGCTTCGGTAGTCAGTACGAAGGAGGAAAACACTAAACCCTACACTTCACTCCGACCACTACCACTGGCTCTCCTAGAGATGGCAACGGAGTAGGGTAGGTCGAATTTTTGACTAACCGAACCCCGACCTGAAAGTTCAAACAGAATACCTGACCCTGATCCTCTCCAAAATAAAATATTAATGTACTCGATCTAAATTCGAAATAAAAAATAGAAATATACTCGAACTCGCCCCGATCCGACCCGACCATGTATTTTTTTGTTGAAATTTTCTTACATTTTCTCACAAACCAAACATCACCAAACTGTGTGCAGAAAACAATCCTCAGTGAACATCATCAAATATTTACTTTTTACCTATGAAAAACATCAAATGACTATGATTATGAAAAACATCCGTAGAAAATTATCAGGATAAAATAAAGGAAAATATCAAAAATATCAGTAACAAATTGAAGGGAAAATATCAATAGAAAAACATTGATTGAATAGTAATATGCAAAATCAAAAAATAAATCTAAGGGCTATGAAACCCTAGACAAAAATAATTTGAAAAGAAACTTTATTATCTTAGATGAAATCACGAATCAATGACCAAATCTTGAATTGTTAGTTATTGCTGCAAAAATAAAAATAATAAAAAAAACAAAAAAAGTAAAAGGGATTATTGAAGAAATGAAGAGTCAAGAGAGAAAATAAAGAGGAACCATTGGAAAGGGAAAAAGAAGATATGAGTTAGAGTTTACATTATATATATATATATATATATATATATATAAGTTGATAGTTTTGTAAATATCATAATAATAATAATAATAATTTTGTAATTATAACTGGGTCGGGTCAAGTCAGTGATTTTTTACTGTAAACTCGACCTCTTCCCGACTTCGAGTCTCTTTGTCAAATAACTCATAAAAAAAATTTCGCCCTTATAGGATCGGATCAAGTCGAAACTTGTCGGGTATAATTTTTTTTTGCCAATCTTAAGCTCTCCGCTAATATCAAAATAAGTGAACCACCACTAGTTGCCACCAGCCTCTCATTTGATAGTCATCTCCACCACCTGTTCGGTGCTGATATTATTGGTATCAATAATGTTTAAAGAATTGTCTTTTGATTTACAAATGTAAAAATTACATAATATCTCTTATTTAAACTGTAAAATATAAAACTTAAACTTTAATTTCAAATTATAAAATTTAAACATTAAAATTTAAACTTTATATTCTAAATTTTAAATCTAAACACAGAATTCTTCAAACCATAAAATTAATAGATTGTATAAATCAAAATTTACGACAAATATAAAGAAAAAAGTAAATGTCCAGTGCATGACATTTTTTATCTGAAATTTCTGACGACATAGGCAATGTGCTGGTCTTCGAACACGCTTGACTTCAGTGGAGCACATGATGCCCGCACGACGAGAATATATTAATTTGGTCTTTTTATGTTCTCCCTTTCTTTTTCTTTACACTAATTAATTATAGTTAACGAAATCGAGACAACGGCACGTGAGCTGAGTAGTTGAACTGTTTAAATAACTAGCCACGAAAGTGTAAAAAAATGAGCTAATCTAATATAATTTAATCTTTCAAGTATTATATGCATTCTTATTAATTATTTCAATTACTTCAGGTATAAAACAGTGATGGTAATTACATTTAAGTGTAATAAAATATTCTTATAGGAATTTTTAACAATTTTAATTATTTACTTTGTATATTAATGAAAAATATTAATATGACACGTGAATATAAAATGTGAAATTAACTTGTAGTGTTTGTTTGGGGTATGAATATGAATAATAATCCAAAGATTTACATTGGTAAAAAGAAGAATGAAATAAATTATGTTTGATATTTGTAGGATTGCAAGATCTCTAGGGAAAGCTTCACAATCACTCTAATCTTATCTAATATCATCATAATTAATTATCTCTAATTTTTTTTCTTATGACTGATTTGTCTACCTATGCCTAATACCTACCTATGGATTGATTAATTTGTCTCGTCCATTTCAATCCGGTAGATTTTTAATAATTAAATCTATTAAATTATATTATTTTATGGTAATCTCTATAATATGTAAGCTTTTACTTATTTATATATTCAAAAAGAAGTAGAGGTGACAATCAGGTCGGGTTGATTTTCGGTTCGAATTTTTTTGGTCTAGGTTTGATTCGGGTCGGACTGAGCCTGATTCGAAATTTATTCGAGTCAATGTTATTTCGGGTGGGGTTAATATCGGATTAGTTGATTTCCGGTTTGGATCAATATCGGATTAGTTGACTTTTTGGGTCGGGTTTATATCCGATCGGTTGACTTTTCGAGTCAGGTCAATATCGGGTCGGGTCAATATCAGATCGTTCGACCTTTAGTTTAAGACAATATATGAAGATGACATGTAAAGGAGAAAATGATATTAAACTATTACTAAAGGTAGTTGTTAATTAGTAATCTAATACAAAATGAGAATAAACATACATATTTGAGGAAATTAAATTCGGGTTGCTTTCGGTTCGGGTTGATTTTTGGTTCGGGTTTTTTTTGGTTCGGTTGATTTTCAGTTCTGGTTTCTTTCGGTTCTAGTTGTTTTCGATTTTGGTTTCTTTCGGTTCTGATTGTTTTTGGTTAATTTCAATTTAGGCTGACTTTCGGTTTAACTAAATTCAGGTCGATTTTGGTTCAGATCGGGTCAAGTTTAGACCATCATATTTGGGTCTATATCGAGTTTCAGGTCAGATAAATCGGTTTGGGTCTCGGGTCAAGTTTGTCGGGTCTAAAAAAGGAGTAGATTGTTTTTTATCGTTCTCTAGGTTTCTAGGATTTTGTCTTGACTCATTTGGACCGATCGCGTCGTACACCTAAATTCTATGAGAAAATCTCTCAACGAGGACTTCATGCATACACAAAGCCTCGAACTCAAAATTTATTTAAGCGATATTATATTATTTACCATTTGGATCAATCTCATTGGTGGGGTGGATTTTTCATTACACAAAGAAAAAATTAATAATTATTTGATGAGATATTTTTGAGCCATTAATCTCCTAAAGAGGAAGCCACGTGATTCCAATTAACATATTAACATGACATGGAAACAAACTCTTCATTTAAATACTTCCATAAACCCATGCATTAATGATGCTGCACACCCACAAGATAAAAGTAGAAAATCACCATAAATTAGTATTTTTTATTAATCAATAAAATCTCCTAATCTTGTTTGTTAAATAAAAAAATATAAAGTTCATTTGATAATACTATAAGAAAATATTTTCCTTTCCATTTGAACTTGCTATAAGAAATTTTCTTGTTATATTTAGTACTATTTAATCTGATGTAATATAGATTAAGTAGAGGCAAAGAAGAAAAATGATATTACAATTTACAACCAACATCTCTTGCTTCAAAATGAAGCTTGTCACTTGTTTGTTTCTCAAGAAAGATTGTTTGAAAGTTGTAATAAATTTATATTATGCTTTGCATTTATAATTTCTTTAAGTTTCGGTTCCCATCAAAATCTGAACAAAATTGTTTCTTCTTCTTTTTTTAAAAAAAATCATCTCCTTTTACTTATTTTACGTTTTCGGATTAATTATAGAAACATGGGGATTTAAATACGGTTTTCTTCCTACTCTGATTACTATGATTTAATGATTCTGATCAGTGAGGTTGAAGGTATTAATTAAAGATTTAAAATAGACTCAAGGGGGTAAGAAATTCATAAATTTTTTAAAAAAATCAATTAAGTCCCTAAACTTTTTTTGCCCCCAATTAAGCTTTTGAACTAAAAAATTTAATCAATTAAGCCCTTGAACCAAGAAATTAAATCAATTAAGCCTTTGACCAATTTTGACCACTAAATCTTGACGGTTTTTTCTTCAAATATTACCGGCACATGATACATTACAGTTCTATCATGTTGCATTTATAAAAAAATTCAAAAAGTGATATTTTATAAATTTTATAAGTTTTTTATAGAATTTTTAGAACATTTAAAGATTTTTAAATAAAATAAAAATTCTGAATACAACGAACATCAACAGTAGATCGAAAAAATTGTTTAGATTTAATGGTCAAAATTGGTTAAAGAGCTCAATTGATTCAATTTCTTGGTTCAAGGGCTTAATTGATTAAATTTCTTGGTTCAAGGCTTAATTGGGTGCAAAAAAAGTTCAAGGGCTTCATTGTTTTTTTTTTAAGTTCAAGGGCTTCTTACACCCTTAAGCCTTTAAAATATTTAAATTTAAGGTAATTATTGTGTACATTGGTGGTAGAAATGAAAAGTTTCCACAAATGATTTAGTTTTAGGGTTTAGAGATTTAATTTAGGGTGTAGGGTTTATGGATTTAAGTTTAAGGGTTTATAATTCAGGAGTTGCGATTAGATTTTAAGGTATATGGTTAGAATTTAGAATTTATAGGTTAAAACTTAAATCCCTCTCCATAACCCTAAAACATAAACTCTAACATCTAACCTCTAAACCCTAAATTCTAATCACTATACTTAAATTATAAACTCTAAACTCTAAATTGAATCCTTAAATCCTAAACTAAGATACTTGTGAAAACTTTTAATTTTCCCACCGAGTGTATTGAATATAAATCCTAAATCTAATATAGGGTAAAAACATCATTGGTCACCAAACAATTTTTACTTCTCTATTCAGTAGCGAAACTATTTTTTTAACAAAAACATCACTAATATTATTTTTCAAAAGAAAATGCATATTCCTATCTGCTGGGAATGATTCAAATCCTGGACTCTTAGGCACAAGAGTGCAAGACGTAGCCATTGAACTAGGCTAGAATTTAGTTAATTTTTCACCAAAACTTATTCTTAAGTTATACTGTGTTACCACTTCAAAATTATATCAAAATATAAATAGTGTGGATCAATCTCGAGACTACTACAAAAAAATTATATCAAAATTTTGTGGTATTTGATTCACCGTTGGAGGGTTGGGGCTCGGTTCTTGAGCGTAGTCGACAGCTTTAGGCCACGGTTGTGGCTGCTCTTGAGTCGGCGAAGGAACCAAGTCGGGTTGGTGGGGCTAGTTTAGGCGTAGTTGTGGCTTGGTCCCTACCAGAAGTTGGTTGGATCAAATTGAATATGGACGGTGCGAGGCGGTCGAGTGATAGTTTGGCTTCTTGTGGAGGTGTCTTGCGTGACCATGAAGGGTCTTGGCCCGAGGGCTTTGCCAAGTTCGTTGGTGTTTGTTCGGTCATGGAAGCAGAGTTATGGGGTGTTTATACTGGTATTGATTATGTTTAGGAGTTAGGGTATCGTAATATAATTTTAGAAGTGGATAGCATGGATGCTTTTAATGTGTTGAAGTTGGATGTGGTCCCTCTTGGTTCGTCTTCGCTTGTGATGCATTTGAATGAGTTGAAGCAGCAGGCATGGAATGTTCAACTAAATCATACGCGCCACAATGGGAATAGAGTTGTTGATGCTCTTGCTAAGCTCGCCAGGAATGATTGTCTACAGGTTCGTTGGTTTGATGCTCCACCTCTTGAGATTGCGGATCTTTTGCATGATGATTTCGGTTTGGGTCTTGGGACGTGATTGTCTGTGCTTGTTTATTTGATGTTTATAGGTGACGAGATTACTCGCATGTCTTTCTGTAATTATTGTCATGTGTACTCTTTTACCTCCATTTAGGTTTAAGGAAATTGTTTAATGAGGCACGTGGTAATAGTATTTTCCTTTTTCACCGAAAAATAAATATAAAATATAACTAAAAGGTGATAGATTTTGAGTGAATTTTATTATTGTTTTTTATAAAAGAAAACTTTTTATATTAACAATACAAAAAATATTTGCTAAAACGCAGAAAAATATCAATCAAATATATATGGCCAGATCGAAGTACGAAACGTCTCTGATCAATATGATTTTAAAGTGGGGAGATCATTTCAAAATTTGATAAACTTTAGGGGTTATTATGAATATTTTTCATTGGTTATTGTTGGAATTTAGGGTAACAATATTAAAAGTAACAATTTTGGTATGACAGATGCGTTGACAAAGGAAGCATAGATAGGACAACATGGTTTCGTGTGATTGTATGATTGGATTGGTTTCGAATTACAGTCGTTGCTGCACGTTATGTTTGTATGATTGGATTGGTTTCGAATTACAGTCGTTGCTGCAACGTTATGTTTGTATGATTGGATTGGTTTCTACAACGGTTTCGAGTTGCACTCGTTTAACATCTCTGTATTGTGCAGCAGCAGGGTTTTTCCTTAGGAGTTTTATTTTTAGTTTGCTCATTGGGGCTGGTCGAGTATATGTTTCTCTTCTTTTTTTTGGTGTTTTTTTTTTTGCGGTTTTAATATTATTGTTGGTATCCTTTTTCTCCAACTAAGTTTAAGGAGATTTTTAACGATGCTTTCGACAATATTTTGTATGATTTTTGCCGCTTTTGAATAAAACCGTACTCGATCAAAAAAATTATATGAATCAATTATTTTAAATATAGTTTTTTCATGTTGCCTAATATAAATTTCACTTAACTCATATATATGTAGTCTAAAAATTAAAATAATATTTTTTTATTTTTTAAAATTTAAAATTTTATATGTATCTTAAATAAAGATTATAAATTTAATTTTTAAAATAATTTATTGTTAAATTTATAAAAATTATGTATAAACCTTTTTAATTGATTTATTTTTATCTCAAATGATTTGTGAAAATAATTCTATTTTCCTCTTTAATTTTAATAAAAGTTCTTTTGAATATTAGTTTGGTTAAAAACATAACAATTGTATAGTTTGGGTCAGTGATTAAACATTGGACTCTTCTTACAAGTCTCATATTCAATCCATCCTATTTGCATTTTGATATAATTTTGAAGTAATGAAACATTATAACTTAAATATAAATTTTAGTGAAAATTGAATAAATTTCTAGGTTAACTCAATCGTCAACCTATGAACTCAAAAATTAGTTTGGTGATCAAAATAAAAAAGCGATGATAATTTGGTGGTCAATGTTGTTATTTATCATTAAATATATGATTGCTTATAACATTCTAAATACAATATAATAATATTTGAACTTTTATTTATGTTAGTGTTAGTGTCAATGATACTACCTTTGCGGAGTGTTGCTCATAGAGAAACGAGCTACTAAAAACTGACAATATAAGAGTTTGATCATCAACATAAATCTATGTAGTTGTAGACAAACACTCTTGTACAATTTTATGAATTTTCCCTTCTTTAAGTAATCTCATTTATTACTTAAACTAATGCACTAATATAATAAAGTTTTTTCTAACCTATGTTACAAGGCAGGTTAAGATTCTTTAAATAAAAAAATCCCCTTGAAAATAGTATCTCATTTAATAAACTACAAAGAGATTTTTATCATCAATTCCTTCGTTCAATATTCTCATTCTCTCACAAAAATCACAAACCCTAAACCTTAAAAATCATAAACCATAAACTATAAACGCAAAACCCTAAACCTCACATTATAACCTAAATAGTAAACCTCAACCACTAAACAATTAACCCCAAACTCTAAACTCCAAACCCTTAAACCATAATCCATAAGCATTAAAACCTAAAAGCCTAACATGAAACATGAACCCTAAAGAACCTTTAAACCCTAATTCCTAATCTATGAACATTAACCCTAGTAGTCTAACCATAAATCCTAAACTCTAAACCCAAATCAAAGAATCCTTTATTTTTGATTAATAGATTAATATTATATTTTTGGTAAAAAGATTAATATTTTTTTGAATATTCTTAAAATGATAATAAGGTAGTATTTGTTCATATATATTCTTAACCCTTTGACAATGAAAACACCTACCTTGCAAAAAAAAGTAATTTGAACTCAGGTCTTCTAAGGTGAACATCATCCTCTTTTCAACCATTTTAGATCATTAGATCAAAACCACCAAATATACAAGGAATTAAAATAATACCAACATTTTAATCATTATATACAACCATCATCTAATGTAATACAAAAAAAAAACCAACCAAGTTATTGACTCTTAAATAAAATAATTCATCCCAATATTTCACCCACATTGCCTTATTACAAATAATAATAATACCGTAAACATACTCTTTTATTTCGTTTGTCTTGGGATCCCACCTTGCCTCGGACCACAACCCCGCACTTGCTTTAATCACTGCATTGACGGGAGAAAAGAGAACATAAGCATATAATGTCTAGTGAGTGTGCTCAAAAAGTAAAACACCAATGCATTTTCAATCAAAATCGTATCAAAGCAAGTCAAATTCGTCGTTTCTAAAGCATTTAAACAAGTGTATAAAACCAATTTTTGGAACTAAAATATCATTTGCTAAACTTTCCAAATTATTTATGCATAATTTTCAAAACATATTAACTCATAAGCATAAATATGTATCATCAATTTAGAGCATAATCTTATATGCAAAACCTCAATTTAAGCTTCCACATGCTTATTCTTCCAAAAGCAAATCTTAAATAGCGCAACATGTATAAATCACATTATACAAAATATAATATATTTACCATGATACATTAATTCATATACAGGCATTAAAGTGATCCGAAACTAAAACCTTTCTATTTGCAAAAATACATCGGATATATGGATTTCCCAAGTGGCTCCTTCGACCACTTCACATACATCCTTGAACCGGAGCATAGTACTACTACCCCTCAACGGTTATGATGTATAAATCTACCAGCGGGAGAATTCTACGCAATTACCCCTCGACCGCTGCGGTTCCCATGGTAGAGCACAACCCCTCGACACAAATGAGGCAACTTTTTATAGTACATTTTAAACTCTATGGCTAGCCAACTATATCCGATAACATTTAGCCATTGTCACTTGGCAATATATTCTATTTTAAACATGTTACCTCACCGTTTTCCATATGCATTTAACAAAAACATGTCCATATGCAATACCACATTCCAAAGGCAACAACCACATTCTATTTAGGAATCATTTCTCAATGCATTTAAGCATTCGCATACTTGATGAATCATTGTATATCATTTAAAATATGCATAAAATAGTAAGTGAATCGTTCCATGTTTTTAAACCAAAACATGTAAATCAAATCTCATATCAAACTGATGTTCAAAAGGCGAAAATAAGGAAAACTTACTTCTGAGCTTAGTTAAGCTTGCTAGGTTATAACCAAACCCCTAAACCTTAGTTCAAACTTATTTGAAGAACCAACTTATATTTGCACTCACCAGCTTGCTTTCGTTTCGACGCCAACACTTCGATGCCTAATCGAAACTTATCTTAATACTCGCTATCTTTCACACACAAAAAAAATGCAAAGTTCAATATAAATTTAACCACGGTAAAGTAATAACTTAAATAAAATAACCCTTTGTTCAACTTCACTTCGAACAACCATTTCCCTCATTTAATTATTACATTTTTGTTTCCACCACTTTATTCGAAACAGGACAATACCGCATGACCAAATAAATCCTCACTCCAAAATGCTCCTGCTCGGAACCTAATTCCCTTAAATTCTCCTTTTATTTCTCTTTATTATTATTATTATTATTATATACATAGCCTATAACACACGTGGCAGCAGCAACCATTTGTTTTACCCCTTTTTTTCATGCAAAAACAAATGACTTAAAAGGCCGCCCTCAAGCCAAGTGTCACGGCCTTAGCCTTTAGTTCACTCGGTCGCTAAGCCGTGCGGCACTTGAAAAGGACTCTTCCCGATCAAGTCAGCCTTCTCTCTCGATTGATCTGCTCAAAATAAGCAAGCGTCCCGCGCCACAAAACCATTCTTCAAGCCATGGTCGAAACCGTGGGGCATAGCGGATGCACACAGTCGACCCCCAGCTTCCCCGTAGGAAAGAAAAATGGTTTTTATTTTATTAGAAAAAAAAAGAAACATCGGGTTACATTAGAAAACTCACCCACACCATCGACTTGGGCGGTAGGGGCCGCCTCGATGGTGTGTAGGATACATACCTTTACCAGTGGATCAGCCCAAACTCTGCCGACTGTCCACCCCCTACATATATGCGAAAAAAACATCATAGAAATGACCCGAGTAAACATTCTATTGTTTGAAATGAGGACATTTTTTCCTAACTAAAGAAATAATTGAAAACAAAGACTCTTCTTCCTAAAACATTGATGTGCTTGAAAATGGGGCATGGTAGAAGTGACTCGGTTGTGGCCCCGGAACTCGGTTGTGACACCATGTGAGGGGATGGCCACAACATCCTCCCCCACCTAACTTGTCGACGCCCTCGTCGACTGAGCTGCAAGGAACTCCTCGATTTTCTGCTTGAACGCCTTTAGGTCATGATCTCTCTCCCAACTTGTCTCTTCGGCTCCGAGACCTTCCCACTTTACCTGGTACTCACGAACAGGCTTCTTCTTGGACACCGTAACAAACCTATCAGCAAGGATCTCCTCAACTCGACGTTCTGATGGGGGTTTGGTACAGATGGGGCCCCGATCACTCTGTCCTCGACTAACATCTGAGGGGCTCGCATGAAAAGGCTTCAAGTTTCTCACATGGAACACAGGGTGAACTTTCATCCATGAGGGCGGCTTGATCTTGTATGAGTTATTTCCAACTTTGGCCACAATTGGTACTGGTCCTTCATACTTTCGCACCAATCGCCGATCTCTATTCCGTAAGAACCGCAACTGTCCTGCCATTAGCTTCACAAGCACTAGATCGCCAACTTTGAACTGCTGGTCCCTTCGGCCACGATCCACCCACTTCTTCATATGTTTTGCAACTTTCACTTGATAAGCCCGAGCAATCTCTGTATTTTGGCGCCACTCCTTTGAGAAATTAAAAGCTCGGGGACACTTTCCTTTGTATGACTCTAGAGTGGTGTGTGGAAGCCGCGACTGCTGACTTGTCACAATTTCAAAGGGGCTTTTATTAGTAGCATAACTCTTTTGTGAATTAAAACAAAGTTGTGCCACATCCAACAAAGAAGGCCAATTTTTCTGGTTGGCCTGGATAAAATGCCTTAAGTACTCTTCTAACAACCCATTAAAGCGCTCCGTCTGCCCATCCGTCTGGGGATGATAACTTGATGACAGATTCAGTTTAGATCCCAACATCTTGAATAAATCTATCCAGAAATTTCCAGTGAACCGACCATCCCTGTCACTAACAATATCTTGTGGGACACCCCAATACTTCACCACATGTTTAAAGACTAACCGAGTTGTCTCCTCCGCCGAACAATATTTGGGGGCAGGGATAAATGTAGCATATTTTGAGAACCGATTCACCACCACAATGACAGCTCCAAGATCCCCCACCCGAGGCAAGCTCACTATGAAGTCGAGTGAAATGCTCTCCCAAGGCCGTGCTGGCACTGATAATGGCTCCAACAATCCTGAAGTCTTTTGTCGATCCACTTTATCTTGCTGGCAAATAAGGCAAGTCTTGGTATAGTCCATAATATCTTGTCGCATGTGCGGCCAATAATATCCTTGTTCCAACAAGGCCAGAGTACGCCGCCAACCTTGGTGACCTGCCCAGGGAGTGTCATGGCATTCACGCAGTAGTTTATGTCTAAGTTCTCCCACTCTCGGGATATACATACGCGGACCTTTCGTCATTAGGATCCCATTCTCTATTCAGAAGGTC
Organism: Hibiscus mutabilis; assembly: GCA_019671005.1. NCBI lineage: Eukaryota > Viridiplantae > Streptophyta > Magnoliopsida > Malvales > Malvaceae > Hibiscus > Hibiscus mutabilis. The sequence goes on along the minus strand of CM033718.1, from coordinate 54,530,279 downwards.
TTCGATTGGCCACTTTCCACCATCCTCAGTATTGCCATCATCTGCGGATCCTTTCCTATGTTCTCCATTATGAGTTCCCGGATGTCATTCGTCACCCTACTAGCTGACATAGGAGCAATCAATCTAAGGGTCGCCAGATCAGCCCTTCGACTTAACGCACCAGCTACCTGATTCTTCTTCCCAACTTTATGCTCAAAACTGAAATCAAACTCCGCTAGGCGCTCTTGCCATCTTGCTTGCCTTGCCGACAGTTTTGGTTGTGTCAGGATATGACTAGCAACTGTGTTGTCTGTTTTAACAACAAACTTTGAGCCCAACAAATAATGCCTCCAAGCCCTGAGACAATGGATCACGGCTAGAAGTTCCTTTTCCTGAGTTGCATATCTCGTCTCGGCACCACTCAACTTCCAACTCTCAAAGGCCACAAGGTGACCACCATGCATGAGTACTCCCCCTATGGCAAAGTCAGATGCATCAGTTTCAACTTCCATTGGTTTCTCAATGTCTGGTAATACTAGGACTGGGTCGTTCATCACAACAGTTTTTAGTCCCTCAAAAGCATCTTGACACTCTTTAGACCATACCCACTTCTCACCTTTCTTTAACAAATTGGTAAGTATAGCTGTCCTCCGAGAGTAGTCTTTGATAAACTGTCTATAATAGTTAGCTAATCCCAAGAATGATCTGAGCTCACTAACACCTTTTAGAGTCGGCCATTCTTGGACCGCCTTTACTTTTTCCTCATCCATTCGAACATGTCCCTGCCCAACGATGTGTCCTAGGAACTTAATTTGAGTTTGGGCAAAAGCACATTTCTCCCTTTTAACAAATAGTTGATTATCTCTGAGCCTCTGCAACACTAGCTTCAAATGGTTTTCATGATCTTTCAAAGAGGAACTATATACCATTATATCGTCCAAGTACATCACCACAAACTTGTCCAGAAAATCATGGAACACCTGGTTCATCAAGGTGCAAAAGGTTGCAGGCGCATTGGTTAGCCCAAATGGCATCACAAGAAACTCAAATGCCCCATATCGAGTAACACAAGTTGTCTTCGGTTCATCTCCCTTGGCCACTCTTACCTAATGATACCCGATCGAAGATCCTGCTTTGTAAAATATTTCGCGCCACTTAGCTGGTCGAACAAGTTCGCAATTAAGGGGATGGGATACTTGTTCCGGACAGTCACCTTGTTTAGGGCTCTATAGTCCACACACAATCTCAATCTCCCATCATGTTTCTTCTGGAACAACACGGGCGCCCCAAATGGCGCTTTAGACGGTCGAATAAACCCAGCTTTTAACAGTTCATCGAGTTGTTTCCTCAATTCAACTAATTCCAGATGGGACATACGGTACGGACATCTCGTAGGGGGTTTGGCACCGGGGACCAGTTCAATCCCATGATCCACCATCCTTCGAGGAGGGAGCCCTTCTGGCAACTGATCTGGCATGACATCTTTGTAGTCCTCCAACACTCTCAGAATCCCACTTGGTACCCTTTCAAGGGTCGACTCCCCATGTAGAATAGGTAATACGGCAAAAGAAGGTTCCCCCTTCTTCACCCCTTTCTTAAATTGCATTGCTGACAGCATCTTTCCGCTTCTTGGTAGAATGGTAGAGGGTACCACCCCCGGGCAATACCCTAGAAACAATATGCAGCTCACAGTAGGGACGGGGATGGCCTGGGCCTTTGTCACGAAATTCAGTCCCAACACAACATCAAAATCGTCCATAGGGGAAACAGTGAGATCCACGCTTCCCTCCTAGGACCCAAGCTTGGCCTTCACCCTCTTAACACTTCCACAAATTGCGGCGGCAGCAAAATTAACTGATTTCATCTGTCCCACATCTCTAGTAATTGTTAAACCGCATCTCTTAACTTTCTCAGGTGAGATAAAAGTATGTGTTGCTCCCGTGTCAACTAGAGCCCTAGTCGCCTTCCCATTTATCACCAAGTCCACGTACATCAAACCCTTCCTCGGTTCCTTCTTTATGTTGTCCAATTGAGATTGTAATGCACTCAGAAAACGAATGGACCCAATCATGGCCAAATTGGTCTCACTATTCTCTGTAGGTGGGTTAGGGAGTGTGTCCTCAGGCCGTGAAAGTTCCAAAGCACTCAATGCACCCCTATGTGGGCACTCAGCCACGCGATAAGGCCCCTTACACAGGAAGCATTCTAGGGGTAGCCTATTTGGTCCATTCCTCGGCGTAAAGCCACCATTCCCCCTATTCTGCACTGGTTCCTTGTTTGGAAGTCCTCTCCCAGCTCCCCAAGTTATCGACCTCTCCCCTCTAGCCGTCTTACTCACATTACCTGCATGGTTATTGCTCCTACTAGTTGGGGCCTTGCATTTGTTTGAGCCATCACTGTAATCGTTAAGCCGCTCGGCAGCCGCCATGGCAGCGACTACATCCTGCACTCGTTGTCTTTGAATCTCAGTTCTAGCCCATGGCTTTAGGCCCTCAAGGAAAGCAAACATCTTGTCTTTCTCCGACATGTCCTTGATATCCAGCATCAATGCAGCAAACTCTCTCACATAATCACGAATAGTCCTAGTATGGGTCAAATCCCTCAACTTCTTCCGAGCATTATACTCCACATTCTCCGAAAAGAAGGTAGCTATTAATTCTCGTTTCAACTCGTCCCAACTTTTAATGGAACACACGCCATTTGTGAACTTGGACCTCCACCACAATTTGGCATCCCCTGACAAGTACATAGAAGCCATCGAGACCTTGTCTTCCTCTATAGTGGTGCGAGTAGCCTGAAAGTATTGTTCAATATCAAACAGGAAATTTTCAAGCTCTTTGGCATCCCTGTTCCCCTCATACCGCTGAGGCTTAGGGACCCTATTCCTCTGGCCCCTTTCCATGGTCACCGAATTTCCCACAGCCACTTCAATCAAATTAATTTGAGCCTTAAGCTCCTCTATCTCATACTTCAGAGTACTCATTGCCTCCTTTGTCTCATCAGTGAGGTGTTTCACCATGTGAGCCAACTCTTGATGAGAAACTTCAATCGCTCGAACTCGTTCACTGGTCACCACATGAGCCCTCAGGGCTGCCACCGTGGCTTCTAGCTCCTCATACCTATTGTGGTCTATGGTCCTACCCCTTGTGTGGGCACTCTAGCGCCATGTTGCGCCGAGGTACCTGTGCCCGCTGGCACCTCAATTCTCGGGACGACTCTTGGCCCCTGATGTTTACGTGTAGTCACCATCACCGAGTCGACTCCAACCACACTAGTTCCTGCACAGGAATAATAATAAGCACCACAATGACTATTAATAACTCAACACCACTGTGCTTCAAGATTGAGTAAGCACCATTGTGTTTTCCCATTAAAACTAGGCACCATTGTGCACAAGAAGCAAGAGAGCACCGCTGTGCATCAAGAGGGGATAAGCACCACTGTGCTTTCCCAATAAAAAACTAGGCACCGTTGTGCTTGAACAAAAAAAATTGAGCACCACTGTGCCACAATTATTAAAAAGCACCTCTATGCTATTGATTACGCACCTCTGTGCTTTTCACCACAATGAACAGGCAACACCACGCCCGAAATTGAGTGCAACAACCTTGCTCTGATACCACGTGTCACGGCCTTAGCCTTTAGTTCACTCGGTCGCTAAGCCGTGCAGCACTTGAAAATGACTCTTCCCGATCAAGTCAGCCTTTTCTCTCGATTGATCTGCTCAAAATAAGCAAGCAACACATTAGTCCCCCGCCACAAAACCATTCTTCAAGCCATGGTCGAAACCGTGGGGCATAGCGGATGCACACAGTCGACCCCCAGCTTCCACGTAGGAAAGAAAAACGGTTTTTATTTTATTAGAAAAAAAGAAAGCATCGAGTTACATTAGGAACTCACCCACACCATCTACTTGGGCGGTAGGGGCCGCCTCGATGGTGTGTAGCATACATACCTTTACCAGTGGATCAGCCCGAACTCTGCCGACTGTCCACCCCCTACATATATGCGAAAAAAACATTATAGAAATGACCCGAGTAAACATTCTATTATTTGAAATTAGGACACTTTTTCCTAACTAAAGAAATAATTGAAAACAAATACTCTTCTTCCTAAAACATAGATGTGCTTGAAAATGGGGCATGGTAAAAGTGACTCGGTTGTGGCCCCGAGACTCGGTTGTGACACCATGTGAGGGGATGGCCTCAACATCAAGCATGCCACTGCGCTGCTTCGACCGCGTAACTCCCCTTTAATTTCCCCTGTTTTAAGGATACAATCCTTACGGTAATTTCTACGAGCACTCACAACGCACTTTACTATGTGATCCAATAATTCAATCAAATATTCCACCAATTACTCTATTTAAGAACTTAAATATAAATTCAACCAATTAGATTAATTCTGAGAATTAAATTATAAAATTAACTTTAAGTTATTATTGTAATATCCCAAAAATAGGGCCAGGCGTTTTGCGGTTAGATTAGGTAAGGTTCGATTCGGTCGAACGAATTAATCAGTTAAATAAGTTTCAGAGAATTAATATTTTAAAAATACAAATTGAGGAGATAAAAATGGGTTTGACTTACCAAAAATGTTTAAATATATTATCAATTGTTTTGGTAATTAAATTGAGACTTAATTAAATGGTTTCATGTGACATTTTGATTTAGTGACTAAATTGTAAAAAGTGAAAAACTATTTTAATGACTATTTTGTAAATGGGCCAATATTAAGAATCCTTAAAGAGCTATATTTTCCAAATGTTTTAATATGAAAATAACACCTTAATTGATTATACATTTTGATGATTTCAAGATTTGAGCTATTAACGGTAATTTTGATGATTTGCTTAAAGATTTGTTTAACTTGATGAAACCTGGAGATTTTAATTGGGTTATTTCATATTTTGATAAGGTAATCATAATGAGAAATGACATTATGAGAATAAATCATGAAACTATTTAATTAGCAGATTTTTAGGTGAGTTTTTAGTGGTTTGTGGGGTTGTTATATGTGTTTTTGAGTTTCTAGAGATATAAGGATGTTTAGAAGGTGATTATGGATATGTTTTGATGTGGTTTGAATGTTAGAATCGCTGGTTTGAAGTTGGAAGTTGGTTGAGCGAATATTGGTGTTGATTTCGGTAGTTTCGGCTAGTTTTTGGAAGGTTAATGTTTAGGACGCATGGGATCCTTGTTTAGCAACAATTTCAATGCATAATGATGCATTTTCTCTCTAGTTTTATGTGGTTAAAATAGGGAACGATCAAGGCGAGGTTTTCTAGTTGCATACGTTGCTTACCGGTGGCTCCATTTGGCGTTGGCAAGCAAGGCGAGGTGTATCGGTGAGTGTTTAAACGTGTTAAAGCTCTTTAAAGGTGTGATCGATGGACCATGAGGGTTTAGTTATAGCCTAACAAGCTTAACTAAGCTCAAGCATAAGTTTCCCTTATTTCGCTTGGTTATCAGTTTTGATAAGAGCTTGCGGATTTCATGTTTTGAGATTAAACATGGTTTTGTTTACTTGTTGTAAATGCATTATTTTGGATTTATATGCAATGTTTAAACAAAGTAATGAATGCCTATGAGCATTGAGAGTTGTTCCTTGGAGGGAATGAGTTGTTGCCATTGGCAATGTGGTTTTACATATGAAACGGTTTTGAGGAATGCATTGAAAAACAGTAAGTAATGTGTTTGAAAATGATATATTGACTATGTGACATAAATGAGAAAGTATCAGATATAGTTGGCTATCCATAGGATTAAAGTGCACTATAAAATGTAAAATATATCGTGTGAAATTCTTCGGTTACACAATAAGGGTGATGCTATTGTGAAGTGATAGGGGTAGTACTATCACTACGTGATAAGGGTAGTTATATTCCTGGTCGAAGTGAGTTATGGTGGAGGTAGTATCGCCATGATACTTTATGGGGGTAGTTCCATCAAGGGAATACGTGTGTCCGAACATGTATGGATAGGGGTAGTGCTATCCAAGGATGAGGAATGCCAATATATGAGAATATTTGTGATAAATGAGTTTCATAAATGATTTATAATTCATATGGTTGTTATTTATGATTTGTTGTGGAAACAATGAGATAATGCTTGGGAAGTAAAGCATGTTTTGAAAACAAGATGGTTTATTGGTTTCAAATGGATTTTAATCAAATGTGAAATGCTTGGGTAGTTAATCATGTTTTGAATATTAAACATTTGTGTTAATGCTAGGGAAGCAAGCATGTTTTGGGAACGAAACATTTATAATTTTCAAACGGTTTTCAATTGCATAAATGTTGTTTATGAGCATCCTCACTAAGCAATTTTGCTTACGCTCACTTTTTCCCATTGATGCAGAGAAATAGAGTTGAGGGGCAACATTGATTTGGCAAGGAATGTCCAAGATCAAGACATCTATCTGAGTATGAAAACTTGGTTTTAAATTCGGTAAATAAGGCAATGTGTTACCGTGTTTTTGGATTTGTAATCTAGATTTTTTGTTGGTTTTTGATGGTTTAATTGCTGAGGTTTGATGGCTATTGTGGTTGAGATTGTGGCATGATTGTTGATAACATGCGGGCATGAGTTTGTGCTTTGCGATTTTTCCCTTAGCATGCTTATTGGTTGGAAAAGCTTATGCTAATGTTTTTGTAATGCTAGCATACTTTAAATGTTGCTAAAAGTTTGTTGATGCCATGCTTATGTTGATATGTGCCTTAAATCTCTTTTTGGATGTTGAGTTGGATGGTTCTTAGGAAGCATGCCTATAGGTTTACCTTGTTGATTACCTTTGATGCCATGATATTTATGCTTACATACCCTAGTGATCATTTGAATGTCTTTTGTGGGTATGATGCTTGTATGATGTTTCAAGTGTGTCATTTTGTGAGTTGGAGTGTTTGGGGCTGATTTGGTTTTGTCTAGGAAGGTTCCAAAGTGTCTTAAATATGTTTTTTCTGCAAATCTGCAGGTAAGTTTCGAAACCAGATGAACATGTTTCGAAACCTTTTAAAGATGGTTTCGAAATCAGCCCCAAGGTTTCGAAACCAGGAGGTTAATTTTGGCTACTGAAAAATTAGTTTCGAAACCTTTCATGAGGTTTGTTTTGCAAAGTTGAAAATAATTTGAAATGTTATGTTTTGGTCCTATAACATAAATTCTTCAATTCATTGAGTTCTAAGTGTCTTTTTGAGATAAGAATTTACATGTGGGTCTAAATGCTGTTTAATTTCAGAATGGTGGTATTAATTTCATAGAGGTCCCTGTTGTGTTATGATTCTTTCAATTTGGTCTTTATTTTGTATGATTGTTAATTGAATGAGATTGGATGATTGTCTTGAGCTAAAATTTCGCAAGTAAGCATGTAACCTGATTAATTAATGTTTGGTAACTCAAATTTTAACTAAGTCCTTATAAATTTCTAGATTTGCAATTTGGTCCCTAAATTGCAAACAGAACAATTGGATGTCGATTCGACGCCCGGTTGAGTTGATATTTCACCCGCTGCTAGCATGCTCACCTTAGGTCGTAATGTTGCATCTAGACAAGATAAAAGAAAAAAATACTTAATTTTAGTTAATCGTTTCGGGTTTTGTTTCAGCAAAACTCAATGTAGCTCGCTCGGTTCGGTCTGGCGTCTAGGCCGGGTCGATGTGGTTACAATTAGTACCCACACACAAAACATTAGAACTCCATAGAAATCATTAGATTACTATAATCTAATCAAGATTCATGAGAAATCCATTAAAATACAATAATTTGATTAGTGTTGGAGGCTTTCTGCCACACCATCAACAATTTCAAGTCCAATTCCCTGATCCCTGATAGTATTCGATGGAAGGTAAACCCAAATGGCCTGTTCACAGCGAAATCATGCATCACTACTCTAGTTCCTGATACAGGCATCAAAGATGAGATTTGGGATCACGTATGGTCAGGTTTCACACCCCCAAAGGTGATGGCATTTATATGGAGAACAATCCATGATCTACTACCTACAAGGGCTTATCTTATATCTCGAGGTTGTACCCGGATCCCTTCAGCGTTATGCTTTTGTGTGAAGCAGCACCTGAAACTGCAGATCATTTGTTCTGTCGATGTAAGACTACCTGGCTGATATTGCAAAAATGGTGCTCCTTATGGGGGGATTTACATCATTTTCCCGAACTCAGTCCGTGAGCTCATAAGAATCTGGGTTAATTCATACCCAGCTCGCCTTCACCTCTCTATATGGAAAGTAAGTTTATTCTGTTTCATGTGGTCCTGTTGGTTGTTCAGAAACGAAATAATATTCAAAGGGACAAAGATGGATGATTCCCAATTGAATGACCTATGTATTCTTCGGCTAAGTTTATGGTGCACTGTGAAATGGCATGAAACAAGTACATGGGTAGTGAGATGCCCTTCTAACTTCATGTTCTTAAAACAAAATCAGGGGGATGTAAAGAAACATGCATGGATCCCTCCGGCTAAAGGAGAACTAAAATTCAATACAGACGGTGCGGTTCTTGGCAGCTTCGGGGAAGCAGGTATAGGTGGATGTTTGCGAAACGAAGAATCAAGATGCCTGATATCTTTCTCAAAATCGGTAGGATGCATTGACCCCATGTCTGCTGAAATCCTTGCCATAAAAGAAGTTTGTGCCTTGTACAATAGTGTCCGGTGGAGTAAAAATTTCAAGCTGATAATCGAGATGGATAATTGTCGGCCGAATGGTTTCTGCGACCCCATCACTGCCCGGTAGTTTTCAAACCATTAGTTTTCTCGTGCTTGGAATTATGCAAAGAAATTGAATGGCACATTTCACATGTAAATAGAGATTGCAATGGTTTAACAGACAGTTTGGCTAAGAAAGGGATAAAGAGTCGGGCGGATTTTCTTTACGTAGTGCAAGAAATATAGCTTTTGGAAGTACTATTAATCCAGTTCTACGGTTTATGTAAATCGAAAACAACGACACGTACTTTTTTTTCTCCAACTTAGGATTAGAGAGGTTTTTTAACGACGCGCGTATCTTTGTTATTGTTGAACCTATCTTATCTTAATAAGACCCAAACCGTTTCAAAAAAAAAATCATTAGAAATTTGTTTTAATTATCCCAAATCATGAGAAATCATAGGTTAAGAATCAAAATCGTGTAGAAAATTATTAAAGAACAATTTCTAACCTTGCATGATGAAAAAACAACTTGAAAATGAACTCCTTTCTTAATTTCCAACAAGAAAAACAGTGGAGATGATGTAGAAATCAAAATCCTTAATTCATAATTGTTTATAAATAAATGGAGAAGAAATTGAAATAGAAATAATTAAGGAATCAAGAAATCCCTAAGTTTTGTTTGGGAGAAAGTGAGAAAAAACTTAGAAATGTCTTTCTCACATTTTAGAAAATTACAATCGTCAACTTCTTTTTGTTAAAAACAAAAGGAAAAAGATGTTTCTTTATTTGATTTAATAATTCCATTAAAATACCACTTTAACCTTTTTTTTACAAAATTATCATTATTAATATTTTATAACCTTTTGCAAAATAATCATCATTTAATTAATATTAAAATTACTCAAACTTAATTTCATCCTTTATAAAACTCATTAAAGATATTTTCACAAATACTTATCACGATAAATTTATCGAAAATCAATTTAATTACCTAAATTATTTTCCAGAATTAATTAATTAGCTGAAGTCTGACCCAAAATTTCAACCCGATTTCGATAAATCACCCGAATCTTCTAGCTCATTTTCCGGGGTGTTACAGCGATAGCAGCTGACCACCGAAGGAGGGGAAATAGGGTTAAGACTTTGAAAAAGAGATGAGAGATTTGGGGCGAGGGAGAGTTTGAATTTAAGCCTTCAAGTTTGAATCCTTTCATATTTATCTTGATTTAGAAGGATTCAATCCTTTTTTTTAATTTGAAACATCAAAAAGTAGGATAACTAACCCACCATGCTCATCTCGAACTCGGATTGCATGACTGAGATGATAGGTTCTTTCGCTTTGTTTAAGTTGGAACCAAAGATGATAGCATTAACATATATATTTGTGCAAACATAATATCTCTATTGATTTTCTCAAGGAGCGGATTCTTGTTCACATTCCCTCTTTTAAACCCTCTTGATTCAAGAATTTTAAAAGTCTCTCATACTAAGCACGAGGTGCTTGTTTCAAGCAATACGGTGATTTGGTAAATCCATAAACATGATTGGTAGATTTGGATCAATAAATCTCTTAAGTTGCTCGACATAAACTTCTTCATTAATAACATTGTGCGTTGCAACTTTAAGCAGTATACGAATAGCTTCAAGTCAAGCTACAAAGGCAAATGCTTCGTCAAAAATATATATGTTACTATTTGTTACATTAAAGATGTAAGATGTTATATAATATCTACAATTCTGATGATATCATATTATTAGAAATAAATTAAATTAAATTTTAAAATAACTCCAATTATACAACATAGTCTTATTCACTAGATTGAATCATACACTAAAATTTATGAAAAATAATTCAAATATGTTAGGAATTTAAAAGTAGAAAAATAATCAATGTGATATCAATTCATGAAATAAGACATACGCAAAAGACGAGATTTTAACGTGGTTTGGCTTTGCCTACCTCCACGTATGAACGAAACAAAAATCAACTATATGTTGGAAAAATCGATATTTTGGAGCTTTGAATGAGAAATTGATCCAAACGTTGTTGAGTAAAAATGTGGAACCAATTGTTGGTTTGTAAATGTACAGACGTGCATGAAGTGGGTAATAAAAATGTTCAGATCGGTTAGGTCCTCCGTGGGCTTGTTGATATTTTGACCCAAATTTAAAATAATTTTTTCTTCAAATAAGAGCATTTATTTGCCAAATTCTAGTTGGAATTAAAATGATAAATATTAAAAGTTACCTTTAATTCATATAGTAATTCTTGAAAGTATTCTCTAAAAGAATCTATTGATTCTCAATATTTCATTAGGTCGAAAGTTTTCAATAGTTCACTATGTGAAACCCATATAAATACCTTGTCTGACATTTTTAAAATATTTTCATTTGCTTTCTGCTCTATGATTTTTGAAATATTTTTCGCTGATCACTGTAGTCGTGCTACTATTGTGCTCATTATGTTGTTGTATCCTAAGAGATAGATGTCTGACATTTCTCAAGCACCATAGGAGCGGGCGAATCTGTCTTAAGGAAATTGTGTGTTACACATGACTCAACAAATTAATGATTTCTTTTGTTTTCGATTTGTTTTACTTTGTACTCTGTTCAATATAATAAATAAATTCAGTATTTATTTACTGTCTATTTTATTTTTTTAGATTAACGCTTAATTTCTAATAATTTTAAGAGAGATTTTTTCGAGTTTTAATCCAGGACGAAGAGGTTATCTTATACGAAACAATGGTTTATACCACTACAAGTTGCCATCACTTCCGCTAACAACGCTTATTCTTCAACCTGCGGTTAAAGCGCAGCCACAAAAGATTAGTGAAGTTTGTTTTATGCGTTATTTCTAAATAAATAACTATATATATATAAGGTTATGATCTATTTATATTATGTAAAACTCAATGAGTTTTATACTATTTTTGGACCGTTGGATGATAGAAATAAATGGTTAAGATTTTTTTCTTATTTTTTTTCTCAAGTGATAATCTTCACATTTTTTACTATTAACCTCATCTATCCATTTCACTCATTCAATGGTTATGAATTAGTATAAAACTAAATGAGTTTTACACCATGTAACTGAATCATATCTCATATATATATATATATATATATATATATATATATATATATATATATATATATAAAGCTATATGTATAGCTTTTAATATGCTTTAATTTAGGTGATTAATTTACCTTTTTATAGAAAAAGTCTATTGCATTCATAGCATTTAAAATGCTTTATCTTGCGTGCTCGGCAAAATTGATTGTAGGGAATCATGGCCGATTAATGCTCTCAACCTTCTATGAAGGGCTTGATAATGCATGCTTATAACTTGAGTGAGAGCAATGAGATCATTGGACATTGACACTTCGGATGGAAAATAGGTGGTGGTGTCAAGTCAAAGATTTGCCAAGTTTCAAACTTAGAATGTTTTATTAAGGTAATGTTTCTTAATGATTTTGATTGTTAATGGTTTATATAAATACATGTGTGCATGTATTGGTAATCTTAATACTTTAGATTATAGTATTATTTGGTAATAGTATTATGACATTATTATGACATGATTATTAAATATAATAATTATTATTGCTAGTGTTTTGGAAATACTGTGTATTTTGTTTTCCTACTAATAATTTTTTTTAGAAACTTTATAGAGACGAACAGGATGTCCAGATGAAATCTTGAATTGTTTTGGAAATTAAGATTTCGTAAATAATTCGTTTCGCGAATTAATTCATACCGTTTTAATAGGTTTACTTGACCTTCCTTTCCAAACAAGAATCAAAGAAATAAAAATCAAATGATTATTTCCTTTTGATTTCTGTTTGTTAAACAGAATCAGGTTGCCTTGATATCTTTGTTTTAGGTTTTAGTGCTACTAATCACATCGTTTAACAAAAGATATAACAAAGGAAATAAATCATTGAATTTATTTCTACGTTAAAACCTTGTGTTGACTCTAACTTGTTAAGGAAAATAAATTGTTGAATTTATTTTCGAGAAAATGTATGATTATAACTTTGTAAGGAAAATAAATCGTTAATTTTATTTTTGTGAGAATCTAGAATGATTCAATTTCGTAAAAGGAAAAATCGTTGAATTTATTTTCTTGAGAATCTTGTATGATTCTACTTTGGAAAAAGAAAATAAATCGTTAAATTTATTTTCTTGAGAATCTAGTATGATTCTACTTTATAAAATAAATAAATAAATCGTTAAATTTATTGATTGAGAATCTTGTTCCATTTGCAAATTGAGATCTTATAAATAAATTTGTTTTCAAGAATTTAATTCTTACCGTTTTGACGGGTTTACTAATCTCCTTTCAAACAAAGTGGACAAATCTGTTTTAACAGAATTTGTTATTGAAAGTAACATTGGTTACTAAATCCAAAGCTCTGATTTCTACCGAGGTCTTGAATCAAAGCAAGGAAGATCTTTGTTTTCTATGTCAAAAATTAAATTCTCAAAGCCTACTCTAATGCACTTTATGAAGTGTATAATGTTTAAAAATTACTAAAGAATTGTGAGGTCGTTGTATCATAAATACAAAATGGAAGATGTTGGTGCTAAGAAATTCTTAGTTACCAAATTCTTAATTTTGTGATGCTTGATTCTAAATTGTTGTGAATCAAAGACGGTGACTTTAATTGATCACTCACGGTATTCTCACAAAAGGAATTGTTATAAGTGAATCCGTTCAGGCGTTAGTTATTTGAAAAGCTAACTCATGTTTGGAATGATTTCAAGAATTTCCTTAAGCATAAGAGAATGAGATCCATAAACGGATTATTGAAGAACAATATGAAAGTTCATGTCTAGGATTGGTTCTTTGAAAGACCTAGTATTTAAAAGTGCCTAGTGCATCACCTCTTTTTTCATAAGTTACCTACCTGGTGCATTATTCATTATTACGTTTAATAGATTCATAATTTATGTTTCTAATTTGTGACTATGAGTCACAATGGGAAACCAGTAAGATTCAATGGAAAGAATTTCAAAACGTGGCAACAAAGAATGTTGTCTATTTGACCATGTTAAACTTGGTAAAAAAATTGAAGGATGATCCTCCTATTATTATAGAGGATATGGTAAATGTTGTTACTACCTTCAAATTTTGCTAAGGCAAATATTGTTGTGACAAATATTTCCAGAGCAAATTTAGTGGAAGTAAAAAAAGACTTCAAGAAAAACAAACAGTAGACAAGGTCTTATCTAAGACCAAAAGGGTAGTGTGTTCAATAAGCAAAATTTCATGACAAATGCTTCAATTATCATAAGATGGGGAAAAATTCTTTGAACTATAGACTTCCAAACGAGGTCAATGTTATTGGCATGACAATTGACATGAAAAAATATTGTTTGAAGGAATACATTTATTACCTTTATTGACGATAACACAAAATAGTGTTATGTGCATTTTTCTTAAAGCAAAAATAATGCTATAGAGAAAATTGTTCTCTATAAGCATGACGTTGAAACTCAAACTTAATTAATGGATTAAGATAGGGAGAAGCTCTATATAAGTAACGTTGGTACCATAATGTGCCTAACATGTAGGGGTACATGTGGGGGAAAGTTGTTTTATATGCTAATTACCTTTTAAATAAGGCTCCCCGCAATTATAGAAATAAGACACCATATGAGTTATGGAAGGGAATAAACGCTTCCTACAAGTACTTAAAAAGGTGGAGGTATCTTGCAAAGATAATAACCTCATTACCAAAGTAAATGAAAATAAGTCTCAAAATGGAGGATTGTATTTTCATTGGATATGCAGATCATTGCAACATATATCAGTTTCTTGTCTGTAAATCAAAGAACCCTGAGATTCACAAGAATATGATAATGGAATCAAAGAATGTTTCATTCCTTGAAAATATATATCCTTGAACTAATAAGGAAGTTGATCCAAGTTCAGTGAAACAAACTTTAGAGATTATCAATGAAGATAGCCAGATGTTCAACAAAAGGTTGCAACTAAGATATTGTCATGATGACAAATAAGTGTGACAAATGTATGTCAAACCTACTGAAATTAAGATATATGATCTTATATTGATGACATACTCATTGTTATAAGTAAAAATGAATTGGTAAACATACCAAAGGCATGTCAAATTCAAGATTGACATGAAATATATGGGCAAAAGGTCAAAAGTAGCCCCCAACGTTTGACATTTTGGTCACTTTGACCCCTATTCTTTCTTTTGGTCCAAACAACTACCTAACGTTTCATTTTCGTTCAATTTTCACCCCGTTGGATGGAAACCGTTAGTCAACTAACGCTCAATGCATAAGGCTGACGTGGCATGTCTGCATGGCATAAGGAGATGACGTGGCAATGCCACATGGCATTTTGTTGACGTGAAATTTTAAAAAAATTAAAAAATATTTTTTAAAAAACATTTTTAAAATATTTTAAACCAATCAAATAATGGCACGTGGCACTTTGCTGACGTGGCATCATCTGATTGGTTTAAAATATATATTTAAAAAATTATTTTTTTTAAAATAGCCCCAAATTTTCCATATTTCACAAAATAGCCCCCAAATTTTGAAATCCCTAACTCCCCCAATCCTAAATCCTAATTTGAGCTGATTCTGCTGTCGATTACCACGCTGCCGCCCATTATATCAGTCGTCGGACCATCATGATCATTTACCCCAACATCCCATCGCTGGAAGTCGACCGACACCGTGCGAAATGCCGGACGAAGGCAAAATCATCGAATGGTTCATTTCAACGATTCACGACAAACGGCGGCAGAATGGACGACAAACGGTGTGTGGGTCGTTCGGCGTAGGGAGGGTGCTTTATTCTGTCGCTGGCAACGTGGCCAACGCTAACGAGAATGGCTGAATTTGGGGATTTAGGGTTTTGAGGATTATTTTGAAAATATTTGAAAATTTTAAGAATTTTTTAATATATATATAATAATTATTTTTTAAATATATTTTTAAGCAATCAAATGATGCCACGTCAGTAAAGTTCCATGTGGCATCATCTGATTGGTTAAAATATTTAAAAAAATATTTTTTAAAAAATATTTTTAAATTTTAAATTTTTAAAATTTCACGTCAGAAAAATGCCACGTGGTATTGCCACGTCATCCCCTATGCCATGCAGACATGTCATGTCAGCCTCAAGCGTTGACCGTTAGTTGACTAACGGTTTCCTTCCAACGGGGGTGAAAATTGAACGAAAATGAAATGTTAGGTAGTTGTTTAGACCAAAAAAAAGAATAGGAGCCAAAGTGACCAAAGGGTCAAATGTTGGGGGCTACTTTTAACCTTTTGCCAAAGATATGAGACTAGACGATATGATTTTGGGCATCCAAATCAAACGATCACCTCAATGTCTCATTGATTTAGTCATACTATGTGGACAAATTCTTGAAAATTTTGGCAAGGATGATTCTGGTATTGCCAGAACACCAATAAACACGAGCCAAGATTTGTCCAAAAATGAATGTCAAAATGTTAACCAAGTGAAATATGCAAGGGTCATAGGCGGTCTAATGTATCTCATGAGCTACACTAGACCAGATATTGCTTTTAATGTGAACAGTTTAAGTAGGTTCACAAGCAATCTAGGTGAAAATCACTAGAAAGCAATTGTGATGGTACTGAGATATCTTAGATATACTCGAGATTATAGATTGCATTATTCTAGAGATCCTACTATTTAGAAGGATGCTCTGATGCTGATTGGATATCTGATATTCAACATATCAAAGGCACAAGTGAATGAAAATCCTCAAGACAAACAATTATAATCAAATCTATAATGGAATCTCAGTTTGTAGCTCTAAATAAGTCTAGAGAAGTAGCCGGATGACTTCGGAATTTTTTGGAGAATGTCACTGAATGGCCAAAGATTTATGTATAATTGGTAGAGCACAAAGCTTTATGTATAATGGTAAGTCGAGACATATGTGTTGTCGATATGATACCATTAGACAATCGATCTCAAATGGAGTCATCTCTATTGATTTTATAAGATCAAGAGATAACATTGTGGATCCGCCAACTAAAGGATTAAATCAAGATCAGGTTGCGAAAACATCTAAAGGAATGTGACTAAAGCCCATGAAAATTTAAGGCGCTATGTAAAGGAAAACCCTATCTAGTTGACTGGAAATCCCAATATCTAGGTTCAAAGGGATAACCTAATTTCATAGACCTGTGCAGTCATTGTGGAGGTTTTCTCCCAAGTTCGTTCCTATGATGTAAACAGTGATCAAAATTGGAATAGGCTAAGCAATACTTTTAATGACCATTGTGTGTTTCGGTGAGCCGAACAACATAAGTCACCTATGTGAGAGTAAAGTGAGGCCGCTTCAAGGAGACTATTGGGGCATAGTTCTCTCAAACTCTTGCAGAACCAGTGAGTTGTTCATGACCATATGAACATAACCATGAGAACTAAAAGCCTCGCCAAGGAGGTAGTTGTGTGAGGTATATCATCGTTTACACAAACGACTACGGTTCAAGGACATCATGTTTACTAATCAGCCAGTAATGTAATATACTTTCACAAAGGGAAGGTTCAAGGGTGGACATCTACCTATCCTATGCAGCTATCGATTATAGAATTTATCACCACATCGAGTTAATATGTTTTTGATTAAATGATCAATTTCATTTATGTGGGGGATTGTTGGAAAATTTTGATATTTTGGAGCTTTGAATGAGAGATTGATCCAAACGTTGTTGAGGAAAAAACTTGTTGGTTCATAAATGTGCAGATTTGCACCAGGTGGGTAATGAAAATGTCCGAACCGGCCGGGTCCTCCGTGGGCCTGTGGATATTTTGACCCAAGTTTGAAATAATTTTTTCTCCAAATAAGAGCATATTTTTGCTACATTCTATTTTGGAATTAAAAGGGTAAATATTAAAAGTTACATTTAATTCATATAGTAAATCTAGAAATTGCTCTCTAAAAGAATCAATTGATTCTCAATGTTAAATTCTCCATTAGGTCAAAAGTTTCCAATAGTTCACTATGTGAAACCCTATAAATATCTTGTTAACCTACTAGGTTAAACATGCAACAACACGGAGAATTTTCAGTTGCTTTCTGCTATGTGATTTTTGAAAATATTTTTCGGTGATAAAAGAAGACGAGGTTACGGTTCGCTGATCATAGCAGTCGTGCTATTGTTGTGCTCATTCTGTTGTTGTATCCTGGGAGATAGACGTATGATGTTTCTCAAGTACCATAGAAGCGGGAGAATATGTCTTAAGGAAACTGTGTGTTACACATGCCTCAACAAATTAACAGTTTCTTTTGTTTTCGATTTAATTTCGAGTTATTTTATTTTGTACTCTGTTTTATACAATAAATAAATTCGGTATTTATTTTTACTGTCTATTTTATTTTCTTAGAGTAACGCTCCTTTTCTAACACTATAAACATAACGAAGAGTACGAATACATGATATCTCATTTATCTCAAACCTCTGGTGTATCCAAAACACTATCATGACGTTCTTACATTACTCATGTCTACAACATAGCCGCAATAGTTGTAGAGATCATAAAAGTAATTACATCTCTCTAGAATGATTCTCTCTCATAATTCTATATGTTAAGACATACTTTATATTTATAGAGTCAAATACTTGGTCGCCAAGAAACTTTATTCCATAAGACCTTTTACTGATATAAATAATTATGTATTAAGTAAACCTAATTACTAGGTATTCTCTTACTGTTAGAAGTACAATCAAATCTAACTTAAATCACCCACTAATATTTGAGTCAAAATATAACCATATATATGCAGTTGGTAGTGAGACACATAAAATGAGGAACAGCCGGTAACACTGAAACTGATGGCATATTGGATTTGATGTTGAAAATAATTTTAATAAATCTTGAAATATGGGGATGATTAGTTAATTAAATGACCGATATATAATAGCTAGACTTTGGAGTTGGTGCTGAGTGCTGATTCACATACCCCGGCCTAGTAGTCACAGCAATAAAGACCAAACAGATATAACAAAAAGAACACAGAGAAGCCAAACAAAAACCAATTTGGGTACCCCGGTTATTTGTCGAATTCGATGTACTTCTTTAGCTATATCTTTATCTCATGTTGTGTATTTAAATAATTTTTGTGGGTGGGTTTCACTTGGCTCGACGGGGGGAGGGCCAGACTCCAAGGGAAACAAGTTGGTTTTTATTTTGAGTTTTGTCTTTGATAATCCTTAAAAAACATATAGTTGGATTGCGGGATGCATTTAACGCTCTTGTATAAGTAATGAATGTGATCACAATAGATTCTGATGAATACCAATAATAGGGTAATTATATCATGTACCGGCGGTGAAAACATTTTGTTTCCACAAGCGCCTTAATTTTAGAAGTTAGATATTTAATTCAGGGTTCATAGTTTAGGAGTTTAGGTTTATGTGCTTAGAATTTAGGGAATGTGGTTTGAATTTAGAGTTTAGGGTTAAAATTTAAGGGTTTAACCCTAAATCTCTAGCATATTACTCTAAAACCTAAATCCTAACCTATAAGCCCTATACCCTAACGCTAAACCCTAAATTCTAATAGGATACTCCAAATTCTAAACCCCTAAACCTAAACCCCTAAACTATAAATCCTAACTACATCCCTAACCACTGAAATTAGGGATCTTGTGGAAACATTTTGTTTCTACCGCCAGTGCATCATATATTTTCCTTAACAAATATAGATAATAAAAAACCAAAACTTTAAAATAGAATTAATTGCACCACACGTCCCCAAACAATGATACTCATTCTAAATTAGTTCCTAAACTTTTAAACATTCTTATTTCATCCTCAACTATGACTTTTAAAATACCGTTGTTATTTAGATTCCGCTAGAGATATATAATTTTAATATGAAAGGTATTGAGTAATAGGTTTATTCATGGGCCAGGTTGAATTTTTTTATGTCTAAGCTCATCATTGGCTTAGAATGGACAACTGTTGTCAAATATTCAAAATATATAGAGTGGATGTGAAATGGATGGGACGGGGCAAGTACAAGGTCATACCCACGTCTACCCTACCATCCATGGCGGGACTAATTTTTTTTTTCTTATTCTTATCTCATTACCCACAAAATTTATACTCATTATCATTCAATTGAATTCGAAGTGGGATAAATCGCTGCAAAATTTGTTCTATTGACATCCCTACCTAGAATCTTTGCCTTAAGGTTAAACTTAGTCCATTGAACACAAGAGACTTACTTTTTAAAAGAACATTCAAATAATAAAATTAATATGTATAAAGACTATGAAATCCCTGAATAAACGACTTATCATTGACTTGTGATACAGTTTGGTAAAAAGAAAGTAACAAAGTTTTTGATAAATATGGAGTAAAAGCTATACTACCTAGTGTTTCCTTAAAAAAAAACCTCCTAAGCCTAAATGATAGAAAAAGAGTGCACTTGATAGTATTTACAAAGCCACGTACTGTCAATCTAGACAAAAGTTATCAATCCACACCCACAACAAGCAACAAATCATCATGCACTAAAG
The DNA here is from genome assembly GCA_019671005.1 of Hibiscus mutabilis. NCBI lineage: Eukaryota > Viridiplantae > Streptophyta > Magnoliopsida > Malvales > Malvaceae > Hibiscus > Hibiscus mutabilis. The sequence goes on along the minus strand of CM033718.1, from coordinate 54,510,087 downwards.
AAAACAACTCATTCGGTCGAACCTGGAAAACACAAGGTGAGAAATCCACCTCTCCAAAGGAAGGAACATCATGAACCCGAGCCATCTTGGCTAAACCATCAACAGCCTTATTCGATGTCCGCCGAATATGGAAAATTTGGATCTCTCAAGGTCTACCTAACAAATCACAGAAACCAACAATGCCATACCACCTCCCGCGCTACGCTTCTTCAATATGTGCACAACATCCAAACTATCCACCTCAAGCAAAACTTGTTGATAGCCTTTCGCCCAAGCCAACCGTAGACCTTCGACAACCCCCCATAGTTCAGCTTCAAGGATCGAGCAAATACCTACATACTTACTAAAGCCAAATAACCACTCTCCGTCGCTATTACGTAACACCCCACCACATGAGGCAAGCCCCGTTGGAGCCATCCGAGAATCGTCCGTGTTTAGCTTATTCCACTCGGTCAAAGGTGGTTGCCATTGCTTACCATGAATGGCACATGATTGCCCAAGCTGGGCTTGATGCCCCATGACCGAGAGTGCCAATATGTACTGCTCATGCTTGCAGTTACACTCATCCCATACACAAAAATCAACACGTTTATTCGGATCAAAGACACATAAGTTCCGATACTTTCATAGAACCCACAATACCAACCCAAAAACTAAGTCCCAATGTGGAATATTCGGACTAAAATGAGAAGGACTCGCCAAATTAACTCTAAGCCATTCATGAAAATCCATAGAGAGAAACTCGGATATTTATGTAAAAAAGTTGAAAAGAATTCAATTAATGAATGTTTATAAATAACAATAACTTGAACCCAACAAGTGTCTCAATAGAAAAGGCAGATGATGTTCATCCTATTTGACACATGTTCAAATCACTTTGTCTACAAGGTGTATGCACATTGTCATAGGGTTAAGAGTATGTATGATTTATGAACATATATTACCTTCTAAGCACCTTTAGTCTATTAAAAAAAAAGTAACTCAAGCTCCTTGAATAATATTTTGAAAACTATTTTATTTAATATTGTATATTCTTCAATTGTATCTTTTAAACTACTTGTAGAAACATTTTATTTATTTAATATAATATGTTTAATGATATTTAATAATTTTTCAATTTTAAAAAAATTAAAATTTACAATACTTAATTGGACCAAAAAGTAAAAATTTAAAAAATCATTCAAACTAGGAGAGAGGCGGCATAAACGTTATGGGCAAAACTCAGTCTGTAAGAAGAATACGAAAGCAGTATCATTTTCCTGGTCACAAAATAATAAAAAACGATTTTATATATAGTTTTTTTAATAGGATTTTACATATAGTTAGACTTTGGTTATTATATGTCTATTTTTTTCAATATTTGTTATTACGGACCTACTTTTAAAATTCAATTTTCTTTTCTAATACTGTTTATTAGGGTAAAACTTTGATATGCAGGCTGTGTAAAATTAATGTTACACAAGCCTGCGTATTTACACTATAAAAATTCAAATCCTAAATTTTTATCCCAAACCCTAAAAAACTAAACCCTAAACCTTAAACTCTATACACTAAATTCTAAACACTAACCTTGAATTCTAAACCATACAACCTAAACATCTAAACTTTAAACTCTAAACTAAAACCTTAACCCCTAAAACTAAAATGCACGTGTAAACTAAAGTTTACACGGCCTGTGTATCAAAATTTTCCCTTGTTATTAAGGGTCCAATTTTTCCAAAACTTGTTATTAGGGGCCTATCTTATTTTTTTCAATATTTGTTATTAAATGACCAATTTTTTTCAATGCTTATTATTATGGTCTTACTCTAAAAAATTATTTTTTTCAATACTTATTATTATGGACATGGATTTAAATAACAGTCCACAACCGCAATAACGACTGTCATATAGCGGTAGCAATATCGTCCAAGACCGCAATATCCACAACCGTTATGTCCATAATAGCATATGTTATTAAAAAAATTTACAATCACGATACCCACAGTGACCGCAATAGTAACTATTATGGCACTATCTCGATAAACGTAACGTGACTAAAAACGCGACCGCAATCGTAATTTAAAATTTTAATTAGGGGCCAAATTTTTTTGTTCGCCCTTAAGCCACCAAAATCTCAGAAATGAGTCTGCCAACAAGTGTCCTAGTGAAAAAACGAATGATGTTTATCCTAAGCGATACATGTTTATGTGATGTATCCACATTGTCAAAAAGTTAAAAATATTTATAAACAAATACTACCTTATAATCACTTTTAGATTATTAAAAAAAAATTTAGGGTGTATTTTGAAAAGAAAAAAAATAAACAAGTAACTTTTAGAGCGTGTGTAACACCGAGTTTAGAGACGTGTGGGTAACGCGTGTCTTGATAGTAGAAACAAGAAGCAGAAAAACCCCAGAGACGTACAACTCCCATTTTATAAATGGCGGCGAATTCTAGGTTGCCCGCCACGTTCCTTTTAGCTGTTAAAAAGTAATTACTTCAAATTAAATAAACCAGGTTGAATAATGATTTCTCATTTTCAAATACATCGAATATTTTTTAAATAATATTAATTTATTAAATAAATAAAGAAAAATATAACAAGTTTATGATCTTAAGAAAAAAGAGTTTACTAAATTTACACATTAATCGATAATTTTTTTAAATCATCAAAGAGTATAATTTAACTGTTGAATAATGATAATACATAAAAAAAAGTTAAAAATTCAATCAAACAAATCGAATAAGAACAAAATATATAATCAAACACCACGGTCGATGTCGAAGAATAAACACCACTAACACTAACATAATAATAGAATATACAACAAGTTGACAACCGGTTTAATTACAACTCAAGTACAAAACATCTAAGGTGATTGAGAGGAGGGGTGTTCACGGGCTGTTAACCTTACTAGAACAATTTTACTATTTTCGTTTTTAAAAAACAAAATTTTCACCTCTATTAACAAAATATGTTTTTTTTTAATTTTAAAAAAATTAAAAATAAAAAAAATATTTTTCAAACATCAAACAGACCCTAAGATTTTATCGATAATATTTTCAAATACATCAAAACCAAATAAATTGTATTAAATAAGATATTAATTGGAATACATTAAAAATAAAGTATAACTAAATTATATCGCGAAAGGAAAAATTGTTAGCTAAAAATATATAAATTTAAAAAAGCTTAAATATACATTTAGTACATGGATTATGTATCGATATCTTTTCTATAATTAGTATCTAAAGACTTTTTACTTTTAAATTTATATTTAAACTAGACACATTTTTTCAAGTTAGTACTCTAAAAAATGTTGTATCAAGTTAATTACTCTAAAAATGTATTTTCTAATGTTATGATTTCAATTTGGAAGCGATTCTAAAGACTGTGATTGTTGAAGAAGTTTACTTTACAGTATTTGGTATACGTTGAAATCTATTGATTAAAATTCTAAGAGGGTTATGTTAACATGTCCAGTTCGCTAACACTTTCACACAAAAAAAAGTAAGGTTTTGTCGTAAAATAAATATTCAAACTATATATTTTTTATTTAAATATTTATTTATCTTTTGTTAAATTATACGTCTAATGTTTTATTTTGTTATTTAAGGTAAGTATGTTTTATTCTGTCATTTTTTTTAAAAATGACAACTTAATTTTTTCATATGTACCCCAATATTTCAACTTTTTAATAAAAATCTCTAAATTTCTCCTAAATCTCCAAACCCTTACTCTATCATCATTGAATCTACCACCGTCACCAACCACTCCATCGTCGGACTACAATAACGATTACCTTACTCTTTCATCATTATAAATCGATGAATGAGGTGATGATTGAATGTCGAATGACGAACACAAAATAAATGTCATGAATAATGAATCCAACAAAAAGATGAAAAAGAAAACAAGGCTTTACAGCTCTTACAGCGAGAGGAGAAGACTTTATTATTGTGGCGGCCACAAAAAAAAGAATATAAGAATTACGGATTTGGATTTTTTTTAGAAAATAGGAATTTTGGGTTTTATTTGAGAAATTAGATTTTTTTTGTTTTTTAGAAAGTTAAAAAAAAAAACATAACATATGTCAAGCAATGGCTAGATGACATGTTTTATTTTAATGGGTCGACTTTAAAATGTTAACAAAATGCAACGTTATACACTTAAAATGTAACAAAATAAAAAGTTAGACACCTAAAGTAAAAGAATGTGTATTTTGAGCACTTATTTTATAATAAAGGCATAATAAAAATTTATGAAAAATTTCTTTTGAGATAAAATATGGTATTCATATATTTTGAAATTTTAAACAATCTTTGATATTAACAAATATTTAATTAACTTTTAAGATTTTCATTTTTACTTTATAATTTTGTTGACAACAATAATTGTAATATAAAAATGGGAGAAAGCCAAAATAAAATATGCAGTGATGAATTCAAATTCAAGTTGTACAATATCTTGTACATGCACATTAAGTTTTCAATTTCAACAAGTTACATTGATCAATTTTTCTTCAATGACAAAAATCAATATCCTAAATCAAAAATAAAAGAAAGAGTAAATATTGCCTTTAGCAAGTTTTCTTTTACTCTCTATTTATATGAAAAATAATTAAAAAAATTCTTTATCAAGCATTGAAGCTGAGCTATGGTCAGAGTTCTTTGTCTCTCGTGCGAACTCTTGCATCGACCTTGGTCGGTTACGTTGGGTCATGTACTCAGAGAGGGCAATCAACTAGTTGATCGTATCGCCAAGCTCGCAACTTTTGAGGACCTATTATTTCATCGGTATTTTGATCCTCCATATGATATTTTACATTTATTACTAGGGAAATTAAAAAAATACCCAATCCAACTTATCCGACTCGACTAACCGACTACTCAAACATAAAATATCGAGTATTTATCCAAATTTTTTATCCGAGTCAAGTATCCAGCCTATTAAAATAAACATTTTTTCGGGTCAGGCCTTGGACGCAAGAATGCCCCTTAATAATTTTTTTTTTTGTAGAAAATGATGAGGAAGAGGAAGAAAAGAAGGAAAATGCTTGTTTGGATTGGAAGTAAAATAGAATAAAATGAGAGGGAGAAGAAAAAAATATAGCAAGAAAACATTTATTTTTTTAAGATTAACGTATCACGTTAGTTTTTTTAACGACAATTGACAACAATGATTGTAATGAAAATGAATTAAAAGTTTAGTGATTGTATTGTAAGTTTTAAAAGTTTGGTTACCATATTGCAAACACCCTAAAAGTTTAGAAACTACCAATTTAATTTACCCTAAAGAGAATTGAACAACTAACCATGATTTAGGTGAGATGATAAGGGTCTCTCTTACCTTAATCAGTAGTTGAAGTTTTAATTATCACATGGATATGAAACAACTTTAAATTTGTGGCTATCGCTTACTCGTTATATGGACCAATCTAACGTGAATGATTAGTTAATGGACTCACTCCAATGGATATCTTAAGAAACTAAAAAAGAAATAAACAACCGAAAATAAATGCATGACTTTTTTTGTATAACATCGATGTCAAACTTATTGACTAGCTAATTCAGATCGAGCACTGCAAAGACTCATTATGAGGACGACATTCCTAACCCAATTTCTTTCATTTACAACACTAAGATTCGAACCTCTAATCTTGCTTAAGGAATCTAGTATTTTATCCCGCTAGACCAGCTGATTGTTGATAATAATGCATTTGATAATCTAAAATGAAAACAGTCCTATAATATTTTTCAATGTAAAAGTGCGAAAAATGATAAGTAAATAAAACCCTACTTATCCCTTAATGTAAAATAAATTTAATATATTTTATTTCTTTTAAAACTATATCATACATTCAAATTTATATTTATCAAATAAAATATAATTTTTCCCTAGGTTTAAAGACTAAAAGATACTTAATTTTTCAATTTACTAAACAACATTTCAGTCCTAGATTTAAAGGTTAAAAGAAAAGGAATTTATCATATTTATTAATTAATTAAAAAAAACTTTTAACTAATTTTAATTAAAATAATATTTTTTATTTGACTCAACCAAATAAGTATTTTTAAGCATATATTGTGATTTCATGGTGTATTTGTTTATTTTAGTCATTTGATAACAACACTTTACATACAAACCACTTGAATTTGTTTCTGCTAGTAATGAAAACGTTCTCTTCTTGAAGGGTTCAATTAATATATTTTTTTTATATGTATGGAAAAAATCCATATAATATTAATATAAAAAAGTAAAATAAAAACAAAATACTTATTATAAAAACATAATTATTTTAAAATGACAGGAATGAAAATTATTCATTAAACTATTACTAAGAATATTTTTAAAATCCTGATATTTATTTATTTATTTATCAATACGTTATTACTCTATTTTATTTTTTTTTAAATCACAAAAGTAAACAGTTACGCCAGGACAAGCCAGCGACAACAGAGGTGTCTAGCGAGATCGTTAGCAGCATAATCTCAAGTGATTAACTTAATTACATGGAATTAATCAGTAATTAATGTGCCAGATAAGATGAGAGGGTGAAAGCGTAATTGGGGAAGGGGTTAGGGGTGGTCAGAATAGAAACCGTTTGTCCCGTTTTCTCGTGTACTATTAATAATTTAATATCCGGTTGTAAAATTTAGAATAAAAGTTTGAGGGGGTGAATTTAAATTTTTAAAAGATTTAGAGGTTTAAGTGAATTTTTTTTAAAAATTTAAGAGTTTCATTAATTTTTTTAATAATTTTAAGAGATTTAATAAAAAATATAAAAATTTTGAGAGAAAATTTATTTAAAATATTTAAAATTTTAAAATTCAATATAAATTATTAAAAAATTTTAAACAGGTCAAATTAAAATTTTCAAAACTTTTAAAGAATTTAAATTTTCTAAAATTTTAGAGGGACTATAACCCTCACCGGTCCTTAAAAGATTTGTCCCTGTTAATGTCGTGTGTATTATTAATGCAAAACAAATAATCAATAAAATAATATATAACATATAATCATCGAGTAAAATATACAAAGAATTAGGGAAAAAACAAATATATAAAGGGACAGAGTGTTGAAAGGTGATGGACGGGGTGTATCCCCTAATAAAACAACCGAGCGAGCGAGGAGCAGCACAGCCGGGTATCTTGGGCCTCACGTACTTCGACAAACTGAATCAGCAGCATTGGACGATGTCCTATTGGACCAAAGTCCACCCGCGGCGCCTTGTTCCTCACCGGATTCTTCGCTGTTAAATACACACTGCCTCATTATAAACCACAATATCTTTATTTTTCTTGCTTTTTCACTCATTATATTTATGGGTCTTATAATATATTATTACCATCTTTGAGATATTTCTAATTCCCACTATTGGAAAGATCCTATAAATGGTCAAATCCAGAATTTCAGACTCTACTGCACACTACTCCTCTAAAACCAAACTTCGTTCAGTCTCTCCTTTTAATAAATCTTTAGACTTTGATATCTTTCCTTTTTCTCTTCATCTCCCAAGCCTAAATAAATCCCCTCCTTTCATAACTTTTTGCAGATTTCTGATTCAGCCTTGTCTCTTCAAAGCTTAATCTTCTCTTTCACGGTTCTCTGCCCTTTTAGTGGTTCTGCCTAGGCCTCTTTCAATGCGCACGGACAGAATCTGACGCCCCAAACTATACACATGGACTCAACTATCCTATGTCCGATCAAATACACCGAACACAAAAACGTCACCAAAAAGTTCAGAAAGCCGTCCTTGAAACCCAAAAGAGCTGCTTCCGATCATGACCACGGTCCTACAAACAGCGGCGCTGCTGATGCTCATGTTCCCAGAATCGTACGGGTGTCCGTTACTGATCCTGATGCAACCGACTCATCCAGCGACGATGAAGCTGGGTTCCTTGGTCGCCAGAGAGTGAAGTGCTATGTCAACGAGATCAACATCGAAGCCGCTTGTAAAAGCACCCCCGGAACCACCCTTTCCGGTAACAACCGCAAGAGAACAGCTGCTGCCGCGGATGTCGCAACCGCCTGTCGTAGTAGACCGCTTAAGCTTTCTTCGGCTAACGGGAATGGTAGGAAGTTCAGAGGTGTACGGCAACGACCCTGGGGAAAATGGGCGGCGGAGATTCGAGATCCTGCTCGACGTGTACGGCTGTGGTTGGGTACTTATGACACTGCTGAAGAAGCCGCCATGGTTTATGATAACGCAGCAATCAAACTCCGGGGACCTGATGCTTTGACCAACTTCGTTACTCCGCCTGCTAAGGAAAACATCGAAACGCCTGAAAATATTAAAGTAGCTTCTGGGTATGAATCAGGGGACGAGATATCTCACAATATTTCTTCTCCAACTTCTGTTCTCAACTTCCGAACTCAATCAAGTGAAGAAACAGCAACAGAACCGGAAATGCCAGTTCAAGAACTCCAAGAAGAGAGTAAACCGTCGCCGGTTCAGGAGCCAGTTATTCCTAACAAATGTGAGTGGAAAACTGAAACGAACTTGTTCGATCTGGCGGGAGATTATTTGCCGCTTGATTTACCTTTTCTGGACGAGTTTTTCAACGTTTCAGTTCCGGAGTTATCGTTTTTAGATTACACAGCGACAGCGGTACCGGATAGTGAAAATTTTAGCGACGCGTTAGTCGATATAGCTCAAGATTTTGGCTGCTTTGCCAGTTCGTCGTCGTCGTCTATTTCTCTGGTGGACGATTACTTTGATGATATCGGAGATTTATTTTTCTCAGATCCTTTGGTAGCATTATGAGAGCAGTGTTAATGGCTTCCTGGAGCAATATCGTCGTCCTTTGCTGGAAAATTTTCTCGAAAAAATTGGTCAACCTATTAGAAGTTCTTTTAATGTTGGCAAGTAATTTGTTTAATTTCTCTGTTAAAAAATAAACAGAGTTGGGTGGGTTTTCATTATATTTTCCTTTTTTCTTTTTTAGTTATTATTATTTTTATTATGTTAAAAATAATTAGGTTGTTTTTAACCCGTGTTATAGTTTTGAAGGAGAAATGAAGAACTTTTCTCTATTTTAGTTTTGTATTTTTAATATGATTGTATGATATTCCATATTTATTTTATTTATATGCATCTTATAAATTATTGGAATTTAAGTCATTAAAAAACATATCTTTTATTATTAAAACTACTCCTTAAATTCAAGCTTCCCTTTGTTTAGTAAGCACTTTCCTACTCTGCTTTTCTATTTTAGAAATAAATAAATAAAACTTTGCCATTTGAATGGATTCGATTGTAACGTGGCAAACAGATACTTACTGTGCATCACGTGCGGGAATACAAAAATGCTACGGCGGCATCCTTTTGCCTTCATACGAGCAGGCGCAATTTACGGCCATGGCCGGCAAGTGAGTCCGCTGCGTTTCCGTATATACTTTTTAAAATTAAATATTTGACACATTATTATTAGGATTTAAAATACGTAGATAATTAACGAAATCGGAAAATAATTAATTATTTTCTTTTAGAATAATAACATATTAATTAAATGATATTTCTGCCGCTATTTTAGGTTTATTAAAACCAAATTCAGACTCTTCTGATAATATTTTAATTGAATTAGTGATTGATCAAAACCATATGCGTGAATTTTTTCAATGAATTTGAATTTACTAATCATTTTATAGATTTTTATTTTTTCAATTTATTAATAAGATATTGCTTTACATTGTTAGTAATTAAATTCATATATTTACCTACCTTTTTTTTTAAAAAAAATATCATGCCAAATTTAACACCTGCATTTAATTTCTTTCATATTTACAATATATTTTTACCTAAATTAAAATAATGGAAATAAATCTTCAGTCGATAATTGTTTGTGATTTTGACAATTTTTCTAAAAGAATGTTGCTCTTTTCGTAGAAATGCCACGAATGTACAGAAAACCTACATAATTTTATTAAATAATCACCAATATTATGATTTTTCTAATAGCTTTTCAATTCATCCTACCAACCCTCATAGAAATCTTAGCTCAAAGGTAAAATGCAATTTATTAATCTTAAGGGAAAAAACATTTAAAAAGTGGCTGAAATATTCACAATTAATCTATATTTTTTTTAACAATTTCCCATATACATGAAAGGTAACAAAAATTTTGTGGAGGGGGGCAAGGACCTCCCACCGTATACACACCCTGTCCTTGTGACTATCGATGACGATAGTGGAGATCAAATGTATTTTTTTCTTAAATAAACTCAATAGTTCGAATTCTAACGTTGTGAATAAAAAAATTAAATTGTAAAAATTGTCTCATAATAAATTTTTATAATACATAATTCGAATTAATTAATTAATAAATCATAAAATTGTGAATAACATAGACTCAAATATTTAAAAATTAAAAGATTTTAAAATAAAATGGACAATAATTAATGCGGTAGAAAACAAAATGGTATATACTTAACGTACTCAGAAAGGATAAACTTTTGAAGAACTTAGGATGTTGACTACCAATGTCGTAATTATCGTTGTTCTCCTTTTCTTAATTTTATAATTTTTCTACTAATTTAGTTTGAGGGTAAACTAATGCAATGGTCACTTATGTTTAGGTTTGTACAATTTTAGTCACCGATTTTTAAATTCGACCGTTATGGTCACCAGGCTCGTTCCTCAGACTTTGGTGGCCTACGAGCAAACCTAAAAACTAGGCTCTAATAATAAGTATTGACAAGATTGAATTTTAAGAGTAAGGTCCCAATAACAAGTATTAGAAAAAAAATCAGGGCTCTAATAACAAGTAATGAAAAAATAAATTTTAATAGAATGTATCTATTAACAAATATTAAGGAAAAATTGGGCCCTAATAACAAGTATTGGGAAAAAATTAGACTCCTAATAATAAATATTAAAAAAACTGCATTTTAACAGTAGACCCCTAATGACAATTATTAGAAAAAATTAGACTCCTAATAATAAATATTGCAAAAATTTGACTCATAATAACAAATATTAAAAAATTGAATTTTAAGAGTATGCTTGATAACAAATATTAAAAAAAATTGGATCTCTAATAACAAGTATTAAAAACAAATGGACCCCTAATAATAAGTATTGGAAAAATTAAATTTTAATAGTAGACCCCGATAACAAGTATTAAAAAAATTAGACTCTAACTATATATATTGAAAAAAATTAAACTAACATTAAAATTTAACACCTATAATTATGAGCGGTGGGCCCTTAATAGGGGTGGCCCTGGGCCGTTGCCTTTATGACTCACCCTGAGAGACGACCTTTATGGTCACTTACATTTTCGATCTGTAAACTTATGGTCACTGGGACGTTTACTGCCGTTAAACGTTAACGGGAGGCTGATCTGACACAATAAAAATAATAATAAATTACCTAGATAGTCCCTAAACTATTACTTCACTCCTATTTTGACCATGAAATAAAAACAATTTGTATAATTACACATTTAATCCTCTATATTTACAATTTTTTATTTCTTCTCCTCTCCACAATCTTCCATATTCTTCTTCATCTAACCCAATCCCTAATTTTCTACTATATTAATCCACAATTCACACCATATATTTTATTCACGTTGATTAATGCTTTTTTGATTAATTATTACAAGCAAACACTGCAATTTAGACGAAAAACAAGTCTCCATCGAGATTGCTCGACTGTCTAATGTTATCAATCTCTATACATTTTTAACCGAGGGAAATTCTAGTCTCGAAAATTGAGAGCCTTTTGTCTGTGTTTATGCTCAAAACCATTCTAATTTTATCTAAAAATCTCCCAATCTGATTAAGAAAATCTCGTCTCTTGTGATTTTGACTTCTTCTTGTCACTGAATAGTTCAATGATGTTTCCTTTCTGCTTGATAGATCTTGGATGTTGTTCATTGTATGGCTTCGGTAACATTCACTTCGAAGAAAAAGCCTCCCGAAACTTTTTCTGTTCCTGAAAACATGGAATATTAGATTCAACTAAGCATATGTGATAAAATGTTCATGCCGAGCTAAACATATGAGAGTAGCCTGAATTTACTAAAAGTTATGACGGTAAGAGTATCATACCTTGAATGATCGACGTTCTCGTAATTCATTAGAAAGAGAACGGAGTTCGATGCTGTAAACTATAATGTAGCTTTTTTCAAGCTTTAATTTATTAAAAGATGAAACTGGAACAACTTCTAGTTCCAATTTTAGAACATATTTATAGCTAGCCTCTTCTACAACAAAATCATTTAATCTCATTATAATGGTACAAGAAAATCACTTTAGCTAAACATGGTGATTTTCTTCCTTTGATTCTAGAACTTAATGCAACGAATTATAATATATGATGTGAATTGGAGATTAATATAGTAGAAAGTTAGGGATTAGGTTAGATGAAGAAGAATATGGAAGATGGTGGAGGGGAGAAGAAATAAAAAATTGTAAATATGGAGGATTAAATGTGTAATCATACAAATTGTTTTTATTTCGGTGGTCAAAATAGGAGTGAAGTAATAGTATAGGGACTATCTAGGTAATTTATCCTTCCTTTTATTGTGTCATATCAACCTCCCATTAATTTTTAACGTCAACAAACGTCCCAATGACCATAAGTTTAAAAATCGAAAACGTAAGTGACCGGAACGATCAAATTTGAAAATCAGTGACCAAAACTCTACAAACCCTAAACATAAGTGACCATTACATTAGTTTACCCATGGGCGGATGTATTTAGGTACCTGGTGGTTAACGTGACCCACCATTAATTTTTGAGGTAAACTACAACATAGGTCACTCAATTATGGGTAATGTTACATTTGGGTCATTCAATTTTTAAAATTTACATTTGGGTCACTCAAGTATGGGTAATGTTACATTTGATTCACTCAAATATGGGTAAGGTTACATTTCGGTCACTCAATTATGAGTAAGTTTACACTTCGGTCACTCAATTATGGGTAAGGTTACATTTGGGTAACCCTTCATACTTAAAAAAAATACTACTACAAAATTACATTTGGGTCAATCCTTAAATGCTCTAACTTTTGATAACCTTTGTTTTTGAAATTCAGATGAACTTTCACGATATCACACTTATTTCTTTAAACGTTCTATTTGACAAGAAAAAAAATGGTTCATCCTGAATTTCTCTACTCATCCCTTTATCAATTCAACTTTCTTGTCACTTTTATCAATTAGGGATTGTTATTACTTTTTTTAATTTTTTTTCAAGCGTAGAGATTTCTTTAACAAAATGCACTTTTTGATGCTTATTTTGTATGTTGTAGTCAAATTGATTGCATGGAAGGATTCGAAGCCTTAAACCTCTAAATAAGGTAAATAGGTGAACCATCAAACTTAAATTGTTGGATCCGCCCTTGAGTTTACCCTTAGTTTTAAAATATTTTATAGGTGGTCCACCTTCCTAAAATGATTTATACTTTGTAAGGAAATGATGCATATATATATATATATATATATTAAAAAAACTTGTTTCATTAAAACAAATGGGATTACAACAAGATCTTTAGGCCGTGAGGAAGAACACAAGGTTAATTTGCTAGGCAAAAGTAATAATGAACGGCTTTAGCTACTCAATTGAAAACACATTTATAAGCATGTTTAACAGCAGAGAAAAAGAATTTGGGAAAGGAAGAAGAGATCCTTAAAATGTTGCCTTCAATGGCCGTGGACTCCTTAATCAAAGTTGGGAAGAGATTTGAAATCAAGATGAGAGATGACGCCAATATTATCCGAATCAACAATAACGCTCCAAAAACTAGCATCAATAGCCGTAACTTTCTCTAATCGAACAATGAAGGCTTTAGCCACGGAGGCTGAAGGAGCTTTGAAAGATTTCACCTCGCTTCCAAAAACAATTCCACTATCATTGCGAATGATAATAGCCGTGTTGGTCTTACCAGACTTAACGTGAAAGATACATCACTATTGATCTTAACAAAATCAAGATGGGGGATTATAAGAGGCAAGGGTGGTAGGAGAAAGATCCATGTGATTGACTTTCAAACAATATAATATATATTATTTAAAAATAAAATATAAACAACACCATCGGCATGTATTTTTCATTGCTTTCTTATATTTAGTTCTTGTTTTCTCTTTTGTTTCAATTTATTTTATTTTTTATTTGCCTTTGTGGTATTGTAACGACCTGGACTTTGGAGTTCGAGGGTCAGGTTAACCCAAGTTGTAGGCCCCGGGTGTAGAGTCAAGATGTTGGGTTGTGAAGGGCACCTTGAGGGGGGGTTTTGTTGGATTTAACTTGTTGTTGGGATTGAGTATTGAGTTGTTGGATTGTGTAGGATGAAGAAGGAAGGGTATGTTAGTAAATTACCTCATGTTTGAAGAGGGGAAGGGGTGAACACTTAATGGTTCTTCGACAAAAGAAGAGGGTGATATCACATTGTCTTTTGCTTTACACCCATCTTTCTCATTTCATCCTCCACCCAAGAACCAAGAGCTAAATGTTCAATCTTTGTGTTTTGGAGTGGAAATCACGGGTTTTGGGTTTGAGGCAAGTCGATTAGCAACCAAGGATCTGCGTTTTGAGGTAAAAATCATCTTTTTTGGTGGAAGAAGTGTTTTGGTGGGGGTTGAAAGGGAAGAATAGAAATGGAGGAGTTTGACTCCATTTCTAGTTGTAGAATCTTTCTTTTTTCTTAGTTTGAGTTTCCAGCAGCGTTGTAACTTGTTTTACAACCTCTTGTGTAGTGAAAGAGCTGTGAGAACCTTCCAAGGAGCTTGGAAAGAAAAAGATTTGAGGGGCTTGATTTGAGGCTTCCTTCTCAGCGAGAAATCAAGGTTAGTACACTACTAATTCCCATATATTCTCGGAAATCATAAAGTTAGATTGCTTGTGCCTGGTTTGATGTTTTGGTTAGTTGAGAGCTTGAAACCCCGTTAATGGTGAAACCCAATTTTAAGGTTAAAATGATGTAAAAGTAATGGGAAATCACTTAAACTACACTCTATAACTTGAAGGATTGTTTTGGGGATTAAACATAGAAGTTAAGGGGTATTTGGGGTATTTCCTGAGCTCTAAAAACTAGGTTCTTGGATCGAGTATCGATACCGGATGAACTGGTATCGGTACCCCCTTATTTTTCTTGGCTAACTCAAGCAGTGTTTGAAGGGCGTATTGATATGCATAGGTGGGTATCGACACCCTCTATTCCACCCAAATTTCAGTAATGTTTTTGGGTATCGATACGCTTGGGGGCGTATCGATACCTGTAGGGTATCGATATATGGGGGCCGTGTATCAGTACCAAATGTTGGTTAAACCAATGTCGTATGCAAGAATGGTATCGATACGCACAAGTGAGTATCGGTACCCATGGTAGCGTATCGATACCCTTAAGTGGGTATCCGTACTTGCTGGGCTATCTGCCCAAAATTTATGATTTGAGTTTGACGAAACTATAATTCAAGGACTAAGGCCTAATGGGCTTCTAAAGTAGGTTGACATGCATCGTCGGGGCGCCATCAGAGTAGGACTTTAGCATCGACTTGTTGTCCAAGTACAATACTTAGATTATTTGGGCTATGTATTCGTAAGACCCTATGATTGTATTATAACTCATATTTGGATTTTCACTTAAGTGTCGAATGCTTTTATTTATGTATTTCAAATGAAGCTATCCATTTAATGTTTTTAACTATTATTTCTATTTAAACCATTTGAACTTGATGAATTTTATGATATGGATATGGTTTAGGCTAAATTAGGTTGGAAATTTTATGGTTATAGTTGGGCTCGAGGCCAAAATGTGACATCCAAGTCGATGGTGTTACGTTTAGTGGTATCAGAGTCTAGGTTTAGCCGGTTCTAACAAGCCCCGGGGTTGTCTATAGGGTTGTATAGGTGTCTAGCGAATACGTTTCCCATAAGTTGATGTCATACTTGCTTAAAGATGAATATTCGATGGTGTAACCTTATTTGTTTGCTTGTGTAGAAAGTAATTATGCTAAGGAGGGCACGAGAACGAGAGGAGATTTGGGGCTCCCGGGAAGGGAGCTATAATGATGATTAAATCCCTAGTGAGGAGGAGATATCAGAGGATGATAGGGGTCGAAGGACCAATTATTTCTCTACTCTGCACTATGCCCTTCATCGAATTGTGAGGGCTATACCTAGTCCTTTGGATACTTCTCACGAGGCACCGATTGAGAGGGTGTGTCACCATAGTGCTACAGACTTTCTCGGATCAGGGCAAGACAACCTGGTTAAGGAAGATTAGTTGTTAAGGGACACCTGTAGGATCATGCGTTAGATGAGGTTGAGATATGAGGATAAGTTGATATGTATTCTTTCCCTATTGAAGGAGATTATTCGAGAATGGTAGGAGACCGTAGATTTGGGTTGGTATCCTAACCAACCTACTTGGGACAACTTCTTGGATGAGTTTGAGAAGAAATGTGTAGGAGAGGCCCAGATCGATATCTTGAGGGATCAGTTCAACCATTTGGTCTAAGGGAATCGATAAGTCTTTGAGTATGAGCAAGAATTTTTATAGTTGAGTAGGTGTGCCCCTGAGTTGATTGCTAATGAGAAGATGAGATGCAAGAGGTTCCTAAAAGACTTGAGGAAGAAAAATCAGATCTATTTAACTGCTGCCCCACTGAAAGTATTTTCAGAGTTGACTGTTAGTGCCAAACCTCATGAGCAAGTGCAAGGTTTGACCTATGGCTCGTCTGGTGGGCAAGAAAGCTCGAGTGAGAGGACCCAAAACTTCTCCAACAACTCGTAGTTTTATTCCGGAAGGAATAAGAACCGTTGGAATCAAGGAAGAGGAGCTTCGAATCAGAATTCAAGATCAGACCGTAGGTCAGAATCAGCTAGCCGTAGGAGGCCTTCATCATCGTCTATGATGAGTTTTGAGGGCTCACAAAAAGGTGCCTCAGTATGTGATCAGTATGGACATAAGCATAGGGGTAAGTGTTGGAGGACATTTAGGGTTTGCTATGGTTGTGGGTCGACAGATCATCTTTTGAGGGATTGTTCGATAGCTACTGACACTATTCTGGTTCACACTTAGAGGACCTCTTATCCAGTTCAATTGGGTCAGAGATTTTCTAGAGGAGGAGCGAGCAACTTGTCTAGACATCAGAGTAGGGGAGTGATCCAATCTACCGCTAGGGCACTAGCGAGACACTACGTAGTCAAGGCTTATGAGGACTGTGAGGCTACCGATGGTATCTCAGGTACGTTCATCTTATTTTCAGTTCCTATAATTGCTCTTATGGATTTGGGGTCTACTCATTCCTATATTCGTAGTGGAATATCTCAGTAGTGGGGTATTTCTGTCGAGGATCTTGAGATAAGAATCCATGTGACTAATATTTTGGGGTATGATGTGTTAGTGGATAAGGTGTACCGGAGGTGTCCGATTGAGGTCCAAGGTTCAATCTTTCCGGCCAACCTGATGGTGTTACCATTTTAAGAGTTTGATGCTATCCAAGGGATGGATTGGTTATTTGAGCACGATGCGCGCTTAAGTTGTAGAGAGAAGAGTCTTAAGCTTCATGGTGTGGATGGGGTGAAGTTGGTAGTGAAGGGTGAAAAGAATCATTTCCTTTCCAATGTAGTGTCGGCCTTGGCGGCACAAAGAATGATCCAACAAGGATGTGAGCCCTTTTTGGCTTGCGTGGTTAACACAAGTGTTGAGAGTCTGACGCTTGAGAGTCTTCGGACTATTAGAGAGTTTGCAATGTGTTTTCGGAAGAATTACCTAGACTTCCTCCAAATTGCGAGTTAGAGTTTCCAATAGATGTGATGCCTGGAATGACACCAGCGTCCATTGCTTTGTATCACATGGCAACGATAGAGTTGAGAGAGCTAAAGAATCATATTCAAGAGTTGTTGGAAATAAGTTTTATCTGACCAAGCATATCACCTTGGGGTGCACTGGTCTTGTTTTGTAAGAAGAATGATGGGTCGATAAGGATGTGTATCGATTATCGCCAGCTCAATAAAGTAAATGTGAATAACCGTTATCCCCTCTTGCAGATAGATGACTTGTTTGACTAGTTGAGAGGTGCCCATGTGTTCTTGAAGATTGACTTGAGGTCGAGATACTATCAGTTGAAGGTAGTCGAAGAAGATGTTCAGAAAATTACTTTTAGGACGCGGTATGGACATTATGAGTTTTTGGTAATGCCGTTCGAGCCTACCAATGCACCTGCAGCTATTATGGACTTGATGAATCAAAACTTTTAGACCTTAGTTAATTCAAGTTCGGAGGAAGAGCATGATTATCATCTTCGCGTTGTTCTTCAGACCTTGAGGGGGAGACAGCTTTTTGCTAAGTTCAATAAGTGTGAGTTTTGGCTCTCTAAAGTGGAGTTTTTGGATCACGTTGTTGCGACAAATGAGGTCCGAGTCGACCCGCAAAAGATTTAGGCTATGGTTGAGTGGAAACCACCTAGAAATATCGCAGAAGTCTGTAGTTTCCTTGAGCTTGCTAGATATTATTACCATTTTGTTAAGGGTTTCTCCATCATAGCAACACCTATGACCTAGTTTTTGCAAAAACGAGTTTCGTTTGAGTGGAACGAGAAAAGACAACAAAGCTTCAAACAGTTGAAAGCCTACCTTACCGAGGACCCGATGTTGATGCAACTCGAATTGGGAAAGGATTATGTTGTGTTTAGTGATACTTCATTGAATGAGCTTAGTTATGTTCTCATGCA
Organism: Hibiscus mutabilis; assembly: GCA_019671005.1. Classification (NCBI taxonomy): domain Eukaryota; kingdom Viridiplantae; phylum Streptophyta; class Magnoliopsida; order Malvales; family Malvaceae; genus Hibiscus; species Hibiscus mutabilis. The sequence goes on along the minus strand of CM033718.1, from coordinate 54,491,413 downwards.
AGAGGGTAAGGTTGTTGCTTATGCCTTAAGAAAACTTAAGCCCCATGAACGAAATTACCCTACACATGATTTGGAGCTTGTCACAATTATCTTTGCGTTAAAAATTTGTCAGCATTATCTCTATGGGGAAAAGTGTTACATCTACACCGATCATAAGAATTTGAAGTACCTCCTTACGAAAAAGAGTTGAATTTACGGCAGAGAAAATGGATTGAGTTGTTAAAGGACTATGACTGCATCATATAATATCATCCCGGTAAAGCTAATATGGTGGCTGATGCCTTGAGTAGGAAGTCTATGTCAGACTTGAGGGTGATGTTTTCCCATTTGAGGATGACTGGGAATGGTGGTTTGTTAGCCGAGCTGCATGTAGAGCCTATCTTAGTGCAAGAAATCAAGAGGAAAAAAATGTTAGACGAAGAGTTGGTGGTAAAGATTGAGATAGTTCAGAGAGGCAAGGCATCCGATTTTGAAGTGTGAGATGGTCAGATCTTGTACTTTAAAGGTCAGTTGTGTGTCTCAGCCTTAGAGGATTTCATGGACCGTATCATTCGTGAGGTGCATTGGAATTCGTTTGCTGTGTATCCGGGTAGCAACAAGATGTATCAAGATCTTCGTCATTTTTATTGGCGTCCTAGTATAAAAAGAGATGTATCCGAGTTTGTGACAAAATGCTTAGCTTGTCAGCAAGCTAAGGCCGAACATCAAGTTCCTTCAGGTCTACTTCAGCCCATCCAAATTCCACAATGGAAGTGGGATCGTATGACCATGGACTTTGTGACAGGTTTGCCATCGACCCTAAAGAAGCTTGATGCTATATGGGTGATAGTGGATTGGTTGACCAAGTCTGCTTATTTCTTGCCTGTGTGTATGGATTTTATGCTCGAGAGGTTGGCGCAGTTGTACATCCAAGAGATAGTAAGGTTGCATGGAGCTCTATCGTTGATTATATCAGATAGGGATCCTCAATTCATGGCAAGGTTATAGAAGAAGATACGCGAGGCTTCAGACACTAAGTTGCATTTCAGTACAACTTTTCACCCTCAGACCAATGGTCAGTCCGAGCAAGTTATCTAGATCTTGGAGGATATGTTTTGGTGTTGTATCATTGATTTCAAAAAGAGTTGGGAAGAGCAGCTACCACTTGTTGAGTTTGCATACAACAATAGTTTCCAATCGAGCATCAAGATAGCTCCTTTTAAGGCTTTGTATGGGCGTAAGTGTAGAACACCCTTGTGTTGGACTGAGCTTAATGAAAAAAGGATCATGGGGTCAGATTTGATTAGACAAATCAAGGAGAAGGTTCAGATTATCAAGGAGAGATTGCAAGCTGCCTTTGATCATCAAAAAGCTTATGCGGACCGAAAACACAAACACATCGAGTATGTAATTGGTAAAAAGATATTCCTTAAGGTTTCACCATGGAAGAGGGTAATCCGCTTTGGGCAAAAGAGCAAGTTGAGCCCAAGGTTTATCGGACCATTGAGGTTTTTGAGAGGGTTGGACCCATAGGTTACTGGTTAGCTTAATCTCTACAGATGGCACGCATCCATAATGTGTTTCATGTGTCTATATTGAGGCGCTACCATTATGATCCTTCACATGTTATCTCGCTTGAAGAGATTGAGATCAACACCGACTTGACCTACGAGGAAGAACCAATACAAGTTTTGGACAAATGAGTTAAGAATTTGTGCAACAAGTGTATAACCCTACTTAAGATGTTGTGGAGGAACCACAAAGTCGAGGAAGCCACGTGGGAAGTTGAGAAGGACATGTGGAAGCATTATCTGCATTTGTTTCCGAAAGGTAAATTTTGAGGATGAAAATTTCTTTAAGGAGGGGAGAGTTGTAATGACATGAACTTCGTAGTCCAAGGCTCGGGTTAACTTGAGTTGTGGGTGTAACACCCCATCCTTGGGTTAGTCGTAATCCAGTTCGGGAGCGTTACCACGGCGAGAACAAAGCAAGAGATATGTTACTTGTCGAACAAGTAACCTCAATATAGATAACTTGCAACGCAAGTAACCCAAACACAACAATACAATACATATAAATAAGTTACCACAACATTGAATCATTTACAAGATTTGCGCATCAACATACTTATATATACATATCAACATAGTCATATATATACATAATTCAAGGTATCAAAGTTGGTTACATGATAGGCCCAACAAGAACATTACATATACTAGTCATATATATACACCCAAAATGCATGTTCAAAGCTAACTATTGCAAGTTCTAGTACCACCAAACTAGGAGCACATAAAGAGTATGAAATCATACTTTCAAACTTTCTTCAAAACGTTGCTTCGAGCTCAAGATATCCTCTTGAAAGTGTCCTTAATCTGTTATGGGAAGAATGACGAGTAGAGTGGTAAGTACAAGTTATGTACTTAGTGAGGTAACACTAAGCTAACCAATTTCAAGTATACATATCCAAGTTTACAAGTATTTTAAGGGATCAAGATCATCACTACAAGTCACATGTCATTCGAATTCAAGGAGTAGACATAGACAAACATACAATTCACATTTACAACATAACATCATATGATTACATCAAGCTATTCGAATTATTGCTTAGAAGACAAGCAATCAAATACACCAAGTACCAAGTAGACATTCTTACACAATAAACATCATATGTGTATTTCTTTTATGGGAAGTAACAGGTTATACAATCATTCATGTGTTATCTTTCAAGACAAGGTTGTTCATTCAAGAATCTTACAAGACAAGAAATGTTCACATCACACATCCAAGACAAACAATGTTCATTTCAAGTTATTAATTCATCTTACAACACCCTTGGTAATTAGTTCACTAGATAATCAAATCTTCAACAATATGCACCGTAGTGCCAAAATGCACCGTCGTGCCAATATGCACCGTCGTGCCAATATGCACCGTCGTGCCAATATGCACTGTAGTGCCATTATGAGCTGTAGATTCTAAGGCATGCCCTCCTATCTATCCAAACTAGCTACCAAGGTTGTTGATTATCAATTTCATTCAAGCTTTATACAATCCATTAATCAATACATAATTATGCCATTCAAAGGCCAAGCCCTTAGGCTTATGGAGTCTTAACTCCCAAGACAAGTTTATCCATGCCATTTGAATGGCATGAACACAAGGTGGTACCATTGTTCATTTCATTTCAAACATGTCATGCATATCAATCACAAACACATTCATATGTATGCAATGTACGTACCTTATTCTCTAAGCAAGCATGCCATTTCTTACCTTTGGCATAAGCAATGCAACATGTCAAGCATTTCATTTCATTTGCTTAACAATCAAGTAAACAAGTAGAACATGGCATCAAACAAGTTGTCATTCATATCATTCTTCCTTTAATTAGACAAGATATATTAGGTCATGTTACATGGCAATGTCATTGAATTAACACAATAGCAAGATTGGTTAGAACCTAAGTCCTAACCCTAAGGAAGGTTACACTCACAATACTCCTAGCTAATCACTTGTCTTGTATCCAAGTCCCTTTGCCTCTTGCTTTGGGATGTTCACTATTTCCTTCCTCTTCCACAACTTGTTGCCCTTGGTCTAGCAAGCATAGCACATACAATTCATCAAAACATGCACATAATGTCACACATATGTAGTGATAATGTTACCACATTTGTACCTAACATTTAGCTACTGTTTTTTATGCTCTCTTTTAAGCATTTCTTACTTGTTCATCTCTATATTGTTATTACCTCGTTTTAGGACATAATTGGACAGATTACAATGTCCCAAAACTTTTTTGGAAATAGTTTGCTTCTAGGTGCAAAAATAGTCCCAAACTGCCCAGAACACTGCTGCCTGGCAGTTTGCACACTGTCCCTTTAAATGGTCATATCTTTTAATCCATACGTCGGAATTTCGATTAGTTTACACAGTTGGAAATCTTATTTAATTGCCTTTCCAATGGTATAAGTAATGCATTCTCATACTTAGCCAATCGATATAGTTTATTGTTCAAAGATAGGGCATTTACATTGTCTGGACAGTTTACTGTCTATCTATTTCTAATTACAATTTCCGGCATAGAACCCAGAATTCAGTTCTGCTTTCACCTAATTAAAGTAAACATACTAAAGATAATGTCACTAAAATTTCATCCCTGAATTTGATCTATACAAATTTTGATGAATCTTCAAAGTTACTGCCCAGAACAGAGCAATTCTGGGCAGATTGCACCTATTCACATTTTAATTCCTTAAATTCATTTTAACCAACGTTTTATCCCTATAATTCATTTCATATGAAACCCTAAACATGTTTAGTCAATTTTAATTCATTTTTCAAGGTGGCCAAAACATAGTAAGTTGGTTAAGTTGCTTAATTTTGCATGTTTACACAATTTGTTCCTACTAAAACAGTTTCTAGGCTATATGACTTTGTTCATACTTTTATCTTTATTTTCTAGTATTGGTTACTAACAATTTAGCTTGTTTAACACCTTAATTACATTACCTAATCATGATCATGTTCAATTCATTAGTTCCATAGCTCAATTACATGTTCTAACAATTCAATTCTTACAACAACATTTCATTTCAAATTTCCAGCAACCTAATTCTTGTTACACCATCACTTACACATAAATTCCACTCTAATTCAAGTTACCCATGGTGTATACATGTTCAATTTCATCAATCTCTTCATTTCTAACAACCTAACAACTCAACTAAGCTTTATAAATCATCTAAATCAGAATTTTAAGCATGAATCAGTTTGGACAGCATGTATTTACCTTAGTAATGCTGCCACCAAGTTGAGTTTAGCTCAATTTCAACTTTGACACCATAGATTCAAGCTTTCTCTCACAAGAAACCCTCAATTTCTCACACTTTCTCTTTATTTTTGGTTATGAAGAAATGAAGAAGAAGATGGTTTTGGTTAAGTGAAGGGTAATGGAGGGGGAATGAACATGTGGATTAACCACTAATTACTTAATATTTATCATGTATTCCTTTGTTTTCCTTTTAACTCATTTTTAGTCCTTTAATTTGGCATTCATATTTGTATATTTTAATGTTTTAGCCACTAGCTATTTGTATTTATTTCTTATCCAATTCGACAGCGACATTGATTATTTCTTTTGATTTGGTCACTAGCCGACTGCTATTTGCCTTCTTTCATTTTGGCAATTCACTTTGTTAATTATTAAATTCAACCCTTAATTGACTTTACTTAATTCAAGATTATTTAACTATTTAGGAATTCTAAATAGTGGTAACATTCTAAGCCCTATTTAGGGGTGTTACAGTGGGCCTCGGGTGTAGAGTCAAGATGTTGGGCCGTGAAGGGAACCTTGGGGTTTTTTTGTTAGATTTACCTTATTGTTGGGCTTGAGTCTTGGGTTGTGTAGGATGAAGAGGGAAGGTCATGTTAGAAAATTACCTCATGTTTGAAGAGGGGAAGGGGTGAACACTTAATGGTTTTGCAGCAAAAGAAGAGGGTGCTATCACCTTGTCTTTTACTTTACATTCATTTCTCTCATTTAATCCTTCTCCCAAGAACCAAGAGCTAAAGGTTCGATATTTGTGTTTTGGAGTGAAAATTACAGATTTTGGGTTGAGGCAAGTCGATTAGCAACCAAGGATCTGCATTTTGACGTAAAAATCATCTTGTTTGGTGGAAGATGAGTTTTGGTGGGGGTTGATGCTTGTCGAATAGTGATGCACTTTAAAGCAAGTATACTCATCGTATCAAGTAATAAAGTGAAAGTAGAGTGTCAAACCCACGAGGGCTAGATTGATAAATACAAAGTTATCGTACTTAGGGATGTGTTTGCAAGTATTGGCTAAAGATAGCAATAATAAAGACAAACAACTACAATGACTTAACAATTAATTATGGAGGTTGGGATTATTGCTAAGGATATATGATTGATTACCTATTTCAATGCTATAGCAACGAGCAATACATGTCTGCGTAAACCCTAAGGTTCTTCATCCACTCGACAGAATTTTCTAGTGATCTTCTAACTCTCTCGATGCCTAGAAGTTAATAACTTTGTAATTAAACTGATAAAAGTCTGCATTAACCCTAACTACTCTATTATTTGTTTAAGAATTCCATTTTAGTCATTGAAACCCTAAACTTATGTCTAAGCCAAATTAAGACTAAGTTGACAGCTTAGCCTCACTGTTCATGTTTGTATAACTTAACTCTCTCGAATATTAAGCGACAAATCAATAGTTAATATGCATCTCTCGAATAGCTCTTACGATTAACTACACATTAAGCACATGAACATAATAGATAGAGATAAAAACAACTAAAGCATTGAAATATAATAATCAAAACATAAAATCTTGGGACAAAATAATCCCAACCAAAAAGTTTAGCTCATGCCAGCGTAAAGCAACCATAATTAAAAGTATATAGTACGAAAGTTTATCAAGCAAAAAAAGAAATAAGCTGAGCGTCCTCGACAAAACTCCCTCCATGTTGTCCAACTGTGCTGCAGGCCTCCTCTCCGTGACTCTCTCGATGCCTAGAAGTTAATAACTTTGTAATTAAAGTGATACATTTCTGCGTTAACCCTAACTACTCTATTATTTGTTTAAAAACTCCATTTTAGTCGTTGAAACCCTAAACTAAGACAAATTAAGACTAAGTTGACAGCTTAGCCTCACTATTCATGTTTGTTTAACTTAACTCTCTCGAATATTAAGCTATAGATCAATAGTTAACAAGCCTCTCTCGAATAGCTCTTATGATTAACTACACATTAAGCACATGAAAAGAATATATGGAGATAAAAAAAACATTGAAATATAGTAATCAAAACATAAAATCTTGGGACGCAATAATCCGAACTAAAAAGTTTATCTCATGTCTAAGCGTAAAGCAGCCATAATTGAAAGTATATAGTACAGAAGTTTATCAAGTGAGAAAAGAAATAAGCTGAGCGTCCTTGACAAAACTCCCTCCGTGCCGTCCAACTGTGATACAGGCCTCCTCTCCGTCAGCCTCTCTTGATGGCTTCATTCGATGAGGAGAATCATCTAGCTTCGCCTCGATAGTTCTCCACAAGCTCGAACTAGGATTGTATTTTGAATTATGATCTCTATCGATCAGTATCTCTTTGAGTAGTGTCCAAGTCTTCTTTATATAGGCGGTGAAACTAGGGCTTTAGTATCTTAAAGTTGTGCGGCTTCATTAAAGAAAGCCAATTGTTTATTGCTTTAGTAAATGTTGCGTATCTGGGAGAAAGTCCACGTAGGCAAAGATAGATTCATCTCCAACTCTTTATGCCTCGTCAGGTCCAGCCATACGATCTGCTCCTCTCCTGCTCTAACAATCCTCAAGCATCCACCAGCATCCTACACATACACCACAAAATACCACCTTACCATGAAAAACACCAATATATATGACAATTTAAGCACAAGTGGTGTAACTCCCTATCTACATACAAATATATACATTCTAACCTATATGCAACCTAAATGAGCTTGAACACACGCAAAATACCAAGATTAAAGGCATATAAAATAGAACAATTATGTACTTGTAAGGGGTTGAAAGGGAAGAACGGGAATGGAGGGGTTTGACTCCATCTCTAGTTGTAGAATCCTTCATTTTTCTTAGTTTGAGTTTCCAGCAACGTTGTAACTTGTTTTGGTTGGTTGAGAGCTTGAAACCTCATTAATGGTGAAATGAAATTTTAAGGTTAAAATGATGTAAATGTGATATGAAACCACTTAAAACACCCTCCATAACTTGTAGGTTTGTTTTGGGGCTTAAACATAGAAGTTAAGGGGCGTTGAGGGTGTTTCTCGAGCTCCAAAAATTGGGTTCTAGGCTCGCATACTGATACCGGATGAACTGGTACCGATCCCCCCTGTTTTTCTTGGCTAACTAAAGCAGAGTTAGAAGAGCGTATTGATACGCATATGTGTGTATCGATACCCTCTATTCTACCTAAATTCCAATAGCATTTTTGGTATCGATACACTTGGGGGCGTATCGGTACCTGTGGAGTATCCATACACGGGGCCGTGTATCGATACCAGATGTTGGTTAAATCACTACCATATGCAAGCATGGTATCGATACACACAAGTGAGTATCGATACCCTTAAGTGGGTATCGATACTCGCTGGTCAATCTACCCAAAATTTATGATTTGAGTTCGATAAACCTATAATTCGAGGAATAAGTCCAGTAGGCTTCTAAAGTTGTAAAACGAATAGTAAAACTGAGAAATGGAGAAATTAACCCCATATACAAGTATAATGAGTAATAACTTATTAAAACCTTGGGCAACTTGTTGTGTTATTTTAATAGAAATCCTTGGTGGAATAAAGGATGGTTGTGTGCCTTGTAAGGGCATTGATATGATTGCGTCACCATGTTTGAAAGGATTCTGGAAACCCAAATGTGAGTGGAGTGTATTGCAACACCATGATTAAAGACTTCCGAATGTATGAACATGATGCTTAGTGGGACCGAGACTCATTCAAAGATGCTTGATGAGATATTCAAAGCATGAGTGTATGAACCCGATGCTTAGTGGAACCTCACTCTAAGTTTGATGATACTATACGTATGATTGCTTTGTGAGACTGTTTATATTCTTATTGTTGTTTATGATTATACTGCTAATGGTAGTGCCATATTAATATGATCATATCGCCATGATTATCTCTTGTTGCATGCTCTTATTTATGATTTGCATGAAGCATGGTTGAGTGGAAGTGTATCCACTGAGCTTCGTTAGCTTAATGTTCAAAATTTTTGTTTCTGTTCGTAGGTTAGTAGGTTGATGTGTATCGTTGGGGCGCCATCGGAGTAGGACTTCAGCATTGACTTGTTGTCTGAGTACAATACTTAGATTACTTGGGCTATGTATTCGTAGGACCCTATAATTGTATTGTAAATCATATTTTGGATTTTCACTTAAGTGTCGAATGCTTTTAATTATGTATTTCAAATGGTGCTCCCCATGTAGTGTTTTAACTATTATTTATATTTGAACCATTTGAACTTATTGGATTTTATGATATTGTTGTGGTTTGGGATAAACTAGGTTAGAAATTTTATGATTATATTTGGGCTCAAGGCCCAAATGTGACATCCGGGTCGAGGGTGTTACATGTATGCTTTTCCTCTGCCTTGTGGTACGATTATGCATTATGACATGTTTTCGTCTACCTTTGTGGTAGAATTGTGTTCGTGGATAGTTTTCTCATGACGCTCAGCTCTGATTTGTGGTTGTCGGTGGTCTTTTAGTAGTTTGATCCCTTTTTGTGGTTCCTTTGTCGATCTAGTTAGATTTGTTTTGCAAAGCAGCATGCAGATTATTGGTTTCCCTCACTAATCCTACTTCAATCCTTAAGCGTGTAGGCAGATAGAAACAATGAGTTTTTTCCTGCTTTCTTTCTCTAGCGTTTCATCTCATCCTGTCGTTGCAGCTCACTACGTATTTTGCTGGAATGACGTTTCGTTTTCTATTTTTTTAATTTAATTTTACTCTTTTTTGTTAATTTTTCTGCTATATTTTCATTTAATTTGTAATTTTTCTCTATTTTGTTTTTTAATAAATTTAGTCGACACATTATTAAAAAAACTAGAGAAACTTAAATACCTTTGATTTGTTTTATTATTATTAGAATATTATCACAGCCACTCTGTTAGAGATTTGTAAGCATAAAGAAGAATGTATACACCTCAACGTGAAATAAATCATACACAATAAGCGAAATTTAATGCAGTGCAACCTGATCTACCTCTATAGATGAGAGAAAAAATTCACAATAAATAGAGGTTACAAAGAATATATGATAAGGAACTCAATTTATCTCAAAAGTCTCATATATCACACAATTCGATATATTTTTCAAACACACGTAATCTTCATTTCATTAACAACATTTTTCATTTGTTTCTTAATCCGACTTCATTGGTAGTTTCTTATAGAAAATTTCTTATAATATTACATTTAGTTTCTTTTGGTGAAATTATTACTTTTAATTCGTATACGTCAAACTCTTACAATTTAATTCTAATATTTTTAATGTTATAACTATAATATTTTGAACATTTACTTTGTTTTATTGTGTTGTTGAGACTTGTTACTCTTGTAGTATGTTTATTTTGTACCTCTTGAATGTTGGATTTAAGAATTAAGTATATATATATATATATATATATAATTTAATAGGATTTTTTTGTCCAACCAAGTCATATGTTTGAATATGTATATTCAGATATCCGAAAGACCGAATTGACTAGTTTAGTGATCTAAAAATTCGGATCACATCATACCGATATCTTAAAATACACACTCCTAGCTACAACCAAACTTTTAAGCCATTGGATTTTTTCTCATATTCAACGTCCCATCATATTCTTGGCCTCGAATATTCTTCACATTTAAATTACGATAAGTCAAGACTTGATATAATGTTTGAGGCCAATGGTGCAGTATTTTTCACATGAACAAGATTTAAAACTTTTTTTCTATACTCTATTCTCATCAACGAATCTCAAAACAATTATCATTTGTTCTCTTAGTGATATATCTTATTACTCATTAAGAATAATAAACTTTGCCTCTCTAATCTTTTCTCTTATATCTACTCGCATCTTACTTATAAAATATGAATAATTTCCTTTTGTATTGCGGAAGAACTATATTAAACATTCCTTACAATGGAAAGAATTTAAAAATAAAAGAAACACGTACATATATTACAACTATTTATTGTTTGAAATATTTTTTAAACCATTATTTTAAAAAACACAACAATAATGTACCTGGAACATTTTGCAGTGCTACTAGTTGGAAAATATGAGGAAAATGGTAATTTTGAGCCATATTTCGAATGGGTAAAGATGGAGATTCAAATAAGAACTCTATGGGGTCTTATTCTACTCTATGAGACCTTTACAACGGTATCTCATCTTCTCAAAACGGTTGAGTAATGAATGAGAAATTGATGCTCAAAGGAAGTAGTTGTGAATTGAATAAGGAAGTGGAAAACCCCCTATCCCACATTGTTGGGATAAATGGAATGGGAAGTGTTTATATACACCTACCCACTTTTTGGTCATTGAATGACTTGGATTGAAATTGTACCTTAGGCATAAGGGGGGGTGTGAATCAATCTTATTTGGGTTGGGGTGCACTTGCATTGATGTGGGCAATGTAAATGTTTGGGTTGGTCGTGCTTGTGAATATTTTACCCATGTTGAATTTTTTCCTTATTAAATGACATATCCTTTTGAATATTTCGAATTAAATAGGATAATTTTGATTTTCCATTTAAATTTGGATATTAAAAGGTAATGAGTACAATTCACGGGAATATTTCGGTTTAATATGGTATTAACAGATTTTTCTGAATTAAATCCGATGGAGATTTAATAGCCATATTTTCGGAATATTTTTTCCCCACATTTAACCTACCTCACTCCCCTATAAATTGAATGACATTCATTTGCTTTAAACACAACTTAGAAATTTCTTTTCTTCAAAACTGTATTGTGTTTTCGGTGATAGTCAAAGGCAAGTTTCTATTCATGATCTCTTCAGTAGTGCTGTTGTCGATGATCATCTACTGTTGTATCCTGGGAGACTGACGACCTAAGATCTCAAGCACCGAGGAGTGGTCGAATCTGTCTTAAGAAAAGTGCGTTTCTCCAGGCCTCAACAATCTGTGTTTGGTTTATCTCAAATTTGTATTATTCTTTTAAATATTGTATTTTGTTTATTTATTTAATTATATTATTTTATTTCAAATTAACCCTGTATTGTTCAACAATCTTAAGACATAATCCTACAAGGCGATTTGAAATAATCGCGATTGTGAGAAAAGCAAATAAATTTGTTTTCAAGAGTAATTCTGCAGTATTAACAGGCTTGCTAAAAATCTAAAAAATAAATGGGACAAATATGTTATATAGAAATTGTCGTTAGAAGTAACTCAGGTTACGAATTTTGTGGAAAAACAAAATTGGAAATAAACGAAATTAAGTTTTCAGTTTATTGGAATTATTACTAATTCCGGTTATTTGTTTCTTTTTGAACAAAAACAATGACTATGAGGGATGAAGATCTATGCGTTGTGATCTATGAAGTCAACTTGGTTGACTATAACCCAAGGGAATGGTGGCTAGACACTGGATCCACACATCATATCTGTTGTGAAGAGAATTCTTTTGCTGAGCTGATACTTAGCAACGATGTAGAGAAACTCTACACTGGAAATGCTGCGACTTCCAAGATCAAGGGGAAGAGAACTGTAGTCTTGAAGATGACTTCTGGCAAGGAACTCAAGCTGCAAAATGTGTTGTATGTACATGACATACGGAAAAACCTTGTATCTGGAACACTTTTAAGTGTCCACGGCTTTAGAATGGTTTTTGAATCCCAAAAATTAATTATGTCCAAAGAGGGATGTTTGTGGGTAGGGGATATGTATTGAATGGAATGTGGAAGCTCAATGCTATCTCTGTAAAATCAAAGAGCATGGATAAGAATGTTGCTTTTTCTTCTGTTTATATGCTTGAGTCTTTAAATTTATGGCATGATAGACTCGGACATGTTAATTATGATACTCTACGGAGATTAATTAACTTGGAACACATCCATTCGTTTCACATTGATTATAATAATAAATGTGAAACATGTGTTGAAGCAAAATTAACGAGGTATTCGTTTCAAACTATTGAAATAAGGACATAACTGCTTGATCTAATTTGTAGCGATGTTTGTGATTTGAAATTCGTTCAAACGAGAGGAGGAAATAAATTTTTTATTACCTTCATCGACGATAACACAAAATATTGCTGTGTATTTGCTTAAAAGACAAGGATATAGAGAAATTTATACTCTATAAGCAGGAAGTCAAAAACCAACTTAATAAAAAGATTAAGGTGATAAGAAGTGATCGTGGTGGCGAATATGTCAATCCATTTGGTGAGTATTATTCACAACATGGTATTATTCACGAAGTAACACCGCCATATTCTCCTCAATCTAATGGAGTAGCCGAACGGAAAAATCGAACTTTAAAAGAAATGATGAACGCTTTGTTAGGAAGCTCTGGGTTATCACAAAACATGTAGGGGAAAGCTAGCTTTTTCAGTCAATTACCTTTTAAATAATGTTCCCCGAAAGGAAAATGATAAGACACCATATGAGTTATGGAAAGGTAGGAAACCTTCCTACCAACACTTGAAAATGTAGGGGTGTCTTGTGAAGGTAATGGCCCTATTACCAAAACAAATGAAAATAGGTCCCAAAACTATGAACTATATTTTCATTGGATATATAGAACATAGCAATGCTTACCGGTTTCTTGTGTATGAATCAAAGAATCTTGAGATTCACAAGAATACGATAATGGAATCAAAGAATGCCTCTTTCTTTGAAAATGTATTCCCTTGTAAACTATTTCAATGAAATGAACTTTAGAGACTATCAATGAAGATAGCATAAATAATCAGCAAGGATAGAAAAATCCTTTTGATCAGACTTTCTAACCCATATGCTGGAGGTTGAACCTCAAACATATAATAATGCTATACATTCGTCAGAAGGCACCTTATGGAAGAATGCCATTAAGAGTGAAATTGATTCCATCATGCAAAACCATACGTGGGAATAAGTGGATCTTCCTCTGGGAATTAAACCACTAAATTCTAAATGGATTTTCAAACGAAAAATAAAAGCAGATGGAACAATTGATAAGTGCAAGGCTAGATTAGTAATAAAAGGTTACCGACAAAAGAAAGACCTTGACTGTTTTGACACATACTCTCATGTATCAAGGATAACCTCCATAAGGATGATACTTGCAATTGCCGCTTTGTGGAATCTAGAATTACATCAAATGGATGTTAAAACAACTTTTCTTAATGAAGACCTTGATGAAGAAATATACATGGAACAACCTGAGGGTCATATGGTTTCAGGTCAAGAAAGAAAAGTATGTAGAATGGTGAAGTCTTTGTATAGACTGAAACAAGCACCAATCAATGGCATGAGAAGTTCGATAATGTCATGATGACAAACGACTTCAAAATAAACGAGTGTGACAAATGTGTGTATGTCAAAACAACAAATATTGGATATATCATCCTATGTTTGTATGTTGATGATATACTCATTGTTGGAAGCAACAATGAAATGGTAAAACATACCAAATGTAATCACTAATTTTGTCCGAGATGAATCTTTTTTATTTTCGTTCTATGGGCTTATATGGGTTACTCTTTAATTATTAACTATCTAAATATATGTGTATGTAGCTGTCATTAAAATCCAAGAGCAAAAGAAAAAATAAAATATTACTATTAGTATATGTCTTATTATATTAACTATATATATGTGTGTGTTGCTATCATATTATTGTTAAATTCTATTATGTGTTTAATGCGTGTATATTTAATATTTATTTAGGCATAAATGTATGTTTGTATGAATATCATATGTATGTGTTGCTTGCATGTATGTACGTATTATTATTTGAATGTATGTATGTCAGTATGTATATTGTGTATATTATTTACGTATATATACGTATGGGTTTATTGTTATCATTGTTATTATTAGTATTATTATATTATGTGTTTATTATTAGTATTATTATAAGTGGGCTGCCATAATTAAAAAATCATATAATATAAGCCCAAGTTTATTAAAGTCCACTTACATTTTTAAAAGCCCCCCCCCCCAAAAATTAATACATATAACTACATCTGGCCCAGTTAGGGCCCAATTCTAAATTAACCCTAATTTGTTCTATTTTCTGCGCAGCCGCTCTATAGTCGTTGGATCAAGTATGATCCAACGGCTACAGATGAAGCCGAGAACCCCGTCAGCTTCCCCACGCGTGCATGCTCCCCACGATCGCGACCGTTCGACTCCCACGCGCCCACTCTCCAGACCTTTTGTCTTTCCCGACCACGTAACCCTGTCACTGGAAATCTCGCTCACGCCATCCTTTCATCGGCTCTCCACCCATCATGCAAGGCAGAGAAACAATAAAAAAAGTCAGAAGCTAATCCTAGGCATCATCAACAGTTTTTTCAATTAATGTTTGCTTAAGATTTTAAACAAAAAAATCAGATATAAGATGGTAATCAAACATTTTTGTATCCCTAAGTTTTCGAACGGGGAGATTCAGAATCAATACAAACAAAAATTTAAAAAGCCTTTCAAGGTATCAATTCTTCCTTTTTCAGTTCGAAATATAACATGCATATATAAGAAAAACAACAACAAAGAGTTTAGGGTTTACCCTCGCGCCGCTGTGTTTTCCTTACCGGTAATAAGCCTCACGGTCTTCCGAGACCGTCCAATGGTGAACTGATAAGGAGATAAACGCCGAAGAGTAGTTTCAGATTGGGGTTTTGAGCCCTAGATCTCTTTTTTGGTTCAGTTTTCTAGGAAAATGGGGGGTTTTGACGTTTTAAATGAAAGAAAGAAGGGCGGATTTGGGATATATGGAGGAAAAAAGAGCGTTTCAGTAGGTTTTAAGGTTCGACGACCGCCGCCGAGCGGCGGTCGACATGACGGCTACCGGCCGGAAACTGGGTATAATTCCCAGATCTTCAGAAGGTTTGGGGGTGTTATAAAAAAATGGCTAAAAGAGGGTTGAGTTTCAGCTAAGGGTTTTTTTTATAGAGTTATAACATTTTAAAAATGGGTTAATTGCATTTTAAGGACCTCCACCCTAAAATAATCATGCCCGCGGTTCTTTTGTATGGTCCAATTACAACTTTAGTCCCTCCATGTGGGATAATTATGATGGTGAGCCATTCCGCCTTTGTAAACTACACCCCTAGTCCCTGAAACTTTGCGAAAGCTTGCAATTTGATTCCCGTTTTTACTTTTAATTTGGCTCCCAACTTCGTGTTTTTGGTATAAGTTGGCCTCTTTACAGTATTAAACCCATTGTCTTTTCCTTTTAATCATGCATATTCAAATTTCAGCTTTGTGATTTAATTTTAGTCTTTTATTTTGTTGATATTATTGTTGTTCTTGTTTTAATGTAGTGGATTTACATGATTTATTGGTAGAATATGGATATTGTATGTTTATGATTTATATGTGATATGTCTTGTATATGTTACACATGGTATAATATAGTAGGGTTTATAATATAGTTTTTATAAAGTGATATATAGTTTTATGATATGTAATATGTATATGTTATATATATCATGGCTTTATAATATATGTAATATATAATAAGATGAATATATTGTACATATATATTACATGTTTTTCTTTTAAAAGGGAAGGGGATATAATATAAGATTTAAATATATATATATGTATACGTTATAAGCTTTATATATACATAATATCAATATAATTTTAAAAATTATATGCATATAAGGCCGCGGCCAAGTTTTGTTTTCTATATATATTGCTATGTATGCTATATGTAATATTTATATATACTATGTTATCATATAATAATTAGTATAGGAACATGGCCACTGCCAATGCTATATACGTGAGTTTGCCCATCTCTGTACTTGATATATGATATCTTATTATAACATGTGTATGATATGGTTCGTTTTTTATTATTATATATGGTGTTTATATGTGACATGCATTTATAATTGTGATCCATATGACTTATGATATTTTAATTACATTCTTAATTAATCTAAATCGTAAAAATGAGGTACTTATTAATTCCAATATTTGTGTCGTAACAGTCCGAGCTTAAAGGATGTTGACCAAATATTCGGATTAATCCTTACCATTATGAGGTAAATGGATTAAGAATTGACAAAATCATCACATCATACTTAAATGCTTGCATCATGCATAAAGGTGACGTACGGAAGTCGAACCATAAACTAACACGGCAATCAGGCTTATTCGATGTCGGTTTAATCTATGGTCCGATATATCGTCAACCTTATTAATTAAATGTCCAATTAATTTGAATCCACCAATTCGATAAAGCCCGTGTAATTAAGGTTAATTTTCATTTAAGAACTCCGAATTGAATTCAATATAAATTTCAATGATTTTCATCCTTTTAAAAGCAACAAATATTTTGGTACCGATTTCCGGGCATGATGGGGTGCTAATCCTTTCCCACGCATAACCAACTCCTGGACCCTTTCACAACGAATCTCTGGTTTCTTATGGTGTCTGGCCTACCTTACCCAAGCGGCCGTGGCGACTCCAAGTTTCCATTGTTTTTCAAAAGATTAAGGTTTTCCCAAAGAAGTCCCTTTTCTTTTAAAAGATTTTCATTAATGATTTAAGGGGATAATTCGTAGCGCTGAATTTATGTACGATCCACACGATTGTCCTTAAAAAAAAGGTCGCTACACCAAAGACATGTTAAATTCTAGATTTGGCATGAAAGATATGAGACTAGTCGATACGGTTTTGGGCATCCAAATCAAACGGTCAACTAAAGGTGTCATATTAACATAGTCACACTATGTGGACAAGATTCTTGAGAAATTTGGCAAGGATGATTTTGGTATAGCCAAAACTCCAATAGACACATGCCAACATTTGTCCAAGAACAAAGACCAAGGCATTGACCGAGTGGAATATGCAATGGTCATAGGCAGTCTAATGTACCTCATGAGCTGCACTAGACCAGATATTGCTTTTACTGTGAGTAGTTTAAACAGATTCACAAGCAATCCAGGTGAAAACCACTAGAAAGCGATTGTGAGGGTACTGAGATATCTTAGATATACTCGGAACTACGGATTGCATTATTCTAGAGATCCTGCTGTTTTAGAATGATACTCAAATGCCAGTTGGATATCTGATATTCAAGATACCAGAGATACCAATGGTACAAGTGGATATGTCTTCATTTTGCGAGAAGGAGCCGTGTCGTGGAAATCCTCAAGACAAACGATCATAACCAGATCCACAATGGAATTTGAGTTCGTTGCTCTAGATTGTAGCGACCTTTTTTCGATAATCGAGATCGGCTACGGGTTATCCCCATATTTTCTAAAAATTTGGTTCTTAAGGGGAATTTCTTTTGAAAATTCGTGTTTATGAAAACAATAAATATTTCGAGTCACCACCGGGCCACTTGGGTAAGGTAGGTCGGACACCATAAAAACCAGAGATTCTATTTGAAAAGGGTTCGGGAGTTGGTTACGTGTGGGGAAGGATTAGCACCCCCATCACGCCCGGAAATCGGTACCAAAATATTTGTTGCTTTTAATCGATGGAAATTATTGAAATTTAAATTGAATTTAATTAAGTGTGCTTAATTGAAAATTGACCTTGATTGAACGGGCTTTATCAAATTGGCGGGTTCAAATTAATTGTACATTTAATTTATAAGGATGACGATACATCAGACCATAGATTAAACCAACATCATATAAGCCTGACCGCCGTGTTAATTTATGGTTCGAATTCCGTACGTCACCTTTATGCATGATGCAAGAATTTAAGTATAATGTTATGACCTGTCCAATTTTAATTAGCATTTACCTTGGGATGGTAAGGATTAATTCAAATATTTGATCAACATCAATTTAGCCAGGACTGTTACAACACAAATATCGGAATTAATAACCACCTCCCTTTTTATGGTTTAAATTAATTAATTACCATGTGTAAAATGCGGTCATATGAATGATAAGTATAAATGTATGTCACATAAGGGCTTAAAATAAACACACAAAAGGTCTACTACAGTCCTAGCCTAAAAGGCCCAAATTATGAAAGTTCAATTAGTGATCTAATTATTAACTACGTGAGTCTAATATTAACCCTAAATCAACTAAGCCCCAAAACTAGAAAACCCTAATAAATTATGAATTATCTTGCACCTTGATAATTAATTTGATTAATTTGAAACTAGTATCCCGATAAGCCAGGGATTCCATTTAAAATGAATCGAATTAATTAAATACCCACCTAATCTCATTGCCAATTTTATCCTAGGGGGTAATTAAGAGGTGTTTAACTAATTTAATAAATTTAACATTTATCCCAATAAGCCAATGATAAATTTAAATTAATTAAGCTAGTTCAAACCTTAGATCTAACTACGATTCAAAAGCTAACCCTAAATCTAATTTAATTAATTTAAAAATTATGCCCCTATAAGCCGAGCGCAAACTTTAAATTAATTAAATTAAATTACCCTAAACTAACCTAAAAGCCTAACCTAGCAAAACCAAAAAGATGGCCACAAAATATATTAAAGCAACATAAGCAAACAAACCATATTATGTACACATAAATAACATACATATATACCTACATGAAAATATATCTATGTTTTAACTATATATTATATATATGTCAAACACATAATAAACATTAAAACTATGCATTATATATATACATATATTCATTAAAAAAACATATATTATACATATATTAAAACCAAATATTATATATTATATGAAACAATATATTATATGTTATATAAAAACTATATATTATATACTATGTTTATATTATATAAAAACTATATGTTATAAAAAACATATACTATATATTAAAAAACTATAGGTTATATAAAAATCACATATTATATAAAAACCATGCACTATGTATTAATCATATATTATACATCATATCAAAACATATATTATGTACATCCACATCTCAACAAAACAACAAGCTAGCATTAGGAAACATAAACTGAAAATTTAAAAAAATAAAGATGCAAGATAAAAAAGCATGATAAAACGTGATAAACAAAGGGGCTTCAAGTCTGGATTTGGGACCATATTAAACAAAATCAGAAATTCGAAGAGCCAAATTAAGTAAAAAAGAAAAAAAGGGTGAAATTGCTAAACTCCCTGAAACCTCAAGGACTGCGGTCGTGGTTTAAAAAGACGGAAGGGCTTATGGTGTCAATACGAAGAGGCAAAGGGATTTAAAAATGGATTAACCCATTTGTTTGTTTTAAAACGAGTATAAAAGCCATATGTTTGCTGAAAATGAAACCTTTACTCATTTCTCCAAAAAACTATGAAAACCCCACTTTTCTCAGAAATCCAGATGAACACCGCCGTGGTGTTCATCTTTGCTGCCGCATTTTCCAGAAATTGATAGTTTCTCTACCGCGTCGGCCACCGCTCGTCGATGGTTGACAAACTTAAAAACCCTAAAAAACCCTTCTCACTCCAAACTTGAATCTAAATCTAAATCTTTTGAAAAATGATAAAAACCCTTTCATGTTTCGTGAAAACAGAACCGAACCCCCCTTTTTGTAAAAAAATAGAAACCCCTTTTTTACTTGCCCTTCCAGTGAGTCACCATGCACGGCCTCAAAGAGGCCAGAAGGCTTGTCACTGGCGACGGAAAGCAACAAACGAGAGGAAGGTGAACCGACTTAGAAGGTAAAAAGACTCTAAACCCTAATTACTACCATTGTATGTGTTGAAAATAAAAGAAAGAAGAAGCAATACCTCAGAAGCTTTTTCTCTATTCTCTAATGCTCGAAATCCCAATTTTAGTTTTTTTTTGTTACAATAGCTTTAGGGTTTTGATTTTATATCCTTGATATTACAAGATTTAGGAAAATAGAAAATAAAATCCTAATATTCCTATTGGTTGCCTTCTGTGATTTAGGAGTATTCATGTGCGTTTTTTGAATTGTCGATTTGTCTCTAAAATCCCTTTTTTTGGTTGCACCGTCTGACATTGGTCTTTTGTATCTGCTTGTGTGAGGTGGTCGATCATGAAATGGAGGGGACCAGAGGGAGAATGCAGCCTGCCGATGTGGCTATTGACATATCTAGGCGACGGTGATGTGGCATTCAGCCATTGGTTTTCCTTGCCAGTGCGAAAGTGAGACGACGTCACTAGGGAGATGAAGGGTCAAACGGTGAGCTCCATGCGTGATTGGGAAGTCGAGGGGCCAAGCAGTGAACCCCACATGCGTTTGGGAAGCTGAAATGTTGGGCGTGATCTCCACGCGCGGCTGGGAAGCTAAAGAGCTTCCTCTCCCTTTAACCTGGACCATTAGATTATGGTAAGATTTAACGGCTCAGATGCGGCCGCCCCTAATGAAGAAAGTTACTAGATTAGGCCATTAGGGTTTGAACTTGGGCCCTTATTGTGCCTTGTACAAACATGTATTATATTTTATATTTTTGGGTCTTTTTAAATGTAAGGGGACTGTTAATATATATGAAAGGAACTTGGGCTTTTTATTTGTATAAAGTGCATATAGGCTAACATATTTCATATTTAGATGGGCTCTTTATTTACATAGCTTAATTTTTAACTTTGATATAGATAAATAATAACCATAATTATAATAATAATCTTTCTGAATTTTGAGATTTTAATATACTGATTATATTAATGATATAGTAATAATAGATAAAACAAGATAAAAAAAAATAGTGGTAGTAGAGGGAAAAACGAAATAATACTTATACTATTTTTTGAATTTTTTATGATAATTATATATATAACTAAAAGGTTGATTATATATGAGCCCTTATTTAATTATACTAATAGTAGTCTTTTTATTCCTTTGGGTATTAATGAAATAGAAAGCCATTTATTAACAAAAAAGTAAAACGGGTCAACCTCCGGATAAAATTAGTGATTACATAGATAAATCCGGAGAGGAAGCCGAATGTATTAGGAAATTTCTTAAGGATATTCCTGAATGGTCAAAACATGTGCCCACAGTATGCAAATACTATGATAATCAAGCAACGATTGCGAGGGCACAAAATTGTATGTACAACGGTAAGTCGAGACATATGCGTCGCCGACATAATACCGTTTGACAACTGATCTCAAATGGAGTTATCTCTATTGATTATGTAAGATCAAAGTATAACGTTGCAGATCCGCTAACCAACGGGTTAAATCGAGATCAAGTTGAGAAAACATTTAAAGGAATGAGACTAAAGCCCATGGAAAATAAAGGCGCTATGTGAAGGAAAACCCTACCTAGCTGACTAGAGATCTCAAGATTTAGGTTCAAAGGGACAACTTAATTGCATAGACCTTTCGGTCACTGAAGTGGTACTCATCCCTAAGTCCGTTCATATGATGCAAAAGTCTATTAAGCCTTTAAATATAAAAGTTAAGAGGGGAAAAACCTTATTTTACTACTATTTAAACTAAAAGGGTTCTCAAATGCAATTATACCAAAAAAAATTAGGAGGGACAAGAGCCCCTCCCATGCATAACATGGCTTCATCCTTGTTTATACATATATTTTGTTCACAAGATTGGCTAGGTCAATTTCGACTCTTTCCTATAATGTAATATTAATATAATATTTATTGGATATATAATTTTGTTATTCTCAAAAGAAACAGTGATCATGTGAAAAAATTGTAATAAATTACATAATGACTTGTAGCCGAACCGCTAATAACAGTTACTCGTTGACGGTTAAAACGATTGACCAGTTTTTAACAGTTAAATTATAATTTAATAATTGTTATTGTAAAACTAAAGTTTGATTTTGATATAACAAATTGTTTAAGGACCTATTTGTAAAAGAAAATAAATTTTTAAGTATGTCAAAGACTCACAATTGACAAGGATTTTTCAAGTACAAAATTTTTCAAAGTCGAAACCTAAAACCCCATAAAATTTTCTAAGTGTTTTTAAAGCCAAACTCAAATTTTACGCCTAAGCGTATCGATACGCCCTCGAGCGTTTCGATACGAGCTTAACTTAAAAGGCCACTGTAAGAATTTGTTTCAATATGGTTCCTTCTGTATCGATACGACCTTCATATGGGCTAAGATTTTTACTCAGGCATTTTGATATTGTGCAATCCATTTGTTAGAGTATGCCCAAAGACCAATTATGAGATGGTTGTAAAAGACATACTTATTTTATCTTATTTATTAATAAGAAGCCATTATTATTATTTCAGTCTTATTCTGTGTATCTATAAATAAACTAAATCATAATAAAGTCCTTAGAATAATATAGTTATTCTTTAATGTCCTTAGTCGAGAATTATTGTGGGCATGGGCAACAATAATGTATTAAGACTAATATGTAGTTGATTGATGACAAAGTGTTGTCATTGACATGGAGATGTCAAAATCAATACATAAGTATGTGTTAGGGAACGGCATACTGGATTGACCCGCTATGAGCATGTTTCTTGGATTATTATGTGACAGTCACAACATTGCTCATGGTGATAACTACATGTATGATCCTTAGACTTGAGATCATCATTATTTCAACATCGTGAGTGACATATTTTGATACGGTCAAACATGTGTCATAACTGACTACACTATAAAGACTAATATTGGATATGTCACAATCCATGTAGCAAAATATGGTTGATCAAGATAGGATTTGTCCCTCTTACATAGTAGGAGTAATATCATAGGCCACTTGATTGAGTGAGACTAGAAAATGCATGGTCATGCTCGAATGAATTGATATGGGATATCATAGTTATTCGTTTATAATAGTCTACTCAAGATATCAAGAAACATTAGATTGACTATACAAGAGTGACTAATCCATGACTTGTGTCCGATCTAGATATTAGGACAAAATGATGAAATACATAAAAGAAGTTAATCACAGAAAAGGTTAAATCGAACCACGATTTCATGTAACTTAGGTAGCAATGATGTATTGCTAGATGTCACTCATTGCTTGTAATATTAGAATTCTTCTGGATATTACTGCTAACGTTACATGAACCTACAAGGGTCACACCCTATGATTGAAACGAACAAATATCGACTAGATAACATGTGTACGAACTTGTTGTACACGTAATTAGTGAGAAACCGAAATTATTAATTTTGGTTTTATACATATGTTAATATTTGATAAGTTATTGTAATTATCAAATACTATATATATATATATCTTTAAAAGAAACCTAATTAAAGTAGAATCAAATTCTACATATTTAATTATATTCGGTTAAATATATTGTATATTTAAAGAATCTGAATTTAATTAGAATTAGGTTTTTGAATGTTATATAAAGGCATAAGGTCTAGCAGCCAAAATATGCCTTTTTCAAAAATCATCTCTGACAGTTAGAGAAGAGAAAAATTGTTCGTTTTATTCGGGTGGACTACGTAGAGGTCGGAACGCTGCTGTGACAACTCTAATTCGATTTGGACTCTCCTATACTCACTGCGAAATTCCAGGTTGGTTGAGGTAATGTTTTCATCCTTTATCACCTCAAATTCGTTCCTAGTACATGGATCACTGGTGGATTACGTCAGATAATTTTTCTGCAGCACCATGGGGTGTACTGGCATTTCCCAACAATGGTATCAGAGCCACTTGTACAATACGAATTCAGACTTAAATACTTGGATGATGTTTTTGTATGAGATGCATGTTTTACCTTTTCTGTTTTGACAAGTATGCAATGTTTGTGTGAAACGTAGAAATTGAATCCAATCGTGATTAATATGTTAATCTGTTTTAACAAGTTCTTACGATCGATGGTTAAGTGTTAATCATGTGTTTGTTGCGGTAAGCTTTTGATAATCATATGTTAATAGTTGACATGATGAACATGCGGTTAAGATAGCAGTTCGTTTTTGGCAGAGGAATAATGGTTGTTCCAGAGTGAAAAATCTTAGGGATTAAAAAATCCCGAAAACATGAATATGTTGATAAAAGTTATCAAATCTTGAGGTTTTTCCATAGTAATTGAAGTGCCAAAATTAAAAATTTTCCCAGTATATCGGGGCTGCCAGGTCCACATAGGCATACGGGCAGACCATATGGCCTCGGATCTGCCGGACCGCGTAGGCAACAAGGGTCATTAAAACTATTTACGTAATCTTAATTAACAAGATAAAACATGTGTATGTTTTGGATGATATGCATGGTGTTTGAAATGCATGGTTATAGCCCAAATAGCCCATTTACTTTAGTTTTATATAAATACGACCTGTGTGTCGTGCCTTTCTTTCTTCTATTGTAATTCTCTTCTCATCTTACTTCCTTGTATGTAAAACGAGTTTCTGAAAAATTATAATATTTGCGGAGAAAGCATAGACCAAAGAAGTAGACTGATGGGCCGGTCAAAGGTGGATTAGGTGCTTGAGAAGCAACTTCTATCTTTAGTAATTTTGGTTCTCCCATTGGCTTGGGATTGGCCACCTTAGTTTTAAGGGCTATAACCATTGCATTTATATTTACTGCTTTACATGTATGTGATACAATGTATGTTTTTTAGCATGATGGTAACTGATTAGATCATAATAGAATGATGAGATTAATATAACAAAAACCCTACATATTTAATTAAAATTAGTCATCCAATATTATCCCTCGTTAAAACCTCGATCGGTACTATGTAGGTTTTGCCAAAGCAAAATACTTAGATCTATCTTGGTTAAACGCGAAGAATAAGCAAGTGATATTCACTGGTAGTAATATTGGTTAAACTTGGTTGTTCTAATAAGATTAGAAACCTAAAGACTAATAATTGTTCAAGAACTTTGGTGATTGAAAAACAATACGAAAGTGCATGTCTAGAATTGGTTCTTTGAAAGACTTGGTATTTAAGCGTGCCCAGCACATCATCTCTCTTTTCATAAGTTACCTACCTGGTGCATTGTTCATTATTGTTCTTTCTATTAGAACATATGAACTTTTGTTTTGGACAAATAGTTGTTCATCAAATATAGGAATTACATGAGATGTAATTAGTAAGTATTGCTTACCTAAATAATTGAATTCTAGGAGTAAAGCCAAAGCTGACTTAGAATGAAATGAAATATGGATCCTTACCCACTAGAAATACTTTTAGCAAGTTTTTTCTATTTTGAGGGTTTTTAATAGTGAGATTGTTATTACTTTATAAACATGATAAAAAAGTACTTATAAAATATATTTTATCATTTTAGATTTATTATGGCAAATTCAAACACATTATCATTGCGATCCCTCCTTGAGAAGGACAAATTAAATGGCTTGAACTTCCTTGACTGGTTCCGTAATTTGAAGATTATCCTCAAACAAGAACGGAAACTAACAATCAGCGAAGAACCAGTCCCTAAAAAGCCAACAGATGATGCCTCTAAAGATGAATTGGAAGCTTTTAAAAAATACTCAAGTGACATGGTAGATGTCGGTTGCTTGATGCTTATGACCATGACCCCTAAGCTTCAGAAGCAACATGAGGACATGGTTCCCTATGAGATGGTTAAAAATCTCAAGGAATTATATGAGGGTCAAGCTCGTCAAGAGAGGTATAAGACTTCTAAAGCTTTGTTTCGATGCAAGATGGTTTAGGGAACTCCAGTGGGAACTCATGTTCTCAAAATGATAGGGTATATTCAGACCCTTGAAAAATTGGGCTTCCTTATAAGTGTTGAATTGGCTACTGATGTTATCCTCAATCGTTGTTGGATACTTTTAATCAGTTTGTTCTTAATTTCAATATGAATGAAATTAACAAATCGTTGCCCTAGTTGCTTGGTCTGTTAAGAACAACAGAGAACAACATGAAAAAGGTTAGCTATAAACCTATTCTGATGGTCCGAAAGGATAACAGAAAAGGAAAACCCAACACCAAGGCAAAACCAAAGACCAACAAAGGAAAGGTTGCATTGAAACCCAAATGAGGAGTTGCAAAAGAAGGAAAATGTTTACATTGCAACAATGTTAGACATTGGAAGTGAAATTGCCCTGTCTATCTTGAGGACATCAAGAAGGCAAGAGAGAATGGACAGTCTGGATCAGGTATTTATGTTCTTGATATTAATATATCAACATCTACTTCTTGGGTATTAGATACTGGTTGTTGTTCTCACATTTGACATCTGTACAAGGACTAAAGATGAGTGGAAAATTGGCAAAAGGAGATATAGACCTATGAGTGGGAAATGGAGAAAGAGTTGCTGTATTAGCTATAGGAACATACACTTTGTCATTACCTAGTAGACTTGTTTTAGATTTAGAGGATTGTTATTTCGTACCTAGTTTGACTAAAAACATTATTTTAATTTCTTGTTTGGACAAGATTGGTTTTGAGATTATTATTCAGAATAATAGTTGTTCTTTTTCTCTCAATAATGTTTTTATGGTACAGCTCAATTAATCAATGGCCTCTATATCTTAGATCAAGATAAATCCATATATAACATAAATACGAAAAGATCAAAAACAAATGACTCTAATCAAACTTATCTCTGGCATTTTTTCTTGGGTCATATAAGTGAGAAACGCATATCAAAACTTCATAAAGATAGATTTTTGGATTCTTTTGTTTCAAACATTTTGATATATGTGAACATTGCTTAATGGGAAAAATGACCAAATCACCGTTTGATGGTAAAAACGAGCGAGCGAGTGATTTATTAGGTCTAATACATAGTGATGTATGTGGACTAATGAATACACAAGCAAGAGGAGGGTTTCAATACTTCATTACTTTCATTGACGACTTCAGTGGATATTAGTATGTTTACCTAATGCATCATAAATCTGAAGCCCTTGAAAAGTTCAAGAAATTTAAGAATGAAGTACAAAACCAACTAGGAAAGAGTATCAAAGCTCTTCGATCAGATCGAGGATGAGAATACTTAAGCCTTGAGTTTGATGAACTTCTTAAAGGATGTGGGATTGTCTCACAACTTACACCTCTAGGTACTCCACAACACAATGAAGTCTCTAAAATGAGAAATCGGACGTTGTTAGACATGGTTCGATCAATGATGAGTCATGTTGATCTTCCAACTTCTTTTTGGGGACATGCGTTAGAAACAGCTGCTTTCACACTAAATCGTGTTCCGTCTAAATCGGTTCAAAAGACACCATATGAGATATAGACTGGGAAGCGTCGTAGTATGTCTTTTATGGAAATTTAGGGATGTAAAGTTTATGTTAAACATCAGATGTCTACAAAACTCGAACCCAAATCTCATAAGTGTAATTTTGTGAGATATCCTAAAGAAACTAAAGGATATTATTTCTTCAATCCACCTGAGAACAAAATGTTTGTTTCTCGGACAAGAATCTTCCTCGAAAGAGAATTTGTTTTTAGAAAAGGAAGTTGGAGAAATATTGAACTTGAGGAAATTCAAGATCAACCACAGATCACTGAACCAGAGATTGAACAACAACAAGTTCCACAAATAGTTGAGGAAGATCCAATCTTTCTTGAAACACAACCACTGCGAAGGTCTATGAGAGAACGCAATGCACCTGAGAGATATGGATTTCTTATCACATTGCATGGAGATGTTCTTCTCATGGACCAAGATGAGCCTGAGACTTATCAGAAAGCAGTGGAGAGTCCAGACTTAGAGAAATGGTTAGAAGCCATGAAATCCGAGATATATTCTATGTCAGAAAACCAAGTATGGACTTTAGTTTACCTACCCGAAGGAATTAAGCCCATAGGGTGCAAATGGGTTTTCAAAAAAACTGACATGGATGGCAATATACAAACATACAAAGTCGCTAAGAGATTTCGTCAAATTCATGGTATAGACTATGATGAAACGTTTTCCCCTATTGCTATGTTTAAATCCATCTGGATATTGCTTGCAATAGCTGCATATTATGATTATGAAATCTGGCAAATGGATGTCAAAACCACTTTCCTTAATGGAAAATTGGATGAGGATGTGTACATGACACAACCTGATGGTTTTGTCAATCCAAAAGATGCCCAAAAGGTATGCAAGCTACAAAGATCCATTTATGGACTGAAGCAAGCTTCTCGAAGTTGGAATCTTCGTTTAATGAGGCAATCAAAGAATTTGGTTTTATTAAAAATGAAGATGAGCCATGTGTTTTCAAGAAAACTAGTGGGAGCACTGTCATATTCTAGGTATTGTATATGGATGACATACTAATAATAGGAAATGACATACGTACCTTACAGTCTTTAAAGACTTGGTAAGGAAAATGTTTTTCTATAAAGACTTAGGTGAAGCAACCTACATATTAGGAGTCAAGATCTATAGAGACAGATCAAGATGACTCCTAGGACTAAGTAAAAATACATACATAGATAAAGTACTAAAACGATTCAGTATGGAAGAATCTAAAAGAGGATTCTTACCTATGAGACATGGTTATTCGCTCTCGAAGAAAATGTGTCCTTCAAAGCCTCAAGAGAGAGAATGCATGAGTAAGATACCATATGCTTCAGCCATTGGATCTATCATGTATGCCATGCTATGTACACGTCCAAATGTATCATATGCACTAAGTATGACAAGTCAATACCAAGTAGATCCCGGTGAAGGTCATTGGGTTACAGTCAAAAGCATCCTTAAGTACTTAAGAAGAACTAAAGATACATTCCTTATGTATGAAGGTGAGGAAGAGCTAAGTATAAAAGGTTATACTGACGCAAGCTTTCAAACTAATAAGGATGATTCTCGATCGCAAACGGGTTTTTTGTTTTGCCTTAATGGAGGTGATGTAAGCTGGAAAAGTTCAAAGCAAGATACAATAGCAGATTCTACAACAAAAGCCGAGTATATTGCAGCAAGCGGTGCTGCAAACGATGTTGTTTGGATCAAAAAGTTCATATCTAAACTAGGGGTCATGCCTAGCATATCAAATGCTATAGATCTACGTTGTGACAACAATAGAGCCATCGCACAAGCAAAATAACCCAGATCTCACCAACGATCCAAACACATACTTAGGCGTTACCATCTCATTCGTGAAATCATTGATCGATGGGATGTAGAAATATGTAAAGTACCAACGGATGACAATATCGTCAATCCACTGACAAAGCCTCTGACTCAGCAGAAGCATGAGCGTCACACTAAGTCTCTTGGTATTAGATACATGAGTAATTGGTCTTAGTGCTAGTGGGAGATTGTTGGAGTATGCCCAAAGACCAATTATGAGATGGTTGTAAAGTACATACTTATTTTATCTTGTTTATTAATAAGAAGTCGTTATTATTATTTCAGTCTTATTTTGTATATCTATAAATAAACTAAATTATAATAAAGTCCTTAAAATAATATAGTTATTCTTGAATGTCCTTAGTCGAGAATTATCGTGGGCTTGGACAACAATAATGTATTAAGACTAATATGTAGTTGATTGATGACAAAGTGTTGTCATTGACATGAAGATGTCAAAATCAATACATAAGTATGTGTTAGGGAATGACATACTGGACTGACCCGCTATGAGCATGTTTCTAGGATTATTATGTGACAGTCACAACATTGCTCATGGTGATAACTACATGTAAGATCCTTAGACTTGAGATCATCATTATTTCAACATCGTGAATGACATATTTTGATACGGTCAAACATGTGTCGTAACTGACTACACTATAAAGACTAATATTGGATATGTCACAATCCATGTAGTGAAATATGGTTGATCAAGATAGGATTTGTCCCTCCTATATAATAGGAGTAATATCATAAGCCACTTGATTGAGTAAGACTAGAAAATGCATGGCCATGCTTGAATAAATTGATATGGGATATCATAGTTATTCATTTATAATAGTCTACTCAAGATATCAAGAAACATTAGATGGACTATACAAGAGTGACTAATCCATGACTTGTGTTCGATCTAGATATGAGGACAAAAGGATGAAATACATAAAAGAAGTTAATCACGAAAAAAGGTTAAATCGAGCCACAATTTCATGTAACTTAAGTAGCAATGATGTATTGCTAGATGCCACTCATTGCTTGTAATATTAGAATTGTTTTGGATATTACTGCTAACATCACATGAACCTACAAGGGTCACACCCTATGTTTGAAACGAACAAATATCGACTAGATAGCATGTGTACAAACTTGTTGTACACGTAATTAGTGAGAAATTGAAATTGTTAATTTTGGTTTTATACATATTTAATATTTGATATGTTATTGTAATTATCAAATACTATATATATATCTTTAAAAGAAACTTAATTAAAGTAGAATCAGATTCTACATATTTAATTATATTCGGTTAAATATATTGTATATTTAAAGAATCTGAATTTAATTAGAATTAGGTTTTTGAATGTTATATAAAGGCATAAGGTCTAGCAGCCAAAATATTCCTTTTTCGAAAATCATCTCTAACAGTTAGAGAAGAGAAAAATTGTTCGTTTTATTCGGGTGGACTACGTAGAGGTCGGAACGCTGCTGTGACGACTCAGATTCGATTTGGATTCTCCTATACTCGCTGCGGAATTCCAAATTGGTTGAGGTAATGTTTTTCATCCTTTATCACCCTGAATTCGTCCCTTGTACATGGATCACTGGTGGATTACGTCGGATAATTTTTCTGCTGCGCCATGGGGTGTACTTGCGTTTCCCAACACCGTTTCGATAAGGCCTTCATACCGGGTTTAAGATTTAAGAACATCGTACCGATACAGCTACTGGCGTATCGATACAGTAGTTGAGACTTCTCAAATATTTTCATTTATGATTCTAACGTTACCTTATCAGTTATTGGGAACATGTGATTTTGAAAATCAGTTAACCCGTATCGATACACCTACGTGGTGTACAGATACAAGTTATGGCAATAGCCCAAGTGAGCAAAAACGTATCGATATGGCCTTGCCCGTTTCAATACGTCTCCTTATAGCGATTCGATACGGCCTCCTATGTATCGATACACCCTTTATTTTACCTACACAATGACTCTTTTTATTTCATGTCCGTATCGATACGGTCTCTCGCGTATCAATACGGTAGATTGCAGCAGAGCATTTATGGTGGGAAAAAGAGAGCCTAACGACTCTATTAATGGTGCCAACCACCCAAACGGTTAAAAATCAATGAGGTGATATTAAAGCAAGCCTTTGAAGCTACAACAACAACCATTGAACAAGTCAAGCACATTCAAGCATAAATCCAACCCTTTTGAGCCTTATAGAGTCAAATTCTTGTAACCCTCTTGAGAGATTTTATTGTATTCATTTTTATTCAAGTTTGGGTTTGTGTGAACTTGTAATTGGGTAAACTTATCTACCTTTGAGAGGCATTTTTCTATTGACCACAATTTCTCTTTGTAAGAGTGTCTTTGATCAAGCTTTGGGTAGAAAGCTTTGATCGATTGTAACGGTTTCCTCCTAAGCCGAGAAAAGGGGACGAATTTAGTGAGTAAATTGTTGTAATTCTCAGTGGGGTGCTGAGGTAGTGGATGTAGAGCTTATTCTAAGCTTGAACCACACTAAAATTGCTTGTGTCCAATTCTTACATTTCCATCTTGCACCTTTCAACTTTTAAATAGCCAATTCACTCTCTCTTGGCCAATTGTCATTGTTTGATCAACTCAACAGTTATAACGGTTAACCAATCGTTTACGCTAAACGATAGTGTTAACTTACCATCAACACCCTGAGTTGAAGTGATAAAATTCATTTTGTTGATGGGTTTGCCAAAAGCTTAATTAAGTTGCCGTAAAAATGGACAAATTAGATTTTGTCAATCAAAGCAAAAACAATGATTGATTAATACTCAACCATCTTGTCCACCAATCGAATGCCCATGGATCAACCGCATGTCAACTGTAATGCAACCATTGGCCCACAAAATCATTTTAATGGCCTGAGCCCGTCCACATGCTAACTAAATCTTGACTTTGCGGCCATTGTTTTCTTGAGGTGGGTCCATTTCCCCCGACAAAGGATAACGACACAAAAGGGCCCAATACGCAATCAGGTGATGAAACTACAAATAAAAACCACTAAATTTTCGTCAATAGAATTTTTTTCCATATTCGTAATTTTTTTATATTTATAAATAATTTTACGTATGGGTAAATAAATTATTTTATGTAATATATATTTATAATAATATTTTAACAAATTATTATAAGTGAAATGACGAAAGATTTATATTTTTTTACTTCATAATATCATAAAAGTATGAAAAAGATAAAAACACTCTTATAAAAATATTAATAATTATTAGTAAAAAATGATATTTTAATAATTTTCTTCAATTGACTCCGCTAGAGACTTTATATGTAACATAGATAATTATATATTTTAAAGGTACATATCCAGTTAAACAATGTAACTTTTTTAGTTTTACACTAATCTTGATCATTAAATGAATGTAAATTGATGACTGATATTAAAAGTTAAAAATGCGTAGATTTTTAAGGGAAAATAAGATAAGTGGATACCATAAATTTACATTCATTCAATGATCCAAAATCAATGTAATTTTTTTTAGTTCTTTTACATTATGTAAGTGGATCTTAATCCTATTACACAATGTATTATTTAATTTTATATTGATTTTGGACCATTGGATGAATGTAAATTGATGGTTGAGATTAAGAGTTAAAAGTAATTGAGATTTTGGACTATTAGATGAATGTATACATAAAGAATACTCTATATTCAAAGATGGCCCTTATTTCATTTTTAGTGATATTTTAATGACATTTGCAAATTTTTCATTTTTAGTGATATTTTAATGACATTTGCAAATTTAGACTAAGGATGGAATGAGATATTAGTATTACATCTTGTTAGCAATATACCATTATCTAGTAGTTAATAATAATGTATAATTTATTCAAAAAATAATAATGTATAATTAATTTTTGTGTAAAATATTTTTCATGCGGAGCGGGGAAATAATACTAGTAACTGTACATAAAAGAACATTTGTTAGTAATAAGAGGTTGGCATCATGATAAAGTCCCAAGCGGAGAAATCGTAAGAAACGTGGCTACAAAACACATTGATCCGCATTCATATTCAGATGGTCGGTGATTGAGAAAATAATAATAAGGGGAAATTTCAAAGTAGTTAATTATGTTCACCTCACCTCACCTGCCCAAAATAATAATGTCAAGTGACAGTGAGTCCAATTTTGACCGTCTTTCACATTACTCCACCTGCCCTTTTCAGCTTATTTTGCTTTCCAATTTTATTCTAAACAAGTTACACAAATTATTGCACATTTTTATAAGCGTTTGTTTTTGTTTCTCACTCCTAACATGTTGACATGATACTAGGAAATGAATACTTTCCGGTGCTGGTGCTGGTGCTGGTGGGCTTGAATTCGTGGATTTTCTCATAAACAATCAACAAGTTTAGTCATGTTAAATCATATTCTCTCTCTTTCACTACTCGAACACATGAAATACCAAGTGTATCTTTATTTGTATTTTTGTTCCAAGCATTGTATTCAATGGTACAATCAAACGCACAAATTTTACAAGTCTGTCTTCCTATGTTTCTCACTATCTAAATAACAACATTTTATTGTTTAATAGTTGATATATTTTGTTATAACCCATGCTACAAGAGCTTGGAAAACAGAACCCCCAGCATTTAAAAAAAAAATTCAGGTGCACCACGCATAATTTTTTCCACTAATAAATAAACCTCTCGAAGGTTCTACAGAGTGAGTGTGTATAGAATATCTCATCAGGCTATATAGATGGAGGTAGTGAGAGTACAAATGGTGGCAGGCTTGAGGGTGGGGATGGTGGTGATCCATGTGGTGATGATGCAAGTGGTGGAGCAAGGCAACTGGTGGTGGCAGGAAAGGTGAAGATAATAAGGATGGTGGTGATGATATTATTGGAGAAGATTGTATTAAAGGGGTTAATTACATTTTGAAGAAAAAAAAACCTTTAACACGTCACATTAATTTTCAACGGTAAATGATAACAGTAATTATAATAAAAAAAATTAAAATTTTAGTGGTTATAATACAAGTTAAGTGACTATCAATACAATTTATCTTATACTATATTATATCAAACAAGATGATAGCAGGAGAAACAAAATCCTATCTACAATGCTCAAGTGGGTAAAACTTTGCATTGACTCCAAATTCTTCTATACTTGTTAGAATGACCTCGGAGTTTCTTGTTTTCTCAATTTAATCCTAAAGATTTAACTTTTGTCAATCGAATATCCAAATTTTCATAACCAAAATTTAAAACTTAGATTTTGTGGTGTTACACAATCTTTGTTGTAGATACAATAATTGTTGACTGTTTTATTTGAAAAGTCGGACAACTTTCAACAATTGTCCTAGCTACGAGTAAAATTAACAGAATTTGTCAAAGATGAAATACATAAATATTTCACAACTTTCCCAGTAGGAACGACTAATATTGAGACTTTTACGTCATTTGTTAGACGACATACAATCTTTGCCATACTTACAAAAATTGTTGCCAATTTCACTAAAAAAATATACAACCTTTAACAATCATAATAACATGGGTACTCAAGTAGGAGTATTGATACTCTATTTAGAATATCAATGCTCAAGCTTTTAGTACCAACACTCATTGTATAAATCATGTTGGTTTGAGTTTAGGACAACCTTGAGTATCGATAATCTACATAGAATATTGATACTTTTGAAAATCGAAACTAAATTTGTTTACTAACTTTCGAACATTGTTTTACACATTAGAGTATCAAATGTCATTCAATAAGTATCGATATCGTTAGAATCAATACTTTTCTATTGAGTATTTGTACTCCTTTAAATGTTAGCACTTTTACATTATTTGTTAGACTTAATGCAAGATTTCAAGTAGCTACTGAAAGTAATATCACTCTTTATGTCCCATAAACTTGCTCCTTTTGTATTTTAAAATTGTCTCAGTGAAATTGTTTATTTGAAAATTTTAATAACTTTTATTAGATATACAAAATAAAATTTAACTTTTCAATGATAAAATAGTCATTTTAATATTTTACAAAACATCTCTTATACAAACGTTTTCTTCTATACATTACGTAAAAAGCCAACAAAAAATAACTTAAGAGAGACAAAAAGAGTAATATATATCGAAATGGTAAAGAATATTTTAAAAAATAATTGTAGCTACATGCAATATTACCCAACATTCTCAAAAGAACAAGACTCTCAAACAATCCAAATGAAATTCGATTTTATGTTTTATTTAATTTTATATTTAAAATGAATGGGAAATAACTCTAGAATACAATATAAGTAATTTTTTTATTAAAAAAATCAAATCGATGAACTAAACCCGCAATGAATTTTGATTCGGTAAGCTTTAATGTTCAATTTGGTTTCAATTTGTTTGAAAGTCATTTATTGTTCATGCTCCATCATCTCATACGTGTCTTTAGAATAAGGATATCAATTAGACACGTACTTACAAGCTATTTCAATTCAGTTTGTCAATTGAACTCGAGTAAGTCAATTTAAAGTATTATGATATGATTTCTGTCTGCATGTTTGTTAAACCCCATGTTGGAAGACAAAAAATGGCTATTGTTTAGGCTTTCACTACGACAATATGGGAAAAAAATCATCCTTGTAAAATGTAGAGTAATTAAATATAAGACAATTTAAGCATGTATACTTTGCCGCACGCACGCACACCACAAACAGAGAGAGAATAAAGCATGTACACAAAGAGTTGCCATTTGAAGAGCTTGATCCAACAAATACTTCATCATTCCCTAGGATAGAATGCCACATAACAAGCTGTATAATAGTTATATAATTTCCAAAGAGACTAAAAATTCAATTCTATTTTCCTTCTTTTTCTTTTTTTCAAGAATAACAATATTGTATTTTTTTCTTTTTCATATTCAATAATTGGTTGAGCCTGATGGCGAAGACGAGCTCTAGGAGAGAAGGTGAAGCGGCTCATCAAGAGGCAGTCATCAAAGATAGTTCCAAGCATAGAGAATGGACAGTTTTTGTGGACAACTTTAGCAGGAGAGTATCAAGGGCTGCCCTGAGAGAGTTATGCAGTCACTATGGAAAGATTACTAGGGTTTTTATTCTCAGTATTAACAGAAAGGAAAAATATAAGGTAAGCACTTTCGCTTTTGTTACTGTGGCTACTAGGGATGATATGGTTTCGGTCATCGCTAAATTGAATAATACCTTGATCGACGGCGGTTTGGTTAGTGTTTCACAAGCGAGATATCCAAAACTCGATAACAGTATCTTTCACAAAAGAACGTCGTTCAGGAATGAAAGGGGTGAAATGCGAAAGGGCTCTAAAAATACAGAGAAAGCCAGCAAAGCTCTGTCGGCTCGTAATGGGGGGCATGCCAATTCTTCAGGTGAAAAGATGTCTTACAGGGATGCCTTGTTATGTAATGTGAATACGATTAATCCTTCGACAAGGAATGATGGACCACATATAAGGGCTAATCCTCCGGTAAGGAATGACGGATCACAAAACGATGCCATTCAAGTTGGATGCAACGATGGGTGTTTTTTTAAAGTTAATATCTACCTTAAGGATAATGACTGGTTAAAATGCTGTTTGGTGGGGATCATGAAGAATTCTTATGAAGTGGGGATTGTTCAACAAGCTTTCAAATTTGAAGGGTTGATGCTATATTATCAAAATGGGGTATGGAATGCAATTCTTACGTGATCAAATTTAAGTCGGTATCAGAGATGAAAAAAACTTAGGACTCTTAAAAGAGAGGCAATCTGAATTGCTGGTGTCCCCTCTACTGATAGATGTTGTTCAGTTTCATTATTTTTTTGTATCTTTGTATGGTGTCTTTCTGAATTGTTGGTGTGAAAAGTTTTTTAGTTCTTTGGGCAATCACTGGGGAAAGTTTGTCTGCTTAGGTGAGAGCACCAAGCATATGGATCGTTTTGACCTTGCTAAGATCACAATCAGGGTGGCTAGTCCGCTGTATAATAATAATTTCTATTAGAGTCATTTCTTTGGGTTCCACTTATCGTATCAAAATCTGCTTGGAAAGCTCCAATGAAGATAGCTCCATGTGCCCGCGGGACAGTTTGGGGATAATTACGCGGACGTTTGGCCAGAAAGCTTTAGGAGTAGTGAATTGAGGTTTAATGCTAAGATTTTGAGTGAGAAAACTTATAGTGCCAACAAAAATGATCGGCGGGATACCTCTAAACGTCCGGCCGATGAACCCAAATTAAATGTCGCCTTGCACTCCCTATTGAGTGGTTTTAATACGACATAAGAATCTTGTCATTCTTTGGGCCCTAGGGAGAATTTGGGGAATATAATAAGTTTGCTTTTATTTGGGTTCTACCTGACGTTAGGGGAACTAAAGCGGCTGCCTAGGTGGCCCGTGCCCAAGCTGTCAATGGCCAGGCAAATTTTAATTTGGGCATCTCCTTTGGGACTGGTATTTTACCTTATGTTGGGCCTTTCCCAATTCTGGTGGATTTGTATGCTTTGGGTCTGAAGCCGAATGCATATAAGGATAAGAATTCTATTTGCATTCAAGAACCTAGGATCTACGCAGATTTAGATCCTTCAGGTACTAAGGTTATCTCATGTAATCTAGATTCTTCCAAAGGTACTACTTCGTTGGAGCTTAGCGGCGGTTCCTTTGTGCCGGACAGTCTGAAAGTGGTGGGTCGTTTGTTTTCAGATACGAATCGGGTGGACGGCTTGGTAAATGACTTCTTCCATGCTAGCTTTAGAAGAAATATGAGAAAAGAGATTTGTGAGTCTATTGAAAGGCCCCTTCTTTCTCGTGGTGGTTAAGGGCATCTAATTGTCTCTGAGGAGACCATTTCCTTAGAGAAATTAGAGGCGGAAGCAGTATGGGAAATAAGCAAAATACTAAAGTTCTCACTTTAAATGAGGCAAAGAGGTTGTTACACAGAGTTATTAAGCTCGAGTAGGAGGTCAGAGAAGGTATGTAGGGGTACTTTATCACTGGTAAATTTCTTTATTTTTGATCATAAATTTGTCAATATTGTCTTGGAACATCTCATGTATTGTAACTCCTTAAATAGGGCTTAGAATGTTACAACTATTTAGAATTCCTAAATAGTTAAATCATCTTAAATTAAGTAAAGTCAATTAAGGGTTGAATTGAATAATAAACAAATATGAATGCCAAATTAAAGGATTTAAATAGAAGAATGAATGAAATAAGTGACCAATTTAAAGTTACTAAATTGAATTAAATAAGAAAGATGATGATTGCATGCTAAATTTTTTGATTCCCTTAATGCCCTTGATTAAGTTAAGAGTAAGGGTTAATTAAAGGACATTTTGGACATTTTATAAATCCATTAACTTGGATTAAACATAGTCATCATTTTCTTCATTATCCCTAGTTGCAGAATTGAAGAAGAAATTAGGGAGAGAGGGTTCTTGTGAGAGAAAGCTTGAATCTATGGTGTCAAAGTTAAAATTGAGCTAAACTCAACTTGGTGGCAGCAAACTCAACTTGGTGGCAGCATTACTAAGGTAAATTCATGTTGTCCAAACTGATTCATGCTTGAAATTCTGATTTAGATGATGTATAATGCTTAGTTGAGTTGTTAGGTTGTTTGAAATGAAGAGAATGATGAAATTGAACTTGTATACATCATGGATAACTTGAATTAGAGTGGAATTTATGTGTAAGTGATGGTATAACAAAATTAGGTTGCTGGAAATTTGAAATGAAATGTTATTGTAAGAATTGAATTGTTAGAACATGTAATTGAGCTATGGAACTAATGAATTGAACGTGATCATGATTAGGTAATGTAATTAAGGTGTTAAACAAGTTAAATTGTTAGTAACCAATGCTGGAAAAGAAAGATAAAAGTATGAAAAAAGTCATATAGCTTAGAAACTGTTTTAGTAAGAACAAACTATGTAAACATGCAGAATTAAGCAACTTAACTTACTCTGTTTTGGCCACCTTGAAAAACAAATTAACATTGACTAAACATGTTTAGGATTTCATATGAAATGAATTATAGGGCCAAAACATTGGTTAAAATGAATTTAAGGAATTAAAATGTGAATAGGTGCAATCTGCCCAGAATTACTTTGTTCTGGGCAGTAACTTTGAAAATTCACCAAAATTTGTATAGATCAAATTCAGAGCTGAAATTTTAGTGACATGATCCTTAGTATGTCTACTTTCATTAGGTGAAAACAGAACTGAATTCTGGGTTCTATGCTGGAAACTGTAATTAGAAATAGCTGGACAGTGCAATCTGTCCAGGCAATATAAATGCCCTGCCTTTGAACAATAAACTGTATTAATTGGCTAAGAACTAAAATGCAAGCTTTATATGGTCATAAAGACAATTTTGTTAGCTTTCCAACGGTGTAAATTAATCGAAATTCTGACGCACAGATTAAAAAAATATGACCATATAAAGGGACAGTGTGCAAACTGCCAGGCAGCAGTGTCCTGGGCAGTTTGGGACTGTTTTTGCACCTAGAAGCAAACTGTTTCCAAAACAGTTTTGGGACATTGTAATCTGTCCAGTTATGTCCTAAAATGTGGTAATAACAATATAGAGATGAACAAGTAATAAATGCTTAAAAGGAAGCATGATAAAACAGTAGCTAAATGTTAAGTACAAATGTGGTAACATTGTTACTATATATGTGTGACATTATGTGCATGTTTTGATGAATTGTATGTGTTATGCTTGCTAGACCAAGGGCTGCAAGTTGTGGAAGAAGAAGAAAAGAGTGAACATCCCAAAGCAAGAGGCAAAGGGATTTGGATACAAGACAAGTGATTAGCTAGGAGTATTGTGAGTTTAACCATCCTTAGGGTTAGGACTTAGGTCCTAATACTATTGTGTTAATTCAATGACATTGCCATGTAACATGACCTAATATATATTTGGCTAATTAAGGGAAGAATGATATGAATGACAACTTGTTTGATGCCATGTTCTACTTGTTTACTTGATTGTTAAGCAAATGAAATGAAATGCTTGACATGTTTCATTGTTTATGCCAAAGGTAAGAAATGGCATGCTTGCTTGAAGAATAAGGTACGCACATTGCATACATATGAATGTGTTTGTGATTGATATGCATGAATGGTTTGAAATGAAATGAACAATGGTGCTATCTTGTGTTCATGCCATTCGAATGACATGAATAAACTTGTCCTGGGAGTTAAGACTCCATAAGCCCAAGGGCTTGACATTTGAATGACATTAGTATGTATTGATTAATGAATTGAATAAAGCTTGAATAAAATTGATAATCAACCACCTTGGTAGCTAGTTTGGATAGATAGGAGGGCATGCCTTAGAATCTAGAGCTCATATTGGCACTACGGTGCATATTGTTGAAGATTTGATTATCTAGTGAACTAAATACCAAGGGTGTTGAAGATGGACTAATAACTTGAAATGAACATTGTTTGTCTTAAATGTGTAATGTGAACATTACTTGTTTTGTAAGATTCTTGAATGAACATCCTTGTCTTGAAAGATAACACATGAATGATTGTATAACTTATTACTTCCCATGAAAGAAATGCATATATGATGTTATTGTGCAAGAATGTCTACTTGATACTTGGTGTTTTTGATTGCTTGTCTCCTAAGCAATAATTCGAATAGCATGATATGTTTACATGATGGATGTTGCTATGTTGAATGAGTGATATGTGAAGCTTGCCTATGTTTACCCCATATATTCGAATAGTATATGACATGTAGTGATGATCTTAATTCTTTGAAATACTTGTAAACTTGGATATGTATACTTGAAATTGGTTAGCTTAGTGTTACCTCACTAAGTACATAACTTGTACTTACTACTCTACTCTTCATTCTTCCCATAACAGATTAAGGATACTTTCAAGAGGATATCTTGAACTCGAAGCAACAGTTTGAAGCAAGCTTGAAAGTATGATTTCATACTCTTTGTATGCTCCTAGTTTGGTGGCACTAGAACTTGTAATAGTTAGCTTTGAACATGCATTTTGGGTGTATATATATGACTAGTATATGTAATGTTTTGTTGGGCCTACCATGTAACCAACCTTGATACCTTAAACTATGTATATAACTATGTTGATATGTATATAAATAAGTAAGATGTTGCGCAAATTGTGAAAGTAAATCAATGATTGATGAAACCTTGTATCATTCGAATACTAGACCCATATTGTATGATCATGCATTTGTTCTTGTGGCCATTGGTAAGAATCGACAATGCTTATTGGATTGGAGATAAGGTATGTATTGAACATGCATGTGTAATTACATGAAATTGAAGATGACTAGGAAAGCTACTTGATTGATTAACTTGAAAATGAAATGAAATGAACCATTCTTGTATATGCAATGGCTATTCGAATGATAGAGGATGCATTGCAATGATCTTGTTGATTGGTTAAATAAGTAGTATCTTGAAATGCAAGTAGGCTAATTGAAAGAATAATGCTATGCTTAGTTCTTGCTAATGGAATGTATATTTGATATGTAATAAAGTTTGTTAATTAAGCATGAAAAGTAGTGACCTAACTGCATACTTGAAATGAAATGAAAAGAAACAAATTAGTACCTAAATTAGCATGCTAAATGTGTTTGCTTTGATTAATGTGGATCACTTGTATGTCTTGTATTGTTGTGTTTGGGCTACTTGCGTCGCAAGTTATCTATATCGGGGTTACTTGTTCGACAAGTAACCTATCTCTTCCTTTGTTCTCGCTTTGGTAACGCTCCTGAACCGGATTACGGCTAACCCGAGGATGGGTGTTACAGGTATTAGGAAGAAAGAGAATTTTTGTGCGGTGCAGCGGGTCATTCACAAGTTTTAGCCCTAAGATAGTTCTTATCCATGAAACCAAGCTAGAGACGATCAATGGTAATCTTATAAAGAAGATATAGAACAAAGAGGACATAAATTTTGTTACCACTCTGGCAACTGGCTCCTCTAGTGGCTTGTTTTGTCTTTGGGATGAGGGTTTCTTTCGTGTATCTGATAAATATATTTTTCCAAGGTTTATTGTTTTGATGGGGTCTATCGTATCAAGCCAAATCAAGTGCGGGATTATTAATATTTATGAGCCGTTTGTGGATTCTGAGAAATGTGCCTTTTTGGCTGAGCCGCTTTCGTTCATTAAAAGTATGAGTGTTCCTTGGTGTTTAGGGGGGGATTGGCATGTCTTTCTTGACTCTAATGAAAAACTGGGATTCTCCATGAACACATCCTTGGTTAATTTGTCTTGTTCTTTCATCTTCGACTCTGAATTAGTCAATCTTCCTCTCTAAGGTGGGACTTTTACTTGGTGCAACAACCGCGACTCACCCACTTTTGTTAGATTGGAACACTTTTTGATATCGGTTGATTTTGAGGTAGCTTTCCCAAGCATCAAGCAACGTTTCCTCGACAAATCTATCTCAAATCATAATGCAATTTTGTTGCAAGAAGACATTGTCAATTGGGGCCCTAAACCTTTCAAGATTTTTAACTATTGGTTTAAGGAGGTGGGATTTGTTGAGACGGTAAAAGACATAATTCACAAACTAAAAGGTGAAAATCCCAGAATTGGGATTGGAGGGCTAATTAAAGGCTCTAAACTAGCTTTGAAAAAAATGGTCGGCCATGTTATCTCGTCCTTCTGGTCATTCTATTGCCCTTCTGTAAAAAGCGATCTCTGATCTTGAAGCCAATATTTAGGTTGGATCGGCAAATTCTTGTATCCCTACACGTCTGGTACAATTGAGATCAAATCTTTGGGAGGCTTATCGCAAGGAAGAAAGTTTCTGGTTGCAAAAGTCTCGTCTTCGTTGGTTTTGTGAAGGGGATAGAAACACTCGGTTCTTTCATCTTGCTGCTTCGGAAGACGAAGAGTAGATGTCATTGAAGCTCTGAAATTGGGAGAGAATATGTCTACAAACCCTGCACAAATCAAAATGCCAGTAAAGGATCACTTTTCTAAAGCTTTCAACACAATACATACTTTAGAATTTGAGGACTTCAATTTGGATTTTTCAAGTATCGGCCGTGATCAGTCAAAGGCCCTTGAAAAACCATTTACTGTGGATGAAGTATAGACTGCTTTGGAAGCATCTGATAGCAACAAGGCCCTTGGCCCTGACGGCCTCAATCTTGGATTTTTCGAAAAATTCTGGCACCTTCTAAAGGATGACATCATGAGGTTCTTTGACAATTTTTATCATGGCCGGAAATGGGAGGTTGGTATAAATCATACCTTTATTACCCTCATCCCGAAAGTGACTAATCCAGTTTCACTGCATGAATTCTACCCTATCAGTCTTGTAGGGGGCATGTACAAGATTCTGTCGAAAATTCTTACGAAGAGGCTTCGCACTGTTATTGGTTCAATAGTGGGTGATTCACATTTCACTTTTATCCTGGGAAGATGGATATTGGATTGTTCCTCATTGCCAATGAAGTGATTGATTTCATGGTCAAAGAA
Organism: Hibiscus mutabilis; assembly: GCA_019671005.1. Lineage (NCBI taxonomy): Eukaryota > Viridiplantae > Streptophyta > Magnoliopsida > Malvales > Malvaceae > Hibiscus > Hibiscus mutabilis. The sequence continues at coordinate 54,447,329 of CM033718.1, read as the reverse complement.
AACAAGAAGGGTGTGGCTTTTAAAATTGATTTTCAAAAAGCCTATGACTCGGTGAATTGGAGCTTCATGATCTCTATCCTCAGAAAATGTGGTTTTGGTAATAAATGGTGCAACTGGATTTTACAATGTATTTCTTCGACTTCTGTTTTAGTTTTGGTTAACGGGGTCCCTCTGAACCTTTCACCATCTCTCGTGGTCTCAAACAAGGATGCTCTTTGTCGCCTTTGCTATTCAATTTGGTTGGCGAAGCCCTTAGTCTCTTACTAAATAAGGCTACGAGCAGAAATCTCTTTGAAGGATTTTCAGTTGGTCGGGGCGTTGATTAAGTTAAGGTTTCTCATCTGCAATTTTCAGATGATTTACTAATTTTCTACGGAGCTTCTTTTGATCAAGTAAGGAATGTAAAACGTGTTCTTAGAATATTCGCACTTGCTATTGGACTAAAACTCAATTTACAAAAGAGTAAGATTATTGGAATTATTGTTAATGGGATCCTTAATTCTTAGGCTGCTTCTATTGGGTGCTCAATGGATAAATTCCCTTCTAGTTACTTGGGCCTTCCTCTTGGAGCTAAAAGAAACTCTCTCTCTTTGGGATCTTGTGGTGAATAAGTTTGAAAAAAGATTAGAGGGATGGAAACTGAGATATCTTTCTATTGGTGGGAGGCTTGCGTTAATAAAGTCTATCCTCACAAGTCTCCCTATATATTACTTATCTTTGTTTAGAATGCCAACTTCAGTTTCGGCTCATTTGAATAGCTTATGGCCAAATTTCTATGGGGTGGCTCCTCGGATAAATCCAAAATTCATTGAGTTAAATGGGATTTGGTTTGCAAGCCGTTCGAAAATAAAGGATTAGGTATATCTGATCTGGACACTTTTAATTGTGCTCTCCTTGGCAAATGGGGTTGGCGCTTTGGTAACGAACTTGAAGGATTGTGGAGAAGGGTCATCTCTAGTAAAATTCCATCCTTAGGATCAAACCTACTTCTTACTGAATCAACCCCTAGGCTAACGTCTTGGATTTGGAATGGGATCATCAAATCTTTCTACATGGAAGACAATTTTGGGAAATGCTTACGCTCTAACTTAAGCTTACAGGTTGGGGATGGGAAATTCATCTCTTTTTGGCATGACGTTTGGTTGGTAGACTGCCCTCTGAAAACCAGGTTCCCTCGTCTGTTTGCCTTAGGGGTTGAGAAGAATGGCTGTATTACTGACTATGGTTCTTAGGTGATGATGCATGGGCTTGGAACATTCCCTTAAGACGACGTCTGTTCGACCTAGAGGTCCAATCTTGGAACAACCTTTGTTCACTTCTAAATGGATTCAAATCGACCCCCTTGGAACACGAAGCTTTCTCAGTCAAATCTCCGAAGACTATGTTACAAGGACCGGTGCCTTCGAATAACTTTTGGAATAAAATTGTATGGTGTGGTGTGCCCTCCCCCCCCAAAAAAAAAATTGAAATGTTCGTTTGGTTGGTATGTTTAGGTCGGGTTCCGGTCAAACTCAAATTGCTCAAAAGGGAGATTTCCCCTGCTCCTAATATTCTTTGCCCTTTTGCTCTATGGAGGAGGAGTCGCTTTCCCATTTTTTTCACCTGCAATGTCAGCTGGTTAGTGTGGTCCAAATTTTTGGCTCTCGCAGGGATCTCGATGGCATTCCCCTCCAACCTGATGAGGTTCTTGGAAGCTTGGGGAGCTTCGAGCCCTCCGTCCATGCGAAAGGTTTGGTCTATTATCACATTTTCGGTCATTTGGACAACGTGGCTCTTTAGAAACGAGATGATTTTTAATGCGAAAGCTTTAGATATTCTTCATATTGTTCCTTTTGTAAAATTTCGTCTTGCCTATTGTCTTAAAGGCAAATTCAGCGATTGTTGTATCCCTAGGGACTGTCTTATTGCTAATCCTTTGCTAGCCACTGATTCTAGTCTAGTCAGTCCAAAACCTGTCTCAGCTATTTGCTGGCTTCTCCCCTTCAGGGTGGTTAAAACTGAACATCGATGGTGCCGTATCTGCGCTTGGTTCAAGAGGGGGAATTGGTGGCTTAATCAGGAATGATTTTGGCTCCATATTGTTACAGTTCCCTGAATCGTGTGGGCAAGTCCCCCCTTTTATGGCCGAACTTTTGGCAATTAAAGTTGGGATCGAAAAATTCCTTTCTTCCGAGTGGGGTAATGGTTATAGACTGATAGTTGAATGCGATTGTAAAACTGTGTTAGACTGGTTATCTCTCGTGGTAAACCCTCTGGACTTATATTCTAGGATTGTCTTTGAATTATTGATACTGATAAGAGCGAGGGGTTTGGTGCTTAAACTGGTTTCTCGCTGTAGCAACACATCTGCGGACAGTCTTGCTAAGGCTGGCATTGGTGAGTGCTTCTCAGTTGATTGTAATTTGTTGTAGGTGGGAGGCTCTGTATCTTTTATATTAATAATAATCTAATGGGCACTCTTTTTTCTTATTTAAGTTTAGAGGGGGTTTAATGAGGTTTTTTAGCTTTAAAAAAATAATTCTAAGAAACTAGAGCTGTTCAACATACAACAACATAAATAATGACACTCACTCAAACCAATCGCCCCCACTCAACATGTGTAAACCACAAACAAAATTCCAAGACTGAAAATACAACAAGGGACCAACATGAGACAAAGCTGAAAAAACAAAGCATCGAACAATGTATGATTACAACAGCCTACAAACAAACAAAGTTGAAAACACAAACGGAAGACAACACAAGGTAGTACCAACGAACATCATGTTAATTTAAATATTAACATATATAAAAGGAAGAAACATGGTGGCCTTGTAGATGTGCCTACCAATTAAATCGGTTTTTTTATACGGAGGAACTGAGGAGGAATCAAGAAGAAAAATAGGAAAAAAATTGTATAAATTTCCCAGTACGTCCCTATACTATTCAATGAGTAACTTGGTCCTTTTAAAGATTTTTTTTTAGAAAATATTAATTTAAAATTTAACAATGTTTGAAGAGATTAAACATAAAATTAACATTTTGGGATAAAAAATAATTTTTATTTTTAATTTAGAATTTTAAAATTTATAAAGAGTGCATAAAAATATTCCATTTTTATGCCAAGTCACTTGCAGATCAATTTGAAATGCATACTCGTATTTTTATTATTTTTAAAATGATTATATTTAAACTATTTTAAATGTACTCTAATTTGTTATACCTATCGATATCTAACACATTAATTGATTAATCTAGACCAAATTTTGCAGAAGTCCATGCGACAACCTCTTCCAATTCTGTTTTTTTTATTCACAATATTAATATTTAAACCATTTATCTTGCATAAAGGACCTAACGTCCCATCCCACCAACTAGTTGTTGGTTACTATTACTTAATTTAACATTCGTAACTAACAGAATTGAGAAAATATATATATGTATCTTTGTTTTACTTTTTTTAAATAATTTCTGTTTTACTTCTAAATAATATACTTAAAATTACCACCTTTTACTATTAATGATTTAACATAAAATAGATTTTTTCCTTCTTAATTTATAAATGATACATGATAATTAGAAGCTAATTATCATAAATTTATTTTAATGAAAACCAATAGAAAAATTATTGTTCAATAGAATTTAATTTATAATATCTTTTATAAATCTATAATTATGATAAAAAAATATTTAGAGGATAATGCATGTTTAAGCACATTTAAAATTATGTCATCATAAATATTGTATATAACAACCACCATATCAATCAAACTAAGATTTAGTGCACAAATTTAATTTATAATTAATTAGTATTATTACTTAAAAATAAATTATAAAAAAAAGAATTGAAACCCTGGCTGTTGATACCGGTTCTAGTAAAATTAAATATCAAATAAAGAAAAAAGAAAACAATTTCCTTATTAATAAGGAAAAGTAATTAAAAATATGTTGGTCGATTAATACGCTATTGAATTCTTAATTTTGTCTACAAACAATGTAGCAATCACTTCTCAACTCTTTTGAGATCCGAAAAAATTAGCAATGTAGTCATAGAAATTTTTATGAGATATAAACAATTAGCATACATATTCTAAAATAGAATCAATAATCAGCTGATCAAATAAAATAAAATATTAGTCTTTTAAGTAAAGTTAGAGATTCAAATTATAGTATTATAAATGGATCAAACTAAATTGGATGAATTGTCTTTGCAATAAATTTCTACAATATCTAATCAAAATTAGTGATTTAATAAATCGGTATACTCCTAAATAATAATTTTCAAAAACTCATAAAGAAAAAGGGAATTGTAAGGGTTATACTAAATTAGTATTTTGTAGTAGAATGAAACTTTAGGTCTCTTTAAGCAAAGTAAAGCAGAAATTAAAATATTTTTTAACAATATTTAGGGAAAGAAGAGAGAAATGTTTATGCTGAATATTGAACTTAAGAGGTAAGAAAGAGAGAGATATTAACAAAAAATTTAACTATCTACTCCAACAATTATTGACAGCAAAAAGTTGATTTTAGAGTTAGTAATTTGACTGTATTTATATTTATGATTCATGTATACATATAAGGCGAAAAAGGAATCCCATTGCAATAATATACAATGGTATAAAACCGCCACGGTCGTGGTTCTTATTCATAGAACACCAGATTGATATACTATAAAACCAAACAAAAACAAGCTAAAAAAGGCTTTCGTTTTTCGACCACTTAATCATCCTTCAAAGAGCTTCCAACCGGCTGATTCCTTGCATACTAACGGATCTCCCAGTGGTCATCTTAGCCTCATTCTGACCACCACCATCTTCGCCGGAAATTTCTTCTAAAGACCGACCTTTGGTTTCTGGCACCAGGAACGTGAAACCAAAGCCTAACATATTTGTGAAGGCCAAGATTATGAGGGCGGTCTTGATGTGGTTAACATCCTCATCCAATGTATATGATTGAATCACGAAAGCTCCAATCATGGCTCCCGCCTTCCCCGCCGCTGCACTTAGTGCGTGGCAAGTGGACCGCACCCTCGTAGGGAATAGCTCTGCCGGGAGCACAAAGGTGGTACTGTTGGGTCCAAAGTTGGCAAAAAAGAAGGTTAACCCATAGAGAACAAAAAACAACAGCTTGTTCTCATCCCTGAAATACGGGTATCTGGTGCCAAGAATCAGCATGAAGATGGACATCATGAAGAAGCCGACTAATTGGATGGTAAAGCGGCCAAGCTTTTCTATGAAAAGGACGGTGAACCAGTACCCCGGGAATGTACCGAGCAGAGCGACGACGAACATGGCACGTGAGGTCTCGAAGACTTCTTCAACGGCGTTGATGTGAGGAGCTTTTCTAGTGAGACCCATAGCCGGGAAAATGTCCTTTTGGGTTAGGTTTTGGCTGTAGAAAGCAATATCCAGCAAGAACCATGTGGTCATCGTACCTATCAAATGACGCCCATGGCGGTCGTAGAATTCCTGAGATAACAATGGGTACTGGTTTAATTCCTTGAATCGGGAAACCTTATCGGTTTCAACTTCGAATTCCATGTCAAGAACCCGACCCATATCAGCCGCCGCTTGTTTAGCATTTCCTTCGATAATAGCAGTGTAGCGACCGGTTTCAGGCATCTTCATCCGCCAGTAATACGTTAATAGAGCTGGTAAGGCCCCGAACATCAGCACAATCCGCCATAGATAATCTGCCTCGGGTTGGGTCGAGAAGATAGGGTCTTCGTTGAATGACGGCGCTGGGTACCGCTTACGGAAGATTGCCGAAAGACACATGGATACTAAACCAGCAAATATGATCCCTACCCCTTGCATGGCAAACACGGCTGCAATGAATGCCCCACGAGTTTTCTTGTTAGCATATTCAGACATAATTGTGGCGGAGAGGGGGTAGTCTCCGCCAATGCCAAAACCCAACCAAAACCGGAAGAAACAAAGAGTTCCAATCACAGATCCGGTGGTGGATCCAAATGATAAACCAGAGCAAATGGCGCAAAACGCCATTAGGACAAGAGTGATCCCATACACCTTTTTACGCCCTAGTTTATCGCCAAGCCAACCGAACACGAGTTGGCCACTCAGAGTACCAAACAAGGCAACACCAGTAACCATGTTGTTAACGCCATGAGGGAGCTTTCCAGGCTGCGTGGGTTTCTGAGGATCGTAGTAATACAGTCGGCCCAAGAGTTTGGACACGGCTGTGATGCAAAAGAGATCATAAGCATCCGTAAAGAAACCCATACCAGCAATCACTATAGCTTTCACATGGTACCATTGTGTTCTAGCCGTGTCAAGAGCATGGAGCACCGCTAGATTATTGTCGGACGCCATTTTTAATTTTCTGAGCTTTGCTTATTAGCACCTTCTGGTTGCCGATTTTGCTTCTTGGTTGACTCATTTTATATCATAGCTATAAAACAGTAAGGCTACAAACGATGATACCAATGGTTTGGGGTTAAAACAAGGAGTTGAAAAGGAATATGAAGGATATTCTACGACATTTCGATGACAGGAATCTGGTATATACTGGTGAAATAGAGCTGTATGCCATGCATTTCGATATCAATAATTCTATAGCTTGCATCACCTCTGCTGTTCGTTTTCTTTTAATTTTTCTTATACAAAGCTAGGAGCACTATATTAATTTATATTTCTTTCTTACAAGATATTATTTTTTTATTTCACACACTATCCATTATTAAAATCAATATTTAGTACCAAAAAATCATATGATTATAACTATGTAATGTTGTATTTAATTTTGGGTAAATTATTTGCTAAAATATTGGGTAAATATTTTTTATTGGGGATAAAATTTTTCAATAATTGTTATTATCAGTTTTTTTTTCAATATTTGTTATTAGAGGTTTATTCTTAAAATTTAATTTTTTAAAAATATTTCTTATTATGGGTGTACTCTTAAATTTTAGTATTTTTAATATTTATCATTAGAGACTTACTCTTAAAATTAAAATTTTCAACACTTATTATTAGGGGCCTAATTTTTTTGTTAGCCTTGGGCCTTCAAAATCTAAAGACCGGCCATGCATGCCGTCACAAGGTTGGTTGAAAAAGTAAAAGAATAAGGGTTTGCTGAAAACCCAAAATCTACGATCCTCAGAAACCCACGCCAATACTTTGCTCAATCACATTTCTGAGTGGAAGAATTTTTATAAGTATTTTGTGGACAAAGATACCACACACATGACTTTTTGAAACCATGTCGATACAATTTTAGTAAAATGTTGAAATCGGCCGGCTATAAGACCTTGTGTTGCATTTTGGTCGATTATAAATAAAAATATTGCAACGGCTTCTTCTACTGAAACCTTTTTCTCGTCTTATAAAAGTTTATCCACCTTCAACCTATCGCAAAAATTTAAAAAATATGTTTTTTCATGTGAAATATTTCATAATACACCATCGATTTTCAAATAAAATCACCATAACATATGCCTTGCCATCTAGTATAGAAGTTCTACGTAGCATCTTGGGTATGAATGCGTTATAGTAATCATGGACATATTTTAAAAGAAAAATGTCTCATCTCATCATCCAAATCAGACGAAATTTCTAAACTAGAGCTTATACTCATTATGATTTCATGCATAATATAACCATAAAAAATAGTTAATAATATGCCTCATATATTCAATAATACAATGATAAAATGTCATATGATACTTCATATAACCAAATAATAGTTTAAAATATTATTAAACCACATTAAAAAATTCAAATAATTAAAAAATATTTAAGACTCGTCAAGACAACCCACCCAATCCTTTTGCCTTGCATTAGACATTCCAACAAAATTCTACCTCTATTCTGTTGATATAAACTTTTCAATTCCTTTATTATAAGAACACTAAGAAACACACTCCATATTTCTAAAAGTTCTATACATATTCTTATAGTTAAGGGTTGGCAATCGATAATTTGTATCTCTTAACTTTTGCTTTAGCAGTTTGTTCTTTGGTACTTAATTTAGACGTCATTTATCCAAAAACTCTTCCTTCCTATTTATTTTATTTACTTTACTAGATCTACGTTCTCCAGGAATCAAAGCAGTTATATTTTTTTACCCTTTTTAGACACTTCTCTTTTTAAAATATTACCTTCCAAGTCAACATGTATAGAACCAGATAAAAACTCTTCTTCCAAGCGCCTCTCTTCATTAGGAGATAGTGGATCTTAAGTAGATAATTTTTGAAGTTTTTCGGTTGTAGCTGTTGTGTTGAATATTTTGCTAAGTAATTCATAATCTTCACAACCTAGTTTTTTAAACTCTTTATTTTTCTGCAATATAAGAAAATATGCATTAAAATAAAAATATTAACTCTATTTTGAAATATTAAGGGAAAATAAAAACAATCTTACCTTAAAATATTCTTCTCAAATGTCTTGTGATGCATGGACAGTATTTAACATCACATCACATGACCCGTGCCGAATTTATCAAATAAATATGTCTAACTCTCAAATAAAAAATAGAAATGTAGTAAAGAGAAATAGGGTCGATCTACTAAGACCAAGGAATTTTCAATGCCGAATTGTTTTTATCCCGCTTCAATGAGAAAAGTAAAAAAAAGGGTTTTGAGAATAATGAAAATCGAAAATAAAATAAGAGTGAAACACAGAAAATTACGAAATAAAATAGAGTATATTTTAAAGAGAATAAGAATAGGTGAAAAATAGCCTCAAGCTTCGCTTTGCCTCAAATCGTTTTGATCATTGAAAGAGATTTTACTTCGGGATTCATGCCGGTTACATTCTATAAAGCCCAACCTTTGTAACTTACTTTTCTCTCCGGTAAACCGATATTCCCAATTCTATCTCCGAAATTTAGTCCTTGTTGGACTAACCACGACTATCGCCGTTAGCACCAATACAACTTTAATCACTAGAAAAGCCTAACTCGGGTTATGTTGTCTCAATGAGAATCGAACTCGGTCTCAATTTTCCTTAGCGAACCGCTGCTAAGTTTGTTCCTAGGGAGTCGAATTATGACCAACCGATTCTTCCTCCCAATGGTAAATCAGAATAACATTCAAACCAACGAGCTCTTTTTGAAATGAAGGTTTTGAGATTTTTAAAAGAAAGGTCGATTGCCAACCCAAGTTTTTAGAAAATTGAGAATGATATCTGAAGATATTAAGTTCTTTTCAATTCTCACCAAATGAATTGAGTCATCGCTAAGCCATCGGCTAATTGAAAGTTTAGCTAAACATGATTGAAATCATACTTTAGCATTTTTTAAAAAGAGAATAAAAACTTAAAGTTAATAAAAGTTGAAAAATAAAACCCGAGAGAATTTTATAAATCAAGAGAAACGTAAAAAGTAGTCCCTCTTAAGTTTTACCCCAAGGGGTATCTATAGTCTTCTCAAAACCTAAAGATAGAAAAAATATTTAAAATAAAAATATCCTAATAATATTAACCAAAGTATTTTCAAATTCAAATTTCAATTTTCTTAGATAATTCCTTAAGATAATTTCGTCCGTCCACCTTCCAAAAGATGCTGAATGGACTGCCTTCTAGAAGCTGTTGCTGATTGGACGATCCAAATCTGTCAGGTCGGAAACGTCGTGCCCCATGCCGTGCCCATGACTCTAGCCACGATCCCAAAATAAAAATAATATGCATAATGCGTCCTTCTTACTGTTGGTTCTAAAAAATAGGTTCCTACACCAAAAATAAGTAAAACAAAACCAAATTAGTAGTATTAAATCGACAACGAGGAATAATAACCAATAAAATATATTCAATTTTGAACACCCATAAAATCCCCCTCACTTATCCCATGCTTGTGCTCAAGAATGATTCAATCAAACATGTTTATCCCAAAAATTCATCCAAGTCAAGTTCACAACATTTGTCTAAATCAAAACATCAATCAAGAGGAGAACACAAGTAGGATAAAGTTAAGCAAAACCATGACATCCCAATTATCTATCAATCTCAATGCAACCAAACTCAACACCTTCATAAGGATTCACTCAATTCACTCAAAGTGTTTCGGGTGTAAAAACGCTCAAAGTCAGAACTAAACATGACATTACCATGGGCCTATAAGAAAATCAAATCTCCACTACTTGTAAGAACAATATGCAATAATCAAAGGGTCTTAAATGAGTTGTAACGAGGCTTAGGTAAAGGTAGGAAAAAAGGCAAACAATATAGGCTAATGGTCAAGAAAAGAGATACATAAATAATTAGATCAAGTCCACGTAAAATCAAAAGTAAAACTAATAAAATGAATGTAACAAACTTTAAACAACTTTTTTTTCGAATTGATCTTTTTTCTACAGTTTTCGAACCTTTTTCCCTTTTTTGTGTGGAACATGAACATACATCGGGTAATCTCGTTCTCTTGTCTTGAAAAGGGTGGAAAAGATAGATAAATGAAAAGGCTCGAGTTTAAAAAAATATGGTAAAACCAAGAAGGGGAAAGAGCACAAAAATAGCTAACTAGGGGAAATGAGTGGGTAGGCAATTTTTTGAGGTGAAAAGTGGGTAAATCCTAAGTGCCCCTATCATATTAAAGCATCAAGTTCATATGTAATCTCAACATGCATTTAAGTACATGTTCTAGAATATCGATGCCAAGTTCGACACACTCAATCAAACAAGAATATGAGCAAGAATGTAATGAATTGCTCTTTTAGGCTCAAATCTTACCAGAATGTGTAACCTGCATTGAGTCAAGTGCATTTCAACTAATAAACCCATGAGATACCATACAAAATATTTCAAGAAAAATCACTAATCATGTCATTTGCTATCATGTGTACTAATTCAAACAAAAGTGTGTTCCAAAAAAGCATGACATTCCAAAATATTCAGCAAGATGAAGGATGTTCAATAGAAGATTCAACATATTCAACCAAAGCATACTAAATTCCAAGCATATAAATATCCAAGGGAAAATTTGATTTAGTTCTCTACCCCCTCATTTAAAGTGTATTATCCCAATACAAAATTAAAGCATAAGAGAAGGAATACAGATACCCCCATGTCTATTGACGCCCGTGACGAGAGGCTCTTGGGCAAAGATAAGACAGGATCTCGGCGATTTCGCTCAGGGTTCTCGAAATATGCAGTGGACTATTAGGAGGCATCGAAAATTCACCCAAACTCGATGCATAAGAGGGCGATGAGGGCTGTCTAACATTAAAGTGAGAGAATAAGGTATGATCGGGTTGTACTGTTGACTCGGGGTTATTATCATGGGCTTTTAAATGCATGGAATAAGATGGAATGGCTGCTGACATCGATTGAGATGAATAAAATGGTGATTGTGCAACCGAGGCAATGTACGTGGCCAGTTTGCGTGGTGGGGATGAAGGGGTCAGTCATTTCCTTCGACCATGGCGAGTACTGGTGGTGGTGTGGGTTTTGAGTCACTTAGGACCTCAACTACTGGTGGAAGAGCAGCAAAACGGTGACGACCACAATTAACCGGCGGTAAGTAGTCAACCGTGCCTTGGTTTCTGGTGCGAACCATGTCTTTGCAGCGATCAGAGCAAGGTAGAGATGGTGTTGTAAAGGGTTACGTGCACCGAAGGGGAAGGAGTGAAATGTGATGGTGAGGCAAAGGTCGGGGCTGTCGAAGTTTGTAAGAATAAAGAGGGTGAAGTGAATGAGCGTCTGGTTAATGGGAAGATGAAAAGGAAAGTTTAAAGAATGGGGAATAGGTTAAGGGTTTTAATTTAATTGGGGTTAAAGATGGGTGGGGCCAGTCAAAAGGCTTTTGGGTTTGGCTAAAGTGTGCTTGGCGAGGGAGGGGGAGTTATGCTATCTTGTGCCGAAAATCAAAACAAAGGCTAGCTTGAATTTCAACTATGCCAAGGGACTTTCTTGAGTCACCGTAAAAGGTCCTAGCCACTTCGTTCGAAGTTTTCCTGAAAAAAGTTTAAACTTTAAGTTAAAAAGTAATACATTCTGCTCAATAGAAAAAGTTTTTAAAAGAAATTTGACGATTGTGAAATTCTTTTGTTTTATCTTGATATATTCGGGCACTATCATAGGCATTTCTACATATTTCCTTGAGTTCCTGAATGTGAAGCTTCCTAGTTTCGCCAGCCGTATCCATCTCCATGTTGCATTCCTTAACCAGCCAATAAGCTTTATGTTCCAATTCTAGCAACAAATGGCACAACTTACTGAAGACTAGGCGGTATGGGGACATGCCTATGGGACCTTTGTTATATTCGAATGAACTATATACATGGCTTAAAAAGGACTAAAAGTGCATAATAGGCCCTTAAAGGTGAAATCGTAGTAAACGGATTCAAATGGTCCTAAAATTTGGCATGCAAGTAGTTTGTAGCATAGAAATATTTTGCATAAAATTTCATTGCATTTAGACCTTGATTGATAGGTTAAAACGAATACAAACCATAAAAAATCTATCATTACAGGGCAGGGCGTATCGATACGGTTGATGGCGTATCGATACTTCCTTGCATAATTGGTCAGGTCAACGATGGTCAACAAGGAGCGTACCGATACATCCTAGGCGTATCGGTACGAATTTTGGCTACTGGAATTTGGGATCAAAAATGGTACCGATACGGGGTCAAGGTGTATCGATACGAAGTCAACATGGTCAACCTGTATCGGTACAGCCCTCAACTGTATCGATAGGGGTCTATTGCAATTGAATCTGAAATTTGGGAATTAGGTTTAGCGTACCAATACGTCCATAAGGGTATCGGTATGGTGACAGTTAATTCTGTTAAACGATAAAGAACACAGTTTGAATTGTTTGCAAAATGGTCACTAATTATTGCATGGCTTAATTGAATGGGCATATGAACTCTAAATAATATGAAATTTTGCACGCTTACTGTTTGCATGATGAATTTCATTGTAGTAAAATAAGTTTTAGAATCGAACTGATGAAATACTGAAATTATGATTAAGTCCCTAAAACTTGTAAATGTTATAATTCGGTCCTAATTGGATAACCATAGACTCGTAATAGAGTAATTGGAACCTTGTATTGCTTATTCTTGAATGTTAGGCCTAATATCATCGTTTACTGCATGGAACTATCGTATCAACCACCGTTTAGTTCATCGGTAGCATACTCCGACCCGGTTCTCCACCAGGCCGGGAAGAGGGTGTTACAAATCATATCTTGATCAACCATATTTCGCTACATAGATTGTGACATATCCAACACCAGTCTTAATAGTGTAGTTAGTTACGATACACGTTTGACTATATCAAAATATGACACTCACAATGTTTAAATAATGATGATCTCAAGTCCGAGGATCATACATATAGTTTATCACTATGAGCAATGTTGTGACTGTCACATAATAATTCAATAAACATGCTCATAGCGGGTTAGTCCAGTATGTCGTTCTCTAACACATGCTTATGTATTGATTTTGACATCTTTATGTCAATGACAACACTTTGTCATCAATCTACTATATAATTAGTCTTAAAACATTGTTGTTGTCCTTGCCCTCAATATTACTCGACTAAGGACATTCAAGAATAATCATATTATTCTAAAGACTTCATTATAATTTAGTTTATTTATATTTGTGCAGAATAATGACTGAAATAATAATAATAATGACTTTATATTAATAAACATGATAAAATATGTCTTTTACAATAATCTTATGATTGGTCTTTAGGCATACTCCAACATACCCGCTTACCCTACTTTTCTCTCTATCCAACCTTTCTTTTTCTTTTGTTTGGCTGGCGACGGCACCAACTTTGGTGCTGGTTGCTGACCATCGATACTCATTGTTTTCCCCTTGGTTGCTCATCGCATATCTTTGTTTTTCCTTTGTTTTCTTTTTAAGCTTTTATGACACATTTTTTATGTTTTTATGTTACATTTCGCTCTCTTTTGTCGACCGTTTGGTTTTTTTCAGGGGGATAGGGGTTCAGGGCTGGTTATGAGGTCGTCTCGACTAATCAAGATAGTGCTGATTTGTTATCCTATTGATCTTCCATGCCTTGGACCCTCATATTGGATTTGGATACGTGGTTCGTGTTTGTGGATAGCTTTCTCACTATGCTCGGCTCTGATTTGTAATTGTCGACGGTCTTTTAGTAGTTTGATCCTATTTTGTGATTTGTTTGTCGATGCAGTCAGATATGTTCGTATTTATCTTTTGTACGAGTCTTTTGGTTAGATTTTTTAAAATTTTCATTGTATGGTCATTTTATGATCTCAAGTGGCTAGTTCCTTTTGAATTATAATAAAATGTTCAAATCATGTGTTTAGTTTACGATTATGGTTGTAGTCATTGTAATTTAGATATTTTCTCTTTTTAATAAAACTAAGAGTTATATTTTGATAAAAAAAAGCTGTGTAAAAATATTTACACAATCCTTCTATAAAATTTAAAACCTAAATCCCAAACCCTAGCACCCTAAAACCTAAACCCTAAACCTTAAACTTTAAATTTTAACCATAATCCTTAAATTCTACACCCTACACACTAAATCCGTAAACCTTAAACCCTAATCAAAACCCTATAACCTAAAATTGAAAGGCTTGTGTATCAAAGTATTTTCCTAAAACTAATTGCTTATATAAAAAAATTAAATTTTGTGATAATATATTATCATTTGATTCACTAACACTAGAATAAATATTAATTTAGAGAACAATTAATATTTTCTACCAAATAAAAGTGGGTAATGGAAATTAGTGTATCAAGTGGCTAAGGGAAGTGCTGGTGACATCTCCCACTCAAAACAGAGCCAAAAATACAAATATATACTCCATCCTTTTTCTATTTTGTCTTTCACCTTATTATCAAACCTAATATTTTTTTTAATGTTATGGGGTTTGACCTTTGGTTAATGAAACGAAAAACTTTAAACACTATCAATAAATTACATCAAAACATCAACAATTAATTAGTCTAATAAGATAAGACACTAAATCTTTTAAATAAGATTAGAAATCTAATTTCTGATGTTGTAAATAAAATAATTGAATTGAAAAAATCGCCCTCAGAATCAACCATTACAATACTTAATCTTAATTAATCAGTAAATAAATTAAATATTAGTGGTTATAAAAAATTATATCACATCAAAACTAACTACTTAATTAAATTATTCTTGTTGTTTATTATTTTCATTAATTAAATTGTGACAAAAGTTCCATATTAGAGCAAGGTGTCACGGACCAAACTTTTCGGATCGAGACATTGGCGCGAGCATCAGATAGGGAGGTTGTGCGCAATGTAACGGGCTTGCCAAATGTGGCCTAGCACTCGGAGTAAGTTCAATTTACTTGGCGAATTTGGAATTGTGTGTAAGTTTGATTCTCTCGCCATTTACCATTATAATAATGTTGTTTTTTTAAAAAATCTTTAAATTACAATATTTTTAGAGATGGTTGATAATCAAGATACTAAAATTGAAACTACAAAGTTGGAGTGTTATAATCAAGATGAAGATGGCCATAATCAGGATAAAGATGGCTACAACAATGAACCAGATTGTGAAACTTATACAGAAGAAGAAAAAACTGAATGTAATTTTGATGATGACAAACATCTAGATGATTAGAAGACAATTGACTACTTCATTGCCGAAAGTATATGGGATAAGATTAGGAAAGAATTAAAAGATTGTGATGAGAATGGATATGCTGAAGTGGAAGAGTTTAGATGATTGCATTGAGTTTTATTATAACTATGCAAAAGTGAAAGGTTTTGGAGTTCGAATGAGCCAACCAGTGAGAAGTCAAAATGGTGGTCACATAATTTTAAAGAAACTAGTGTGTCGTAAAGAGGGATATAAAGAGGAAATGTGGATTAATTTGACAAACAGAAAATGTGAACAAGGACCAGTCAACAGAGTTGGATGTGGAGAACATATTAAATTCAAATTGGACGAACGATATCAATATTGGAATGTTGCTAAATTCTACGCAGAACATAACCATGAGAGCGCCAACACAAGTTGCTTACATCAAGTATGTAATTCATCAATAAGTAAATTGTTACATACTAACTTCTAGCTTATATATAGAATGTTCTTTAATGATTTATTTTGTAGGTCATTTTGAAAAATTAGTGAGTTAGACGAAATTAAGATTAAAAGCATGCACAACTCTAGAATCGCTCTAAGTAAAATGATGCAAAATTTTGTGAATGAAATTGTTTCAATTGAGAATGTTGGATTTTTATCAAAGGATTTGTACAACTATCTATATAGAATCAAACGAGAAGAAGTGCAAGATAGTGATGCCGAAATGGTGATGGCGTATTTATATAGAAATCAAGAATCGTATCCTTTTTGTGAGGGACACAAAAGATGAACTTGAAAACTTAGAGAAATTGTTCCTGTGCGATGATATATCACCCGACTATAAAAAATTTGGTCATGTACTTGGATTTGATACAACTTACAAGTGCAACGCATACAACAAGTCGTTCGTAGTTTTGGTTGGTGACAATCGTCATCGAAATACAGTTTCATTTAGATGTGCATTGGTGATGAATGAGAAAGTGGATACCTATGTGTGGCTGTTCCAACAATTGATTGAAGTGTGAGATGGCTACAGATCACTTACCGTTATTACTGATAAAGATAAGGCCATGACAAATGCCATTTCTCAAGTACTATCCGGGGCAAAACATAGATTGTGTTTATAACATCTCATGAGGAACGTGCAGTCTAAAGCTCATCACAATTTTCTCAATGGGTTTATGAGATGCGCCGACAAGTATAGAACGCCATTAGATTTTGAGAGGGATTGGAAAGAATTAATGGATAAACATAAAGTTGAAGGAAGGAGATGAGTATAAGAATTGTATGAAGATAAAGAGAAATAGACAAAAAGATATTTGTAAGGATATTTTTACACAGGTAACATTATCTACACTTTAATTGTATTTTATATTATTTTTATTTACTGTATTTAAAAAATTATTAAATATTTTGGTGTGCAGAAATGAGTACTACTCAACGGTGCGAGTCAATGAATAGAACACTTACAAATTGGCTGGAAAAAAGGGTAATGTTGTATTGATTTGTTGAGAACTATCATAAACAACTACAATCTCTGAGATGAGAGAAATGCCATTAATACTACAAAACAATAGATGAACAAGCGTATTGTTACGGTGTGTTGGCAATTTTAAAAAGTAATGCAGCCCAAGTATATACGAGAAATGCTTTTGCTACATTGTGCAAAGAAATGTCCTATGAGGGATTATTTAGTCAAAAAAGGAAGTACAAAATGGGTGCATTTTGGAAAGGAGAAGTTGTACACATGATACCATTTACTATTGTTGTATGAAGTTGGAGTCTGTTGGATTTCCATGTCGTCGTGTGTTTGCCCTGTTGAAATATGTAAAGTCAAAAGAAATACCCCAAGGATGTATAATGAAACGATTGACTATTTATGTGAAAAAAGATGTTGGATTACAAAATAAGAATAAATATGTCGAAAATAATAATCCAACAACAGTTCAAGCCAGGTATTTTACTCTAGTCTCAAATTGCAAGCGATGAAAGTAGGATGTAAAAAAAGAACCATTAAAAGCAGAGAGCTTCTTGGAATTGGAGATCCTATAGTTCTTGAAATAGGAAGAGGAAAACCCAAGAGAACTAAGTGGCAAGCTTCATCATCCAACCCAACACATGTTTCATATGATGAAGATGTCACGTTGGACTTGCATAAAACCTCTGAGCCTTCTCCGAAAAAGCCTTCTAATCAAGATATGAGGCATATTTATGCACTTCAAATATCAAAATTAGTTGGATACATGCCCGACACATACAAAAATGACAACATATCTTAGGTAATTAAATATGAAATATTATATTAATTACTCTTTGTTGTTATGTATATTGATAATATTTTTTTGCAGGCTGCATATACTAATGAATTGAAAAATATGGAAAAAAAAGATCCAACTATTTTGGATTCACAACCAAATAAGGATTGGTAGTGTGCGGTCTCGTCCAAAAATCATACTCTTTGTTCTTGTAAGTTAAAAATTAGTTTTATTAGTGATTCATTGACTTAAAAAAACATGTTTTAGTTTCTTTGTTGTTGTGATTGCTAATGTTAATTTCTATGGGTTTTCCCTCTCATGATGAACAAGAGTAGGTCTGAGCGTGCCTCGATAACATATCAAAATTCGAAGTAACTATCGCATGATGGATGAGGGTCGTAGTTTTCCTTCTTTTGTGTATCTATTGAGGGATTTAGTTTAGTTATTTTATTCTAGTTATACATGCAAGAAATACTAATTATATGCCGGAAATACTACTAAGTTTCAATGAGAATAAAGTTAAGAGTTCTTCGTTCAAATTGTATGAAGTTGGTTTTGTACCTAATTTACTTTTATCTTATTTACAATTACGGTGTTTTGTGATTTTCTTCCCCTTGCTACAATACAATGGAGATTCAGGTTACTAGTAATTACGGTGTTTTGTGATTTTCTTCCCCTTGCTACAATACAATGGAGATTCAGGTTACTAGTAATTAGCTAATTAACCTTACTTTTTAATCTTGAATGATAGTTGGATTTATATGAAAGAACATATCCAATCCTAATTCTTTTTGGTCTTTGGATTCAAATATGAGTTTTAGATACGAATAGATATTTGTACATCTAAATGAGTCTAGAGTATTAGTATATGTTTGTTCCAATAAGTTTGATTTTCAATTAAATAAGTTCTTATCAGACCTTAATTTGCCTGCTTAATCATGTCATAATGAAAACATTAATCATAAGAATGTAAAAATTCACTTGACTTTGCTAAGTCACAGGATACCGGTACGTAGACAAGGCGTATTAGTACGCTAAGTTTAATCGTACATGTACGTGAATCGTACTGGTACATAAAGAGCTCACTGGATTTTCTTAAAAAATACCACATCAGTATGCATGGCCCATATCGGTACCCCCGTACCGGTACTCATTAATGAGCGTACCGATACGTGCGACCTTGGGGGTATAAATAGGCCTCTTATCTATTTTTCCCCAAATTTTTTCAAACCCTAAGTTTATCATTTTCCCTCAAAAACCTCCTATTTTCACTCAAAATACATCAATCTTCACAGTTTTACAAGAATTTTATCTCCAATCAACGAATTGTGCATACTCATCACTTCTTTCATCTATTTTCCGAGTTTTTCAAGGTATTATTACAATATCCTTTAATTTATTCGAATATTATACTTTGTTTTTAGGTTTCTGCATCTAGATTGAAAGTATGTTTTTCGTTTCTCTCTAATATTTGAACTCAGGCTTTGTATCTAGTATTTGAATAGATTTTACTTATTGTGGAAATACACTTTTTTAGGTTTCTTTCATTTCGAATATTATACTTTGAACTTAGATTTTACTTACTGTGGAAATACATGTTTTTAGGTTTCTTTCGTTTCGAATATTATATTTTGAACTTAGATTTTACTTACCGTAGAAATACCTTGTTTTAGATTTTACTTAGTGGAAATACATGTTTGTATCTAATATTTGAACTTGGGATTTTGCATTTAGATTTTACTTACTGTGGAAATACATGTTTTTTAGATTTACATTGATTATACACCTTGATTGTTGGAAATACATGTGGACTAATTTTTTTTTATAAATGTATATATATAATTGATGGACTGAAATTGATGGATTTTACAAACATTGTGCTTATTATTTTTGCAGGAGTTTGATTTTTCGTTAGTGTATCCAGAACCTTAAATCCTTTTAATTTTTTTTAAATGGAACCAAAATTAAAACTTCTGACTAAACGTCGTTGCACGAGTTTACCTTCTGCGAGTCAGCTCACACCCGAACCTCAATCTCAACCTATTTCACCTAATTCATTTGATACATGATTTAATGAACTCAGAGTACAAAACTAAAGGACAAACTTTGATATGTTCGGAAAATTTACTATTAGGGATGATCGTGTTGTAAATTTTGAATTTATGTCTGATCCCGATTTTAAATTTCCTTACCTTGGTCTTATGAGGTGATGGAAATTTCTTACCATGCTTTAGCTCAATCTTGAATATTTTCTCACCTTAACCCGATTTTTTTCAAAGCTCGTTGTCTTCTCGATGATTCGGGTAAAAGTGTTATTGCCATAGAGGCTTATCTTATTGGGAAGACCTTTCAACTAGACACCGAAATAATTGCAACCCATCAAGGTCTAGAAAACATCGGTCTTAATGATGAGGATCAGCCTATTCCTGATTCTTTAGCCCCCCGGCTCTGTTACTGCCCTAAACGCATATGACCGCTTTCTCCATCTCATTATCACTCGTGATTTCGATCATCCGGAGGTAAGTATTCTACCATTAGGGTCGTCGATTCTTGGTGGATTCAGTGCTTCTGCACTGGCCAACACAACAATCTTGCTTAGATTATTTTTGTCGACCTAATTTACATCCTCAACGACCGTCGCACCTATATGGTCACATTTTTTACTACAGTTGTGTCCTCAGCCATATCTTTCTGAAAGAGGACATAAATTGCTCCATAGATATTCTTTTCCCTCGAGGAAATAAGATTTATGTTTCATCTCTTTGAATGGCTCATTTTGATTTCGTCAACGGTGAGTTATAACCCCCTAGACCGGCCAATGCGGAAGGACCGAGTCAAAGGGGCACATCTCAACTTAAATATCTGAATTAAAAATTTGTCAAATATTCAAGTATTTAATTTGATATATATATATACGTAAACTGATAAAGTCATCTATATAAACCTGACATATAGTGATTACAAAATAGGAAACATCAAGTAATGTATCAAAAAGATCGTAACAAAACGTCATATATCTCAAAGTATAGGCACATGTCACCATGAAATAACAAAATGATGGATGGAAAAATTACAATCTATATAGAATATGGAATGTGTCGATCCTCCGAGTGTCACGTACAGGGTAGCCTATCCAAAATATCTGAAAAGGGAGAAAGAGGGGATATAAGCTAGAGAGCTCAGTGTGTTCCAACAGTGCAGGTAAAAACATTTATATCGATAGCATAGTAAAACATTTCAGTAAGACATGTTCATACGCATGCAAGGTTCCATAACTTAACTACCCTCCAACCAAACTCCATGATACGGTTCCCCAAAACGGTATCATATACAGGTGTTAACCCGGCCCATTGGGCATGGGTACCATCCTAATGGAATACCTTAGGTCCGGGCGGAATTACCCTAGCCAAAGCATGGGAACCTCATACGGGCATAATTACCAGTTAGATCAGGGCTGAACCTTACGATACTTCATATCATAACCCAAGTATCCCTATTAATCAATCCGGGCAGCATCATAGTATGCAGTAGCAAACAGTAAGAACAACACTCGATGAACACAATTCTATACTGATAAACGGTAAACATAGAACATGCTTGTCATATCGGGTATTGGGGCATATATCAATCATATAGTATAATCATGCTTACTTCAGAAAACATGCTATGTTCGTGTGAAATCAAGTAAATAATCATGTGCACATAATCAGTTTGATAGAACATATTTAAAGCAAGTGCAATAATTAGAAATCAGTCATATAGCACATAAGGAACACACCTCAAAAGTCAGGCAGGTCCGAATCTACTGGGCACCGGGACTACGCTCTGTTACAGTACTAGAACCAAGATCGACAAGGATTACGGTTACTAACAGATTCACATCTTGACCGAAATAAAATACTAAGTTATGGAACCGTACGAGTGACGATGGGATCATGGGGCTGTACGGATCGGGACGAGCTGGGCTGGGCGAAGGAACGATCGGGAGATCCACGAGTACCTTTAATCAAAATATCAATGTCAGTCTTTTGTTCTACAATCTTTTTCAAATAATTTAACTTAAGACAAATGCATGTTCAAGTTCAATGTCCCATTTGGAGGCTTTCAGGTTAGAATTTCATGAAACGGGCTTCAAAATCAGACTCAAAACGTCGAAAAATATAAAATATGACTTTTCAGGAAAACTTGACTTTTTGGTCAACGGTTAACGGTCAACACTAACACCAGCATTGACTATTGATGTCATCAGTCAGCTGGTCAACTGAGTTGACTCATCGAGTTGACTCACTGAGTTGACTCGGATGAGTTGACTCGGTTTAAACCAGTTTGGGCCAGGCCGGTTTAACCGGGTTAGACCGGTTCACTTACCCTAATATCAAACCGCCGGCGATCACTGACAGTCGCTAGAAAAGTCACCGAATATGCCCTTTCTGGTCGTTTCTGCCAGAAAATAAAAGATCGTTAGACCCAGAATCAAATGAAACCTATAATATACTGAAACAAGTCAGAAATGTGGCCGGAATTTACCCTAGAAACTTAAAATGGTCAGAAATTCACGTAACACCGACGAAGCCCTTGCAGAGTCAGATGAACGATCGGTCGACTGGGTTTTGATTGGCTCTACACGGAGAAGGCGGTGGTGGTACTGGACCATCAAACGGCTAGCCACGATAGCCGGCAAAAGCCAAAACCCATAAGGGTTTAACCCTAGGTTCGACAAACCTAGATTCTCTAATTTTTGGTGATTACAGCGATGGCCGAGCGCGTGGCTTTATGGGTTTTGGTCGGTGCAAGGCGACGATCACGGGGGTGATAGTGGTGCGCGGCACGGTGGGGGCAGATCGGGGGTGGCCGGGGTTAGGGTTGGTAGGAGAGAACTGATGAGATTATGGATTTTGGATCTAATGGTATTAATTTTGGTAGGTGGAAAGGTAGATTGGGAAAATAATTATCCTTGATAAGAGCACTGGTAGGATTCAAATAAAAATTGGGGAGAT
Source organism: Hibiscus mutabilis (assembly GCA_019671005.1). NCBI lineage: Eukaryota > Viridiplantae > Streptophyta > Magnoliopsida > Malvales > Malvaceae > Hibiscus > Hibiscus mutabilis. Next base: position 54,424,568 of record CM033718.1, on the reverse strand, counting down.
TAAAACATCAAGAGCTATTTAGCTCAGTTGGCTGGGCCACTAGCCAATGTATCCTAAGGTTGGGGGTTTGATTCCCACAACCAACAACCCCTTCATTCATTTTTCATTTTTTAACCTTCTGGGGTGGTACAACTCTCCCTCCTAAAAAGAAATTTCAGCCTCGAAATTTACCTGAGTTGAACATATGTGGGAACTGCTCTTCCATGGACTCAAGGGTCTCCCAAGTAGCTTCTTCTAGACCACGATTACTCTACTAAACTTTAACCATAGGAATACACCGATTCCTCATAACTCTCTCATCTTGATCCAAGATCTGAACATGCCCCTCCTCATAAGACAAATCTGGCCTCAACTCCACATCTTGAACCTAGATAACATGGCTCGAATCCGAGTGGTACTACGTCAACAGAGATACATGAAATACATCATGAATATGGCTAAGCTGGGGAGGCAACTCAAGCTGATAAGCAACATGTCCAACTCTCTTTAGAATGCGGTATGGTCCGATAAATCTGGGGCTTAGCTTTCCTCTACGCCTAAATCTCATAACTTTTTTCTATGGAGATACCTTCAGAAAGAGCCATGTGTTCAAATAACGTTGAAAAATATATAAGTGTTCAAATAAATTTTTAAAGTATTGAAATAACTCATAAACTCTAAGTTGAAAAGGAGCTAAGTGTTGAAATAAATTTTTAAATTATTGAAATAACTCACAAACTCTAAGTTGAAAAAGAGCTAAGTGTTCAAATAAAGTTTTTGAAAGATCAAATATTATCTAAGTTATTTGAAACAAATTCAAAATATTTTTACAAGGTTAGAAGCACTCAAAAAGCCAATTTGGCCTCGAAGTACCGGTATGATCGTGTAGGCGTACCGATACGCTTTTGTTATGCCAAAATCCAGTGAGCTCTTTTTGTACCGATACCGACTCCGTACCAATACACCTCATCTTAGATTACCAGTACGATATCTTCGTGTACCGGTACCCCCTTGTGAAAAAAATTCCCAGACCCAATTTCGATTGTTCGATCAACTCAACAAATACTTTAAAAGTTTATTTGAAATGATTCAACTATAAATATTTGTGTTTGGGAAATCAAAATATATTAGTTTTATAATCTTGAATGGTTGGATCCTCAATGTATGAATTATGAAAGGTTAGTGTGTGGGCACAAAATATGTTTGATGGGTGCTGGCAAGCACTTGTTTATTTTTGCCTTCCTAAAACCTGACCTCGGCAATAAATTATGAATACATGAAATATATTGCTTGTAGCTGCTATGATTTGTTAAAGTAGGATACATTGATTGCTCAGCTGCTCAGCTGTGATTGTGTTTCATGTGAAGCGACATTGTAATGTTTGAGTATTTTTTTGTTCTTAATCCATATTTCGGAATCAACACATATTATAGTGAATTAAATGCTACATTTTTTTTAAAATTTAATATTTAAAGTTTACCTTGTTAAATAGAAATTATATCTTAAGGACTATAATAACCATAATACTCACATGTGTGCCATACTCTGAAAATCCCAAGTCACCACCATTATTCACCACATGAAGAAAATAAATGAAAAGTGAAAAAAGAGGGAAGGTTGTGAACCATCCACAAACTGGTACAATAGCATTCAAAATCTCTGTAAATAATGAAACCCCATATATATAATCTCATTCATTTCTTTTGATCACTGTATGATACAATTTTAAAGTAAAAAGGAGAAAAATATGACTTAACTAGAAATTTTAGCCAATTATTGCAAACTGACATCTGATATTTTATCTTTATTTACCACATTCCTTTCCTCAACTTTTGAATCATGTATAGACAGTTCACGACAATTGAAAAGATCAACTTCATTGTGGTTGCTTGTAACAAGTTTTGCCAACAAATTTTGTCGTTCAACTCTCATTTGTTGTGTCTACACAATAAATATATCACATTATTCAATATCACATAATAGCTAAACAAAACTACATGGTATACTTTACCGTGAAAAAAATCTTCGATCAGTCACTTTTTTATTGACTTCTATATACTTCAATACGTACATGCCACAAGCATCTCTGAATCCAATATAAAATACATTAATTTATTAAAAAGAAATTTACAAACATAATAGAAGAGATTAAAAAAATACTACAACATCTTTAAATAATCTACCTAAATGAGCATGACACCCATACATAATTGGAGCTATACTCAACTGTTATAATAAGTAAAAACAAAATTAAAAAAAATGATTACAAACTATACTAATTTTATTAGTTCTCATAAATGAATAAAGAACTTACTACATCTTGTGCAATGTTTTTACGCACTTTATTGATGTCAAGAGAGTCCAAAACGTAATTATGTCGCTCTATAACATCAACAACTAATAAAAATCGATGTTTGCCTTTTTCATCATGTAAAGGCACAAATACCTGTTAAATCACGTGAGTTAAAAATCAATATCAACTACATATAAGCAAACAAAAAATTATAAAAGGGTAAAGTACTGTAATGGTAACTTATGTTTTCGCTGAGTACATTTTTTGTCACCGATTTTTAAATTCGACCGATAAGGTCACTTACGTTTTCAATCTGTAAACTTTTTTCATTGAGACGTTTGTTGCCGTTAAATGTTAACAACTTGCTGATCTGGGAGAGAAAAAAATAAGGGTAAACTACTGCAATGGTCACTTACGTTTAGTGGGTGAAAACTTTTTGTCACCAATTTCAAAAACTGAACGTTTTGGTCATTTATGTTTTCGTTGTGTAAACTTCTAGTCGCTCGAATGTCTGCTTTCGTTACCCTGCTGACATGCACGTTAATGAAAAAAGTTTATTTTTAATTTCACCCTTGAATTTTTAAAAGTTGATTTTTTTCTTCCAAAAATAAAAAGGGTAAATATACCATGCACTAGCGGTGGAAACATTTTTGTTTCCACAAATGTCCTAATTTTAGGGGTTAGAGATTTAGTTTAGGATTCATACTTTAGGGATATAGGTTTATGTGTTTAAAATTTAAGGACTGTGGTTTGAATTTAGAGTTTAGGGTTAGAATTTATGGGTTATAGGTAAAAACCTAAATCTCTACCATATTCCCCTAAAGCCTAACCTTTAAACCCTATACCATAAAACTAAACCCTAAATTCTAGCCATAAACTTTAAATTCTAAACCCCTAAACTAGATCCTAACCCTTAAAATTAGGGTGCTTGTAGAAACAAAATGTTTCCACCGCCAAAGCGTTATATATTTTCCCAAAGAAAAAAACTTAATCCTTTTCAAGCCACCAACTTCAGGCTACCGTCGGTCGGCCTAGCCTACGACGAACCCAAAAAAAAAGATCTGCCAACCTACTTAAACGAATCCATATGGAAATAACTAGCAACTAAAGTGATGTTGATGAGTCAGGTGTAGATTAGTCGAAGTCTAGGTCAAACGAACGATGGTGGCCTGAAGTTGGTGACTTTAAAGGGATTAAGGTTTTTTCTTTTTAGGTGGAAAAATGAACTTTTAAAAATTGAAGGGTGAAATTAAAATAAACTTTTTTTATTAACGTGCACATCAACATGGTAACGAAAACAAACATTGGAGTGACCAAAAGTTTACACAACAAAAACATAAGTGACCAAAATGTTCAATTTTTGAAATTGTTGACCAAAAGTTTACACTGACTAAACGTAAGTGACCATTGCAGTAGTTTACCCTTATTTTTTCGCTGCCAGTCAGCAGGCCGTTAACGTTTAACGGCAAAAAGTGTCTCATTGACCAAAAGTTTACAAATAAAAAATGTAAGTGAAATTATCGGTCGAATTTAAATATTGATGACCAAAATTGTACTTAGCGAAAATATAAGTGACCATTGCAGTAGTTTACCCATTATAAAAATACTTGTTCTATATTACTACTATCAATAGGTATAAAGTTCTTTATCTGTGGGAATGAAATTTGAAAATGCTAGTCTTTTTTCACGCCTTCTGAACATGTGTGAAATAATCGATAATAATACTCTGAGACAAACGTTAATTTGAAAATTTCATGAAATCAGAAAACTAAAAATAATGTGCTCGATAGCCCATAAATTATTTTTTACCTGAAATGACAAATGTAACGACCCAGATTTCAAAATTTGAGAGTCAGTTTAACCCGAGGTGTAGGCTTCGCGTTTGGGTCATGAGTTAGGCCCTTGAGAGCCTTCATGGGCTATCTTTTGTTGTGGGCCTTAGGCTTTGAGTGGTTAATTGGCGTAGGAAGATGAAAGAGGGGTAATTGTGTAACTTACCTTTTTGGAAGAAGGGGAAAGGGTGTTTAATTCTTTCTGCAGAAAGTAGCATGGTGAGATCACCCTTTGTCTCATTGTCTTCTTGTTCCTCTCATTCCCTCATCTCCTAACCCCCATAGCTATGAGAAAGGTTGAATATTTGAGTTTTTTGGAGTGAATCACATTTTGAGCTTTGAGAAAGAGTTGTTTAGCAATCAAAGATCTATAATCCAATGTAAGAATGGCTTGAAATGGTGGAGGAAGAGGTTTTGGTGATAGTGTTTTGGGAAGAATAAGATTGGGTCTTGGGAACTAATCCTTGGGTGATGTATGTGTTTTGGACTTTCTTAATTTTCCCAACGATGTAATAACACGTTTTGCAACCTCACTTTGTAGTGAAAGAGGTGGGAGAGGCATCCAAGGTCCAAGGGAAGATGAAGGCTTGAAGCTTGAGGTTGAGGGCCTTTTTCTCAACTTTAATCTGAGGTTAGTAAACTACTAATTCCCCTGTATTCTTAAAAATCATCAATGTGATTGCTTGGTTGCTAAATTGATATATTGGTTGTTTGAAATGCTTGAGCCTTCATTAATGGCAAAACTTAAATTTGATGTTAAAACGATGTAAAATTGATAGAAAACCATCTAACCCATCTTCCATAACTTGTAGGCTTGTTTTGGGGTTTTGCCTTTAGATATTAGAGGCTGAGGAGGGGATTTATGAACTTCAAAAATTGGATTCTGGGTTCGAGTACCGATACCATGTGTTAATCATAATGAACCCAAGCAATTCTTGAAGGGTGTATCGATACACCTTAGAAGGGTATCGATACCCCCTTGTGCTACGAGAATTCTAGTGGACAAAATCCGTATCAGTAAGATTGAGAGCATATCGATAATGATGGGTGTATCGGTACATTGTTGCATATATCGGTACGGGGTTCTGGCTAATCTCGACATGTGCATAGCTTGGTACCGATATGCCTTTTTGGTTATCGGTACCCTGAGAGGTGTATCGATACTCATAGGAGAGCATCGATATGCTCTAAGCAATCTGCCCAAAAATGCAATTTGAGTTCGAAAGAACTATAATTTGAGGACTAATGTAGTATAATGAATAGTAAAATTGGGAAATCAAGAATCTAACCTCATGCACATACCTAATGAGTAATAAAATAAGTAATAACATGTTAAAACCTTGTATGGCTTGCTTGTGCAAAACAATAAGGATCCTTGAAGAGATCAATTAAATGTTGTGTGTCACGTAAAGGCACTGTATGGTTGAGAACCTCGTTTGGTGGGATCCGGATACCCGAAGAAAGTGTTGCAACATTGTGGTTAGATGTTTCCCAAATGTATGCTCTTGAAGCTGTGTGGCACCAGGTCTCATTCGAAGATGCTCGACGAGAGATTTCGAGCATGGGTGTACGTTCTCGAAGCTGTGTGGCACCGGGCCTCACCCAAGAGTGTACGTTCCCGAAGCTATGTGGCATCTGGCCTCACTCCTGGTTTGTTGGTATAGTATTGTGTGATGTGTGATTGATTAGTATCCCCCTTTGCTTGCTATGTGTTTAGGTGGCTAGTGGTAGCGCCAGTGTTGTTATTTATGCCTTGATTATCATTCTTAGCTACTGCTCATAATTATGATTTGCATGAAGCATGGTTGATTGGAAGTGTATCCACTGAGTTTCGTTAGCTAAGAGTTCAAAATTGTTGTTTCCATTCGCAAGTTAGTAGGTTGGCGTGCATCGTCGGAGCACCATTGGAGTAGGACTTCAGCATCGACTTGTGTTCGAGTACAATACTTAGATTATTTAGGCTATGTATTCGTAGGACCCTACGTTGTATTGTAACTCTTATTTTGGATTCTAACTATTGTGTCGAATGCTTTTTATTGTGTATTTTAAATGGAGCTCCCATGTACCGTTTTAATGGTTTGTCGACTATGAAATATTAAACTTAATGGATTTTATTAAATGTTTGTGTTGGGCTAAATCAAGTTGCAAATTTTTTGTGTTGGGTTTGGGCTTGTGGCCCAACTTGTGACATTTCGGGTTGGAGATGTTACAACAGAGGCATATATAACTTCTATGGCATAGGCTCTTGTTTCAAGTGCAAATCGTACACATAGAGATCGAGAAACTATTAAATATTTAAAAACAATATAAACACTTGTATTAATAATAGACAAAAGAACAAATATTTATCATGTAAAGATTTAATAATTTAATCTATCATACCCAATCAAATAACCATTTTCTTGGGAAAATAGTACGAGCATTGGCAACGTCCAATATATTCTTTTTGGTGATATAAAGATTGTTTGATGTATTCTTCCAAGTAGCAACATTCATATAAATTGTGTGTTCTTCGGCCGTTAGCTACTTTAAATATTACTTGTACGCATCAGTTATCATATTAGTTTCTTTAAAAAAATATAAGAAATCATCTGCCTCATATTTATCTTGCATAAAAATATATAACTCTTGAAAATAATAATAATAATAATAACATTAAATGTAAATATTAAAAAATATTTTTATAGTTTACACTTTTCTTGTTTTACATTTGATTTGAACTTCTACCGAAACACCCCAGAAAACAGGCTAAAGGTTTTAGGTGAATTATCGGAATCAAGTTGAAATTTTTGGTTAGGCTTTAGCTAATTAATTAATTCCAAAAAATAATTTGGGTAATTAAATTGATTTCCAATAAATTTATCGTGACAAGTATTTGTAAAAATATATATTTAATGAATTTAATAAAGGATGAAGTGAGTTTAGGTAATTTTAAATGGGTTGTTTTAATATTAATTAAATGATGACTATTTTACAAAAGGTTATAAAATATTAATAATGGTAATTTTGTAAAAGGGGACTAAAATAATATTTTAAGCGAATTATTAGATCAAATAAAAGAAATATCTTTTCCCACTTGTTTTCAACAAAAAGAAGTTGACGGTTGTAATTTTCTAAAAGATGAGAAAGACATTTCTAAGTTTCCCTCATTTTCTTCCAAAAAAAACTTAGGGATTTCTTGATTCCTTAATTATTTCTACTTCAATTTCTTCTCCAATTATTTCTAAACAATTGTGGGTTAAGGATTTGGATTTCTACATCATCTCCATTATTTTCTTGCTAGAAATCAAGAGTGGAGTTCATCTTCAAGTTGGTTTTTCATCAAGCAAGACGAGAAAATGTTCTTTAATGATTTTCTACATGATTTTGATTCTTAATCTATGATTTTTCATGCTTTGAGATAATTAAAACGAATTTCTAATGGAATTATTGGATTTAATGGAAATCTTGATTAGATTATAATAATCTAATGATTTCTATTGAGTTCTAAGAGGAAAAGCATTATGTGTTAAGTTAATCGTAAATAAAAAAAGGATAAAAATGTGTGTTGGCAGTAGCTTAGTGAAACAAGGAAATGGTGCGTAGAAAACAAGGCTAGTGCGTGATAGTGTAGTTGTTCGAATGATAAAGGTTTAGAATGTCGCGTGGGGTATTTTAATTAAGTGTTTATTTTGGCGTGGTCTAATTTATATTGATCCTTGTATTTTCTTGTGGAAGATGGCAAATGTTCAAACGTTTTTTGGTTAGGCGTTCGCGCTGCGATGTCGGCATCGAGGCGATATCAAGTTGGTGAGTGAAAATATGAGTTGATTCTTCAAATAAAGTTTGAACTAAGGTTTGGGCATTTGGTTATAGCCTAGGAAGCTTAAATTTTCTCGAAAGTAAGTTTTCCCTATTTTCGCTTTTTAATATCGATTTTATATGAGATTTGATTTGCATGTTTTGGTAGAAAAACATGGTTTGATTTACTTACTGTAAATGCATCATTTTGGATTAATATACAATGTTTATCAAAGTAGATGGATGCCTATGAGCATTGAGATTTGTTCCTAGAAGGAATATCCTAGAAGGAATGTGTTGTTACCTTTGGCAATGTGGTTTTGCATATGAAACGATTTTGAGAAATGCATTGAAAAATAGTAAGTAAATGTATTTGAAATGATATATTGGCTATGTGACATAAATGAGAAAGTTTCGGATATACTTGGCACAGAGTTTAAAGTTGTAACACACCATCCCTGAGTTAGCCGTAACCCGGATCGGGAGCGTTACCAGAACAAAAACAAAGCGATTGATAGGTTACTTCTCAGACAAGTAACCTCAGGATACTTGCCTTGTTGCGCAAGTAACCCAATCTAAACCTTTCAAACATACAAACAATACATCCATTCACTTTAGGCAAAGCCACATTAAGCAACCATTAACATACATAGCATACAATTTTAGGTACCATTTTATTTCATTTCATGCTTATAACGTAAGTTACCATTATCATGTTACCATTTCATTCAAATTACATACAACCTTCAAACAACAATTCAAATGTGGCATACATTACATTAAGTTACTATCAAACATGATCTCATTTTTCATTCTTATTTCAATTCTATATACCCTATTCGAACAACTCTAGGGGAATCACTAAACACGCTTGAGCTAGCTTACTTGCACCTTAAGTTACAATCTAAACAACCAATTAACTTGATTAACACAAAGCATCTAACTTATGTCTTATTACACATTCATGCTTTTATCACATTACATAGCATACTTGATTAGTACATTGGTAATGCATACTTGACATACCTTAGCCTCCAATTTCAACATAGCCGAATCATGCTAACATACATAGGATCAAATGCATGAACATACAACATAGGTTTAGCATTCAAATTAAGCATGATTTCATACACATTCGAATCTACATTCGAATTATACATAATTTCATCCAACATTGAATTTCAATCACCATATGCACAGCACTACTACTTCATATATATACATAATATCATGGTTCAAACATAGTTTAAGTCATCCAAAATAGATTACATGTTAGGCCCATCAAAACAATACACATACTAGTCATAAACACATGTTCAAATGCATGTCCAAAGCTAACTATTACAAAATCTAGTGCCACCAAACTAGGAGTATACAAAGAGTATGAATTCATACTTTCAAGCTTAACTCGAGTGTTGCTTCAAACCCAAGATATCCTCTTGAAGTATTCTTTAATATGTTATGGGAAAAATGAAGAGCAGAGTGGTAAGTACAAGATATGTACTTAGTGAGGTAACACTAATTCTAGTCAATTTTCTCAAAGCATATAAATTCAAGTAGTCATGTGTTTCAAAGGATCAAACCCGTTTTTACATCATTCATGCTTATTCGAATTGTATATGGTAATTTAGACAAGTTTTACATATCATACAATCAACATAACATATTCATCATGGTACTCATAAGCCATTCGAATAACATGCTTGGAAGATAAGCAATCAATCATTCAATCCATTTAGTAGGCATTTATACATAAAGCCATCAACATACATTTCTTCCATGACAATAAACAAGTTTGGCAACCATTCATGTGTCATCTTCTTAAGCAAGATAATTCATTCAAGTTTCTTATATTACAAGCAATATTCATTATGTCATCTTTCAACATTCATTGGTAAGTAGCTTACTAGATAATCAAATCTTAACAATATGCACCGAAGTGCCAATATGCACTGAAGTGCCAATATGAGCTCAAGACTGCCAATATGTACCGTCGTACCAATATGCACCGCAGTGCCAATATGCACCATAGTGCCAATATGAGCTCAAGATTATAAGGCATGCCCTCTTATCTATCAAACTAGCTACCAAGGTTGTTGATTATCCATTTCATTTACGCCTTATATATTTCATGATTCAATATAACAATATGCCATTCAAAGGCCAAGCCCTTAGGCTTATGGAGTCTTAACTCCCAATACATAACTATCCATAGCATTCAAATCAATCAGCCATGTATAACATTCACAAACACAAGCATATGTATGCATTGTGCATACCTTATTCTCCAAGTAAGCATGCCAATTCATACCTTAGGCATAAACAATGCACATGACAAGCATTTGATCATAATTTCTTAACACCCAAGTAAACACAAAGATCATGGAATCAATCATGTTATCATACATTTCATTCTTCCCTTAATTAGCCAAATATACTTTAAGTCATGTTACATGGCATTAACATTTCATTTAAACAATAACAAGGTTGGTTAGGACCTAAGTCCCAACCCTAGGATAGTTACACTCACTATACTCCTAGCAATTCAACTCTCTTGGATCCAAATCCCTTTGCCTCTAGCTTTGGGATGTCCACTCCTATCCTCTTATTCCTCAATCTGCTGCCCTTGGTCTAGCAAGCATAACATATGCACATATCATCAAAACAAGCACATAATGTCATACAATCAAAGTAGCAATGTTACTACATTTTACCTAACATTTAGCTATTGTTTTTATGCTTCTTTTTAAGCATTTCATACCAATTCAATTCCATATTGTCATCACCTTATTTTAAAGCATAATTGGACAGGTTACATTGTCCCAAAACTGTTTTGGAAACAGTTTCTTACTAGGTGCAAAAACAGTCCCAAACTGCCCGGGACACTACTGCATGGCAGTTTGCACACTGTCCCTTAAAATGGGCATATCTTTTAATACGTACATCGGAATTTCAATTTCCATAAAACGTTGGGAAGATTAAAAAATTTCCTATAAGACCATGTAAGACTTGCATTTTATTTCTTATCCAATTAATACAGTTTATTGTTCAAAGACAGGGCATTTACACTGCCTAGACAGTTTGCACTGTCCAGCAATACCTATTTACAGTTTTCAGTATAGGACCCAGTTTTCAGTTCCGTTTTCACCTAAATAGAATAGACATTATAAGGATCATTTCATTAAAATTTCAGCCCTGAATTCAATCTATACAAGTTTTGGTGAATTTTCAAAGTGACTGCCCAGAACAGAGCAATTCTGGGTAGATTGCATCTAATTACATTTTAATGCCTTTAATCCATTTTAACCAATGTATTGGCCCTATAATTCATTTCATATGACATTATAAACATGTTAGGTCCATGTTAGTTCATTAAACAAGGCTTCCAAAATAGGGCAAGTTGGTTACAAAGCCTAATCTTTCATGTTTACTCAATTTCAATACCACAAAACAGTTTCTATGTTTCATAACTATGTTCATGTTCTTATCCTTCATTTCCAGCATTGTTTGCATCTAATTCAATTTGTTTAACACCTTCTATACATTACCTATTCATTATCATCATCAATTCATTAATTCCATAGCTCAATTTTATGTTCTAATCATTCAATTCCCACTTTAACATCACAATACAAATTTCTGGCAACCTAGGTTTATTTCACTAGCATGAACACATAATTTCCAGCCTTGTACCTAATTTCATTCTTCAATTTAGCATAATTCAACAACCATTTAATCACCTAACAACATATCCAATGTCTAGTTCATCTAAGATCATCAAAATCAGTCCAATTTCAACAACATAGTTGCCTATTCAATTAAATACAAGAAGAACTATACTTACTTTGCTTCTTGCTTAATTTCCTTGAAAAATCACTACACATGCAAGCTAAAATCCTTTCTTCAATGTCTGAATTTCAAGCTTTCTCTCTCACTTTTCTTTCTCTCTATAATCGGTCAACATAGGATAATGAGAAAGATGACAACAACAATTCCTTGTTATTGGAATTGTGTTTTGTCTAAATTGTCCCTTAATTAGTTACTAGTCTTGTAATTAGTTAAGGGCAATTAAGAGATTCATGATATTTATCATGCAATCTCAATCTGTCTCCTTTAATTCAATGTAGTCATTCTAATTTGGTCACTTATTTCATACATTCTTTCAATTAAACCCTTGACTATTCAATTTAGCTCAATTCTTAATTCAATTAAGCTATCAACTTATAATCAAATAGGTGAGGATATTGATTCCTTATGACTTCTTCAGATTCCCAGGTAGCTTCTTCTACTTTATGATTTCTCCATACGATCTTAACAAGAGGAACAATCTTGTTCCGAAGCTTTCTTACTTCCCGGTCAAGAATTTGAATAGGTTTTTCTTCGTAGGACAAATCGAGATTCAATTCAACTTCTTCTGGCTCAAGAATGTGTGAAGGATCAGATCGATACCTTTTGAGCATTGAAACATGGAATACATTATGTGTTCTATCGAATTCTCTAGGAAGAGCTAATCGATAGGCCACTGGACCAATTCTTTCAATAACTTCAAATGGTCCGATGTATCGGGGGTTGAGCTTCCATTCTCTTCCAAATCTGAGCACTTTCTTCCAATGTGAGACCTTTAGGAAGACTTTATCTCCAATAGTATACTGAATATCTCTTCTTTTCAAATCAGTATACGCTTTCTGTCTATCGAAATTGCCTTCAAATGACCGTGAATGATCTTGATTTGTTCTTCGGTTTCCCGAAGCAATTGAGGTCCCAATACTTTGTTTTCTCCCAATTCAGACCAGCATAAGGGAGTTCTACATCTTCTACCATATAGAGCTTCAAATGGTGCCATTTGAATAGAAGATTGGTAGCTATTGTTGTAGGCAAACTCTACAAGAGGTAGGGATTTCTCCCAATTCTTCCCGAAGTCAATAATACAAGCCCGTAGCATATCTTCTAACACTTGAATGATTCTCTCAGATTTGCCATCTGATTGAGGATGAAAGGCCGTACTAAGATGTTCTTTAGCTCTTAGAGCTTTTGTAGAGAATTCCATAATCGAGAAGCAAAACGAGGGTCACGATCGAAGATAATTGTTGTAGGTACACCGTGTAACCGAATCACTTCACGAATGTACAGCTCGGTAAGGGTCTCCAAGGTCATGTTCATACGAACATGGATGAAGTGAGTAGATTTAGTGAATCTATCAACAATCACCCATACAGCATCATTCTTTCTTAAAGTAAAAGGAAGACCGGTGACAAAGTCTATAGTAATCTGATCCCACTTCCCTTGAGGAAGTTTGATAGGCTGAAGCAATCCAGTATGGACTTGATGCTCGGTTTTAACTCTTTGACATGTTAAGCACTTGGATACAAAGTCTGTAATTGCATATTTCATGACTGGCCACCAGTATAGTGGCTATAGGTCTTTATACATCTTAACTGATCCAGGGTGGATCGAGAAAGAACTTTGATGAGCTTCTTTTAACATTTCTTGTCTTAATTCCTCATTGTTAGGAACACAAACTCTATCCTTGAAATAGAGGAGTCCATTTGACTTTAGGGAAAAGTCAAAGCTAGACTCAGAATCAAGCTTAAATATGATCTTCTGAAGATCTGGATCAACTTCTTGGAGTTCTTTAATTCTCGAGATGAAATCTGATTGAACTTGAGGTTCAGACAGAAATTTCTGGCTCTTGGATAGTCGAAAATGAGCATTGGTAGTCATATTAGCTACGAAAGCATTAACAAAGTCATTAGAATGATTTTCAATAGATTACTTGCAGTGCAAGGCACTATTCGAATTGCTCCTTGCATAACAAGCCATTGTTCAAATTCTTTCTTACAAGCTAAGAAAGATTCAGTTTCAATGGTTATAAGCATTTTAAGCACAATTCTTATTCGAATGGGTTACTTGTGTTTCAAGAAATGTTCGAATAGTGACTTGTAGCTTAAGAAAGTTCTAAATTCATGGTTTTCAAAACAATAGAAGGCATAATTCAATTGAATTTAATCAGAAATCTAGATTTAGGAGTTACCTGAGTATGGTCTGCGACTAAGGGCGTCAATAACTACGTTTGCTTTCCCTGGATGGTAGTCGATAACCAAGTCGTAATCTTTAAGTAATTCAAGCCATGTATTTTGTCTCAAATTCAAATCCTTCTAAGTTAGGAGATACTTGAGACTTTTGTGATCGGTAAATAGATTGCGTTTCTCTCCTATAGATAGTGTCTCCATATCTTGAGAGCAAACACGATAGCTGCTAGTTCTAGATCTTGTGTTGGATAATTAGACTCGTGTAGCTTCAGTTGCCTTGAAGCGTAAGCAATCACTTTCCCATCTTGCATCAGGACACAACCGAGTCCTAGATGAGAAGTATCACTGTAAACAGTGAATTCTTTGCCCGATTCTGGTTGGATGAGTACCGGGGCATGAGTCAGAGCTTGCTTAAGTTGATCGAAGCTTCATTGTTGGCTCTCTGACCAAACGAAAGGCGTATCTTTGCGAGTAAGCTTGGTAAGACTTACGGTAATAGAGAAAAGCCTTTAAAAAATCTTCTGTAATACCCGGCTAAATCGAGAAAGCTTTGGACCTCGCTTACATTCTTCAGAGGTCTCCAATTCAGAATAGACTGAATCTTGCTTGGATCGACTTTAATTCCTTCAGCCGAGAAAACATGGCCGTGGAAAAAAACTTTTGGTAACCAGAATTCACATTTGGAGAACTTGGTATACAGTTGATGTTCTCGGAGTGTTTGTAAGACAATTCGGAGGTGTTCAGCATGTTCCTCCTTATTCTGGGAGCACACCAAAATGTCGTTGATGAATATGACTACGAACTTGTCAAGATAGGGCTTGAATACCCGATTCATAGGATCCATGAAAGTAGCTGGAGCATTCGTTAACCCGAATGGCATTAAGAGGAATTCAAAGTGGCTATATCGAGTACGAAAGGTTGTCATAGGCACATCTTGTTCTTTTACTTTCATCTAATAGTATCCCGATCAAAGGTCGATCTTAGAGAATATGGCAGCATCCCTAAGTTGATCGAAAAGATCTTCAATTCTGGGCAGGGGATACCGATTCTTGATGGTGAGCTTGTTTAACTGACGGTAATCAATACAAAGCCGCATAGTTCTGTCTTTCTTCTTTACAAACAAAATTGTTGTACGGGTTAGCCCGAATGGCATAACTAGGAACTCATAGTGACCATAACGAGTCCTGAAAGTCGTTTTGGGTACATTTGAGTCTTGTATTCTCATCTGATAGTACCCCGATCGCAAATCGATCTTGGGGTAAACTTTAACATCCTTGAATAGATCGAACAAGTCCTCAATCCTCGGTAAAGGATACTTGTTCTTGATAGTGAGCCAGTTTAACTGACAATAATCAATACATAGCCTTATCGACATGTCCGTCTTCTTAAAGAACAATACAGGTGCTCATTGGGGTGCAGAGCTAGGCTGAATTCAAATTCATATTGCATAGTCGTGGCAGCAAAGATTGAGGTCGGTTTTTTATCAATTAGGAGAATTGATTCCTTTCCTAAACCCCAAAGATAAAGTCTCTAATTTTGACAATCTATCCAGATTTCATGTTTACTTAACCAATCTAGTCCTAACACTAGATCGAACTCACAATTTGTCTATTGATAAGTGTTCAAAAGTACTATTTTTCTTATCCTTTTTACTCATATTATTGTTAGACTTAGGCTCATATTAGTTGCATAATTAGCCATTCATGCATTAATCCATGTTTCCTTCCATCGTTGAGCTTGATTACATAACTTGGTTGTTTTTGTGGGAAAAGATGCTAATTTGGTGTGTTTTGTGTGTATGTGCAGAATCACTTGCCAAAGCAAGGCTGGAACTAGTTTCCAGGGCAATGCATGAAGGAGATGCCGAACTAGTTGCCAGGGCAATACATGAAGGAGATGCCGAGCCAGTTGCCAGGGCAATTGTCGACAAAGAATAAGGTGATATGGTAGTCGAAATTGATGACTAGACAAGCCCAAGATGACGTGGAGCAAAGCTAAATCCCAAAGGAGTTTGATTTCCATGAAAAGGTTAAAGAATAATTAAATCCCAAGAAGATAGGAGAAGTTCTAGAAGGAATATAAATATAATAAAGAATTATATTCTTTAAAGATAATTTAATTCCAACTTAACTTTCTCCTCAAAGAAGGACTTTGACCTAGCCCTATAAATAGATCACCAAGCCGTCAACTCCAAGGGAGAGAGTAGAGAGAATTTTCGACAAGCATCAACGGGGAGATCTCGAAAAGAAGGCTCCATCCATCCTTCATCTTTTTCTTTCTTGTTCAATTAGGTTCATGCTAGGAATTCTTTATCTTGTGTTTCTTTGGAACCTAGCCATGAACTAAATCTATTTGGCTAAGGTTATTGTGTTTTGTGGTTGTGAGAAACAATTGGATTTTGTTTAGGTAATAAGAGTTTGCACTTTTCTATTCAAGGTTTATTCATTCTTGGTTCTTATTCTTGTTTGCGAGTGAATTGGGAGAGGATCTCGTAACTTCATCTATTTATCTAATATCGGGAGAGTTAGATTCAAGAAACGAATGAGTATGATCTTTATTCAATCTATTGATAGTGAAGATTAATCCGGCTTAGGAATAAGTTAAGGATTTCAATGGCTAAGAAGAGCGCAAGATTGGTTGTTGTTCACCCTTGATTCACGCAGGGATGTATTATCAAGGCATGCACAAGTAGCAAGAGTTTCAACTTAGGGATAAGAAGAAACCATTGAAGAACGCTCTGCCGAACCTTGAAGTTGCTTCCCAAACGCCCAAGTAGTTGCCCAACTAGTCACCCAGGCAACCCCGTTGTGCAAGTTGCCACGGCAACTTAGTTGTCTTTGCACTCTTTTACCAAGACGATCCAATCAGCTATCACACCTCAACTCACGATAACCTGGCCTATCTCTCTCATTTAATTACATCTTCTTTTACTTTATTGCTTTCTAGTTTAGTTATTAGTTTAAACTCCTCTAATCTTCTACTTGTGTTTTTTTTACTTTTTAGAGTGCAAGAGATTAGATTCTTGAAGTCGCACCAATCCCTATTGAGACGATATCTTTTATACTATAACTTGCGACGTGTATACTTGCACAATTGCGTAGCACTTATTATGCGCAACAAGTTTTTGGCACCGTTGCCGGGGATTGGCAATAGCGACTTTGTTTTTATTTTCTTGCACTTTCTTTTTATTTTTCTTGTTTAAGATTCAAAGGGTTAACAAACTTTGGTTTTGTATTGGTATATGACCAGGGCGAGACCGATTACACCAGAATATCCCTTTGATCCAAAAATCGAATGAACCTTACAAAGACTTAGACGAAGGTTAAGAGTAGCAATGGTTAATCAAGACGGCAATATGAATCAAGATGTTCCAAGGATGAGGAGTAATTTTTGCACGAAACAGAACTATTCGAGACTATCTTGAAGAAGATCTAGATGGACTTAATCCATGAGTTGTCGCACCTGAAATTGAAGCCGACCACTTTGAGTTGAAACCTGTGATGTTTAATATGATCAACACAATTGGTCAATTTGGCGGCTCAGCAAATGAAAATGCACGACAACATCTTAAATCTTTCCTTGAGATTTGCAACTCATTCAAAATACATGGAGTCACCCCCGATATTTTACGATTAAGATTATTCCCCTATTCACTGAGGGATAGGGCGAAAGCATGGTTGAATAGCATTCCGCCGGATCAATAGGATCTTGGACCGATCTTTGTCGTGATTTCCTTGCTCGGTTTAATCCTAAAAATTTGATTGATAAGCTTCGTAACGACATTACTTCTTTTCGGCATGCAGATGATGAATCCATGTACGAGGCTTGGGAGCGATACAGAGAACATCCACACAAATGCCCCCTACACGGATTCCCAGTGTGGACACAAGTAACAATGTTTTACAACACCGTGAATACACCAACAAGGATGATGCTCGGCATACTCCTAGATAAGTCGTCGGAGGAAGCAATGCAAATTCTAAACAGGCTGGCCAAGAATGATTATCAATTCCCCTTTACTAGAAGATGAGGAGTTAGACGCCAAGCCACAATACATGAACTAGGATCATCAGACTCAATTTCAGCACAATTGGCTACCTTAACCAAGATGGTCCAGAATATGCAGAAACCAAACAACACACATGAGGTCAAGGTAATGGATTCCTTTTGTGAGTTATGTGGTGGTAACCATGATTCTTCTGAATGTGTGCAGAATTCAGAATCCAGCTTCTATGTGGGGAATTACAACCGGAACAACAATGTGATGTCCAATACATACAATCCAGTTTGGAAGAAGCACTCGAATTTTTCATGGAGAAATCCTAACAGTGCTCTAAACCATAACAATCAGAATACACAAGTATCGGGATTCCAGCAGAATATTCCACGGCAACAGTTACCGCAGCAACAACCGACAACATCTAGTTCTTTGGAAAATTCTCTCAATGCTTTTATGTTGAAAATTGAATCTTATATGGCTGAGAATAGTGACTTCATAAAAAGAACTGATACTTTTATTAACAGGACCGAGATGAGATTGCAAAACCAAGAGGCGGCAATCAAATCATTGGAAAATCAAGTCGGACAATTTGCTCAAAACCTGAATACTAGACCGCAAGGAGGTTTACCTAGCGATACTGAAGTCGCAAGAGGAACTAGCCATGAGCAATGTAAGGTGATCACTACTAGAAGTGGCCAACAACTTAAAGAGGCTCAAGCTTGCTCACCAAACAAAACTCCACAAAAAGATCAAGACGAACCCAACGGCAAAACCTCAGAGGATGAACCAGGAATTACCGCGGCAACCGGAAATAAGCATGCCTCGGCAACCAACGATAAGCATGCCACGGAAACCCCAGTTGATGATGCCTCGGCAACTCTAGTTGTTCTAGCAATGCCATCAATCAGATTCCAGACCAATGAAAAGATCGAAGATATCCGACTTCCACCACCATTCCCACAAAGGTTGAAGCGAAAAAAGCAAAAATATCAATTCAAGAAGTTTCTTGATATCCTAAAGCAAGTCCACATCAACTTGCCATTGGTGGAAGCAATTGAACAAATGCCGAACTATGCCAAGTTCCTTAAAGACATTGTGTCCAAGAGAACAAGGCTATGATAGTTTGAAACAGTTGCCGCAACAAAGGGATGCATGGCCATGTTGCACAATCGTATGCCACCCAAGTTGAAGGATCCCGAAAGTTTCACAATACCCTATTCCATTGGAAACCACTATATCGGGAAAGCATTATGCGACCTTGGGGCTAGCATAAACTTGATGCCTAAATCGGTTTTCCAGAAACTAGGAATCGGGAAGGCAAGACCTACAACAGTTATGCTATAGCTAGCCAACAGATCCTATGTGCATCCAGAGGGAAAAATCGAAGACACTGCTGCCTGGCAGTTTGCACACTGTCCCTTAAAATGGCCATATCTTTTTATCCGTACATCGTAATTTCAATTTCCATACACCGTTGGAAAGCTTACAAAATTTCCTATAAGATCATGTAATACTTTAATTTTATTTTTTAGCCAATCAATACAGTTTATTGTTCAAAGACAGGGGATTTACACTGCCTGGACAGTTTGCACTATCCAGCAATACCTATTTACAGTTTTCAGTTTTGTTTTCACCTAAATAAAATAGACAATCTAAGGATCATGTCATTAAAATTTCAGCCATGAATTCAATCTATACATGTTTTGGTGAATTTTCAATGTGACTGCCCAGAACAGAGCAATTCTGGGCAGATTGCATCTAATTACATTTTAATGCCTTTAATCCATTTTAACCGATACCTTGGCCCTGTAATTCATTTCATGTGACATTATAAACATGTTAGGTCCATGTTATTTCATTAAACAAGGCTGCCAAAACAGGGCAAGTTGGTTACAAAGCCTAATCTTTCATGTTTACTCAATTTCAATACCACAAAACAGTTTCTATGTTTCATAACTATGTTCATGTTCTTATCCTTCATTTCCAGAATTGTTTGCATCTAATTCAATTTGTTTAACACCTTCTACACATTACCTATTCATGATCATCATCAATTCATTAATTCCATAGCTCAATTTTATGTTCTAATCATTCAATTCCCACTTTAACATCACAATACAAATTTCCAGCAACCTAGGTTTATTTCACTAGCATGAACACATAATTTCCAGCCTTGTACCTAATTTCATTCTTCCATTTAGCATAATTCAACAACCATTTAATCACCTAACAACATATCCAATGTCTAGTTCATCTAAGATCATCAAAATCAGTCCAATTTCAACAACATAGTTGCCTATTCAATTAAATACAAGAAGAACTATACTTACTTTGCTTCTTGCTTAATTTCCTTGAAAAATCACTACACATGCAAGCTAAAATCCTTTCTTCAATGGCTGAATTTCAAGCTTTCTCTCTCACTTTTTTTTCTCTCTATAATCGGTCAACATAGGATAATGAGAAAGATGGCAACAACAATTCCTTGTTATTGGAATTGTGTTTTGTCTAAATTGTCCCTTAATTAGTTACTAATCTTGTAATTAGTTAAGGGAAAATAAGAGATTCATGATATTTATCATGCAATCTCAATCTTTCACCTTTAATTCAATGTAGTCATTCTAATTTGGTCACTTATTTCATACATTCTTTCAATTAAACCCTTGACTATTCAATTTAGCATAATTCTTAATTCAATTAAGCTATCAACTTATACAATTTTATTCCAATACTTTTAGACTAGAATTTGGGGTGTTACAAAAGTGCACTATAATATAAAGTCGATCGCTCTGCGACTCTTGAGGTATAGCGGTATGGCTACTCGGGTTGATGTCATTCTTCAGTTTCTTACAATAGGGGTAAGCCAATTGTGTGGTAGAGGTAAGTCTATCATGACGGGTAGGGGTAAGCCTATTTCGGGCCGAAGTGAGATTAGGTGGAGGTAAGTCCACCGGGGAAGTCTGTGTATCCGATGTGTTTAAATAGCATTCTAATTTTGAATGTGGGGATAGAGGTAGGTCTATCCAATGATAGAGGGGATAGAGGTAAGTCTATCTAGGGTCGCAATAATTGCCAATATATGAGATACATGAGACATATGAAAAATGTTTTGATGCATATGGTTGTTATGCATGACACGTTTTGGAAACAAACTAGAAAATGCTTTGGTTTAATTAAGCACGAGACTTGTGAAAAGTGTTTTGATGCATATGGTTTTTATGCATGTTATGATTTCAAAAGGAGTAAGCAAATTGTTTTGGCTTTACACTTATATCTTACTTACAATGAAGACATAGTTTATGCCAGAAGATATGATGGTTATGATTTCATCAAGCATGTTTTATTTAATTGTATTGAGAATGAAAAGATTGTTATGAAAGCGTGAAGTATATGCTTCGAATAAGCATGTTTTATTTAAATGCTTTGGAAATGGTGTGTTAGACTTGCTTTAATAAAGGTTTTTAATATCAGTTTTGATTTTGAAAATGCATTGACATTTTACCCTTTTGAGCGCACTCACTAGGCATTATATGCTTACGCTCTCTTTTCTCTCGTCAATGTAGTGAATAAAGCAAGTGCGGGGTTGTGGTCCGAGGTAAGGTGGGATCCGAAGACAAATGAAATAAAAGAGTATGTTTACTGTATTATCATTATTTGTAATAAGGTAATGTGGGTAAAATATTGGGATCGATTTTTTTATTTAAGAAATAATAACATGGTTGATTCTGTATCACGTTAGATGATGATTGTATTTAATGATTAAGATGTTGGTATTATTAATTTAATTCTTTGTATACTTGATAGTTATGATCTAATGATTTAAATGGATTAAATAATGATTGGATGGTTTGATTGTTTCTAAGTGTACATATGGCCATATGCTTTAATTCCTTAATTAATTTATAGCCTATGTTGAGGTCTTGATCATTTAGTGCTTATTGGGTAATTCTTTATATTGTTAGGAAGCATGCCTCTAGATTACTTGTATAAATATGAATTGTGTTGAATAATTAGTATGTAATTATTTGAGCCTATGTGTTTAATGATGGTATAATATTAAAAGCGTGTTAATGTTGTTCGTAAGTAATTGGATAAGTTCAAGTTAGGATTCGAATCCCAAAATACATTTTAGTGTAGCTCGTGTATCGATATGGCTGATGGTTAATCCAGTTAATGGATTTTACTGAGTTTAGATTCTTTACAGTATGGTCACCATATTTTGCATCAATTGAACAAGTAAATTATGTTAGTCCCTCTATTTGGCAATTTTGCAATTAAGTCCTTAATTTCGTATTTCGCTAATTAGGTGCTGATTTGGTATCCGTTATAGGTAAAATTTGGCATGCTAGCATGAAATATGATTAATTGAGTATTGATAATCTGAAACTTGTATAAGTCCTTGTAAATATTCAGATTTGCATTTTGGTCCCCTAAAATGCTTATATTTGTAATTAAGTGCCTTATCAATGTTTGAGTCGAATGGAAATTGAACCGTCGCTTGTATGAACGTCATAGGTCTTAATAATGCATCTAGACAAGTTAAAAGAAAAAATGGACCATAATTCGAGTAATATTGTTCAAGTTTGCTTCGGCAAACCTAATGTGATCTTCTTGATTCGGGTATAGCGACTAGGCCTGGCCATGGGGTTACATCTGCAAATAAATCGTGCAATCCTGGTTCAATCTCAAAATTACAAAGCTCGCTTTCTTCTCCAACCTGCACAATCAAAAAGAAATTCATCATGTATTAAACTCAAACGAAATATTTGTACAATATTAATTACAAATTTTCACTCTACTACAATATATATATTTTTCATCATGTTACTGTTGGTTATTTCTCACATTGGGAGTGTTAGTTATATCCCACATTGGAAGGGCACATCCCTTGGTATGGGTATTTAAAGAGTCTTCTTTTCCCTCCCTTGTTGAATGTGGTTAAACAATTCTCTCGCACGTGTGCCGTCATCGGCGATCGGCTCGGCTCGGTTCGATCGTGGTAGTGGTAACACGTGTCTTCGACATGTCCGCGCGCATTCTAACTTTTTGGATAAAATTCGAAATAATTTCTTTAAACTTGTTTCTAAACATATTTTATGAGTGGTTTATTAAAATTGAATCATTTTAATTTGTTGTAATTTAGTCTGCTAATTAGAATGAAATCAGATTAATATGTTGTTTAATTCTTGATTCTTGTCCCCTAATTAAACGGGTGGCTTAATTTCAGCAGTTAACGAAGCTTGAAATACGGAAATCAGTGTTTAAGACTGATTTTCTTTGCTATATTTAGCCTCTATGTACAGCCTACAAATAGAGAAGGTTTTTCAAAATTCTAGGTATCCCGAGTATCCTACATATCATGCTTTCAAAGTTCTTTTTATTTTTGCTGTTGAGAGGAGAAATTCCACATTTTTTCCAATTCGATCTTTGGGTGTACGATTATCGAAGCTACCGTGTTAACCTCGGGGGACGACTGTTTGCTACAGGGATTACACATATTGAGGCGAAAACGTTTCTAAGGTAGTGGTTTATACCACGGCACGATTTCTTGATCTGCCTTTAATTTTTGTTTATTATTATTCAGTCAGTGCTAGCAGTTTTCTTTTGCAGTAATATTACCAATAATGTAGAAATAATTTGTATACTGCAAATGTCAAACCATGTGTCAAAGCTTGTACCTGATTTGTCAGAGCTCGACGAACTGGATGGGACCAATTATCGGAGGTGGTCCCAACGGATAATCATCTTCTTCGAGCAACATGATCTTGATTATGTGTTGCTCAAGCCGCAACCCCAGTCATCAACGACTCAATCATCCTTGGATGCTGCTCTCGATACCGTTGGTGGTGACGGCACTATTACCCCTACAAGTGCTGCCCTATAGACTGCAGATGTTCGTGCTTCGACTCAAGCATCCATCGATAAGTACGATAAGGACAATAAAATTGTTTGTGGCTTTCTCTTAAGTAATATGTCAAACAAACTTTTTTACATGTTCTTTGCGGAGAAAAGTGCAATTGTCATATGGGATACACTGCAGAAGAAGTATAGAGCCGACAATGCCAGAATCAAAAAGTATGTGGTGGACGAATGTCTAAAATTCTAGATGTTCGACGACAAGCCGATCATGGATCAGGTCCATGATTATGAGAAGCTGGTTTCTGACATTTTGGCCGGGGTATAAAGATGTGCGAAGTCTTGCAAGTAAATGTCCTCATTGAGAAGCTTCCTAAGTCTTGGTCTGACTACTGTAACCATTTGAAACACAAGAAGAGGGAGTTTACAATTGAGGAGCTAGTGAGTCACATGAAGATAGAAGAAGCCAATCGGCTTAAAGATAAGTTGATATCTCCTAGTAATCCTTCTTTTAAGGCTAATCTGGTTGAATCTGGATTTGCCTCAAGGTTCAAATCTAATAAGATCATAAGAAGAGGTGGCCAGAAGCAGAAGGTCAAAGTCCAAAAGGTTGTCAACTTCAAGAAGCCTGGAAGGATAAGGCTCTACAAAATCTCTCAATTGCTATGTGTGCAGATGGGCCAGACACAAAGCTTACCAGTGTCAGCAACAATCAGACTGCCAGAATGTGAGCAAACCACAGTTGAATGTTTCTAAAAATGCTAATGACATCATAGCAGCGATGGTTTCTGAAGTCAATCTGATGAAGAACTTGTAGACACTGGCGCTTCTAGACATTTTTGCACCAAAAGGGACTCACCGAGTTTGAAGATATGAAGAATGGTGAACAAGTGTACATGAGGAACTCTAGCAGCTCTGAAGTGCTAGGCAAAGGAAAAGTTTGTTCAAGCTGCATCGGGTAAAACTTTACGTTGCATAATGTTCTATATGTACCTGTCCTATGTAGAAATTTGATTAGTGGTGGATTACTCAACAAGGCAGGCATTAAACTGGTGTTTGAAGCGGATAAACTTGTACTTTCCCATAATTGGATTTTTGTTGGGAAGGGTTTTTTGAACAGAGGTTTATTTGCAATCGAAACCCAGATTAATGAAAGTAATAAAACCACCACTTCTATTTATATTGCTGAATCTTTTGATATGTGGCATGCTAGATTAAGACATGTGAACCTTCATTCACTAAAGAAACTCATTAAAATGAATCTTCTTCCTAATCTAGACGAGAAAAGCTTTAACAAATGTTACATTTGTGTAGAAGCCAAGCATGCTAAACCTTCTTTTAAGACAATTTCTAAGAGAAAAACTAAATTGTTAGAACTTATACATTCTGATCTAGTAGACTTTAGAAACTCTGAAAGTAAGGGAGGTAAACACTACTATATAACCTTTGTAGATAATTACTCAAGATATAAAAAGTTATATCTCCTAAGAACTAAATATGAAGCTAAAAACTTCTTTCTTATTTATAGGGCAGAAGTTAAAAATGAGTTAGATAGAAGAATAAAACGGCTTATATCCGATAAAGGTGGTGAATATGATCTAATTTTCTTAAAGAGGTGTGAGAGAAGAATGGCATAATTCATGAGACCTCTGCCCAATATTTTCCTCAACAAAACGGCATAGTCGAGAGGAAAATAGAACTTTAAAAGAGATGATGAACTCATTGTTGATAAGTTTTGGTTTGTCTAATAATATGTGGGGGAAGCCACTCTATCGGCTAATCATATTTTGAACCGAGTACCTCATAAGAAATTAGATTCTACCCCATATGAGTTGTGGAAAGGTTATGCACCCAATTTACTATACCTGAAAGTATGGGGTGTCTGGCAAAGGTTGGTTTTCCTGACTTTAAGAAGTCAACCATCGGTCCCAAAACCGTTGATGCAGTGTTTATCGAGTATGCTTCAAATAGTACTGCATACATATTCATGTATCTACATGACTTTTTTATTTGTGAAACTAGGGATGATGTGTTATTTGAGGATATTTTTCCTTTAAATAAACCTAGTTTAAGTGTTGGAGCACAAGTAGAAAGTCGTGCCTCAACTTTTTCTGATCCTACCCAGGATTCTCTAGAGATAGAATTAGAGCCTAGAAGAAGTAAGAGACAAAGGGTGGCCTTTACCTTTGGTATTGATTTCCTAACTTCATTTATCTTTGAAATAAGTGATGTGGACTCAATCTTTGTTCTTATAGCTCAGATTTTCCTTTTAGATGAGGATCCAAAGTCTTATGATGAAGCTATAAGTTTAATTGACGCTAGTTTCTGGAGAGCTACGATAAATGATGAACTATAGTCAATAATGTCTAATCACACATGGAAGTAGGTTGATTTGCCTAGAGGATTTAGACCTATAAATTCTAAGTGGGTTTTTAGAAAAAAAACTTAGACATGATGGATCAATCCAAAAATATAAGGCAAGACTAGTAGTTAAAGGGTTCATTCAGAAGTTTGGTATAGACATCTTTGACACCTACTCTCTTGTCACAAAAATCTCAATGATCTACGCCTTGTTTGCGATAACGTCTATTCATAAGTTGCACGTACATCAAATGGATGTAAAGACTACATTTTTTAATAGAGATCTAGACGAGAAGATCTATACGGAGCAACCACCAGGTTTTGAGACACCTGAAATGGAAGGCAAAGTGTGTAGACTTAAAAAGTCTCTTTATGGCCTTAAACAAGCTACAAAATAGTGGTACGAGAAATTTTACAAAACCATTCTAAGTTTTGATTTTATTGTAAATGGAGTAGAGGCATGCGTGTATTCAAAAACATTTGGAACTGAATATGTCATCATAAGCTTGTATGTTGATGTCATGTTGATATTCAGTACCAACATTGAATAACAAAACAAAAAAAATTGTCCACTAAATTTGAGATGACAGATTTATAAGAGGTTGATGTGATCTTAGGAGTTAAAGTCACCAAATCTGAAAAGGGATTTTCTTTGAATCAAACACACTATATTGAGAAGGTGTTAAAGAAATTTGGCATCTTTGACGTCATCCCTGTTAGAACTCCTTATGACTCTAGTATAAGACTCTTGAAAAATAAAGGAAGTAGTGTTTCCCAACTAGAGTATGTTAATATCATTGGAAGCCTTATGTTCTTAATGAACTATATTTGGCTTGATATTGCCTATGTTGTGAGTAGGTTGAGTACATATACTCATAATCCTAGTGTTGAACACTAGATTACTCTAAGACGCTTACTTAAGTATCTTAAAGGCACTATGGATTAGAAACTCAATTTTGTTGGCTATCATTTGGTTTTAGAAGGATACTGCTAGGTTACCGATAATGATGAAGTAAACTCTACAAGTGGGTATGTATTTATCTTAGGTGGCGCAGCGATCTCATGGAAGTCTGTTAAGCAGACTTGTATCGTTCGTTCTACCATGGAGTTTGAGTTTACTGATCTTGACTTAGCTGGGCAAGAAGTTGAGTGGCTCAGAAATTTGTTGGCAGATATACCTTTGTGGGGAAAACCAACTCTTGTGATGTCCTTATTGTGTGATTCACAAGTTGCGATATGTGTGGCTCAAAACCATGCTTACAATGGTAAGAAGAGACATATTCACATAAGAAATGAATCGGTAAAAAACTTAATAATGAACGAAGTACTCTCTTTAGAGTATGTAAAGTCGAAGAGGAACCTTGCTGATTTGCTTACCAAGGGGTTAAGTCGAAAATTGGTTCTAGATTCGGCGATGGGGATGGGTCTAAAGCCCATAGGTTGAAGAATTCATGGTGGATACCCAACTTAGTTATCTAAGTTTAATGTGGTCAAACGAAACCATGGAAAGACTCATAGTGTACATTTCTACCTACCTATCCCTATGATGAATAATATACATGCACAAGATGAGCTTAATTTCTCTTAATAAATTCATAGCCTAGGCTTTGGGTGGTCTTTGTGAGAAAGAATTGATGAGAAAGACTTGATGAACTTACCTATTCTCAATAAGTACATAACCTAGTGTTTAGTGGGTAGTTCTAAATCGTGATAGGACTAGGTGAACTTACCGTCAAGAAAGTATGAGTTTTCTTAAAACTTTTAATGAATTCAAACCCAAGAGTTTGGGTGTTCCTAGAGAGAATGACGTATTGAATTCACCGACTAATGAGGTTGAATATTTATTCTTAATTATTTCTTATCCTAGAGTTTGGGTGGTTCATTTAAAATGAACTTGAAGAAATTCACCTTACCTCTTTCGTGAGGTTAAGCTGTTATAAAAGCTCTTAATTATTCATAGCCCTTGATCTGGGTGGTCTCTTAGAGAGATGGACTTAATGAAATAACCTACGTAAGTGAGATGGATTAGCCACCCTCTATGAAAAACGTTGGGCCATTTTTCTAGTACACTTACTAGAATCTCAAGGAAAGAGGGCTACACATATATACATATGTATATATGCTTTGTAGACACATTGAGGACTTCGGTGGATGAAGAGGTTAGTTGTGTGTTATGAGTTCACCCTAATCCTAGAAAGTTCAAGATTCGTTCACTTATCTAATAGAAGAATTACTTGTCATCACTATGTACTAGTTCAAGATACGTTCATTAGTGCTTAAGTATATAATCTCGCAATTGCTCTTCTCTCAATTTTAATAAAATTTCCTAAAGAAATTTTTTGAATTTGTGGGGGAATGTTGGTTATTTTCCGCATTGGGAGTGTTAGTTATATCCCATATTGGGAGGGCACATCCCTTGGGAAGGGTATTTAAAGAGTCTTCATTTCCCTCCCTTGTTAAATGTGGTTAAACAACTCTTTTGCACGCACGCGCCATCGCCGGCCGGCTCGGTTCATGGTTGTGGTCGTGGTAACACGTGTCTTCGACACTTCCGCGTGCGTTCTATCTTTTTAGAAAAAATTTGAAATAATTTCTTTAGACCTTTTTTGAACCTATTTTATAGGCGATTTACTAAATTTGAAACGTTTTAATTAGCTGTAAATTAATCCGTTAATTAGAATGAAATCAGAATTAATTCTTGATTCTTATCCCCTAATTAAATGAGTGGCTTAATTTTGACGGTTAACCAGGCTTGAAATACATAAATCATTGTTTAAGACTGATTCTATTTGTCGTATTTAGCATCTGTGTATACAGCCTATAAATAGAGAAGGTTTTTCAGAATTCTAGGTATCCTGAGTATCCTGCATATTCTACTTTCAAAGTTCTTTTTGTTTTTGCTTTTGAGATAAGCAATTCCACCATTCCGGTCTTTGGGTGTACGATTATCGGAGCGACCGTGTTAACCTCAAGGGACGACCACCTACTGCAGCGATTACACACATCGAGACGAAATCATTTCTAAGGCAGTGGTTTATACCACAGCAACGTTTCATGATATGTCTTTAATTTTTGTTTATTATTATCCAGTCAATGCTAACAGTTTTCTTTTACAGTAATATTACCAACAGTTACTACCTCTTTTTTTCAGAACTTTCAACCTTCGATGTTTTTCCATTGTCATGAAATTTTGTGAATTTTTCCTGTATCTACATATCATATGGAAAAAATTAGTTTAAAGCAAACAAATAATATAAAAGTATAAGATGAAATATAACCAATAAATAATGATTTATGCATACCATTGTATTCACTTTAGAAGTTCGAGCTCTTTTTTTCGATATCATATCTTTCAACTTCGGATCATCAGTAAACATCTCACACTCTTTTTATGTTGAGAGTCACTCTTTGACGAAGCCTTAGGACTGTTTGACATTTTAGGTGTCATTTTTTAATCATTGGAGTTTCTTTCAACGTAACTAATTGAATATGAAATTGATGGTGACTAAATTGAAAGTTAAAAACCTCGCTAGGAATTTTTTGGAGACTATCAATGTCAGCCTTGATGTTGTCTTCTGAATTAACTTCAAGTTTTCTTTTACCAATAGATTCTAATGGAGGAGAAGAATAATTAGGACCACAATTTATAAATGGAGACAAACTTAGTTTTTAATACAACTCTCGGTTTCTTCATTCAATGATGCGGCACTTAATTCTTCTTCCTTGTGTGATTTATTTTCTAAACCTCCATCTTTCAATGGACTGTTATGTAAATCAGTGTCTTCAGATCTATTATTTAAAGCAAACCCCTTTAATGATCGACTATATACCTTCCCCTTTTAATGAATCACCACCTTGTATTGAACTTTTAACATTATTCGGTGTTAATATGCTCACTAATTTTTCAAGTTGGCCATTTAATTTTTCAAATTGACCATTCATTTTAACAAATTCCTTTTGAATATTTTGCATCGAATGAATGAATGTCTCGAACTTGTGACCACTCTAATAAGGAGTTCTTATCTTTTCCTCATGTACAACTTCAGCTTTTTCCTATATGTACATAAAATAAATAAAAAAATTAAACAATCATCTTAAATAAAATATACCGACAAAAAGAAATTCAACACTATTATTAAAATTTTAGTTAATTATAATAAATGTACCTCGTTGTTTGTCTTCTCTGAATTCATGTTGATATGAGCTTACAATCCATCATCTTAACTTGTTTTGAAGGAATTAAGTTTAGATCCATCATCTATTTTAAAAATATAAAATCTAGGCCTGCATGCATTTAAAAATAATTAATATACTCACATGAAAGTGGAATTCCAAAATTCTAACTTTGCGTACAGGTACGGTACCCTTGAGTACTGGTACACCCTTTGGAAATATTTTCTAGTGAGCTATTTCAGTACCAATATGCATCTAGTACCGGTACTCATTTAACTGTGTATCGGTACCTGTGAAATAGTATACCAATACGGATTGGGGTTTTAATTTAGGAATCGGGTTTTAATTTGGGAATTAGAGTTCTAATTTAGAAAATAGGGTTCTAATTTCATAATTAATGTTCTCAATTTGGAAATTAGGGTTCTAATTTGGCCTAATTTGAAATTTAGGGTTAGGGTGGTGGTTAGGGTTTGGGAATTTAAGGATTAGGAGTTGCCGAAATTGGGGATGTCGGGCGTCGCACACGGACAGCCACGGCGATTACCGGTGAAGCGGCAACTGTTGGTGCCAGCTTGGACTGCTAGCAAGTCCAAATCAAAAAAAAAATAGAAACATTACCGAATTTATGGCGATCACGCAGGGACGGAAGCGCAGCGACAACAATCTCCCAGATGGACGGTGGTTAACGGCGGCGGCGGCTGGAATGGCAAAGGAAAAAGATTTAGGGTTTTTTAATTTAGGGATTGCCTATGGTTGGTATTTGATCCAATTATGTGAAAAAAAAATTAAAAATATAATATATGTGAAAAATAATTTAATTGAAATTTTATTTTAAATAATTATTAACTGTATGTTAAGTCCTTGAGATTTTTAATTTTTATTAATCAACTTGATGGTGTTCAACGTTAGTGGTGTTCAGCGGTATTCAAAGCACGTGGTAGACTCATCCTACTCACAAACATTGTTACTCTCTACTAAAACTCTTAATAAGAGTCATATCCTAATCAGATAACTATTAAAAAGAACACAAAAGATGAGACTAGAAAAACCTGGTCCTAATGATAAAACTTCAAATTAAATTAACCTTGGATGCTCATGCATCAATTGCTATGTTGTTTAATGTAAGGTGTTTCCTCATATCGATGAATGACCCCCTTGTTTACCAATCAGCAGCATTTATTTAGTATTTTAGTGCTCTATTTCTGCAGTAAGTTTACCAATTAGGTTCCTAGATTTTCAAAATAAACTTTTTACCATCATCCAAAATGGTTAATCCTTTTTTTTCTGACACATAATCACACATAACTTCAGCTCATAGCTTATCATGAGAGGGGCCATGCAATTGTTGCTTTCAACACTGAGGATGCACATCCAATCCACAAGGCAACAATCATGCCCCGTGGATCTGCTCTAAGAATGGTTACGCAGCTGCCTTCAAGTGATGAGACTTCAATTAGTAAGAAACAATTATTAGCTCGTCTCGATGTTTGTATGGGAGGAAGAGTTGCAGAAGACCATAGCACAACTGGGGCAAGTAGTGAACTTCACACAGCTACAGAGTTTGCTCAATATATGGTATATTTCAAAGCGTTTTGTATTCTTTTTTTTTTAATCTGTAATTCACAGTTCGTATATTTGCCCCACCAATTAATCATTACTTTGAAAAATGCTCATTGTCAATAGCTTGTCTTTACTAGGTATCAAGTTGTGGGATGAGTGATGCAATTGGACCGGTTCATATTAAAGAGCGACCAAGTTCAGAAATGCAATATCGCATTGATGCTGAAGTATGTTTCTGCAAACTGGAGCTTTGGTTAGCACAGTTATATTTTCAAAAAATCTTAACTGTTTTATTTGTTATGCTGGTGGTGAAACTTCTAAGAGAAGCATATGATCGGGTGAAAGCTTTCGTAAAGAAGGTATGTTCATGAAACTCCTCGGTTCCGTAATTTACCAATTGATAACGAGTAAACAACCATACCATGTAAGGAATTAAAAATGAAATCTGAATGGTAGCATCCTAATTTCTAAGATTCCAGAGAATGTATATGCTGAGTGTTTGTTTCTACAAGTTGTACATCCATCGAGTAATTTTCAGATAAAAGTAGCTTAGGTTTTAGTTTCAACTGCAAGCGGAAAAGGGAATTACCTTCTGAGTAATTCAAGACTTTCTGTCATTTGTTTCCCAGCAAGAGAATGCATTAGCAAATTCACTTTTAGAGTATGAAACACTTAGTGCGGAAAAAAATAAAGCGCATTCTTCTCCCGTATCGAGAAGAAAAGAACGGGAAGAGGGGAGCTCGCATTGACTTAAACTTCAACTCATACGTAATCTATATGACTGCAAGGGAGTGCTGTGTAGTGTATTTTAAGCATAAGAGGTAATTATTTATTTGAATTTTTTTGCACTCAATTAAGCCTTTAAACTAAAAAATTTAATCATTTAAGCCTTTAAACCAAGAAATTGAATCAATTAAGCCATCTGACTAATTTTGACCATTAAATCTGAACAATTTTTTTCAATCCACTATTGCAGTGCACAATGTCACAGTGTTTTCACCTGACATTTTTCAGAATTTTTTATTTTATTTAAAAAATGTTTAAATGTTCTAAAAATTCTAAAAAACTTGTAAAATTTATAAAAATACTTTTTTAATTTTTTTGTAAATGCAACATGATAGAACTGTAATGTATCATGTGTTAGTAATATCTAAAGAAAAATTATCAAGATTTAATTGTCAAAATTGGTCAAAGGGCTTAATTGATTTAATTTATTGGTTCAAGAACTTAATTATGTGCAAATATAATTCAGGGGCTTAATTGAATTTTTTTCTAAAAGTTCAAGGGCTTCTTACACCCTTAAGCCTTATTTATATTATATGCTGTGAATCTGCAATTGCCCCCTACCATTGTCGTAACTCGTAAGACATGTTACGGGGAAGCTGCTTAGACACTGAGGGACCGGGCATCCATCGGAACAAGATCCTGGTATCATGCTGCACTGTGTTCAGAAACAGCCAAAACCGGTACCGAATTAGATTATGTACTATTTGTGAAATTATGTAATACATGAACTTATTACCCCCCCCCCCCCAAAAAAAAAAAAATGGGGTGAAAATTTTGAACTGTGTAACATAAAGTGACATTTGTTAAATCGTTACCATTTTCTGAGGTTCTGATGGCCCCATCTTGTGCAGTTCAAATCGGTGTGGGAGGATGATTGCTATGGTAGCATTGATTCTTCAATCATCTCTGCAATGTCCACTTTTGAGATTGATTTTGTTTGCAATTTCGATTTCAATAAAATTACGTTTACAAAAAATGATTTATTTCATTGGTTTCGGGAAAGAAATTTGATAGGGGCTGAATTTGTTAAAGACTTACAGTAGTGATAATAAGAGAAGAATGAAGTTAGAAAACTGAACAACACTATATCAAATTGATTGCTCCGTATGGAGGAAACGAAGGGAATTGTTGGGCTAACAAATCATTGTTTTCCCCAGTAGCCTCACGCCATTCAAGAGTGGAGACTTGGAAATCATTGATCCGTTAAAAGGCTGAAGTTTCTCTCTGGTTTGACTTCCGATTTACAATCTACGCAAATGGGCAGGGGAGAAAGAACAAAAGCAACCCCTTCTGCAGAACCAATAATAGAAAAGTTCTGGCGATTGGGTTGTGTTCTCTAGACTCTTAGCGTATTGACTCCAACTTCAAAACGTAAGTTCATGGCGATTGGGTTGGCCTAAAGGACTTTACGCATATTAATCTATAAACAAAGTTATGTTGGATATTGATGAATGAAAACCCATTCAACCCAGACCAACAATTTGAACCAAAAAGCTTTTCGTACAAATTAAGTTCTATTCTGTCTGCAAATATATTTCATGCAATTTGAAATTTTACTTCTAATTATTACAAAATTTACTGCTATTCATATTTACATGAATATTTTGTTTTTAATTTTTTATTTCGTTATTTTTAAATAACATTTAATATTTCTATTTACATTAATTAAACAAATAAATATATTTATAGATATTACCCAAGTGTTTCATTTTCTAGCAAAAAGTTTCTTCTAAAAATGCGACTCAGTACTCTCTTTTTTTTTCTCTATTACCTTTTTTTTTTTTATGGTTTTACTAGCAGCTAGTTTTGTGTTAATTGTCGACTACTAATATTTTTTTATTTATTTATAGTTCTCAATAAGAATTCTTTTTGTCTTAAATTTTTTTTTGTATATTTTATTGTGTTTATTTTGTTTGTCTTTGTGATACAATTTGCATTTTTTTATGGAAGTTTTATATTCGTTTATCAATCATCAAGGGCATATCCTCAATTAAAAAAGGTCGGTGGTCTAATATTATTAAATCTTTTTTGTAAAAGTTTAACAACATTATATTATCCAAGCTAATCTTTCTGAGGTAGAAATTTATTTGTGTGGCATCAAAATATTTACAAATATTGGCGTTCATGTAAAAAAAACACCAAGAGAAATGAAAATCAAATGTCTGATCCACTCCATCCCCAACCAACCACTCAATTTAAATTGACGGATCTTCCAGCTCAAACGAAACCCTTTTGCAATAATTCCAGGTTGAGAATCTTTGTTTCCCATATGCCATTTTTCGTCTATAGTCTTCAAACAACAGATAAAAAGCAAGACAGTGCTTATGTTTATCTCAACTCGACCACAATCACACTAATACTGTCTCTGCTACCCCGAGACATTGCAAGCTCCACCAACACCGCGGCTGCTTCGGCAGCACGATTTTGATTCACAACGTCAGCCGACTTGCTCCTTATTTGACCGTTCAGACATCGCCTCACTACTCGGCACGCAACTTCATTCGATATGACGTCCCACAGTCCATCACTAACTAGTATGACGAACTCATCACGATTCGCTAGAGCTTGTTCGGTTACTTCGGGCTTGCATATCACAAATGGTTTAAGGTACTGATCACCTGCATTCAAATCTCACTCTCCATTAACAACCATGGCTCACAACTTAAACATTGGAATAATTACTTTTACTTATGTGTACGTAAGTAAAGTATATTGAGTTACCTATGGATCTTGAAGTTGCGAGTACCCCAAGTACTCTATATCCATTCCAATTTATAACCCTTCCACCAGCGGCTTCAACTCTCTCCAACTCATCAGGTCTGTCGGGCTTTGCCAAAATAAGAAAAGAAATGTCAATATATCAACTAATGAGTTTGTATGGACCTTGGATGCATGTCTCAAATCGGAGACGTTGAGGTGCAACGATCAAGGACGGAAACAAACATAAATATTTAAAAAGTGAGGGATGACCCTATTTGGTGTACGTATACAGTGACATTTTTATAAAGCATGCCCAAGTTGTAATTATAAAAGTAGTGCATCACATTAATAATAGTTTCGGAAGAGTGACAATAGATAGTATATAAACATAATCATTAAGCATCATTAGTCAAAAATGAAGAAAAAGAGAACGAGTTTAAATAAAATGTCAAAGAGAAAAGGGGGCAAATTGAACGAGTCAAAAATTAGTGTATAAACCACAACATGAACTATCATCCTGCGGCTCCCCCTACTTATAATGTGGGGGGAAATACCCCAAAAATCATTTGGTAAGAGTTATTAAATTAGTTACAAAACATTAACAATTGAGAGGTTAATTTAGTGAAAGATCTAACATTAAAATTAATAGAAGCGACATACAAATAAATTAATTTGTCAAATTTGCCACTTTCATTTGTACTGATTTAATGATATCAATTAAACCTTTTTTTTCCTTTTTACCTTTCGTGTCTTTTTACGATTTATGTTTATGTCCTTTTCTTTTTAAGAATATCATTTTAAGATTCGGACCGAAATTCTCTCCCGGCAATGCAATGTGCCATAGTCTTCTGTTCTCTATGATTACCCCTACAAGGTTGGCGAGCTTAAACCTCTTAATTGCTAATTAGACATTATTTATGCACGAAGAGGAGCTTCAATCTAGCTTTAGGGGGAAAAGAACCCCGCATTTTAATGGATGGGAAAACAAGAACAAGATGTTAAATCAATATCAGCAATTATATGTTGGGTAAAAAGACCTAAACAATCCAATGAAGCAAGACTCTTCTAATCTTAAACATTACTTTTTCGTCCTATTAAATTTATCGGGTATTAAATTTTTGGACTTCGACCCTTAATATATAAGATCAAATTCCTCAAATTCCCGTATAACATGGAATTTCCCCTCATATATATAAGTAAGTCTCAATTTAGAGAAATTATTAGATGAATCAGGTTCACCGCGTCATCCGTAGTCCAACTAACCAGGTAATAATTACTTAATAATTACTCACTCCCTAATTATATGTAAGAAATAAGTAATAATTCACCTTAGAAAAAATAAGATAGACGGACTTGATTGGTGAAAACCAGATAACGTGGTGGACAAAGTTCATCAAATAATTTTTCCTCAATTCCATCGAAGGTTTCATGGTTTCCAACTAATTTTATACATGTCATATACTAGGACAGTTCATTCTTAATTTTGATCGATCTTTAAGACCATTCTGCTTGAAATGGTTCCCGATTTATTTTGATTTATTCACCAAATCACTTCCATGATGATTGAATTCATCAAATATAAAATCAGAATTCATTTTTATTAGCAGACAATAAGTTAAAACTAGAATGATATATAACTGTAAAGCACATAAACATGGTTTCAAAAGCAAAAGAAGAAATACTTTGTTACATTGTGATCAAAAGACAAGGCCGTAGAAATACCGCCCCTCGACAAAACAGCTCTGGAATCCCCGCAATTCGCCACTACTAACCTCCCGTTACCAACCACCGCAACAACCGCCGTTGAACCCACCATCTCCTCCGCCAACCTCCCTTTATTCACCTCTTCATCCATCTTCTTAAAGCATCTCTCCATCGTTGTTCCCCAATCAATCCCACTTCCTTCGTTATTATCCTCTACTATTTCCTCCACCAACAGTTTATGCAACCTTTCTTTACACTCCTCCGCCACCCTGGACCCGCCATGCCCGTCATAAACTCCATAAAAATCAAACTTTTCCCCTCCTTTGGTCATAAAACCCTAACTCCACTTTCACCGCATCTTCCATTTCACATCTCCAACCAATAACTGACAGCAACCCATGTGACGTGCACGTTAAAGTTTGCACGTCATCGTTTTTCTTGCAAGTTCTCTCCAAAACCAGCTAAAACAATGTCGTTCCCCTCTGAAACTGATTGTTTGGATGGAGAAGAAGACAATGAAAGCGATATTTCCGTTACACCGTTGCTTGGTTTTGATCGATGAAGACGATCCTTGTCTTCATCGCCTCTGTTACTGTTGTCTGCGATGGTTATATTCATCATCTCACACGTATACTTCAACCTTCTAATTTCCAACCTTCTCCGGCGAGCATTCTTGGTTCTGATGACCATAAGCCGGCTGAATTCACCGGGATCTGACGCCATTTTCCGGGAATAGTTGGTCGATGTAGAGAGAAGCTTTGGTGTTTTCTCCTTCTTCATTAAGAGTTTTTATTTTTCCTTTTGCATGAAAAAAGATTTTTTTTTTCACTAATTAAATAAAGTTGATATAAATAGGGTAGGGTGAAAAGGATTGAATATGAGCCGTTGGATTTTGCGCGATGGGACGGGTGGTAGCCACATGGGGATTTATGTGCCACGGACTGGGATTTTTCAAAAGGATGGACGTGGGCGGTTAGGATTTGTGTACAGAACACGTGGAGCTTGGATCCGGCGGTTAGTGATTCGGGGTTTAAAAAGGGTGTGGGGCCCAGCAGTGATCTCTAGAAGTCTTGTGTCGTGGCGGTCTAGTGGTTTTAGAAGGACGTGGGGAACGAAGGTGAGTTGTTATGCAATGTGTTTGTGTCTGACAAGGAATATTGACCCTGATGATGAGTGATGGGACACGTGTTAGCTTGTGGTCGGTCAGTATTGACTTTTGGAATTGGGCCATGTTCTTGTCCCGTTTTCCTATTTCGTGTCGTGTCCAAATCTTCAGCTTTGTCCCGCGGAGATTTATTTATTCATTTACTAGCGACAGTTAATATTGGAAAATATCAGGGTGGTTTGATTGGAGTTAGATTTCCGATGATAAAGCTTTTATATTAAGACACTATCTACTCTAATTATAGATCTAATCTAATCTAATCGTCTATTCAAAAAAAATCTAATCTAATCGATATTTCATATTTTCATGATTTTTCAATAATTGATCATCTTTCTTTCTTAGATTTCACATTATTTATTAGGCAGAAATGAACAGTGATTTATTTATATTACACGTTTTTTTGGACATTTCGATGCATGAATTTCATTTTAAATTGATATTTAAATTTTTAAATATTTTAATTTTATTTTTAAATTATTTGATTTTTAAAAAATTTACATGTTTTAATATCATTTACGAATTATCAATATATATTAATTATGTCTCATGTTAATAATATAAAAAGGAATATCCTTTTTCATATTCATACTCGCTTAAAATTTTTATATCCATCACTACCCATCACCCACGACATATACTATTTTCAAATCTACACCAGCCCAAGCGGGTACGTTCTCAAATCTACCCCCACACCCACTACCTAATTGGATGCTCACTATCTAATATTGGCAAACAACCACTAATATCGAATTATGTAAAACAAACCATAAACTTGAGTAAAGAAAAAATAAAATTTCTCATATTTTATTGATTGATCACATAACTATAGCTAACTTAACTAAAGTACATGTTTAATTTTTACTTAACTACATCTAACTAACTAACAGTAGTAGACAATTACAAAGAATCTTTATACTCTAAGATTTGGTTAAATTATGAGGCACGTCCTTCAAAATTTTAGGGTTTACATGATAGGTTGTGAACTTATTTCTAAATTCATAATTGTCCAAAATTCATATGATGGGTAGTTAGTAGGCGAGACAGAAGGATGCTGAATTCGCAGACTGTACCCGTCCGCCATCCTTACATGTAAACATTGATGTGTATTATGTGACATAAACAATAATTTGGGGATGAAATTGAAACGTTCAAAAGTTTAATGATCCATTTAGAATGAGGATAATACTTGGTGATGAAATTGAAATGTTCAAAAGTTCAGGGACTAATTTAGATTGAGAGCTATACTTTTTGAGATGAATATAGAACACTAAAAAATTTAGGAACCAATTATAAAAAATCATAGTTTGACTATATTTGGTAGGAGTGTTCATGGACGGTTAACCATGCCAGCACGACTTATCGGTTACTGTAAGTCTTGGTTTGACATTTTGATGAACCGTTATCGTCCAGTTTAATTTGATTACCGCCTAAATGGTTAATCGATTTATATGGTATGGTTACTCGTATAGCCATTAACTGTTTTATATATTTATTACTACTAAATTTAATAGTTTAAAAAAATAATCAACTAAAGTCTTCAATATTTATATTTAAAAAATCTTCAGACTTTAAAACAATTAAAAGTTTAAAAAATTATATTAATTACACAAATATTAGTAATAATTAATTATTTATATTAATTACACAAATATTTGTGTAATCAATATTGTGATATCATTATAATTTATTATTATTATAATTTTTTTAAGAAAAGAATTTCGTTAAAATCTCTTTTGCCGTTTGAGTCAACCGAAATCGAGACAATAATACTGAAAGAGAAAAAGTACTTCAAATTTTTTTAATTTCACAATTACAAGAATATGAGCACGAACTTTACAGGATTGTTCAAGTGAAAATGTAAATAAAACAATGACACATCAACATGAACCGTAAAAAGAGCTGCAAGACCAAACTAATGTCCCAAGACACAAATTGCCTACAACCACATTGGAAACCCCAACATAAACAAAACAGAAACAAAAGGATGCAACACATATTTCACTATATATCAATACTAGAATAGATGCACGTTTGAATAGACGTATACTTCACGTTTGATTATTAATAATAATTTAATGCCATTATAAAATATAGTTTAAGCATGGTAATTACACATATATTAGTAATAATCAATAATTTAATATTAATATAAAATGAAGTTTAAAATTTTTATCGGTTTTTTCGGTTAATCGTTTAGTGGAAAATCATAACTATTCTTATCATGTTTAACCGTTAATTTTACAGGTACGATTACCATACTGTTTTAGCTAATTTTTACTGATACAGTTATCTACCATTTAGTCTAATTTTTCCGAATTTTTGATACGGTACATTGGTTCGATTTTTTATGAATAACTCTAATATCTGGTACAATTAAGACATGTTTTTTTAATAAATTTTGTTACAAAAAATTTGAAAACTTATTTACAAAAATGGCATTTAAACGTGTCATTTAGGATGAAAGCATGTCTGATAAGGCATACACTTCACTAACGTGTAGGGGGAAGTAAAACATAGCTCGACTTAAAAAAATTATTTTTTTAATTTTAGATTAGTCAAATTATTCAAGTTAACTAGAATAATTCATAAAAATTTTAAGTTCCAGTCGAGTTTGAGTTTACCCAATTCGACAAATCGAAAAAATAAATTTTATAGTTTGAGATCGAGTCTTTAATTTCCTTTTTTTTCAATTCCTTTTTCATTTTAAGTCTATCCAAAATCGAATCACATGTTCTTAAACCATTTTAGAATGCTTATTTAGCTTCAATTTGTATTTTGAAAATAATTTTTTTCTTTT
Organism: Hibiscus mutabilis; assembly: GCA_019671005.1. Taxonomy (NCBI): domain Eukaryota; kingdom Viridiplantae; phylum Streptophyta; class Magnoliopsida; order Malvales; family Malvaceae; genus Hibiscus; species Hibiscus mutabilis. The sequence continues at coordinate 54,383,556 of CM033718.1, read as the reverse complement.
TGCAATTTAACCTCTCAACTTTGTATGATTTCTTCAATTTCTTTTTCGCTTTTAAGTCTATTTTGACCAAATTAGAATCAACTGCTCTTAAACCATCGTAAGAAACCTATTTAGCTTCAATTCATATTTTTGAAAATAATTTTTTTTATTTTTGCAAATCTAGCCCATCAACTTTGTATGATTTCTTTATTTTTTTCAATTCCTTCTTTTTTTAAGTATATTTTTAACCAAATTTGAACCAAATGCTCCTAAACTACTTTAGAATACCTATTTAGATTCAATTCATATTTTTATCAAAAATATTTCTTTTTCAATTTAATCTCTTAACTTTGCATTTTATTCAATATGATCCTTCAACTATAATTTTTTGTAAATTCTTTCTTTTCATCAATTCCTTGACTCATTTATACTCTTATCAATATTTTATTCTCAAAAGTTTCTTCCTTAAAAATGACATTATAAATATATTTTAGATGATATTTTTTATTAAATAACATTACACATCTTACTCTCACACATGGGCAGACCTTTGTGAGAGCCCAAGGGGGCCTTGGCTCATCAAAATATGGGAATTAAATTTTGGTCTTTGAAAAATTTTAATTTTGCCTCTCTAAAATTTTTAAAATTGTTATTGTATTTCAAATTTTTTGAATATTTTTAATTAAGTATCCTAAAAAAATTTCATTAAATCTAAATTTGTTTGAAAATTTTTGTTTAGGCATCTAAAATTTTTAAAAATTTTAAATAGGCCCTCTCAATCTGGACCGTCAAGATTCGCCTTGCTCGCACATGTGAAAAAGAATACGAAGCAATATATATGTATACTATGAATAGAGAAATTCCTTTAAATTAGAATCAATGTACTGCAACATTATAAATAATTAGAATTAAATTTATATAATAATTAGAATTAAATTCGTAAATAGAGAAATAACCGCCTCATCTTCTCCTTTTCTCCTAGTCGTTTATTTTTTTTTAGTTTTGTCTTGGTCGGCACCGACACCAACTTTAGTGCTGGTTGTCGACCGCCGACGTTCTATATCCTTCATATTTTTATAGCTCATTTTAGTTTGTTATTTCTTTCAGTTTTATCTTGTATTTTTAATAAAAATCTCTTTTGTTTGGTTTCAACTTTTTCACATATTTGTGCAAGTTTATCTGCCTTTGTGGTACGCTTTCACCCTGCTCTTGTGGCACGATTTCTCTGTCTTATGGCACATTAAACGCCTACCTCTACAGTAGATCTGTGATTGTATAGAGATTTTCACGTTGCTCGTATCTAATTTGCGATTGCTGGTATTCTTTCAAGGTTAGATCTTCTTTCCGTGGTTGTTTATCGATGTATTCAGATCTGTTTTGCAAAGCAGCTTATAAGTTTGCTTTGGTTTGCTCGCCACTCCTTCATCATCTCAAAAGCGTCTAGTTGGATAGATACAAATGTGTATTATTGACGGTTACTAGATTACTATAAATATGGACTTCAGATTCAAAAGAAAGCTTCGATTGTCGTTGCGACTTTATGTTTCTTTTTTTTTTGTTTGAGTTTTTGGTGGACATAGTCTCCAAATTTCTCTCTTTGAATGGTTGCATTGCTATAATTTTTTGTTTCAATAAAATTCAGTATCGTTTCAAAAAATAATTGTATAGAAACTCGACAATTTAACTCAAATTTTATAGACTTGACTCAAATCAAATGCACACTCTCGTTAGAATTTAGATGTCATGCCACATATTTTGTTCAGCAAATAAAAAAACGCATGTTACCAAACACGTGTGTTTTAAGGAAACACAACCGATTAAATGTATTATAGAATAATGTCATTACACCAAAATAAAAAGGGAAAATTATCCCATTGACCACCCAACTATTGGCCGCGACCTGTTTTGATCTCCTAACTAAAAAAATTTAAAATTTGACCATCTAATTATTTATTTAGACCTATTTTGACAATCGGCCGTTAAAATCTAACGGAAAGGTGACGTGACAGTTAATCAAATTAATCTCTTTTAGTCCCTTTTAATTATATATTACATCAATTTGGTCTTAATTTTAATTTAATTAAAGAAAATTAATCAACTAATCAGATAATGACATGTGTCACCACCTTATTCCAATCAGGGGAAAAGCCAAGGCTTAACCACTGGGCCAACTACTCCTTGTCATGTAAAATTCATCATTCTATATATATCTTATAATGAAGTAAGTTCTAGGAAAAAAGAAGAAAAAATGTTTGAGAGGAGACTCGAACATGGATCACATGAGATATATAAAAATACGCATATCAAATATTCGATTTAAAAAGTATTCAATTTAAATGAAAAGAAATTTGATTTTAAAAAGTATTCATATTTTTAAAAAATATTTGAATATTTGATTTATTTTAAAAATATTAAATCAAAATTTTAAAATATTCGAATACTTTTTTAAATCAAATTTATTTTCTTTTAAATCAAATATTTTTTAAATCGAATATTTAATATTTTAATAAATGTTCTATTTAATTTAAATATGAAAAAGAAAAAAATATTTGAATATTTTAAATCGAATTTCTTTTTTTTAAATATTTTTTAAAATCAAATATTTTATAATTTCAGATTGTAATTAAATCGAATATATTTGATTTAGTGATATGCGTGTTTTTATATATCTCATGTGACCCATATTCGAGTCTCCTCTCAAATATTTTTTTCTTCTTTTTTCCTAGCACTTACTTCATTATAAGATATATATAGAATGATACATTTTATATCACAAAGCACTAGTTGGCCTAGTGGTTAAGCCTTGGCTTTATCTCCTAAGAGACCAAGGGTTCAAACCACACCATGACTGTATTTCTTTCATTTGAATTTTTTCTTTAATTAGGTGGTAACACTGATTGGAGAAAAATATACATATAATATTAAATAAATTAAATTAAAATAAAATAAATTCATCCAATAGGTTGATGACACGTGCCGTTATTTGATTAGTTGATTAATTTTATTTAATTAGAACCAAATTGATATAATATATAATTAAAAAGGACTAAAAATATAATTATACAAATTTTACTTTAACTGCTACGTCACCTTTCTGTTAGATTTTAACAGCCGGTGGTCAAATAAGTCTATTTAAATAATTTGGTGGTCAAATTTTAATTTTTTTTAATTGGGTGGTCAAAACAGATCGCGGTTAATAGTTGGGTGGTCACTGTGATAGTTTCCCGAATAAAAAATAATGATAATGTTCCTTTCAAAAAGATATTTTAAATGTTTGCAGAAATTACTTCATGAACTATTAGAGAAGTTTCGGTTGAAATGTTATTTCTGAAAGATAATTATCTTGTTAAAATTTTTTCTCTAAAATCTAAACTTAATTAGAGGAAAAAGAATGCCAGAAACATATTAATCAATAAAGGTTCAATATACAATCAAAACATCCATTACAAGGTCATTCTGCTGACCACAGTAAATTAGATTGTCTATTAACCCCCTATTTTTTATCAGTAAAGAGTTCAAATGCATTCATCAGGGGCCCGACCCCATGCACAACAAAGTGCGGGAAAACAAAACGAGACAAAGAACGCACCTCCCTGCATCCGAACAAAGCCAACAAAGAAAGAGACGAAACAGAGCGACGCAGCACCAAAGCCAGCAAAGCTCTTAACGAAGAGCCACAACCAGTAAAAAACATAAAACAGACAAACATCGAAACCTAATAGAACCCAACTTAAAATCAAACCGAAACAAAGTGTTGGCAGATTCGAGCTATGTTCTTGCGGGAGCTCCTTTCGGAGGCAGGCTCCCTCACCAGTCATGGTTGAGGGTCTCGTCATCAACAACAATGCTTGAAAAGCCCTAAGTTCAGGAATGAAGCAATGAAATCCCCGTGAGACTCCATAGAAAAACAACCACAGAGGATGACTTAACCATAACGGTCCACAAACAGACAAACAAAATAAGACAAACCATGGATCACATCGGATGAGAACCGCAACGATGATCCTTGGGGAAGGCTGGGGGATGAAAGCTGACCCTCGACCCTTCCTCTCGAGGGTAGCCAGGCAGAGGCAATTCATGGATTTTGTAGATAACCCGTAGCAGGGTTATCTGCATGCAATGATTCGCAGGAAAAGTTTACCATACCAGCCCCCGTCGGCGCGGATTCTGCAAAAGAATCATCGTCAGTAATGACAATCTCCTCACAAAGCTTCAAATGATCATTCACCATAAGGGAGGGTTTCTTGGTAATATCGACCCCAAAGGGATCAATTCCCATTTCAATGATTCTCACTTCTTCCATGGAAACTCTCTCAATTTCCAGCACATGCTTGTGACGAGCAGCTTGCTTGATAAGTGTGAGCCTTTTAGTGCCAGCTGCTCGGCCCTTTTTTGATCGTTCCAATTTATTGATCAAGGGAGAGATGCACATGTAAGAGTCCGGGAAAAGAGCAAGCTTCAGAACTTCTTCGTTTGCAACTGCCCTTACATTCTTTGCACACCAGTTACCTTGAGAAGCCTGGTAGATCCCCTTGGAGATAAGGCTCCATAATTCCCTTCTTTTCGAAACAAAGAAAGGTTCTATAGGGTCGTCTATTCACTTACGTTTTTTGGATTCAGACATGTCCATTGAATCCAAGCCTTCAACGATGAGGTTTCCCCATAAGTCATTATAGTTGACGCCTAGCTCCTTAGGTAGATCCAGAGATTTAGGAATTGCTTCGTTGTCAATCAAAAAATCCTTCCCTTTTCCAGGTATTGCTAGAGACATAGGGTCTGCACCAGGGGCAATGAGGTTGGGTGTAACAGCTAATGGACCATCGAAGCTCTCACCAAAATCCTCATTGGGATTCGGATTGACAGAACAAACGTCCGAGGAAGGGTAAAGCCAGCTAGATACCTTGGGGAAAGAGGTAGATAATTTATCATTCCTTGGGGAAAACGCCACTTTGTCTTTTCCCCCCTTTGTCCTGCATCAGCTCGATCGACATCTTGTTTCCACGATTAGCCTGCTGCTTAGGACCTTTTTCTCTTTGTTGCCATGCCTGTTTAGCTCGAAGCCAAGCTCCGTAGTTGCCGACCCTTTTGAATCTTTGAGAATCGAACCAGCATTCCTTTTTCTCGTGACCAAGCCTACCGCAACTATAGCAAAACATAGGCAATCGCTCATATTAGAAGGATTACGATTTAGGAGGAAGCCGATTTTGAGTGGATCTTCAACCCTGATGGCCACCTTGATATTGAGTTGTCCATCCCATTTCACCTTGCTATCTTCTGCCAGATTCGAGCCAAAGAACTTTGGAAAATACTTCCCTATCTTCATGGTATTTTCGGCTGTAATGAGTGCTAGGGGTAGGTTGTGGACTTGGATCCAAAATTCCTCGGTTGAGAAATCAATTTCCTCAAAAGAAGCTTCAATGTTCCACTCCTTAAGAATGAGGAGGTGGTTCTGAACCGCCCACGGACATTGTCCGAACACCCTAAGTTTGTCATCGATGAAAGGAAAGACAAAAAGGAAAACATTTTTTTCTCCAGGTCTGGCATTCCAAACCTGGACATTTCCATGCTTTCCTCAACATGGCAGTAACCGTATTATGCTTTGCCAGGTTGTTGGAAAGAATCTTCCCTATAAGGGCATGATTCTTGATGGCCAAGTTGACTTCTCCATCCTCATTTAAGACGAGAGAATCCGTAGTTGTTTCAAGCTCATAAATGATGCCTTCGGGGGTAAAGACAAGGATAGGAAAGCCGAGGCAGGGTGGCAGAAAGGGGAAAAAACAGTAAGGAAATGGGAACAAAGAAAAACAAAGAAGACTAGGGGATAATGACTCAAGACACACACCCTTTCAGTGATAATTTAAACAAGGGAACAAGACCTACTAAGAAAATAGCAGATCAAAGCGGCCAGGTTAAAGCACAACAACAGAGAGGGGTGGGTGTTTTTCTCCTACTCCCGATTGTGAAAATTTTGTCTATTAACCCCTTTATGTGCGAGTTTATGCGCGACGCAATTCAGTTCCTGATATGCAAAGGAAATTTACTAGTGAATTTTCGAAAGGAATGACCTATACTTTGAAACTAACTCTGCAAAGACTGTTGGGCTCGTAGAGAGGGCATTTATCCAATTAACCGTAATCAAACTATCCGACTCAATCATCAAAAAGCATGTCTTAACTCATTTCGAATTCGAGAAAATAAAGCAAGCTTCTAAGATGGCATTCAATTTAGCACTGGTCGGATCCGACAAACTAATTGACTTAGAAAATCTTACCAAATGGATGCCCAAATGATCACGAAGAATACCACCTTTACCATAGCTTCCCAAAACAGAAGCGTCAACATTGAATTTTTGGTAACTCTAAGGAGGAGCCGCCCATTCGCTCTTTGTAGGTCTAGCTTGCTGGGCATTCTGTACTGTAGTGAACTTTTTCTCTTCCTTTTTTTAAAAAAAAATTGAGCATTAAGGGTGTTTGTTTAGAAAAGAAGTCTGCTATTAATTACCCAAAATTATTAATAAAAATCTTTTAAAAGATTGAGATTTCTTTCAAAAAACCTTAAATTTTTGAAAATGATAAAAATTTGGAGTCGCCACAGGCCATTTGAATTAGGTAGGTCAGACACCATAAAAAACCAGAGATTCGTTGTGAAAGGGTTCGGGAGTTGGTTACGCGTGGGGAATGATTAACACCCTCATCAAGCCTGGAAATCGATACCAAAATATTTGTTGCTCTTAAAAGGATGAAATTATCGAAATTTACATTGAATTTAAATCGGAGTTCTGAGATGAAAATTAACCTTGATTTCACGGGCTTTATCGAATTGGTGGACTCAAATTAATTATACATTTAATTAAAAAGGTTGACGATGTATCGGACCATAGATTAAACTGACATCGAATAAGCTCGACTGTCGTGTTAATTTATGGTTCGACTTTCGTACGTCACCTTTATGCATGATGCAATCATTTAAGTGTGATTTGATGATCTTGTTAGCTTTTAATCCATTTACCTCGGGATGGTAAGAATTAATCCAAATATTTAGTCAACATTCTTTAAGCTCGGACTGTTACAACACAGATATTAGAATTAATAAATACCTCCATTTTTATGATTTAGATTGATTAGAGATGCAATTAAGATTAAAGATTATATGGATGTCAATTAAGGTATGACAATCAAGAGCATGAATGTAAACATTTAAAAGGAAGACCCAATTTAATATATAGCCCAATTTATTATACATAGCCCTAAAAGATTAAGAAACCTAATTTATGGTGGCTAATTTGTAATTTAATGTTAAGTTAAACTTAAAATTGATTTTTCCCCAACGTAATTAAAAAATGTTCAATTAATTTAATGAATTTAGCATTTACCCAATAAGCCAAGGATAAATTTAAATTCACTAAATTAATTTGAACCCTAATCTAACTAAGGCTCTAAAAGACCTCAAGCTAATTTGATTAATTCTAGGATCGTGCCTCTCTAAGACGGGCACACGATACAAATTATTGAAATTAATTTAGCTACTTCTAAGCTAAGCCCAAAAGGTACTAACTATGCCCTACAAACTAAGCCCAAAACAAAAGGCCAAAACTATTAAAACCAAACCTAAAAGCTTAGGGCCCATAAAAAAAGGCCCAACAAACCTAGTTTAAAAAGCTAATCCCAATATAAAAAAAGGGCAAACACAAGAGCAAGTATATATGCGAAAACATAAATCACGTATATTATAAGGAAACATCTTGTGATGTATATATAGATTATACTTTAAATATGTAAATTATATGTAAACCTTACAAACCATTTTTATATATATCTATATCTATATCTATATTCCATATATCACATACTTTAAAAAAAAAACACAAACTATATATATGATAATCTTTTTATAAAATTACATAAAAATTTGCATTTAATGGCAACACATTTTTTAGATACAATTTTTTTTAAAAAAAACATATATTACATACTAAAAGCACATTATATATATGTTTATAGAAAACCATATTATATACATATATTTAAAATTGCATGTATATATTATTTATATTCTATGTTATGTATCATAAAACCATGTATTATATATACATTTATAAAAAAAATTACATAAAATCCTATATGGTATATATTATATTTAAAAGAAATATTATTGTGTTAATGAGCTACATAGTATTCAAATTAGGCACATAATATGTCACATGACATGTATATAATTATACCATGGCCACTATGTCATACTCTAACATATATATTCACAAATATAAAAAAAACTATACACATTTAACATTACATTTGGGCTAAAAAAACAAAGGATAAGAGGATACCCCAAGGCCCAGCGGTTTAGGCTCAATATGCTAAAACGGGCCGGGTTCGCGGGTCCAGTATGCGCCGGGTCGGGTTGACGGGTCTGGTGGACGACCGGTTTGTCCGGTTATAGAATCGATTCCACCGGTTAGAATCAGTTAAATAAAATGAAAAAGGGTTATAACCCTAAATTCACTTTCCCCTTATATGTCTTCCTTAAACCGCGACAGAGAGAGAGAGCTCTAGAAACTCGGCCGTCGTTGAGCCGCTGCCCGTCCTCCGTCTGGCGCGTTACCACCACCGGTCGAAGCCTCTCAACCCTATATTCCTTTCTACCGGTGTCGATTCTCCAGAAAGCCGGAACCCCTTCGACTTCCTCTCACTAGATCTCCGCTGGCGACCATTGGATCACCGTAAAATCAGAGTATGTGGCTCTCCTCGTCAAGACCTAGCTCCTCACCGTTGGGATTGTCAGTTGGCGCCTTTGATCGCTGGGAATCGTCACTGCCAAACGGTAAAACTCTTTCTCTTCCTCTTGTTCTTACCTTTTATTATTCGAATTTAAATGCTCAGTATAATAATAATAGACTGGATATGAATGGTTGAAGTTTCTTTGATTGTTTGTTGTGGTTGTATTCGAAAAGAAAGATGGAAAGGGGAAAAATCTTAGAAAATTTATTTCTCATTCATTCTTGAATCTGCCAAAAAACTGGAAATTACAATCTGATTATCCACTTTTATCTCCAATATTTGTTTACATTTTCAAGCAACCATTAATTGAATAACTGTGGCTGATGATGTATAGGATTAGGCTCTGCTAACCCTTTCTTTTCTATTTTTTCTGCCTACATGGTGGTTGGGAGCCGATGGTAATGTTACAGGATCGTCAGCATCGAGGACACGTGGCCGTGAGATGAATCGACAATGGCAAGTGGAAGGCGAAGTGGCCGCGCGTGGGCTTCAAGCGCGTGTGGAAGGTGGAACGTCTGCGCGTGGAGCGAGTGGCAGATCTAGATGGCCGGTTCTTGTTTAATTTGAACCATTGGATCAAATTTGACCCAACTGTCACTGCAAAGAAAAAGTTGAGTTATCAGATTTTAGGGTTTTTTAATTAATGGACATGAGCCAGAAATGGGCTTATATGATGTATTACAATTTCTTTTTATGTAAATAGACTGAAATAAAATACTTGGGCTTATGTTATTTATTTGATATGTTTTTTTATTCTTTGATAACAATATTTCATAATAATAATACTAGCATATAATGTACATATATGCATACATATTACACATACATGAACACATATATATACAAACAATAATACACACATAACATGTACATAAAATCACATATGCAATATACAACATTCATAGTTAAATATTTAAGACATTAAAGTAATAATGAATACATACATATATACATGCAATGTACATACCCATATTCACATTTAGATCTAGATGATATCAAAACAAGTAGACATACTAACATGTTAATAACACATACAATTGTACTACATGCAAGGTTGACAAACAAACGCATATATGTTCATGTTTAAATAGTTAATACCCATACATACAATAAACACACACCGATGATACCTACTTGATATACATACAATGACACACATGAGCCCATTTTATTATCACCTAATAGTATATACATATATAAGCCCATTATTGCCAAATAAAGAAAACATGTCAACCCCAAACAAAATTAGTGATTACAACTGCCCCTCTTTGCTTATACTTGTGAAACAAGAATAAAGCAAAGACCATAAGCACTAATTTTGTCTTACTTCCCTGTTGGACGATTTGCTCTTCTAAAATGGCAGCGAGCAAATCCAAATAACTTGTTTCCCCGAAACACCAGAAAATAAATGGGTAGCACCGACATGCCTTTCCTAATCGCAACGAACAAACCAGTTACTAAACGACTCATTCCTCCAGAGCGGCAGCGAACGAATCCAAATATACTTTAGACGACTCATTCTTCTAAAGCGGTATTGAATGAATCCAAATAACTTTGCTTTCTCGAAGCGGCATAAATCAGTCTTGGTGATGCTGGGATGTCCCTCCAAAATGGCAGCAGACATAACCCAACAAAGATGGCATGTTCCTCCGAAGCGGCAGCGAACAAATAAGAGTTCTTCAAATGAGGGTTCCATTAAGGCTTCTGCTCTTTGTGAGCCTGAACGGATAGGCTAATTTTCTTCTTCCCTTTTATGCAATGTGTTATTATCTCGTCTCTTTTACTGAAATATGGTGTGTTTGAAATCCTTTGCGTGGAAATCCCTTTCAAGTTTCCACTTTGATGTCTGTTTCTCTTCTTTAGGAGGTACCCAATTTATCTTTCAAATACTTGCAAAAGAGATGAAATGCTACAATGATATGGGTTAGCATTCCCCTAACCTAGGGATGTCTAACTAAGTGTGATGCATGAACGACGCTAATTTACTCGGACATTTTTTCTTCTTGGTCCCTTGATTTTGATATTCTCTTGCTTCCATTTCCTCTTCTTTGCAACGACGGTACCCTATCTGTCACTCGGGTTCACCCTTTATACCCATTTTAAACTCTTGGTCATTTTGCTCTAAAACGCCTTTTCAGGTTTTCGCTTTAGACTCGTACTTCTCCAAAGCACCCTTACGGGTTTTCACTTCAGGATTTTTCTTTCTCTTTTTTTCTTTTTTTTCTTTTCCTTTCTTTTGCCCTTTTTTCCTTTTTTCTTTTTTTTTATTTCTTTTTCTTATTCTCTTGGGCACCCATCATGGTTCTCGCCCTTAGCTCCTTTCATTTCAACATGAGATGTATTCACTGCCTTTCTTTAGTGAATCTCATCAATTTCACCCCTAATGATCTTTTTGCCTTAACCTTGGCAGGTTCGCCTTCTATCTTGGAACAACATACACTCAATAGGTTAAATCATAGTAATGCCAAGAAATCTTTTACTTTTCCGTGATCTATGCCGATTCATCTGTGAGATGATTATGAGACGGATGACAGAAATGAGAATAATATTTTATTAATACTTAGAGAAATATTAACAAAATTGTGAAAGTCATGACAAACACGAGAGAAAAAGATATGGATAATATCAACTGTATGAATAATGAGAACTCATCGACCACAGTAGATATTTCATTTGCCACTTTGGTTACAATTCTTGACGACTTAAGGATTGAAGCATCGTTCTTCAATGAAGTCTGCCAGTCGTGTGCCAAAATTCGAGTATATCTGAACCATCTTGTTCGGAATTTCAATTCAAATCACCCCATTGGTTTTAAGACGCCCATTTTTGGGTTTTAACCCTAAACCCTCATTCTTTTTTTCTTTTTTTCTTCTTTATTTTTCTTTTCAGACATAATACTTTTTTACAGAGTCCGAGTTAACTGGGTTGCTCAACTCTTTCCCATCCATCTCAGCTAGGATTAATGCTCCTCTAGAGAAAGCCTTATTTACAACATAAGACCCTTCCCAATTAGGCATCCACTTCTCTCGGAAGTCCTTTTGGTTAAGTAAGGTCATTTTAAGCATCAGATCCCCGTCTTGAAACTCTTTGGGGCACACTTTTTTGTTATAGGCTCGTATCATTCTTTTTTGATATATTTGACCATGATAGATGGTCTTCAACCTTTTTTCTTCAATAAGGTTCAATTGATCAATCCTAGCTTGTATCCATTCAGCCTCGTCCAACTTTACTTCGTTCAGAATTCGAAGTGACGAAATCTCTACCTCAATGTGTAATACTACCTCCGTGCCATATACCAAAGAGTATGGCATCGCCCCGGTGGAGGTCCTCATAGAGGTTCGATAAACAAACAGGGTAAAAGGTAGCTTTTCATGCCAATCCTTGTAATTTCTTGTGGTTTTTGCTATAATCTTATTTATATTATTATTTGCCGCTTTCACTGCTCCATTCATCTTGGGGCGATAAATAGTAGAATTATGATGTACAATTTTGAACTGTTCACACACCTCAGTTATTATTTTGTTATTCAAGTTGGAAGCATTATCGGTGATGATTCTTTCGAGCAGACCATAACGACATATAATTTTTTTCTTGAGGAACTTACAAACTGTCATTTTTGTAATGTTGGCGTACGAGGCAACTTCTACCTATTTGGTGAAGTAGTCAATGGCTACTAAAATGAAGCGATTCCCATTAGAAGCTTTCGGGTGTACCTGACCAATAACGTCTATTCCTCAGGCAGAGAAAGGCCAAGGTGAGTTCAGGACGTGAAGTGGTACTGGCAGGGAATGTATCTTATCAGCGTAGATTTGGCATTTGTGGCTTTTCTTTGCATAATTGATGCAATCTACCTCCATTGTTGACCAGAAGTAGCCGTATCTTATGATTTTCCCAGCCATCGAGAATCCACTAGCATGGATTCCACATAAACCTCCATGGACCTCTGCTAAAATAGTTTCAACCTCCCAAGTATTGACATATCTCAACAGTATCTGATCTTTGCTTCTTTTATACAAAACTTCCCCGTCAAGGACGTACCTCGATGCTAGCCTTCTGATAGTTCTTTTTTCATTATTGTTGGCGTCTTTTGGGTAAGTTTAGTACTTGATATGTTGGAGGATGTCATAATACCACAGATTATTGTCATTTTTCTCTTCTAGACTATAGTAGTGGGCTGGCACCTCAAAAGTTTGCATCTCGACAGGCTTCATTTTGGCTGTCCCATTTACTTTGAACACGGAGGCCAAAGTGGCCAAAGCGTCGGTCATTTGGTTATCCTCCCTTGGCAAGTAGGTGAAATTAACTTCTTCAAAATTTCTGACCAAATCTTGGATCAAATCATGATACTTGATTGGCTTCGAATCTCTGGTCTACCACTCCTTTCGAAGTTGGTAGACTACCAGAGAGGAATCTCCAAAAACCTGGAGCACCTTGATCTTCTTCTCAATGGCTGCTCGAAGTCCCATGACGCAATCTTCATACTCAACTATATTGTTGGTGCATAAGAATTCTAGCCTACTTGTGAAAAGGTAGTGGTCGTCTTCAGATGAGATTAATACTGCCCCTATTCCATGGCCTAGAGCATTCGACGCCCCGTCGAAATAGAGCCTCCATCCCTTTTTCTCAGAAACAGATCTCCCTTCAGTTAAACCACAGATCAAATCTTCATCTGGAAAATGGAAATTCTATGGTTTATAATCATCCGATGTGTGACTTACCAAAAGATTTGCCACGACACTTCCTTTTACCACTTTTTGGTTTACGTAAACGATGTCAAACTTTGACAAGATCATTTTCCAATGGGCCATCTTCTCGATCAATGCTGGCGTTTCCATAAAAAATTTCAACGGATTCATTCGGGAAATTAGACAAATGGTATGGTACAACGTGTATTTCCATAACCGCTTTGTAGCCCATACCAAGGCACAACATAATTTCTGAATTGGCGGGTACCGGGTTTCACAATCGGTGAACTTCTTGCTCAGATAGTAGATTGCCTTTTCCTTCTTGCCTGAGTCATCATGTTGTCCAAATACGTACCCTATAGAGTTTTCAAAAACTGTCAGGTACAAGATCAATGGTCTATCCGGCACTGGTGCTACTAGAATTGGGGGATCAGTTAAATACTTCTTGATCTTTTCTAGTGCTTCTTGACAATCTTTATTCCAGACCCCCGAGTTATTCTTTCGAAGCAGTCTGAAGGCAGGGTCACACTTATTAGTCAATTGAGATATAAACCGAGAAATTTAGTTTAGCCTCCCTAAAAATCCTCGGGCATCCTTTTGTGTTCGTAGTGGTGGAAGATCTTGAATTGCTTTCACCTTGTCGGGGTCAATCTCGATGCCCTTCTGACTTACCACAAAGCCCAAAAGCTTTCCTGATGTAACTGCGAAGGTGCATTTGGCCGGGTTAAGCTTTAACTGATACTTTCTTATCCTTCGAAAGAGTTTTTGCAAGTTTTGGATGTGCTCCTCCTCGGTCTTAGATTTGTCTATCATGTCATCCACGTATACCTCAATTTCCTTATGCATCATGTCATGAAACAAGGTTACCATGGCTCTTTGGTAAGTTGCCCCGGTATTTTTTAATCCAAATGGCACCACTTTGTAACAAAATGTGCCCTACATGGTCACAAAAATAGTTTTCTCCATGTCTTCGGGGTTCATTTTGATTTGCTTGTACCTCGAAAAGCCATCCATGAACGGGAACCAAGCATGCCCCGTAGTATTGTCCACTAAAGTATTAATATGAGGCAAAAAAAAAAGTTGTCTTTGGGGGTCACTTTATTAAGGTCTCTATAATCTATACACATATGCATCTTCCCATCCTTCTTTGGTACCAGCACAATATTGGCTACCCATTCTGGGTACTTAGAGACTTCCAAAAATCTGACCTAAAGTTGTTTCTTCACTTCTTCCCTAATTTTTAGTAATATGTTAGTTCTCATTCTTCGAAGCTTTTACTGAACGAGCTTGCATTCTGGTCTAATGGGAAGCTTGTGCGTTACAATGTCCGTGTTTAAGCTCGGTATATCTTGGTATGGCCATGCGAACACGTCTCTAAATTTTACAAGCAATTCTACTAACCCCTGCCTGACTTCCGGTGATAGGGTACCCCTGATCTTTACTTCTTTCCTTTCTTCATCAGACCACAAGTTTAGGATCTCTATCTTTTCTTGGTTCGAAAGGATTTGCTTTTTCTCATCGGCCATCATTTTTAACAGCTCATCGGAAATCTCATCATTTTCTTCCTCTACCTCCGCCAAGTACATGGGTCATTCAAAATCTACTTTAGGATTAGGTTCCACATCGTTCATGCAGTTTATATTAAGGGGTCTGCACAAGTTTGAAAGTGTGTATTGGGAAAAGAAAGGTATAGTTTATGATGTAAATAAATAATTAATCAATAAATATATGAATAAGTAAATAAATAAATAATTAGTAAAATAGAATGAATGCCATGTTTTCCATTTGAGAAAGAAAAGGTAGATATATTTCATTGCAGGCAGATGAACATGACATAGTTGCCATTTTTACAAAAGATGTTCTTACTTTCGGGCCAAAGTAACGGAGTGGTTCTAGACATTACTTTGATTTATCCATATTGAGTGCTGGCATGACCTTGAAGGTCCAGTTGTTGAGCTCTTCTCTTGGAAGGCACGGGCGAATTTCGGCCAGAAATCGATTAGGCATGCTTCCTTCACCAATCATGTTCACATTCATTTCTTCTAAAGCATTACTGACCAGTTATTCTTGGAGGCGTCTTTCACCCTCCTGGTTTGCCTTTTGGATGTCCTCCTTCGAGTTTTGGATTCCCCCAGATATGAAGATCCCTCTGAAGTTTGAATAGGTTATGGGAGACCAGGGAATGTCTTCTTCTCTCAACCTGGCCTTCCTCTACTCTTGTCTCTTTCTCCATTCTTGTTTTTTTTTTGCAAAAAATTAGGCTATAACCAAGCCCGAAGTGGTCCACCTTATGAATTACACTAACGGGATGAACACGCCCCTGTAGATTCCTCCTCAAACCTTTATTCTTTCTTGCTTCTCTTCCCAGGGTTTCGAATACCATCATCTTAGTGCAGTTTGACAATTTGGGACATGAAACTTTGCTCCCTTCAGCAAAAAAAGTAGCATTGATAAGTTCCAAGGTTATAAAGGCGCACTCCATTGTTTATCTATCAGTAGGGATGTATGGTTTATCTGGAGTCACTGAAGCGATGATGTCTTCTTCTGCATTCACCGTTACTAACTTCCCCTCAGTGACAAACTTTAATTTTTGATAGAGTGAGGACGAAACGACACCGACCGAGTGTATTCAGTGCCTTCTTAACAGGCAATTGTAAGATGGCTGGATGTCCATAACCAAGAAATCGACCATATATTCAGTGGGACCAATAAGAAGAGGTACTTCTATTTTCCCGACCACATCTCTTTGAGTCCCATTGAAGGTTAGTACTGTATTATAACATGGTTTCATATGCGAGCTGTCGATTGGTAGTCGTTGTAGCGTGGCTAATGGCATCACATTCAATGCAGAGCCATTGTCGATTAAAACGCCCGACATCACATAATCTTTATAGTGAGTGGTGATGTTTAGGGCCTTGACAGACCCCATGCCTTCCCCTAGAATTTTACCGTCATTAAAAGTAATATGATTGATGTCGGTGATGTGACTGATAATCTGATCCAATCTCCCAACAGAGATGTCTTTTGTAATGAATGTCTCATTCAAAACCTTCAAAAATGCATCACAATGCTTTTCTAAATTTAGTAATAGGTCAAGTACTGAAATACGAGCTGGTTGTTTTCGAAGTTGATCGACAACGTTATACTCACTATGCTTTATAAATTTCAGAAACTCTTGTGCTTACGTTTCTGTAATCGGCTCATTGATTTTTGAAGGTGGATCTTCGCCAAACAACTTCTTGGATCCTATTCCAACTTTCTGGCCATTTTCCTTTGGGTCTTTTAGGTTTTCTGGAATGTAGCATCGACCGCTTCTTGTTAGATGCCCCATATCGCTTACTTCTCCACTACTTGGTTGAGCAGGTTCTGTCTCCATCATCCTTTTTTCCTCTTGTGCACTGGACGATCCCAGAATCGTGACGCTCGCGGTGTAATTCCACAGGACCATCTTGGTGTCTTTGAAAGAAAAAGACTTTGGGGTAGCAATTATGATTTTGGGAACCACTTTTGGTTCACCTACCTCACTCGTCCTGAGACCGAGGATAAGTGGCCTCTTCGCATTGTATATGGTTTCTTGACTCTCTGATGCACAAACTTCAAACTCTTTTACTCTTTTCTCCTTCTCAAAAAACTCAATCTCCTTATTATCCATCATAGCTTGGAGTAAATGACAGAATTCCTCGCAATGCCGAAAATTATGATCTCCTAATTGGTGGTACTCACAGTACGGGCCGCATCATTTTTTGACCAACACAATTCCTCGATTGATGAGACGCGCCATGCATAACTACTGAAAGACCCATCTCAAGGGAGACTGAACTTCGGACACGTTCCTTTTGGTTTTCTCGATGTACTCGTTTTCAATAGCATTTACACCATATCCCCCGTGATTTGGCAACAGATTGTTGGCTATAATGGGTTCCCCTAACTGTAACACTCTAGTTCGAATCAGATTCTGAACAAACTTTTTAAAAGCTATACAGTTCTCATTTGAGTGTCATAAGACATCACATGATACTAGCAGTGTTCCTTAGGGTTATACCAAGCTGGGTATGGTGGGTTATAAGGGGTAACGTGGTACAGTCGGACTAGATCGACCTTGTACAGCTGCGAGTAGATTTCTTTATAGGTAATTAGCAAAGGCATGAAAGACCTATCATCCTTTTCCTTCTTAGGCCCCTTATCTTCTCTCTTGTTGAAGTTTCTAGAATTCCCTCCTGGGGGCCTGTGGCTGGGAGATGGTGAAGTTATTAGCCTTCTCAAAAGCGTTGGTGTTGTTCACTTCATGATCATTCTTCTTAAACTGCTTCCGTGAATGATCCCCTCCATCGATCTTTTCGCTCTTAATGGTCACCTCAATGCGTTCGCCAATCATGACCATTTCTGTAAAGTTACTAATAGGGTTACTGATCAACCGATCATAAAGCGTCTCTTTTAGCGTATCTACGAACATATGAGAGATCTCATGTTCATGAAGCGGTGGTTGGACTTGGGCTGCCACATTACGCCACCTTTGAGCATATTCCCGAAGGGTCTCGTTGTGTTTCTATTACATGCCTTGTAATAGCAGTCGTTTAGGAACTATGTCGGTTACATGCTTATACTAACCAGTAAAAGCTTTCGCCAGATCTCTCCACAACTTGATTTGATCCCTGGTCAGTTGGTTATACGATCTCAAAGCAGACCCTACTAAACTGTCCTGAAAACAGTGAATCAAAAGCTTCTCATTGTTGGTAAAACCAGCCATCTTCTAGCAAAACATCACTATGTGAGCAGACAGACATGTGCTTCCATCAAACTTCTCAAAATCTAGAGCCTTGGATTTATATGGGATCTCTACATCGGGAACCAGGCTGAGCTCTCTAGCACTTAATCCATAGGGGCCATCCTCGTCTTTCTTCACTCAGAGCTTTTCTTCTAGGTCTTTTCGAGTATCCTTTAGTTGCTTAGTGAACTCTGTTTTCATTTGGTTTAGTTTTTCTAATTCGTCAAAATTTGGGATGTCGTCCCCAATAATCTCAAGATTCCCGAAGGTCACCTATGGTTGAGCTTGAGTTGCTGCACTAGCATGAGAAGTAGATGCGCCTTGTGTAGGATTCGATGAAGGATCAATGAGAGAGGATTCTTGACGGTTTGGGTGTAAAGGTGATCCCTCGAGTTTTGGGCATGGCACTTTATGGTACCCTTGTCTCTTGACTCCTGCCTTAGCTGGGCTTGCAATAGCTGAGATATTTCCTTCATCATGTCTTGCTGGGATTTGAGAATGGTGTCCCTTAATTCCTGTTGGTTTCGTTCCATTTGACTACATAGATCGGCTTCCAGTTTGGAAAATATCATCGTTAGACGACTTTCATTAATAGAAACATAGTCTTGGTACAATAACCAAAGAAAGCCAACTAAACATATGACTTCATGGTAGTATCGAGGTCGATGATCTCTCTTAAAATCCAAACAATCATCTATCCTTCTTCATAGTCATCGTCGATACAATCATGATGTTCAGTAGCGTCTTCTACCAAAAGATGTATCTTCTGGGCGATTCCTTGCATTTGAACCATCCATTGCGCTAACTCTTGTTCTTGTCTCTAAATGGTGTAGGCATCAAAATATAGTTGCTCCAAACTCGGCATCGGGCGTACTTGAATTGCTCCCTTAAAGCTTGCCACATGATCCTTAAGTTGTTGAACCTCAGTTTCCAATTCTTCAATGCGAACCTCTAAAGTCTGGTTCTCCGACTTGCTTACTTTAATTTTCTAGTTGAACATTTGTGCTTGAAAATAGACTTCTACAGACACTTAACCTGATCCTTCAAGGCTTCATTTTGAAGATGTTCTTTCTCGAGCTGCCTCGAGTGAGAAGTGTGCAAGTTCTTCATCTCTTGTGGTAAAGTGAACACCTGGTCCATGTTCTCACAATACATCCTTTTATAATTCTTGGCTCTCGCTTTCTCTTCCCTAAGTCGGAGCTCTATCCCTTCGATTGATCCACCTTCCACAACTCTCTTGCTCTTGTTTAACCTCTTAAGTTTCTGAATTTGTTCCTTTTTTAACTTGAGCTCGAGTTCCAATTCATCATTTCTCTTTTGTAGGTCTTTAACCATTCTTTCAAATTGTATCTTTTCCAACTTAAAGTTGATTTTTTCTTGGCGGGCCTTCTTTTCGAGCTTGAGGTACCTCTCTTGCTCTTCTTCAAGTTGTTTTCTCATCAATTCAGCTTCAGTAGGAAGTGTGGCTAACCTCTCTTCCATTGACCTCTTTCTATCAGGATTCAGTTAGGGAATGTTGTCATTGACACGGCTGAATCTCCACTCCTCGTACTCAGGGGTGGTCATGTGGGTAGTATTGAAGACTCTGACCCGTCTCACGCTGTTCCAAGCCGAAAAACCATCATACACCACTGCCTTGTAGCCCTTTTCCTTCTTATAATTCATATTGAACTCATTCAAACCCTTGGTAGCCGGCACAAATTGCTTCGAGCCATACTGTCTCAAAACCATCAGAGGAGCATAAGTAGTGTGCCCCCAAAGTTCAATCAATGGCACCCAAGAGTGTGTCTCGCACCTATAGAGGATACTCCTCACGGAAAGCCATGGAACCCTCCAAACTATATTTTCCTCTTTTATGTTGTTAAGAACATCTATCCAAACTTTCTCAGACCTTCAGGTGGGCCAATTTTGCTTTCACAAAAATTCTTCTAATGGTGAAAACCTGCCATTGTAGAGAGGCTTCGAGAAATTAGCATCTGACCACAGGTGGCTATAGAACCATACTATCAAAAGCTATGGGCAACAATGGAAACGACCCTCGCCATGCTCCCGGCAAAACCTCAAAGATCAAAAAGTTTCAGCTAGAATCACAGGCACCAAATTGGTCCCGCCACTCAAACGGTCAAACAGATCTAACACTGCAGGATCAATTAGCCCTCATGCCCGGGGAAAAAGCACTAACCCATAAATTAACAAAGCGAAGAGATCCCCCTGAACTTGACCTACCGGATGTACAGAAGCCAGGGCTAAAATCTCATCCCACTTGAGATACTCCTTACTGTTCCAAGTAATGACTTGAAGTTTGACCCAGGATTCCAACATGTTTGAGAATCTCCTAAGCTTGACCCGAAAGGTTTTGTTCTTACTAGGCTTCAAGTATACCCGAGTTTCATTAATCTTCTCACAGTTTAAAAGGACTTGATATTCTTCAATCGTAGAAGTTAAGTCGAAGTTACTGATCGTGAAACAACTGTAGGCGGGATTCCATAATCTCACCAAGGCTTGCAACAGTGCCTGATCCACCAGAACATCTAACAAACATGCAATGTCACCATATTCTCTTTTGAAGGTGCACCTTGTTTCCAAGTCCCAAATATTCCATATTGTCTTAATCCCGGAAGTGTCGTTGTATTCCGTATTCATAAATGTCTCTGTTGCCAATGTTGACCTGAACCTGGCGGGGATACTGTCTCCCTCATGCAACTGTTCCCCTTCAGACCATATTTGTAAGTTAGAGTTCTTTTCATCATTGCTGCGAACTAGGTCTCCCATCAATCTAGTCTTTAACTTCAGACTATTTCCAACTCAATGTGCTCTTTATGATATGCCGATAATATGCAAAACAAAAAGAACGGCATTGAAAAGAAAGAAAAGAGAAGAGTTAGTCATAAGATAAACACATAAAAGTAAGAAAAGATAAACACAAACAATTTACACAAAGAAAGAAACCTAACCACATGAGTTCTAGTTTGCTAAGGTTATCCACATGGCTCTAATAGGGGTGGTTTTCTTAAATTCTCACACATGGGTTCAGTTCCAATTAAGGGTACCCAAACCTATCTTATTGCCTACTAAGGAAATCAAGAACCCAATTCTGGCCCATTATAAGCTTGCGTATTGGTTTCGATTCGAGGGAAAGCACGAGCTGATGATGTGGAGGACTGCTCACGTGTCAAGAGGCGTGGATTACAGAAGTGAATTACTAACCCGTGGAGGGATACTCAAGTGGGTATGTTGCGTTTCACTCTCACTTAAGGGAAGGAGCTCGGGTATAGAGCTTAATGATATGATGCAACACATGCTGGTAACCCCTTAGAAATTAAATGAAAATTAATTCGAGGACCACCAATTGTCAAAGCCTGTGAAATCTCGATCACATTTTTAGGGAAGAATCGTCCTGGTTAAAATCAATTAAAATCTCGATAATTTTCATTATTTTAAAAGCAACAATTTTTTCTTTGGCCTAACTCTCTTTTGTTTTAAAAAAACAGAAATGTCCCCAGTGAAGTCGCCAAGCTATAGCGACCTTTTTCTCTTTCTTTTTGAAAAAATAATTGAGTGTTAAGGGTGTTTGTTTAGAAAAGAAGTCGGCTACTAATTATCCCCAAAATTATTAATGAAAATCTTTTGGAAGATTGGGGATTTCTTTTGAAAAACCTTAAATTTTGAAAATGATAAAAACTTAGAGTCGTCACCGGCCACTTGGATTAGGTAGGCAGTCACCATAAAAACCAGAGATTTGTCGTGAAAGGGTCTGGGAGTTGGTTACGCCTGGGGAAGGATTAGCACCCCCATCACGCCCGGAACTCGATACCAAAATATTTGTTGCTCTTAAAAGGATGAAAATTATCGAAATTTACATTGAATTTAAATCAGAGTTCTTATATGAAAATCAACCTTGATTGTACGGGCTTTATCGAATTAGTGGACTCAAATTAATTAGACATTTAATTAATAAGGTTAACAATGTATCGGACCATAGATTAAACCGACAACGAATAAGCCTGACTGCCGTGTTAATTTATGATTCGACTTCCGTACGCCAACTTTATGCATGATGCAAACATTTAAGTATGATGTGATGATCTTGTTAGCTTTTAATCCATTTACCTCGGGATGGTAAGAATTAATCTGAATATTTAGTCAACATCCTTTAATCTCGGACTGTTACGACACAGAAATTAGAATTAATAAATACCTCCATTTTTATGATTTAGATTGATTAGAGATGCAATTAAGATTAAAGATTATATGAATGTCAATTAAGGTATGACAATTAAGAGCATGAATGTAAACATTTAAAAGGAAGGACCAATTTAATGTATAGCCCAATTTATTAAACCTAGCCCTAAAAGATTAATAAACCTA
The DNA here is from genome assembly GCA_019671005.1 of Hibiscus mutabilis. Taxonomy (NCBI): domain Eukaryota; kingdom Viridiplantae; phylum Streptophyta; class Magnoliopsida; order Malvales; family Malvaceae; genus Hibiscus; species Hibiscus mutabilis. The sequence continues at coordinate 54,360,982 of CM033718.1, read as the reverse complement.
ATTTATGGTGGCTAATTTGTAATTTAATGTTAAGTTAAACTTAAATTTTATTTTTCTCCCAAAGTAATTAAGAAATGTTTAATTAATTTAATAAATTTAACATTTACCCCAATAAGCCAAGGATAAACTTAAATTCACTAAATTAATATGAGCCCTAATCTAATTAAGGCTCTAAAAGACCTAAGGCTAATTTGATTAATTCTAGGATCGTGCCCCTTTGAGACGGGCACACGATACAAATTATTCAAATTAATTTGGCTACTTCTAAGCTAAGCCCAAAAGGTACTAACTATGCCCTACAAACTAAGCCCAAAACAAAAGGCCCAAACTATTAAAACCAAACCTAAAAGCTTAGGGACCATAAAAGGCCCAACAAACCTAGTTTAGAAAGCAAATCCCAATATAAAAAAGGGCAAATACAAGAGCAAGTATATATGCAAAAACATAAATCACGTATATTATAAGGAAACATCTTGTGATGTATATATAGATTATACTTTAAATATGTAAATTATATGTAAACTTTACAAACCACTTATATATATATATATTCCATATATCACATACTTAAAAAAATACAAACTATTTTAAAAGAAAGCTATATATATATATGATAATGATAATGATAATCTTTTTATAAAATTACATAAAAATTTGCATATAATGGCAACACATTTTTTATATACAGTTTTTTTTTTAAAAAACCATATATTACATACTAAAAGCACATTATATATATGTTTATAGAAAATCATATTATATACATATATTTAAAGTTGCATGTATATATTATTTATATTCTATGTTATGTATCATAAAACCATGTATTATATATACATTTATAAAAAAATTACATAAAATCCTATATGGTATATATTATATTTAAAAGAAATATTATTGTGTTAATGGGCTACATATTATTCAAATTAGGCACATAATATGTCACATAACATGTATATAATTATAGCATAGCCACTATGTCATATTCTAACATATATATGCACAAATATAAAAAAATACTATACACATTTAACATTACATTTGGGATAAAAAAAACAAAGGATAAGAGGATACCCCAAGGTCCAGCGGTTTAGGCTCAATATGCTGAAGCGGGTCGGGTTCGCGGGTCCGGTATGCGCCGGGTCGGGTTGACGGGTCTGGTGGACAACCTGTTTGGCCAGTTATAGAACCGGTTCCATCGGTTGTAATCAGTTAAATAAAATGAAAAGGGTTATAACCCTAAATTCACTTCCCCCTCTATTTCTCCCTTAAACCGCGATAGAGAGAGAGAGCTCTAGAAACTCGGTTGCCGTTGAGCCACTGCCCGTCCTCCGTCTGGTGCGTCGCCACCGCTGGTCGAAGCCTCTCAACCCCCTCCTCCTTTCTACCGGTGTCGATTCTCTAGAAAGCTGGTCGTTCCTCACGAAAACTGCCGGAACCCCTTCAGCTTCCTCTCACTAGATCTCCGCTGGAGGCCATTGGATCACCGCAAAATCGGAGTATGTGACTCTCCTCGCCAACACCTAGCTCCTCACCGTTGGGATCGTCGGTTGGAGCCTCCGATCGCCGAGAATCATCACTGTCGAACGGTAAAACTCTTTCCCCTCCTCTTGTTCTTACCTTTTTTTGATTCGAATTTAAATGCTCAGTATAATAATAATAGACTGAATATGAATGGTTGAAGTTTCATTGATTGCTTTTTTGTGGTTGTATTCGAAAAGAAAGATGGAAAGGGGAAAAAATCTCAAAAAATTTATTTCTCATTCATTCTTGAATACGCCAAAAAACTGGAAATTACAATCTGATTATCCCCTTTTATCTCTAATCTTTGTTTACATTTTCAAGCAACCATTAATTAAATAATTGTGGCTGATGATGTCTAGGATTAGGCTCTGCTAACCCTTTCTTTTTTTATTGTTTCTGCCCTGCATGGTGGTTGGGAGCCGGTGGTGATGTTACGGGATCGTCGGCGTCGAGGCCACGTGGTCGGGAGATGAATCGGAAACGGCGCGTGGAAGGAGAAGCGGCCGCACGTGGAAAGTAGAGCGTCGGCGCGTGGAACGAGTGACAGATATGGATGGCCAGTTCTGGTTTTATCTGAACTGTTGGATCAAATCTGATCCAACAGTCAGATTTAAGGTGGCTGCAAAAGACAAAGGTAGAGTTATCAGATTTTAGGGTTTTTTGATTAATGGACATGGGCCAGAAATGGGCTTATATGATGTATTACAGTTTTTTATGTAAATTGACTGAAATAAAACACTTGGGCTTATGTTATTTATTTAATCTGTTTTCTTTTATTCTTAGATAACAATATTACATAATAATAATACTAGCATATAATGTACATTTATGCATACATATTACACATACATGAACACATATATATACAAACAATAATACACACATAACATGTACATATAATCACATATGCAATATACATCATTCATAGTTAAATATTTAAGATATTGAAATAATAATGAATACATACATATATACATGCAAGCAATACATGCAATGTACATACCCATATTCACATTTAGACCTTGATGATATCAAAACAAGTAGACATACTAATATGTTAATAACACATACAATACCCATACATACGATAAACACACACCGATGATACCTACTTGATATACATACAATAACACACATGAGCCCATTTTATTATCACCTAATAGTATGTACATATATAAGCCCATTATTACCAAATAAAGAAAACATGTCAACCCCGGAAAAAATTAGTGATTACATGTATACAATAAAGATTCGGATTGTGAATGAACTCCATCAGAAAAGGGAAGGAGGCATGTTATTACTTTTACACCAAAAACCAATTCGCAAAACTGCTAGGTCGAATATTTGATCCTCACTAAAATGTTTCTTATTAAAGATAGGGAAAATATATGATGCATTGGCGGTGAAAATATTTTGTTTCCACAAGCACCATAATTTTAGTGGTTATGGATCTAGTTTAGGGTTAGGTTTAGGGATTTAGAATTTAGAGTTTGTGGTTAGAATTTAAGGTTTAGTGTTAGGGTTTAGAGGTTAGGGTAATATAGTAGGGATTTAGGTTTTTACTTATAAAACTTAAATTATAACCCTAAACTATAAATTCAAACCACAATCCCTAACTAAACACATAAACTTAAACCCTTAAGCTATAAACCTAAATTAAATCTTTAACCCCTAAAATTAATATACTTATAAAAATAAAATATTTCCACCGTTAATGCATGATATAATTACCCTTCAAGATAATGTCGTTCCTACTCAGCCAAACTGTCCAAACAAACCCAAGAAAAGCAAGCCTCCAAACAGACTTTACCGAAGGTTTGATGGGCTGATATCCCATGCTTCAAGGAAAGATTTAAGATTAGCCGGCACAATCAGTTGTATACTCCACAAATGCAAAATTTTTGAGTCTGCCACAAATGTACAACGGTTCAGTCCGTTTAAATGTTACGGGGCAGAACTAAAAATTTTGTATTAGTATTACAATTAAAAAATAGTATTAAATTTAAATTTATAATATTAAAATTTTAAAAATGATATTAATATTCTTTTAAAAAATAATATTAAAATTATTTTTATATAAATTTTATGTGATAATCATCTTATATTTTAAAATTATAATCATGTTTAATTATAATTACTTTTTTCAACAATAATATTTCATTAAAAATATTTAAAGGTGAGATTTATTAATTGGCCGAGTGGTCAAAAATATTAATAATGTTGTCTGGGTTCTAATCTTAACATTTGGCTCTAAAACGCGAAAACTCTAAAAAAATCTAAAGATGAAAAATATAAGAGTTGGGAAAGTCACCTCAAGAAAGGAATAATTGTTAGAATATTGTCGTTAATTTTTTTATTTCAAGATTTGTGTACTTTTTTACTATTTTCATGATTTATGTTAATTCCTATCAAATTAATAGAATAACCAACAGAATTTAATAAAATGAGCTGTAATAAGTATTGTAGTTAGCCTAAAGTCGGCATGTTGTGTTGGCGACTACACCTAAAGTTGGCGGTGCAGATGATTTTCTCGGTACTATAACAATCACCGTACATCATAAAATAAAAATAAAAGATCACATATCATAAAATCAATAAAAAAATTAACAAATATTTCTGAAAAAAACCTCAACAAAATTGATGAAGGCCGGTAAGAATCAACAGTTCATGGGGACTATCAACGGCCTAACACAACAATAATCAAACGGAAGGGGTCAAAGCACACTTATTATGGATCCAAAGAAATGAAATAAAACTAAAAAAAAAAAACACCGAGACAACCGGATCTAAACTTTTCACTTCAACCTGTAGCGAACTTTTTTTCTCTTTTAAAGTTATATGATTCGGGTACTACGGATTATCTCCAAATTATTATTTGAAAGAAAGGTTTTTTTTTTGAAAATTTTTATTCTTTTAAAAAACGATTAAAAATTTGGAGTCACCACCGGCCATTTGAATAAGATGGGCCGGACACCACAAAACCAGATATTTATTTTTGAAAGAGTCCGAGAGTTGGTTACGCGTGAGGAAGGATTAGCATCCCCCATCACGTTCAGAAATCGGTACCGAAATATTCGTTGCTTTTAAAACGATGAAATTAATTGAAATTTGAATTGAATTTAATTTGGCGTACTTAAATGAAAATTTGACCTTGATTGAACGGACTTTATCAAATCGGTGAGTTCAAATTAATTGGAGATTTAATTAATAAGGTTGACGATACATCGGACCATAGATTAAACCGACATCATATAAGCCTAATTGTCGTGTTAATTTATGGTTCGAATCTCGTACGTCACCTTTACGCATGGTGCAAACATTTAATGTATGATGTTATGATTTGTCGATTTTTAATTATCATTTACCTTGGGCTGGTAAAGATTAATTCAAGTATTTGGTCAACATCCTTTAAGTTCGGACTGTTACAACACAAATACCGAAAATAATAAGTACCTTTTTTATGATTTAAATTAATTCAAAATAGATGGGCCTATTGAATGACAATTGACATGAATGTCATTTAAAAGCTTAAAATTAAACACACAAATAAAAGCCCACTAAAGCCCTAACTTAAGAAGCCAAAATTATTAAATTTGATTAGTGATCTAATTTTTAACTAAATGAGTCTAATATTAACCCTGAATTAATTAAACCCTAAAATTAGAAAACCCTAATAAATCATGAATAAATTGTTCTCATTGCCAATTTTATCCTAAAAAGGTAATTAAGTTAAATAATCATGGTTTTAAACTTAACATTTATCCCAATAAGAAATTGTTCTCATTGCCAACTTTATCCTAAAAAAGTAATTAAGAAATTGTTCAATTAGTTTAATGAACTTAACATTTATCTCAATAAGCCAAGGATAAATTTAACTTGATTAAACTAGTTCGAACCTTAATCTAACTACGACTTCTAAAGAACTATCCTAAAATTAACTTAATTAATTTAAAGATCGTGCCCCTATGAGACAAACGCACGTTTTAAATTAATCTAGTTAACTTACCCTAAGCTAACCCTAAAAAACTAATCTAAAAAACTATGGAACGCTAAAGCATATTAAAAACCCTATTACATAATTAAAGACTATATATTATAAAAAACCATATTGTATATTATAAAAAACATATATGATATATATTGTAAAGAAGATGTATTATATATATTATACATATATATTTAAAAAAAAGCTTTATATTACATATGTTATAAAAATTATAAAACGCATATCACATAAAGAAAACCAAACATTACTTTATATAAAAACTATATTATTATTATATATACTATATATTAAAGATGTTTTTAAATCTATGTGTTATATACATCATAAAAACATTGTACATATGTTAAAGCTTTATTTTATATATATATATATATATCATAAAAATCTTACGTTATATATACTTTATACTATGCATTATAAAACTTTATAGTATATATATTAAAAACACTATATGTTATAAAAACATGTATCATATGTTAAAAAGCATCATACATTACACTTTATACATAGACTATATTATATGTGTTACATGAAAACCATAATCTATATAACATACATATTAAACCAAATCAAACATATATATATCAAGAGGAAAAAAAGTATAATTACAAAGAAACATGACTGAAATGTAAAAAAACAGATTACACAGTAAGAAATAAGACATGTATTTTACATGGGCAACATAACAAAGATTATGTAAATTTAGGGACTACAGGCATAATTTTAAAAGACGAAAATCCCTTATGCGTAATAAAAGGGGTGGAAGGTTTAACATTGTGATTTTAAAAAACAAAGACCCTTCCACGCGCAAATAGGGCGACGCGAAGGGATTTATTACGCAATTAAACCGTTTAAAAAAATCAAGTATAAAAGTACATTTTGGAAAACTCAACCATTTTCCTCATTTTTTAAAACCTTTACTCGAAATGACTCACCCTTTCTCTGAAACGGGGATGAACACCACCGTGTGTTCATCCCCAAACCCAGAAATCGATCACCATTTCCAAAATTCGGCTGCTCCTCCGCCATATGTCGCCGCGTCGCGACGGCCGATGATCTCCAAAATAACCCCAAAAAACCTTTCTCTCTTCTAAAATCAGTTCTAACCTCAAAATTTTTAAAAGAAAGATAAAAACTCTTTTTTTATGAAAACAGAATCGAAAATCCTCTTTTTTAAAAACTGAGAACTTTCAAGGCTTACCACTCCACTGATTCACCATGCCCAACCTTGTGGAGGCTGAGTGGCTTATCAACGACGAGAGAAGGTGAAAAGAACGAAGGAGGGCGAAACGTTAAAGGTAAGAACTTAACCCTAATTTTTATATGCTATGCACTTGGAAAAATAAGAGTATACCTCGGAATGGTTTTGTGCTTTATATTCCTTTCTCTAAAATCCCCAGTTTCGAACCTTAAGGGTTACAAGGTTAGGGGCTTTGCTTATATAGCCGATTTGATATTACATGAAAATTAATACATAAAAAGAGATGAAAAAAATTGATTGGCTCATTCTTTTGATTTGTTTGTATCTATTGTTGCCTCTGATCTGGTCAGTTTGTCTCCTAATATGTTTGTTTTGTTTGTATGCACGACTGGCAGTGGAGGAGGGGACCAAATTTGGATTGACCCATGCGCAATAGAGGAGGACAGCCGTGGTAGATGAGGAGTCAAGCACGTGACACGCGTCGGGATCAGAAGGGTCAGGCATGGTCCGCACTCGCGATGGAGTATATCTTGGCCATCTGATGAGGAAGCCGATCGGACTCGAATTACGTGTGGGCGTCGCGGGAGGCGAACGGATGATGATTAGGGAGCTGAGAAGTCACACGTGACCTGCACGCTCGGATCAGGGCATATGATGGGTTCTGTTCTCTTTGATCTAGACTTCAGATCTAGAACAGATTTGACGGTGGAAAATGAGCTGATGTAAGAGAAAGATGGTGTATTAGGGTTTTTGTTGTAATTAGGGTTTAGACTTGAGCCCCCTAACGGGCTGTGTTATAACACATGTAATGTATATACATACATATTATATATTTGAGCTTTTTATGATTATGTAAATGGACAGATAATATATATATATATACATACATAAACTTGAGCTTTTATTATTTCATTGACATTTAAATATTTTTCTTAGTCTTTTTGTTTTTTAGTTTTAATAATAATAATAATAATTAAACTATATGCTAATACTAAGCTAACATAATATAATATACTAATAATATTTTGGGGTTTTCAATTGGATAATAACATAATAATAATCAAACATGATAATAAATAGCAACACACATATATAAAATACTTAATTAAAATAGCACTAGTAATAATTTTTTTGGGTTTTAATGATAACCACATACATATATAGTATAAAATAGTTAAAGTTAAACAAAGCCCCCTTTTATTACAAAAATGTAAAAACGGGTTAACACCCCAGACAAAATTAGTGATTACACAACCTTGTTAGAACTTAGAAGTTAGATTGTTAAAAAAATTGTTAGGTTGTTAGAAATTTGTTAGTTATTGGTTTATCTAGATTCATGTGATGAGCTCAATATTTATTTTTGGATAAAATATACAAACAGTCACTAAACTATCCCTAAAATACAAAATGATCACCAAACTTTTAAAAATTACATAATGGTATTAAACTTTAGTTACGAAAACTTGTATAATAACATATTTAATCCTCAATATTTACACATTCAATCAATTTAGTCATCAATAATGAGGGTTAAATTAGGAATAAATTGATTAAATGTGTCAATATGGAGGATTAAATAGTATATTATTCAAATTTCTATAACTGTCACGTTACCCAATTAACGATAGTTAACGGTTCAGTGATCATTTTGTAACAAAAACTAAAATTTGATGCCCATTATGTAATATTTGAAAGTTTGATAACTATTTTGTATTTTTAGAAATAATTTAGTGACAATTTGTGTAATTTACCCTTTGTTTTTACACACTTATCAATAAATATTTTCCGTCTCATTCGTTTGTATCAAACATGGAATAGAAATCTCTTACCTTTTTTGGTGCCCTAGTTATGTCTCATATTAAAAATTAAATTTAGGGTATGAGGTTTAGAGTTTTATGTTAGGGTTTATGGTTAGGATTTAAGTAATTTGAGGTAAGGTGTATTTTTTAAGGTGTAAGGTTTCGGATTTAGAATTTAAGGTTATGGCCTAGAATTTATTTTCTAAAATTTTTTAGTGTGAAACATAAAAAGGGCACCGAAAAGGGACATAAATTTTTTGTCCCAAACATGGACCCTAAATAATCTTAACACAATCACCGCTCATCATTCTTTCTCTCCTTCTCCGTTAGCAGTTCATCGTCCACCGTCCGGCCAGCATGCCGTATTTCTCACAAACTCAACTGTCATACTCATAACTCACAAGTGCTTCATGATAGAATACGGTTGGTTGGATGTCCCATTAAGGAATAAGGACAGCAAATACGACACAAAAGATCCGGGGACGGCCATAAACGCTCAACACAAATCTCACCGTATATTTATAATTTATATCATATTCGTATTATATTGTCGTATCAATATTTTATAGTGAAATTATTTTCTTATCATGTTGAAAATTATTAGATCCAAGTACCCAGGCATATTCTTCTATGCCATCATAGGAAAAAACAAATCCTTTGTACGAGGATTGAAGATTGACCCTGGAAAAGTGATTGGCAACCATTTCAGAAACTTCTTCTTTTATCATCAATTCATTCAAGGAAAGGACATCTTTCAGTTGAAACAACCCTTAATTGTACTGTTTGTCGCACAAGAACAAGACCGGATACTTTGGAAAACTACTATACACATGGACAAGTACAAATTTCAGCCTTGCCATTTTATTGAACAAACACTATGTACAATCCTACTTGGCCACGATAACAGCAAATGACATGGAACTATAATATCTAAGCAACTGGGTTATGGAGCTATATATTATCTACCTACTCCATTCCTGTTTTACTGGGGGTAATTACTTGATTGGTCAAACAGCTATTGGCTTTTGGAGTTGTAGGATTCTTCAGTCTTCGCAAACCTTCCACGGATCCTCAGTTGACTGTCAGCAAGAACCTTCCTGCATGCATACTGGAAAAATAAAAGAAAAGAAAAACGAGTTTCAGTACAGAAATATGAAAATAACTATGGAATATGAACAAGTACTCCCTCACAAACACTTTATGTAGTTAGTCCTTGTTTGATGTTAAAAGCTAAGCAACAAATGCAACGTATCTGTGCCTCGATTTTCCTTCCAAATTTCCTCTCGGCCTTCTTATTCCTGTATCTAGAGAGTTTTTCCCTTCGATCTTCAGTAGAACAGCTGCTAACGATTATTGGTCGCTGGCCCACGTTACCATTGTCAAGAGTCTGTCATAAAAACTCAGTATCAATGACCCACCCCATCATGTAGAAATGGCCAGAAACATCTACAAAGTTTCTCAGGTGTTAGACGTTATTACAGAGACAATACATGCTCAGTGCTCAACATAGTTTGACAAATCACTTGAGTCTGGTGTGATGTGGATTTTTTTGTTAGGACAAAGGTAGGGTCTTTAGAATTTAATGGCAATGCACGAACCCTCGGTTCGTGGTGTGATATTAATAACGGACAGACAATGTTGTGTTCAGCAGCGGCTTCTGGAAAACTAACCAGGAACCGAAGCCTAGGTCATTTTTTGGGTTCCAACAGCCGAAGCAGGAGATGCATGGGTTGAAAACTAACCCCTCTAATCAGACAAGATCCAGGTCATTCAAGGGGAAGTCTCTTAATATTCCAAGATCACACACATCGGCTAAAGAAATCGAGTCTAAAGTCAGTCGGTATCCACACAAATGCCAACAGAAAAGCTAACAGCCTAAAGAAAAAGGGTCAAAAGCAAAGCAAAACAATAAAGGCTGACCTTTATATCTCCTTCACTAAATGCTCTCCTCATTCCATTAGCCGAATCAAAATCCATTCCAGGGAAATCCAGAAAATTAGGCTTGATTGCAGCCCCTTGCATCCATTCCATTGAGCTTAAACAATCTGAGCTGACACTTTTCTGGAATGGTACATCACAGAGCATTTCATTTTCATGATTTTGGTTATCATCAGTCTTCAAAACAGGAATCTTTACATCCAGGACCCCCGACAGTGGTGTTTCTATTACTGCTTGTGCCATCAGGTCCTTCTCGCACTCATAGAGAACCTCTAAAAGCTGCTCGTTTTGAATTGCTTCAATATCAGCAGCCTTAAGTCCCTGTGAAGTAAAACCAGCTTCACCATACAAGCTTAACGAGATGGCTGAAGTCACGGGATCATGGCCCACAATTGGTTCTTCAATGATGGGCTCAGGAGCTTTGAATAGATCACCTTCTCCTCCCAGATAATATTCAGATATCGCAGACATCTGAAGCAGGTTGTTCTACATTAGACACGAACAAGTATATAAAAGGTTTAGAAGCAAAAATTGTTAAATTACCAAATAGGATATAATTTTCTGAATGAAACAAAGTAGGAGAGGCCAAAAACAATTAATACAGGCAGAAAAACACATTGCTTTGGGTAGTCCAAATTGAGCACAAGCTGCATTCTAGTCAACTATATAAAAGCTTTTGCCTAGCACCTTTTGACAAAACAATTGAATTTTAACCAATCCCCACGATAGGAGTTCGGTTTAATTACATCTTTTCCTTTTCTTTTTCTTGATAAAAAGTCTTATGAGCTTTTTACAAATGAATTGCTCAGTATCAGACATGTTAAACCCAAACTGGAAGATTGTAGCGCAAAGGTATTTAAATGTGCTTCACTGCCTCTTCTTCCTCCACCATCCACAAAACTCAGATAAAAAATGTACAACCAAATCCCAAATATTTGATAGTTCAAGGAATAAATCTAAATTTCATTTAGTAATAGCTCATTGAAGCTTGAACATGTTCGCCCTACGCAACACCAAACTCAAGCCTCGTAAACTAAAACTTACATCGTTGATAGAAGATTATTGCTAAAAGGATTAGAGCAAATGGGGAAAAGGACCAAAGATAAATTTTCATAGTGGCTTTCTTAGTTCATCATATGAACACAGTTACACAACACACTAAAGTTCTTAAGAGAAACAATTTGCTAAAAGCAATCAGCTCTATTACTTGGACCTTTTATTTTCCCATAAAGTGCCCACATTTGGACAATGTTATAGGTGTATAGTCCTCAAAATATATTGAAAACACTATAAAACTGTGTCCGCCAATGAGACACATACCATATTCCAACACCCCGAGTTAAGATAACATAGCATGCTAATAATCAAATTCAAAACCCTTCTCAACAAACAACAAAAACTCCATCTGTACAGTACACTAAGAAAGTAAGAAAAGATCCACTACAACCATTTAAAGGGCAAGTTACATTTCTATTGTTGTCTACACAATGTCAGTTTCACTTTTGAAATCAGCTAAAATAAAGTGGAATATGAAGAACCTCTTCTACTTGCCCAACTTTTTCCCCTTTATACCAAAAAAGCTAAAAGAAAAAGATAAGTGACATTTCCCCCTTCTAATATCTCAGTATATGTGGGCTAAAAAGTAAAAAACCCAATAACCAATTCACACCAAAAGGTTGAAGAAAATGAAAGAAAGCTTCAAGAACACGGAAATCGTGCGACATGGAAATCATTTTCCAATTATATTCCATCTTTTGTTTGTTTTCTTTCCTTTCTCCTAATCCAGCATGTAAACACTTTCATTCCTTTTTCCATTTCAGCCTTGTTTGGTAGCCGAGAAACTGTTCTTAGAATAACTAATTGAAGTCCCCCATTTCAGGAGAACCCAAATAACACAGTACATGAAGGGAACACAAAATAGAACTTTCCCTAAAAATTAGAAATCTTTAGCATGAACAAATGAAGTTCCCCTATGAAATCAATCAAAAACTGTAAAACTTAACTGAAGCACAAAATTTTCTAAACTTAAAAAAAACGAAAATAAAGATTCATCACAGTACAAAGAACAAAGTGGATATTGAAGCAAAGATTCAGATGCATGCAATCAAAGCTAAAGCCTACAGCAAAACCAAACCCGATCACCCAAAGCAACGAAATTACCAAGAACAAAATAGAAAGAGAGAAATCCGAGACAAAGATTCAGATATTCAGTACCATTGAAGCATTGGGTTTCTTGGTTTCGCAGAATTCTTCAAACAGCTGAAAATCTTGAGAAACTTTTTGCATGTAAGGGGAAAATACCCCCGTTTCTGCATACATTTCTAACTCACAAAAACACAAACTTTCTTTGATTCTTCAGAAAGAAAAACACAAACTTGTTTTCCCCTCTCTAAAAATCAGAGTCAGAGCAAAATATTAACTCAACACAGCAGCCAAAAATGCTCATAATAAGGACAAAGTGTAAGATGACATGACATACTGGGTCCCCCTCTGTCCTAAATTGTCCCATATCATGGCTCGTATTATGTAATTATTATTTATTGAAATTTGTTTGTTTTTGTTGAGAGGAAAAACTATGTAAAAAACAATTTTGTATTATTGTAGTGCAATTTGCACAGAATGTGGGTTTGTCAGTTCTCATCACTAACTCTGACCTATTTATCCCAATTCCCTCAAACGGTTTCCTCTCGCGTGTTCAGCACTTCCCATGCACGTGGATGGGATACTCGGCTGCATCAATTTCTGTTTTTTTGTTGCGGTCCAGATTCCATATACTGTAGTGTTGATTGTAAAGTAAACCTTTTTTTTTTATTACTTTTAACCGTAGTTTCTTTTGTTTGAAGTTTGCTTTATTTTGATCACTCAAATTTAAAAAATTAATTTTGTCACTTACGTTTTGAATTGTGTTTATTTTAGTCCTTTGGTCTTTAATCTCCGTTAATAAAAATTTAATTTTTAATTTAATCCCCAAACTTTTAAAACTTTATTTTTCACCATCTTTCTCAAAAATTTGAAAATTTTATTTCTCCGCCTACCCTCCGATCCCGACCCTCTTTCCACTGCCATGGGTCTGCTGCTCTCCTCCACCCCAAAGCATCCACAGCGGGAATAATAAAATGCTTGTTGTTGAAGAAAAGTTATCGACCACGTGGACTAGTGAATCTGCAAATGCAGGTGCAATAATGGAATGCATGTTTCCTATTTCTAATTAAATGCTAATAAAAAATAATCTCATACCTAATTATATTTGGTATGGTAACTTTTGATTGTGAATAAATGATCGCCACGTATGGATAATTTGTTCAGTTTTGGTGCGCCTTTTTTTGCAAGGACTAATACATCCCCTAGTTGAGTCCCCGGTGGGATCTGTAGGTCAGTTATCCCTTCCATTGTTTACACCTGTTTTAGTGAAAAATAGTCAAATATTTAACAAAGTTATGTTCTTTGGCTCTTCATTTTTCTTGAAGTACCCAACACCCGTATCACAAACATATTTGAACAAGAGTATAGTGATATGGTCCTCGAAGAACTCTCCACACAGATGGAAAATCTTGAAAAATTGAACATATCAGCGCTGGATACATTACTAACGCTCAAATGTCCGAGTAACATAGTAATGAAGAAAAGTGGTGATGGAAAAATAGGAATATAGCTGTCACCGACATACATATTTATATAGCGTTAACAAACCAAAAATTAACATATATAGCTAAGGAAACCAAAACAACTTCTTAGATTGAAGTTGTTCCAGTTTATAGTACCTTGAGAACGTATTTGTAAGGTAATGAATAACGGGTAAGAATAGGGTTGCAGAGTAAATTATTGAACCAAATAAGAACCAAACAATCCAAGAGAAAATCTGCAACCTATGCAAAATTACTCTCCAAAACAATGCATGAATGAAAAAATACATGCTTTTCACTCAAAACTTTTGCATTTAATTTAGAAAAATTTATATAAAAACGAAAGCATCAAGGATTAAATGCATGAATATATATAGAGAACAGTGAACTACTTTGACAACAGACCCCAATATGGCATCAAGGTAGCTAATAGACACCATCGAGGAAAGATTTATGCTATCTCTTTGAATTCCTGGGACCTCTTGAACATCTAGAAATGCATAAAGATCCCCTGGAGGGCCCCTGCAAAAACCAGAAAGCTTTTTGTATTCAACAATAAGAGAAATAGGAAACATGAATTCTATTATTGCAGCTGTATTTGCAGATCCACTAGTCGACGCGGTCGATAACTTTTCTTTAGCAACAAGCATTCCATTTTTCGCGCTGTGGACGCTTTGGGACGGAGGAGAGTGGAGGACCCATGGCGGTAAAAAGAAGGTCAGGATCGGGTGGTGGGCGGAGAAATAAAATTTTCAAGTTTTGGGGGAAGATGGTGAAAAATAAAGTTTTGAAAGTTTGAGGGTTAAATTAAAAATTAATTTTTTATTAACGGAGGTTAACAGTTAATGGACCAAAATAGACACGATTCGAAACATAAGTGGCAAGAATGATTTTTTTAAATTCAGGTGACCAAAATAGAACAAACCCCAAACAAAAGGGACCACAGGTGAAAATTAGCCTTTTTTTTCTTCTAGAAAACAAAGGCCACTTGCTGATGGTTTTTTTTTGGCTTAGCAACTAAAGGCTAGTTTGACATTGCTTTTGAAAAATATGGTGCGAAAGTGATTTGGAAAAGTGATTTTAAAAAGTATTTTCGAATTGTTTGGTTTAAATAGGAGTGTTTGGTATTACTGTCAAAAAGGGCTTTTAAGTAGTTAAAATGTCTATTTTGGACACTCTTTTTGAAAATATAAAAGGATTGGTGATATAAACGAGGATATATGAGTAATTCTACTTAAAAGTGCTTTTGAAAAAGCTAAAAGCTAATATTTTCAGCTTTTAAAAAATACTTTTCAAACCAAGCTGAAAATCAGTTTTTGCCTCAAAAGCTATATGTTTTTCATTGCTTTTGGACTCAAACCAACTTTTGGAGTCAAAAATTGGTTTGAAAAGCAATAAAAAAAACAGGGCCTAAATAAAGTGCTTAAACTATATTTTTTTAGTTAGATGGTTAAATTTTGTTTTGAGCTAGATTGGTATCTAGCATTTTCAACGTTACTCAAGTAGGTGTCTACCGTTACTGTTTGTTAATTTTCACCGTTATCGGACACGTGCTATCTTTTTAAAATTTTAAAATTATATTTAAAAATAAATACAAATTAATAAAATAAAATAAGCTTAAATTTCACAAAATAGCTCAAAATTTGAAATTCCAAACACCCAAATTTTGATTTGACATAATTTCATCGCTGATTGCCATGCCGTTGCCCATCACATCTGTCGCCGGACCATCACGATTATTTACCCTACCACTTCGTCGTCGGAATCGACTGATACCGTGCGAAATGCCGAAATTGCTGGATGATTCATTCTGATGATTTGCGACGAACGGCAGCATAACAAACGATTAACGGTGTGCGGGTCGTTCGGTAAGGAGAGAACGCTTTATTCCGTCACTGAAAACGTGGCCAATGTTGGTGGGAGGCCGAATTTGAAGAATATTTTGAGAATATTTAAAAATTTCAGGATATTTTAAAAATTTTGATCTATTTAAAAAAAATTCAGAAAATATTTAATATTGCCACGTGTATGATTTTCAATGAACAGCGAAGAAAATTAACGTCCGTCACGACTAAACTTTAAATAGGTCACCAAATAAAACGTTAGACACTTATTTAACCCGAAATATAATTTAAGCACCTAACTAGAAAAAATGTATAATTTACACACTTATTTAACGATTAATTTTTTTTTTACTTTTAAGGGATTTTTCTTTTTTGTTTACTTGTCTTCCGAGTTCCGAATCTCATTGAACATCTGGTGTTTGAGTTATTGATCATAATGTTCGCCTCATAATTAATACAAGGATCAATTACATCACAACTACATATGTTTAAAATATTCGACACGTTAACCTATCAACTGATAAAAAATAGGGAAAACTATATCGGTGGTCATCCAACTATCACATTTTTTTTGTTATCTAATTAATTTTTTCGTCAATATTGTCAATTTCGTTAGATATTTTTTCTGTTTTGGTCCCCTCTGTTAAAAACCTAACTAAATCGCTAACTTTGCATTTTTTATTTTTTGTAGTATTTTTATAGTATTTTTTTGGTCACTCCTGTCAAACCTAATGATATATTATAATATTTTTTATTCAACCAACTAGGAGGGGACCAAAACAGGAAAATGTGATAGTTAGGTGACCAAAACAAGAAAAGGATGATAGTCAGGTGACAAAAAATAAAAATAAAATGTCAAACCGGCGATTCTATTAGGTTTTTAACGGAGGGAGACCAAAACAAGAAGGGCGTCTTACAGGAAGGATAATTTTAATGAAAAAACTAGTTGGGTAACTAAAATAGGAAAAAGATAATAGTTTGATGACCACCCGTGTAGTTTTCCTTAAAAATAATTGAGTATTTTTCTTTAAAAAATATTTTTTTGAGTGGAGTATCCAACTTGCTAAATATTAGGAGTCCATGGCTCGGGGTGGACCATAATATTTAGTTTAAACAGGTATTCGATCCGACTCGAGGTGAAAATATGATGATAATTATTTTGAATTTATTTAGATAGATTTGTGAAGTTCAAAATATTTTTCGATAAAACAAACACCAAATTGGCATTCATGAGGTCAAAATGGATGAATTAAAAATTACGGGTCCAACGATCGTTGTCAACGGCAATTGACAGTGCCGGTGACGATGCGAGCGGAAAATGATGGAAGGGAATTTAGCTAAAGTTTAGTGGTCAAATTGATATTTGATCTAAAGGGTCAAATTGATATTGATCTAAAGTATAAGGATCAAATTGATATGTTATCTAAAGTTTATAGTTCAAATTAAAATTAAATATTTTTTACTAACATACCACGTCATCATCTTTACGAGAGTTATCGACTCTGACAAGAATGTTATAAATAGATGACATAAATGACTAAAAAAAAAATTTCAAATTAGCGACCAAAATAAAACATCCAGAAACAAAAGGGACCAACTATTTCGTTTACCCATAATAATAATAGAAGGGGAAGGGAGAAAGAGAAACGTTGTCAGGTTGTATTTATCCCATTTTCTGTTAATGCCACTCTGTCTAAGGCCGCGCTGTGTTCAATTCTCTCCCTTTTTTTTCCTCTAAAAGGAATTAAAGAGGAGAGGGGGGAAACTACGTGAAATTTGTTGATCTCCATCCTTCGCATTGAGGTAATCTGATTTCCCTTTCAATTTCTCCTTTCTATGTTGTTGGACTAATGCTCTCTTTATGCGTTTCAAGTTACATCATCTAAGAATCATGTCTTGCTGATTCCATGGTTTGCAATTGTGTATTTCACTTTTTTATTTTTGGGTTTTGTTAGGATTTTCCCAGAAAAACAAAAAGGAAATCAAATGTTGGGCTTTCAGAAACTTATCAAAGGAAATCAAGATTGAAGTTTTCGTTTTCCTTTTAGTTTTGGAGAAAAACAACTAAAAAAATAAGCTTTTTCATGATGCATATGCAATTCATGAATAGCTCACCTAATTTGATGACTAATGGGAATCTTGCTATACTACTTTTTAGCATTTCATTGCGTTTGCCAAGGATATATGGAAGACAAGAAGCAAAGAAAGAAAGACAAGCCGACCTCTTCCAGAATTTTTTTTTGCCTGTCAGGACCTATAAACCTCACTTCAGTTGACTGGTAAACACCTTACCTTTCATTAGTTTCATTAACAATCTCCCTACTATGTTTACATTTTTATATATTTTTCTCCCAATTGAACAACTTTGCAAGATATGTTAGGGCATTAAGGCAATTCATAAACCTGGAAGTGTAGGAATATCAAACTCCTCCAGTTTGTCAAGGAGACTAATATGTGGGGGGTGGGGGTTCTCAAATAGCATTGTGTCTTAATTCCTATTTTCGGATTATTAATATAACACAAACTAAGAAAAGAATTAGTTTAGAGGAAGTAAATCAGAAGAGCAAAGGTAAGGAAGAAATCAGAACATTTGGGAGAGAAGACAAAGTTCATTCATTCAATCTATAACCCTCAAAATACTCAGTCATCCCCTTTTAACTCGCCGTATTATCTAATTACCATAGGTCAAACCGTACAACTTCAATAAAACAAAACAAACAACTACTTAATCACTTAACAGACCCTTAAAACATATTCCAACGGTCATATTTCTATTTCAGTTCCTTACAATACTCCCTTCTCAAAACAATCCTTGACCTTAAGGATTAAAGGAAAATTTCCATGGTTGCACCCCTTGAAGACCAGTCCTTGACCATCCTTGCTTTCTTTAAGTGGTTAGACCAAATATTCCCAAAAATTTTAACTAAAATTGCAGCATGAACAGACAATATTTCTTCCATGTCTATATTGGCAAAAAAATGTCCATCGTGATAAAAAAAATCACTCTATTCAGTTCATAATTCTCCATGCCAAATGTTAGAATTCTAATCTCGTGAAAAACAGTCAAACGTAACTGAGATTTGACAACTTTAGTTGCCCCTCTAATACTCCGTACAGATCCAAATCCTCTATTCCTAACCACCTATTTAACCCTTTGTGCCATATATTTGCCGCATATCCTAGACACAAAGAAAATGTGCCAAAGAATTTTATAAACGTAGCTCTCTTTTGCATGCCATGTTGCCTACCATCACATAGCGTTCCATCTAAAACTTTACATTGAAGACAAAAAACATTGATTAAAACACTACAAGCAGCAAGGTCATATTCAGATGGAACAATTTCATAAAATTGTTGCAATTTCCCTTTTTGGCATTGATGTAGCAAGGATCTTGCAAGTGGGTATGCAACAATAGAAAAAATGTTGTAAATCGATTCTTCCCACCACTCACATGCTGCTAGACCATTGACCTCATCCACAATTCTCTTAAAGACATCCTCAAATACAATTTCAATTAATTGCTCTGGTGGAACACACAGAAGATGCCAAGGTTCAGTAATTGTATTTGGTCCTAAAAATACCTTTTACGTAGATTTTGATCTATTTGAGAACCACGATTAATAGGCATGATAGTTAGATTTCCAATAATCCATGTTTCATAGCTCTTGTAATAGCACAACATAATTCCTTGAGTTAAGGAGAGCTGTGTCCCATTAATCAACCTAGTAAGTACCTCATGTCCCTTCACAACAAGATTATTTTCGTTCTCACAGGAAGATTCAAACAACACCAAGGATGAACGTATCAGTCTCCTCCATTTAATATTGCAAAGTAATATAGAATTTGTCACGGACCGCAAGCTCGCGACCGAGACAAGTGCAACAATGGCAGCCCAAGACTATTTTTGCCACATTTTGGGCCTACTAGATGACCCAGGAAGCTAGCCCGTCAACCATGGTGAATTGGATAAGGCATAGTAATTACTATAGTAAATTATCTTTTATTATTTGTTGATAATTCCACATTATCTCTTGTTTAAAATTCAAACAAAGATGTAGATAAGATAAGCTCAAATCTTGATTGTTGATGTAATGTAATCTCAACCATTGATTGTTGGGGGCTTCGACTATAAAAAGAGGCTCACCCCCACCTCATTTACAATTTCACTTCAGATTGTAAGCTTTTAGCTTAGAGTAATACAAGTCAGTATTCACTCATTTCTCTTGTCTTTTGCCATCACTTTGTTTTTTTTTTGTTTTGCTTTTGCGTAGTTCTAAGTTCTTTTACTTGAGTTTTACTAGGTGACTTAGCCGAGTTTCGATTGAGAAAGCGACTAAGTCCGCACGAGCTTGCTAGCAGCAGTCTAGCCTCGTGACAAGTGGTATCAGAGCAAGTTTTGTTGAGAAGCGGGGTTCATTGGATCTTGAGAAGCTCGAGTCTATGGAAGGGATCCGAGAAGAGGTTCAAGAGGCTTAATGGGTTGGATGTAAAGATGACTGAGCATGGCGGTGCCTTAGAGGCTACAGTGGTAAGGAAAGAGGCCAAGGAGCTCAAGGCAAAGAGTTCTAAGTCCGAGGACGTTAATCTGAAGAAGGAAGTGAAGTTGCTCAGGACCGAGCTGCTTGTGTTGAAGGCTGCCTTTGGGAATAGCATAGCAACTGCAACACCCAAAGTCTTGAGTGATATCCCCAAACCTAAGAAGTTTAAGGCGACAAGGTCCGCCCAAGATGTGGAGAATTTCCTTTGGGGGATGGACCAATACTTCAAAGCAATGGGCATCGAGGAAGATACAAAGAAGGTAAATCTTGTTAGTGTGTACTTAGCTGACGTTGCACTATTATGGTGGCGAAGTAGGTGCGATGATGTAAAGCGTGGGAATGCTGACATCGAGACTTGGAAAGAGTTCCAAGATGAGTTCAAGGAGCAATTCTACTCACAATATGCCGAAGATGGACCAATACTTCAAGTCAGTATTTACTCATTTCTCTTGTCTTTTGCCATCATTTTGTTTCTTTTTGCTTTTGCATAGTTCTAAGTTCTTTTACTTAGAGTTTTACAAGGTGACTTAGCTGAAATTCGACCGAGAAAGCAACTAAGGCCGCACGAGCTTGCTAGCAACAGTCTAGCCCCGTGAAACCTTGCTCGTATTTTTGTAAATTATCACCTCAAATGTATCAAACCTTGCAGCCCATTTAAGCTCGCCAATTTTCTCTAAAATGGTGTCAAGAACATGCTTATCACTAAGTTCAAAGATGACCTCAAATGACCACAATTTTAAAGTCAATTTGATCAAGTACAACATTGATTCTACATTCAATCAATATCTTCACATTGCTAAAGAGAATACTAGGATCAAACAACTTGGATTTGATATAAGCATGAGTTTATTTAGGGGAAGAAAATTAGAAGAGCAAAGGTAAGGAAGAAATCAGAATATTTGGGAAAGAAGACAAAGTTCATTCATTCAATCGATAACCCCTTAGAATACTCAGTCATGCCCTTTTAACTCCAATACAGTAAAACGACCCCGTATTATCTAATTACAATAGGTCAAAATGCACAGCTTCAATAAAACAAAACAAACAGCTACTTAATGACCTAACAGACTCTTAAAACATATTCCAACAGTCATATTTCCATAATCTAGTACGTGATGTCTGATTGTGGTTAATCCCGAACTAAAACACATTTGTTTCTATGACCCTAAACTCATGTTGAGAAAATTATAATGAAATAGTATGAACAATAGATGATTCTAATTTCTCTAAGCAAGATCAAAATCAAGGATTTGTTGGTGCTGATAACTCTTGAGGGACAAATTCTGTGAGGTTACAACCTACGTGATCATGTAGTTATAATATCAGTCGGATAACATGGTAGTTTCCTTTATTAGTTTTTAATTGCATCTTTTGAAAAAAAATGTTATGTTTAAGGCATCTTCTTTTTTTCTTTGACTAGAACGTTTAAGCATCTTTTTATATAAGTTAATGTAAGAGCTTTGTTGTACTTTGGCGGGAATAATTTTCATGACCGAAGAACTGTTGCTGCGAGCTTGGTTCAGGGGGTGTACATTCTAGAGCGTGACCGCCAACAGAACCGCAGAGACCCTCTAGCTCATGCACCACCTTGGTGGGAGTTCTTTAATTTCCACTTGGTCCATATTCTTGTAGATGATGTTGATAACTCCATTTTTGGTGCTATATATGAATTCAAGTTTTCTAACTTCAACCACAACCATGCAGCCCAAAATTCTCCACATTATGTTGTTGCCTTTCGGGGTACTATAAATAAGTCAAACACCAGGTCTCGTGATCTCAAGTTGGATTTCCTGTGTGTCCGTAATAGACTTCATGAAAGCTCTCGTTTTCAGCAAGCAATGCTGGCTGTGGAGAGAATTTTTGCTGTTGCTGGAAATTCAAGAATTTGGTTAACTGGCCATTCACTAGGATCAGCTATTTCATTGCTTATAGGTAAAAATATGACTAAGATGGGGCTTACCTCTTCAATCCCCCATTCTTGTCTGCCCCTGTAGAAGGAATCAAGAGTGGAAAGCTGAAGCATGGGATTCGCCTTACAAGCAGTGTAGTTAAAGCTGGACTCGCTGTTGCTGTAAAAGGTCTACATCACAGGCCTGAGAAAGATGACCCATTTACTTCGCTCTCTGGTTGGAAACCATACCTGTTTGTGAATCCTGCAGATCTTATATGCTCAGGTTATATTGGCTATTTTGAACATAGGAAGAAGATGGAGGAGATTGGGGCCGGAAAGATTGAGAAGATTGCAACACAGAATTCTATAGGGAGTTTACTCTCAAGCTCGGAGAAAAGGGAGGTAGAACCATTACATCTGATTCCTTCAGCCTATCTTACTATTAATATGAGTCACTCTCCGAATTTCAAACGTGCTCACGGAATTCACCAGTGGTGGGATCCTGCTTTTATTGGCATGTCGGAACTACATGAGTATGATCCTTATGTAGTGGATGAGAAGTTACTTCTAAGAACGGCACATGTCGGAAAGTTACATCCCTGACATTGGTGTGAGAACTTTGGGTTAGTGTAAACGACTTCTTGTTCCCCTTTAGCATGACGACATAAACTGATTGTCTTCGTAGTGTAAATGAATCCGGTAGAGCTCGAAGGAGTCCAGTCTGTGAAACATTATATCTACATTGTGCATTTCAGGGGTTAATTGCAGAGGAACTTTGATAGCCTTGAGAGTCGTGCTTGGTCATGTTGATCTCCCACTTCGCCTTTGGTTCTTTGGTTTTCCGTTGAAAATATTATCTGCCATTGATTCCAAAGTAAAAAAAAAAAAAAAAAACATGGAATGCATTGTACCTTTAAGTGAAATGCAATACAGATGCTTATAGCTTAATAATTGCTTATTTTTTTTATTGGACAAGGATTTGATTCCATTTTATCTTCTTGTTGTGGATATTGTAATAAATATTCTCATGTATTCGTTAATTTCACGCCATCAAGATTGATGCTCATGTTATAAAATTTCTTCCGCCACTCTCAAGCTTCTACTCTTTGCCCAAAGAAACAAAAGCTTGGAAGCTCTGAACTATTGGCCTAAAGGTATGCTTCTTTACTCATTAACCTTTGTGTTGGATAAAATTTCTCTTTGTTTGAAATATCAGAAAAGAGGATAGCAATACGTAAAATGCAAACTAATGACTCCAATATAGTATGTTAACCAAACTTCCATTTTTCTTCAACTTTCGGTATTTCGACGTATACTAGTTGCTACTTTCAGGGGGCTTACTTCATTATTATATAAGCCTTCAAAATAGGTAATGGCCTCGGGAGGTCGTGCAAATTTCAGTCTTTCGGGACCTTCTCACCTCAAAGCTATTGATTGGTAAGAGCTTTTGGTGCAGCTATCATTTCATTTCAAAGAATTTCAGTCTATTTTAGATGATTTTCAGTATGTTTCTTGAAATTATTTGCTAGATTACTCAAAGTGTTTGTGGTTTTTTTTTTAATTCGAGGTCAAATGAACATCATCGAAGATCGATTGCCGCAAGCTTGGTTCAAGGCGTTTATGTTCTAGAGCATGATCAGCAAAAGAACAAGCAAGGTCTCCAAGCTTCTTGTGCTCTCCATGGTGGGAATCATTTAATTTTCAACTGAACCATTGTCTTATCGACAATGTTGATGAATCGGTATTTGGTGCCATTTATGAATTCAACAGCTCCTCTAAACCCACGAACGCCCCGAATTATGTCATTGCCTTCCGGGGAACTTTGAATACCCCACCATCCATTTCCCGTGATCTCAAGTTGGATCTTCTTTGCATCTGCCACAGACTCCATGAAAGCTCCCGGTTTAAGCTCGCCATGAAGTTCGTTGAACACATAGCCGAAGCATATGGACCCAACATTTGGTTATCCGGTCATTTACTCGGGTCAGCCATGGCATTGCTCTCAGGGAAGAACATGACCAAGAAAGGTTTTTTCATCGAAACTTACCTCTTCAATCCCCCATTCTTATCCACCCCAGTGGAAATATTCAGGTATCCGGTATTAAAAACTGGGATTCGTTTCACAAGCAGTGTGGTTAAAGCGGCACTCACAATTGCCATAAAGGGGCGGAACCCGAAGCCCGGGAAAGAAGATCCATTCACTGCATTATCTTCATGGATTCCTCACCTGTTTGTTAATCCAAATGATCTTCTTTGCTCAGAGTACAAAGGGTGTTTTGAACATAGGAAGAAGATGGAGGAGATCGGAGCCGGGAGAATCGAAAGGCTATCAACCAAGAACTCCATTGTTCGTCTCTTCTCAAGTGTTGTACCCAAGATGAGTTCTGAACCATTGCATTTGCTTCCGTCGGCTTATCTGACCATCAATCTAACTCCATTTCCAGATTTTAGGACTGCTCATGGGATTCAACAGTGGTGGGATCCTAATTTTAATGGCAAGTTTGAACTACACCAGTTCAACTAAGTCTTGCTTCACAGAAAAATTAATTCCGTGGATAAATCATGCAGTTAATTGCGGTTGGGAACTTTCAATTTTTTTTCTTCTTGTTAACTAATTCTAGGGGAAAAAAAACTTAAATATACATTTGATACTTTAACTAGTCACATTCTCTCAAATTGATACTTAAAAAAATTTTATTCTCCAATTGATACTTGAACTTGATACATTCTCTCAAATTTGAACCTAAATTTTTTTTCCTTAGGATTTTTAATCAGATTTGTTTTAACAATTTAATGATATCTAATCCATAAACTCCTTCAGTCCCTAATTAGTCCTCTTATTCTTGCATTTATTTATTTATTTATTATTTTTACATGATTATAATGAGTTTCACTAACTCTTTCTTGTATATGTTCCTTTCTCTTAAAGGTGTGTTGTTATATCATATTTATTCTCAATGTTATTTTGTCAGGGTGATAAAAGAGGTAGTGTCCAAAGTAAATGGATTTCAACTTTTTTTATTCATGAAAAAGACATCATTTTCTAAAAATATTGGATTACATCATTTCTTAGTCGCTCATGATAAAGGGACATCCTTTCTAAAAACAAGGTAAAGTTATATTGTTTTGATAGTTAAATGAGTAATGTCCAAATAGATGGACTGCGGCAATTTTTTAGTTATTCATGACAAAGAAATATCCCTTTGAAAAATTTATACTTCGATTTTTCGCTTTGATTAATGTTGACCGACAATTCAAGCAAGCTATTAAACTTATTTTGCATCCAATTAAGCCCTTATACTTTACAATCTTATCAATTCACTTATTTAATTTGAATTAGATGGTTCAACATGTTGTGTTACAATGTTGTCACTTAGCATTTTCAGAATTTTTATTTTATTTAAACAATTATTTAAAAGTTCTAAATAAACTTATAAAAACTCTAAAAAATAGTTTTCTAAAAAATTTGTAAATGTCACACGAACAGAACTGTAATGTATCATGTGTCAGTAATAGCTCAATAAAAAAGTTAAAAATTGATGGTCAAAATTGGTCAGATGACGTAATTGATTCAATTTACTAGTTCAATGGTTTAATTGGGTGCTAAAAAATTCTGAGATTTAATAATTATTTTTTAAAAAAGTTCAAAGACTTCAAGCACCCTTAAGCCTATTTTAAAGTAATCGAATAATAAATCATGCATTCATTCAAGGGATCACATGTCAAATTTTAAATTTGTATTCGTAACTTCTAAAAATATTAAAACAACACTGAATTTCCAAAAATATACCAATTGTGGACGTTGTTGGCGTGTTTTAACATTCTTCACACGTAACCGACTTTTAAACTCAATTTTTACATTAGTTTTAAATACATGTTATATTTTGATATACAAGCTGTGTAAAAAAATTACATAATCCTTCCTATTTAAACTATAAAATCTAAAACCTAAATCCCCAACCCTAACACTATAAAACCTAAATTCTAAACCCTAAACTTTAAATTATAACCATAAACTCTAAATTCTACACCCTAAAACCCTAGACCTTAAAATTAAAAGGCTTGTGTAAACTTTATATCAAAGTATTTTCCCTTTGAATATACATCTCCAAAATTGTCATTTAAGAGAGAATTTTTAAAAGATATTATTTTAAAAAATGATTTTATATTTAACACAAAATGATTAATGACGACTCTTATTTTTTTGATTAATTAAAGAAGTGTTATATTCTCATACTAAAATTTAAACCAATACAAGATGAGGTTATATAAACATCATTGGCCACTAAACCAATTAAAAACACATACGTTTTTAGTCAAATATTTCTCAAACCTAAAAACGGTTCTAAAAGTTATTATTTTGATACACTTGATTTACTCTTTGGAGCTCTTATTTTTTATAACACATTTGATTAATTATTTAAGTATGATCATGTTGGTTTTAACTATGTATTGAATATAATGGCTAAATCTATTTTGAAAATTTTGATCCGTCATTTTGGTGTATAAAAATTATTTGTTCCTTTTTAGTGTGCTTATATATGTTTCAATACTAAAAATTTTACAAACTAAAAAAGAAACCCTAAAAATTAAATCATACACATTAAATCTTAAACACTAATCCTTAACTATCAACTCTAAATTTAACCATAAATTTATTTCTTTTAATGTTAGACATATATAAAGACATCATAAAAAGGATAAATATTTTCTATTCAACGTGAGACTCTTTGAAATAATTGAGTCAAATTTATGATGTTACATTTATAAATATTATTTTAATTATTACCTCTAAATATTAATTAATATTTTCCTTTTTATACATTACCAAATTATTAGCATTTTCCTAATTTTCTTATGCTAGGCGTGAAAAGTAAAAGTTTAAATATAGAATTCTGTTCTGTTTCTTTTTTTTTTTTTTGGGTGAATTGAGAGTTTAATTTACAGCCCATCCCCAACCCTAGTGGCCAAAATAGCTTCTAGCACAGGGCAGTTGAAGCTTTCGACATAGGTAGACTTCACTCCTCTTCACACCCAACCTTTTCCCCCTCTGCATTAAATTTTTTATGCTTATAAATATAAAATTTAAAACAATTATTATACACAACTTTTCATTGGGTATATATTATATAAATTTCTCTTTATTTTTGATCTCTTTTATATTTGTCTCTTACTTTATTCATAACATATTATCAATGTGAGTTCACTCAAAAAATTTCAGTGAATTAAGTCTCTCCAAAAACGTTAATTATCTGATATGTTTTTTTTCTTCTAATTTGTATGTTTTCATTAATTTGTTTATGATATATATATATAATAATTTCGCCATGAAAACTATATATGAATACTATGTTTATATTTTATGATAAATTATAAATATGACTACTATGTTTATAATATTTAGATTTCCTATGAAATATAAATTTAAAAATTATGATTATATGAGTCAATTCAATCTTATTCTTATTTAAGTTATTATTAATTTTAATTTTTTATAATATAAAAAGTATAGTTTAAAATAATGAAAATAGAAAAAAGAAACTTTAATATATAAATTGTGTAGAGTTTAGTTTACACAAACTTGTTAACTTTAAGATATAAGGTTTAAGGATCTAGATTGTAAAGTTTATAATTTAAGATTTAAAATTAGAGTTTAAAATTTATGATTAGAGTTTAAATTATAAAATTTTATGTTTAAAAATTTAGAATCTAGATTTTAAAGAAAGTTGCGTTAGCAGATTGTCTATTAAAATGTAATTAAAAATAACTTTAAAACTTTTAAATATTTTTATTTATTTATTTTAAAAAATATTTATTCAAAACACATTGAAACTTGGGCAGTCTACTCCAAAGTCGTATTACTAGAATAAAGTCTAAGCTAAAATTAATATAAAAATCAGAAGCCAAATCGATCCTTACCGAACAAACCAATCTACCCTATAAGCAGTAAGAACCTTTCATTTATTTTCTTGTTTCTCTCTACAGTTTCTAATATTACTGATTTTGCAGTAAAAAAAAAAGAAGAAGCAATGGCGTACGAGAGGTTCCGACCACCACAAGAAACCGGAAGCCACGGAAGTCCCCTGCAAAAACATGAAGAACCCGGACCAAAAAACTACAAGAAAAAGCTTTTTATCACTTCAGTTATTATTGCCTTCATTTTGATCATTGTATCAGTTGTCTGTGCTGGGCTCCTTGAAGGAGGCGCCGCCACCCCGGTTGGCACTGCAATACGCCATAAGCTGAACCAAGCCATTTCTAACACCTGTAGCAGGACTCGGTTCCCGGACCATAGTGTCAACTCACTCCTTAAATTCCCTGACTCGTTCACTGCCAGTGAACAAGAGCTCGTCCATGTTTCTTTCAACATGACGTTGCGACACTTCAGCGATGCTCTTTACACGATGTCGTCCTTTTCAAACATGCAGATGGATCCACGTGTACGGTCGGCGTTCGATGACTGCCTCGAGCTTCTTGAAGATTCCGTCGACGCCCTTTCCCGTGCCCTCTCCGCCGTTATTGCCTCTCGGAACGGCGACAACAAAGGCGGGTCCACTCAGGACGTGATGGCGTGGCTTAGCGCGGCGTTGACGAACTACGACACCTGTACGGAGGGATTCGAGGGAGTGACCGGGGCGGTAAAGGATCAAGTGATGGAGAAACAGATGGACTTGTCGGAACTCGTGAGTAACTGCCTGTCGATATTCGCTGCGAGCGGCGGGGACGATTTCGCGGGAACGCCGATACAGAACAGGAGACTGTTAGCGTCGGTGTCGGGTGATGACATATCAGGAGAAAATCAAGATATGGACGAGGAGAATTTCCCAAAATGGCTGGGGAGGAAAGAGAGAAAGCTGCTCAACGCTCCCTTGTCGGAAATACAGCCTGATATCATCGTTTCCAAAGACGGAAACGGAACCGTTAATACCATTACCGAAGCGATTAAAAATGTGCCGGAGAATAGTAGTCGCCGTATTATCATACATGTGAGGGCAGGAAGGTAAACGGACGTTATAATCTATATACAATCCTTTTACTCTATATAGAACCGGAAGGTTTTACATTTTTTTCTTAGTCATTTATTTACCTTCTTTGCATATATTTGTTTAAAACTCGTATAAAGAAATATAGACCATTAATCACCGTGATCCAATGTGTAAAACTCGTATGTTTTACATTATATCAACCGATCATATCTATGCATATATTTGTTTGCTTAGTTTAGCTTTCCTTTACTGTTGTTGGGTTTAAATTAGACTATAATAATTTTTAAAATTGTATTTTTTTAATAGAAAAATTATATTCTTTTATAAGTTATAATAAGAATGATATTAATTGAATTAAGAATTTGTTAATAATTTTTTATTATTGTTATTTTTGTAGCATAACCGGACAAAAATATCCTTTATAAGATAGCAATTTTTTGGTTTGTTGCTGGAACTCTTTTAAGAAAACAATTGTTAGTATTTTTTTTTCAATTAATGGCTGCCTTCTTTTAACTTCCACCGGTATGATCATAAATTTCTTTTGTATCATGTGAACAATGATACTATTATTCTCGTGATGTTTTTAGGTGGAAAGACATTTGTGGTTAAATGTTTTTTCCCAAGGAAAAGCAATTCCGTTTTATTTTTGAGGAATTAAATTAAAAACATCGACTGATTTAGTAGTGCTTAAATTACTACCGTTTCTATTTACAGGTACGAAGAGAACAATTTGAAGGTGGGGAGGAAGAAAATAAACTTGATGTTCATCGGTGACGGAGAGGGTAAAACGGTCATTACAGGAGGAAAAAGTGTGTTTGACAACTTGACAACATTCCACACTGCTACCTTCGGTAAGCCAACCAATGTTTTTTTTCCTGGAATATTAAAAATTAGAATTTAGGGTTTTTAGTTTAGAGCGAAAAAATTAAGATTTAGGTTTTAAATTTTACATCTTAAATATAAAGGGTTGTATAAATTTTTTCTACACAATTTGTATATCAAAATATAATATTATATATATATATATTCATTGGTTATTTCATTCTTTTTCAGCCGCGACCTGGTTTCATTGCACGAGACATGACATTTGAGAACTGGGCTGGACCAACCAAGCACCAGGCAGTGGCTCTCCGTGTCGGGGCAGACCATGCCGTCGTATACAGGTGCAACATTACCGGATACCAAGACACGTTATACGTTCACTCCAACCGTCAATTTTACCGTGAATGTAACATTTACGGCACGGTGGATTTTATTTTTGGGAATGCTGCTGTCGTACTCCAGAACTGTAGCATTTACGCTCGGAAGCCCATGCCTCTTCAAAAGAATACAATCACGGCCCAGAACCGAATTTTTTCGGACCAGAATACCGGCATTTCGATTCATGCATGTCGGATTCTACCCGCGCCGGATCTCGTGGCAGCAAACAGTAGCATCCAAACATATTTAGGCCGACCATGGAAGAAGTACTCTAGGGTTGTGTTTATGTTATCGTACATGGATGAGCACATTGATCCCAGGGGATGGCTGGAAAGGAATGGTGAATTTGCTTTAGATACATTATACTATGGGGAATACATGAATTATGGACCGGGTGCCGCAGTTTGTAAACGGGTCAAATGGCCCGGATTTAGAGTCATCGGTTCAGATATTGAAGCAAGCAAATTCACTGTTGCACTCTTTATTTGTGGATCATCATGGTTACCATCAACGGGGATTGCTTTCTTGGCCGGCCTACTAGTTTAAAAGTATACTTTTGTTGAAACTTTTTAAAATATTTCATGGATTTATCTTTTTTTATATTTTTTTGCTTGATATTGTAACAAAGTGTAACGGTTCTTAGCAATTAAGACTCAATTCTGACACTGTGTTTTATTTTTTATTTAATTTTGCACTGCTTAAAATTTTGTAATTTTGTACGTTTACATCTTTAATATAATTTCTCAATAGTTCTTACATCTTTACATAAAATCTTGTATCCGTCTCTAATTCCTTTGCAATGCTGGAATCATGTGTTAGAACACGGTAAACTTCCATGCAGTACATCTCCATTACTACTTTCCTGTATCCCATTCTTCAAACATGTCTAACGTTCCATACGCAGCCCATATTTATTCCATTACTATTACTCGGAGGTCGCACAGTCGCATAGTAGATCATTAATCAAATATCGGTTACATACCGGGTCATACATCAAACCAGAAAAAAAACAGTTCTTAATTTATTTTAAAGGTCCAAACATGTTATTGCTAATAATTAAAAAAAGAAAGAATATTAAGTCGAAAATTATTTGTAAATGATTTATTGTGCTTGGTCGAGACACAAGGTTAGCATAACCAAGACGTAAGTGTTTTTTCTCCAAGAATTGCAGCTCAAGTGTAGCTTCAAATATAGCGGGGACCTTTGGTTTTGAACATGTCAAGAAAGCCACATATGCTTTTATCTAATCGACCAGATTAAACGTCGGCTCTCTGGCTGGGTTGTTGGTTCTTTATCTCTTGTGGGGCGTATAACGCTTGCAAAGGCAATGTTACAGGCTGTGCCAATTTATACCATGCAGTCAACCTGGCTCCCAAAAGGCGTGTGTGAGGAGATTGAGAAGTTTATTCGCCAATTTGTTTGGGGTAAGAGTAATAGTAATTCGGGGATGTTGCTTGTTAATTGGGATATGATGCAACGTCCGATGGAGTATGGCGGTGTGGGTTTGCGGAACTTAGAGAATCAAAATCAAGCTTTTCTGATGAAATTGGGGTACAAATTAATTACTAATGACGATAGCCTTTGGGTCCACATACTCAAAACAAAATATAATTGGGATGGTATTCTACCATGTACTATTCGAATGACGATGGCCTCGGTGCGCTTTGAAAAGAAATTTATAATAGTATTTGTTGGAATATTCGGGATGGTAAGTCTACGGATTTCTGGTATGACACTTGGATAGTGCGACAATGACCTCTTGTGAATTTTTACCTTGGTGATGGGGAACCTATGCCTGTTAGTGTTGCATCTATGGTGACCGAAACTGGGCAATGGAACCTACCATACCTTTCGACTGCCCTCCCTGAAGATATTGTCCAGCGTATTGTTGCTATTCGACCGCCCCATCCTTCGCTGGGTAGGGACAAACCTGTGTGGCGCTGGTCTGACAACTAAGTTTTCTCATCCAAGGTTGCTTATGAAAACCTCACTCGGAGTGATGATTGGGTGAAGAGTAACGACTGGAAAATTATATGGAAGAAGAATGTGCCGCAAATGGTTAGAACTTTTTTTTGGTTAGTTAGGAGTGAACGCCTCCTTACAAACATGGAGCGTGTTCGGAGAAACCTAGCAGCATCGATTTGTTGTTCTCTCTGTCGAGCGGATGGGGAGCGTGTCGAGCATGTTTTGAGATCATGTTCGGGTGCAATGTCGATATGGAGCCGTGTGGTCCGTCCCTCTAAATTTTCTGTGTTCATGAGGTTACCGTTTGTTGATTGGCTTATGATCTATCTACGCACCCAAGGACAATTTGTTATTGCCGTTGCTGTGTGGGATTCTTTATTTCCAACAATATGTTGGTTGCCATGGAAGAAACGTTGCTCTTTGGTAATGGATGAAGGCTATGTGGAAACTGGAGATTTTCTTGCGCGATGTATGTCCATGGCGGCTGAGTTTGCTGCGAGTGCGACTGCTCGTGTGGTTGCTGGATCGGGGTCTCAGCATGACCATGGTGCGCTGGGTCGGTTGTGGACTAAGCCTCAAAGGGGCTTGGTTAAAGCTAATGCGGATGGTGCTTGCAACTTAAATGATCAGAAGGCTGCTTATTAGAGATGATAATGAAAATTGGATGTTTGGTTTCACAATATTCTTTGTCCCGCTTGGAAGCTTGGGTTTTGTTCTCTGGAGCTGGAGACTGATAGCATCGAGGTAGAAAATATCCTAAAAGGTGTGCCGAACACTTTATCGGGCATTGCTCTCGTTGATGATATTCGTGATTTGTTGGCAAGAGAATGGGATGTTGTTATTCGTAGAATTCCCAGGGAGATGCATAAGGTAGGGGTTTTATTCTTTGATGTCCCTCCTGATAGTATTGAGTCTCTTGTTAATAAGGAGAAACATGTCGGTCTGGATGTTGGTTGATTTATGTTTTGTTGGCAAGCATTTTGTCATGTTGGTAGTGACTTTTCTAAGTTTCACCATGTGTACTATTTTCTCCATTTAAGTTTACGGGAATTTTTAACGAGCCGCAAGATAAAATTACGAATATCATCAACGAGAGCAATGCATAATTCACTCACAACTATTTCATTATATATAAAAATAAATTTTAACCTCCAATCATAATGTTCGATTATTGTAAAATTCAAATGTTCAAATAAATTTCAATAAATCACAAATACTGTGAAAATAGAATTGATTGAAGCCTGAAAATCTTTTGAACTTTTATGTAAGATTCAAAGAATTGGAAACGTTAGAAAAAAATGTTTCACTCCAATAAATTTTTCACAGCTAAATATCTAAAATATTTAGAGAAATTTGTGATGCGTAATCTATTGAACAACTAGTTGAACTTCCAACAATCAGTATTTTAATTTCAGAAAACAATCAGTATTTTTATTTTTTAGGATTTCTATTTAGTTTTAATCCGTTTCTTTTTTAAAAGGTGAAAAAAGTCGCTCATCACTTTTTGATGTCTCTTTTTATGCCAATTAAATTTTAAACTTTAATGTTAAATTTTAAATCCTAAAGTTACACTCTACTCTAAATTTCTTAAACCCTAAACCCAACTTCTTGGTAAGGGGCATACAAAGGCACAAAAAATGGACAGAAATGTTATAAAATGAACGACCACTGGATATGTAAAATATTTATCGAGGGATCTTCCAACTTTGGGAGAAGTATCCATTAAGTAGTTGGTCGAACCCTCAATAATCAGTATTGTATTTTGGGATGTTTATACTCGGCTTTAGCCTCAGGGTTTGGTCTCCCCATCGTGAAGAGGATGTTGGGAGCACCTCAGATGGTTCACACAACTGTGCCGAAAGCTACGGACGTTCCTAACAAGGAAACTAAACTATTTGCAATTGCACAGGTCCTAGGCATTTTGGGGCAATATGAGACTGCTGTTGCTACTACTATCATAATTTAAGTACTTTTTTCATCCTTATTTGTGATAATAGAGCCTTGCTAATTTGTAAAAAATAATAAAAAGATCTTATATTCTTTCAACAAAACAAACCAATCTTACATTCTGGTGAATTGAGTATACAAGAAAATTCAACATACCAGGCTACGAGCTAAGTAATTTACATAGTGAGCAATCTTAGTGTAATCAAATATTCGACTTATAGGTGCAGAGCCTAGACAGTCTTAACATAAACTAAACTAGGCCATATCGAACTTCACCCTCACTAGAATTCAAATAAGAGTAATGTCCTTACCTAATAATATATAGAATCATAGTGAAACTCTCAAGTAAGCGCCTTTTCTCCTCTGGGGCACAAACTTGAGTACTTCCCGAGTCAAAGAACAAGCTTCCTTCCTCAGTTGATCAAACCCCAAATATTCAAAGCTGATGAGATATTTACTATTATTCACATAGCTATTACCGAACAACTAAAACCTCCCCAACACAAATTGTTCTTGGATAGCTCACACACAGGCATTTCCATGTACGACTCAAGTCGTTCTGCATAGGAAATTCAGATGCATGAACAAATAAAACAGATGATGGACACACGAGTTCCAGCAACAACCCGAATATTGCACAGAACATATGCAAAGACCATTTAACAGAAAATATGGTCTACCATCATCGTTCTGCAATAAGTCTGAGACACAGAAAACGAGCATATCCAAAGCTACCTATCTAGTTGACTCGGGGCTTATGACACCAGTTCATCAAGATGCCTATCCATGATAAATGCCACTGCTTCAAAGAATGCATCATGACTCATTCCGGGGAGCAGAGCTTCCTCTGCCTCTTTAACAATCTGCTCAATCACCGACTCCTGTTTCACTGTTTCCCTGCACATGATTCTTCCAATAGCATAGGGTGTGAGTCCTCTCTGTGTGCCTTTCTTTAGAAGCATGGTGGAAATGCGAAAAGTGCGAGAACACTTGGGTGGCATATCCCAACCATGGAGCTTCAAAAGTTCAATGTCTTGTTCATCATCCAGCAACTTAATAATTGATGACATCTGGGGAATAAGGTTCATGAGCTTGAGGCCAGTAGAGCCAGTCAAATGTGCAATCCTCAAACTGCAGCCAAAAAAAAAAAAGAGCAATACCAAAGTGATGAAAATGAATGCTAAAAATTTTCGAAGTGAAGTCAGTAAAAGAAATTTGCTATTTTTTAAGACAGCTTTTGGATTCTAAAACAGCTTTCATTTTCAAGATAAGTTCCTTGCAGCTTTAATGTAGAACCAGACTTCAAGTATCGACGTGCTTAATAACATGACAGCACAGCATTTGCTAAGATCACTGGAGCTGAACACTCCTTTTTAAGTTTATGAATATAAGTTTGTATGCACCAAAGACAATTTGAAGAACGGCGGTAAAAGATTCCTTTTTTCCACAAGAAGAATCAGGGGCATATGTGTAGCATTTTGTCCTCAAAAGTTGAAATGTAAAACATTGGCTGCAAAGCCATATATTCTACTAAGGGAATAAAATTCTAACGAAATTGCATTAACTGAAAAGAAATATGCAAGTTACTCTTACATTCTCAGGCAAGCAGTAGCCATGATCAATAGGAACAAGTGAAACCCAATCTTCCTCGCAATTTCTCGCTACCAGTATGTTACCGGCATGCCTATCTGCGTTTGCCAACCTTATGTCCAACACAGATATCTTGTGCACCTCATAAACTGGGAAAGCACGGGGGCCCATATCTTCACACTTCCAACATTGTTAACAAACATCTGCGGAGACCCAATCTTAATATTCTTGTCATCATAGTCATAACCTTCCGGATAATTAAATGCTTTATGCAAGCAGTTGACCATCACAGTAGGAGGAACCCCGGCAAAACCCTTCTGTCCACTATCAAATGAGCGAGGTCCAGTCATTGGATGATCCAACAGGTAAGCTGCAACTTCTCTCAATGCACCTTCTCCTACGCATGTGCCTTTCTTCAGCCCTTCACTATCTAGTGACAAGGGGAGGCCATTTGGGTTATTTACAGCCATTGGCTCTTCATCGGTAGGCTTAAAGACCGTGATATACTTCTGACCAGATGAATCTTGCATGAAGTAAGCTCCACCTGACCCCTCTGATGACCGGATAGGCTTATTCCCTCTTTAATCCGTCAAAAGTTAAGTCAATTAGCTCTTTAATAACAATTGGCAGTTGAGTTTTCAAATTAACAACCTGAGGCTCCAGAATGAAATCTCTTTGGAACAACTTCCTCTCCAATATCTGATGCTCCACAGAGGGTATGCCACTCAGGTATTGTCTCACAGCGTTTGGACCCTCGTTCAAATTCAATGCCTCAATAGAAACTTCAGAATCTCTTTCAATAGGAACAGCTCGTACTTTAGCAGAGTTTCGAACCAGCAAGTGAATCACAGCATCGGTACTTTTGCAGATATCAGCAATTAGTCGCCAATCTTCAAGCTCCTCAGAATCACATGCCAATTCTTGATCGTTGAGATTAAGGAATTCTTTTCCGTTCTTAGCAATTTGTTGCTTCACATAACCCACATTTCTACCCCTTGGAATGTGAAACTCAAACTTCTTACCACATCCAGTGCTAACAGTAATAGCCTGAACATCTGAAAGCTTTAACACCAGATGCAATACATTCCCAGCAGCAACACCATAGTCTTGGACACGAGAATTATTCTGAGCCAGTTCTCGGCCTTCAAAAACTAACTTCTGCTTCCTCACAAAAAATCCTTTAGAATTCCGAATCCTTAGCTTCACAGAGGCAATTGAGTCATACTCCATTACACGCATGGGAATGACAGACCCATCAGCTGAGAGAAAAATTAAGATCGAGTCTCTCAAAGTCTGTTCACATCTATGCGCAAAACTTTCAGGGAAATGAGCAGACTCTTCAATGGATGAGCTAAAAGCTACACTGGCAATCGACATTGTCTACCATGTAGAAAGTGTTAGGAAGCTAGAACTTCTAAAAACCGATTCCACTAAATTTCCTCAAACACCGCTGATGGAAAGTCCATAAAGGAAAAAAGAAAAAACCTTTAGGCAGAAACAGTTAGAGCTCATAGTAAGGCTTCCAGAAATCCTAGTTTTCTCGAAGGATAAAGAAGAGCTTAGAATCCATTTTCACTCCCAGATTTCCTTGAAATATTAAGAAAGTCCAGGACCTTACAGCAATTTCAAGTTCAAACTCCCTACAATGCATCAGATAATGATGTAATCAGACATCAGGAAAACCATCATCTGGTATTTGGCATGAAAGTAAAACTCTAGTAAACCTTGTCGGAAAATTCAAAAAATAAAAATCTTTAGGCAGAAACAGTTAGAGCTCAAACCTCAGAAAAGCACCAGCCCTCATTTGATTACTGATGGAACAAGATGAACGTAAAATACTAATAAACCTCTAGAATTAGAGAATAAAACATCAAGTTCAAAAGAAGATTCCTTTTCTACAAAAAAAGGAAAACATTGGTTCCTTTAATTTGATACATGTGAGAAACTGTAGTTTGGAAGAGAATAAAATATGTTCTTCTCTTACCTTCTCGTACTTAACTTACGGTAACCTATTAATAATAAGTTTGTTACATTAGTGTTTCAGTTCTATCACTATTCTAGGTGAACCTTATCTTATATGTAGAGATAAGAGTTTAAATAAAAGTATAACTCTTCTAGTAATAAAAATACTAAATAAATAACTCCTAGCTGTAAAAGTTACTTATGTACACCACAGATAACAATATTCTACACTCCCCCTTAAGCTGTTTAATAGATGTTGTAAATCCCCAACTTGACTGCAAGCTCATCAAAATTAGCTCTTGGTAGTGCTTTGGTGAGCACATCTGCAAGTTGTCTTTGAGTAGGAACATAGTTAAAATTCACTAAACCATTGTTAACATTCTCTAAAATAAAATATCTGTCAATCTCAACATGTTTGGTCCTGTCATGATGCACAAGATTTTTTACAATGCTGAAGGCAGGTTGGCTGTCACTTTGCAGCTTAATTGGCCCATTTGAGTCCAATTCCAATTCTGTTAGTACTATTTGAAGCCATATTCCTTTGCATATACCAAGTGCAAGGGCTCAGTATTTAGCTTTTGCACTACTTCTAGAGACCAGATTTTTGCTTCGCCATGTAACCAAATTTCCCCATACAAAGGTACAATAGCCACTGGTAGACCTTCTGTCTATCAACTCTCCAGCCCAACTAGCATTCGAATAAACTTCAACTTTCCTGATCTGATTTTTCTTGAATATCAGCCCATGACTAGGTGTCATTTTAAGGTACCTTAGGATCCGTCGTACTGCTTCCAAATGTTCTTCCCTTGGATCATTCATATGTTGACTCACAATTCCTACCGAGAAAGCAATATCAGGTCTAGTAAGGGATAAATAAATTAACTTACCTACTAACTTCCGATACTACTCTTTATTTGTTGGGATTCCTTCACCATCCTTTTGAAATTTTAGATTTGAGTCCATGGGAGTTTATGCTGCTTTGCAACCTTGCATTCCAGTTTCTTTTAGTAGATCAATTTTCTTTGGGAAATCACAATTCCACCATGTGATCAAGCTACTTCCATGCCCAAAAAATACCTAAGGCTACCAAGGTCCTTAGTTTCAAAATCAGAAGCTAACAACCCTTAATCTGCTAATTTCTTTTGTATCATCCCCAGTAATGATGATATCATCCACATAAACTATAATGATGGTTCTTTTCTTTTCTGGAGATAATTTTACAAACAATGCATGATCTGATTGACATTGTTTGTAGCCATGCTTGATAACAGCCTTGGCAAACTCTCAAACCATGCCTTAGGTGATTGTTTCAGCCCATACAAAGACTTTTTTTAGCTTGCATACCTTGTGATATTTTGCAAGATTATCCAAGCCCGAAGGAATATCTATATAAACATCTTCCTCAAGCTTCCCATTTAGAAAAGCATTCTTGATATCTAATTGATGAAGTGACCAATCTTCATTTATTGCCAAGGATAGGAGAACCCTGACTGTGTTTAGTTTTGCAACTGGAGCAAAGGTCTCCTGGTAGTCAATGCCATAAGATTGAGTAAATCATTTGGCTACCAGTCTAGCTTTAAATCTTTCAACACTTCCGTCTGAGTCATACTTCACAGTGAAGATCCATTTGCAGCCAATAGTTTTCTTCCCTAGTGGTAAATTTGTGAGAATCCATGTCTCATTCTTTTCAAGTGCCTTGACCTCTTCTTCCACCACTTGTTTCCACTTAGGATTTGTCAACGCTTCTTGGATGATTTTTGGAATTTGAATTCTGTCCAGTGAAGGCTTTAAAACAAGGCATCAACTTCCCATATGCCACATACCTCTGAATGGGATGACTAGTGCATTTCCTGACTCCCTTTCTTTTTGCAATAGGTAGATCAATGTCATTAGAAGGTAAAACAAGAACTGAACTGCAATTAGGATCCATACCTTCCTCATTTTCTGAGGTAGCATGAGCCACTTCTAGTTCTTGGCATATGTTAGGTTGTATAATGGACTCTGGAATGAGACTTTTCCTCCTCTTATAAACACTGAGTTCTTTATTCTCAGGCTGCACTATTATGGTTTGTTGAGGGGTTCTTGGTGAAGGCATGAGTGCTGGAATGGAAGAGGAAACAATAATAGGAGACTTAGGGCTTGAAGGAGACATGTTCTTAGCAACAATGGGTTGCTGGAAGGCTAAATTAGGCTGCAAATTACCAGCAACAGTGGGCTGCTGGGAGGCTGAATTTTGCTGTAAATTACCAATAGTAGTGGGATGTTGGAAGGCTAGGTCTGGCAGTAGTTGACCAACAGCAGTGGGCTATTGGAAGGCTAGGTCTGGTAGTAGTTGACCAGCAGCAGTGGGCTATTGGAAGGCTGAATTTTGCTACAAATTATCAACAACAGTGTGTTGGAAAATTTGAAATACATCATCATTTGAAATCTCCCCCCTGAATTTCAGATTTAGAGAAGAAAACCTTGTGTTCAAAGAAAGTTACATCCATAGAAACATAATATTTTTTGGAAAGTGGATAGTAACATTTATAGCCCTTCTTTGTAGAAGAGTACCCTAAAAAATACATTTAATAGACCTGTGATCTAGTTTGGTTCTAAACTGTTGATGGACATGTACAAAGGCAGTACAACCAAATATTTTTAATGGAAGGTCTGAAGAAAAAACCTTGAAATGTGGAAAGGCTTGAAGTAGAACATCTCTAGTTTTTTAAAATGTAGGACTCTACTAGGCATTCAGTTGATTAAATAGGTAGCAGTAAGTAAGGCATCTCCCTATAAATATTTAGGAACAATGTAAGAGAACATCAAGGATCTAGCTACCTCTAAAAGGTGTCTATTTTTCTCTCGGCTATCCTATTTTGCTGAGGTGTATCGACACATGAACTCACATAAACAATTCCCTTATCTTTAAAGTAAGAGCCCAATTCTTTAGTAAAATATTCGCTCCCATTGTCAGTTTTGACAATTTTGATGTGACTTTGGAACTGACTTTTAATCATGTTGTAGAAGGTTTTGAAGATAGCCCCAGTTTCAGATTTATCCTTCGTTAGGAAAATCCAACTAATCCTAGAGTGATCATCAATAAAATAAAGAAATCATCAAGATCTACTAGTAGTTTTTACCTTAGAAGGGCCCAAAATCTCACTATGTATAATAGAGAATGGATGTGATGGTTTATATTGTGATTTGGGATAGTTTGTTATGGTGTGTTTAGCAAGTTGGCAAATCTTGCAAGAAAATGATTTAGGATTTTTATTAATGAACAAATGTGGAAATAATTTTGCAAGATATAAGAAATTCGGATGACCTAGTCGAAAGTGCCATAACAAACATCATTTGAAGAAAATGTAGGACTAGCAGTGGAGGGAGGAACAAATTGTGAGGTGCAACTTGAAGGGACATATCGTTGAGGAGAGATGTGACCTTTTAGGAGATAGATTCCATCACACAATTTAGCATTGCCAAGCACCTTCTCCAACTCTATTGCCTGAAATTCACAAACAGTGGAACTAAATTTAATAAAGCACCTAAACTCCTTAGAAAGTTTGCTAACTGAAAGCAGGTTACATGCTAAATGAGGAACATAAAGAACAATTTTGAGGGTAAAATTCTCAATCATGAATACTGTGCCAATTCCCTCAATTTAAGAAAGAACTCCATCTGCTGTCTTAACATTGGAGGGAGTATTAAGTGCTTTGAGTGACTGAAATAGAGTGATATCGCCTGTCATATGATCGGAGGCCCCAGAGTCTACTATCCAAGTTACATGTTGTCTAT
Source organism: Hibiscus mutabilis (assembly GCA_019671005.1). Taxonomy (NCBI): domain Eukaryota; kingdom Viridiplantae; phylum Streptophyta; class Magnoliopsida; order Malvales; family Malvaceae; genus Hibiscus; species Hibiscus mutabilis. The sequence goes on along the minus strand of CM033718.1, from coordinate 54,319,190 downwards.
CTTGGTGTACTGTAAACTCTATGCTTTGATCTTTTGTCGATGTCTGCTACCCAAGCAATGAACTTGATGAAGTATTTTCATTGATGGCTACTGCTATGTTTGCAACAGTTTCCAGAATTGATGAAGTATTCATCGTCTGAAGGTTGTTTGGATTGGTAAACGATAGTTTGGAAGAGAATAAAATTTGTCATTCTCTTATTTTCTCATATTTAACTTACGGTAGATACAACCTATTAACAATATGTTTGTTACATTAGTGTTTCAGTTCTATCACTACTCTAGGGAAGCCTTATCTTATATGTAGAGATAAAAGTTTAAATAAAAGTCCAACTCCTATAGTAATATAAAGACTAAACAACTAATTCCTAGATGTACAAGTTTACTTATGTACACGGCAGATAACAGTATTCTACAATACCCTGTCGGTAGATTAAAGATGCTTGTGTAGAAAAAGATTCAAATAATTATTCTGATAATAATAATATTAATCTTTCAAATTTAACAATCTTTTAACTAGCTATTATGTTTTAAATGTATATCTTAATCACACCTTATTACAAAAAACCTACAACAAACAATCAGAGATATCCAGATACACTAATATATAGAACCTAATTATACCCCTAAAAATATATTATATTTTATTAATAACTCAAGCTCACAGTTCTCGGTAAACCAAAGAGAAAATGTGTGCAACATAGAAACTTCAACAACTAAATAAAGATCATGTTTTATTTTTCCTTCTTATATTCTATACGATCCGATCTCCATTCTAACGTAAGCAACGTGAAATTTTTTAAGCAAAACTACTGTTTAACATAAAAAATTAAACAAATCAAAACCATTCCTAAAAACAGGTTAATAAAGCGATCAAGAAGTGGATAACAATAATAACAAAAAACACAGATTTTCAGTTACCAAAACAAAGCTGAATCCAAAAATTCGAAATAAAATAGGATGATCGAACCGTACCTGAAAAAAACAAAACTGAGAGACTGCAAAAAATTCAGGTAAAGAAAAGGTGAATTCGAAATGCAAGAGAAAGTGGCGTCGTCGTTGATTTTTTTTTTTTTTTATAGATTTTCTTGTAATATTAGCGTGAGAAAATGTTTTAAGAGGATGAATTTCTCCAGCTCTTTCCTTTCTCACTCTAAGAAACGAAGAGAGAGTGTAGCCAGAAGTTTCAGGTAGTAGAGTCAAACTAGACTTTGGGTACAAGAAGTTTTGCATTATTATAATATAAATATTGTTAACTTCATACCGAAATAAATTAAATGTAGCCAATTCTAATGTTTTTATGAAAAATTTTATATTAACCTATTGAAAATTTCATTTAAATATTTAAAAATTTTATACCGTAACAAGTTAAGTGAGGTCAATTGACCTCCCTAAACTACATGTGGCTCCGCCACTAGTTCAATCAATGAGGCTATTTATAGTGTCCGGCCATTGATTTTCTCTCTAGTTTCGGAGGGGCGTCCCGGTTGGAAAGTTCTGCAGTAAAATGGCTATTTTAAGGCTAAAATGAGGTTGATCAGTTATACAGGTAGCAAATTTGTATATAAATTCTTACAAGGTTTGTACATAAATGTTTACAGTAACTGTAAGAAAAACGATATATACATAAAGTCTTATGTTGCAAGGATTTTTGTACCAACCTAAATGCTACAAGAAAACCTATTTTCTTACAAGAACGATGCGAATTTTAGTAGGTACCGAAATTATTACATAATATACATAAATTGTTACAGAAATGGTAATAAAAACGTACGTACCGAAATCCTTACCCAAGATCACCGAAATCAAAAGGAGCTCAACTTAGGGTAAGCATTTGTGTACATACAGATTGGCCAACAAGAAAACCTATTTTCTTACATGAACGACAAGAATTTCAGTAGGTACAAAAATATACATAAATTGTTACAGAAATGATAATAAAAAACGTATGTACCAAAATCCTTACTCGAGATCACCAAAAACAAAAGGAGCTCAACTTAGGGTAAGCATTTGGGTACATACAGATTGACCTATAAGAAAACCTATTTTCTTACAAGAACGATGAGAATTTCAATAGGTACAGAAATTTTACATAAAATACATAACTATAACATATTTATACCGGTGTAAGTTCTACTTAACTACAACTAACTAACTATAACACATTTACACCCGGTGTAAGTTCTACTTAACTATAACTAACTAACTATAACACATTTACGCCGGTGCAAGTTTTATTTAAATACAACTAACTAACTAACTAACTAACTATAACACATTTACACCGGTGTAAGTTCTATTTAACTACTACTAACTAACAACATTAGTGTATCAATAGAAAGACTATTATTTACATTATATACTTAAGTGTAAAAGATAATATAATATTGTCATTTTTAACCATTCATTATAAAGAGTTTAAAACTGACATGTTCTATTACAACAAAATACATAATAAATGCACTTAACAAAGCACCACAATTTTTTTTTCATAGTCGGCATTAAGTTATATAATATAATATTTCCTTATGCTCTTTTTAATTTAACCCCAGAAATTCCATTTGAAAATGGCAATGATTTCTCTTCATTTGCCTTCAATCCCGATCTAAGACGAATTTAACTTATGGTAAGTATTTGTGTAGCCACACACAAAATGTTATAAAATAACCTTGTTTCTTACCAAAATAATGAGAATTTGCGTAGCTACATAAATAATTACAAGTTAACCTTAATTTTAATTAATAAAATGTGTAATAAAATAATTAAATATTTTTATAAATCTAAAACAATTTTATTTTATCGAAATTTTATTTTTAAACTATTTATTTTCCTGAAATCTATTTAACCGATTAATTCGATTCGACCGGTTCAAATCAAATTCGATCGAACCCCTAATCCTTCTAAACCTATTTTTGGCTGTTACAAATGGTGCTATTAACTTTAAGAACGAGTCTCTTATATGGTGTTTTATTTTGCTTTTAGCTTATTTTCTTTTGACATTTTATTTATATTTCCTGTTTGTAGCTTAGGAATCAAACAATTTGTTGCATCTCTCTTGTCACTATCCTGTATTATTAAAATTGTGGATCATTATTAAAAAAAGTATCATAATTATTCGTTAGTAATTGCAAACGTTTATTTACGAGCACAATCGATATTAGTATGTAATTATAACCGTGGAGTCAATATCCTTTGATATAACAACTAATGTTATCGTTCACTTATTTCTTAAGTGATCGCACACCTATACAATATCTACCATTTTGTGGGTCGCGTAACCGAAATATTTTGTTATTTTTTTTTGAAACAAATACACATGTAAACACATTTTTTATTTGTAATCACACATAAGGGTTAGGACTTAAACATTACCCGCTCCTTAATTGCATTATCCAATGAGAAAATAAATAATTTCTTTGATATACTTCAAAAGTCTTCACTGCGACATATATAAACCCAAATTATAATGAACTTTCATATTATGTGATGTCCTATCCAAATTTATTTTGGTTAAAAATTAATAATTGTTAGCCATGCATGTTAATATATTACATATTTCAACAGTGTCGTGAAAAAAATGCCATTTTAGGTTGCATATTAGTTAAACTAAACATGCTATATTGCTTTTAAAATGCTAATTTATCCTTGTCATCTTCACATCTGCATTCTCGAATTTATACAATTCATCTATTGCAAGAAACACAATTACTTGACATCACATAAATAATTTATTTAACATCTTGACTTCAGTCCAAAATTAATTAGAACAAAATATACCATAAACCCTCAAATTGTAACATTTAAAAAAAAGACAATCCTTACATTGTAATTATTTAATTACCAATATTTCATTTATCAATATTAACGGGGAATAAAAATTGAATTTCAATCTGTACTCTTTGTATCTTGCAATTCAAGGGCATACACTAAAGGGTGAATGGTGAGCATCATAATATATCTTACATCACCAAGCAGTAGCCAATAATATAAAGTTGAGAGTAAAACATGTGTTTCTACCATTGAATGTATAATATTGTGGATGGACTAATATCTCAATATCATCATACTCAACGCTAATTAGATAGTGAGCTTCAATGACTTTAAAACCCTTTCAAATAGAGAAATTACTTAATTAGTAATTTAGATCAAGGTAACATCTAAATGATGACATGCTATGTTAAACAGTACAATGCTTATAATTGTGAATGAGATATTTGATAAAACTATACCTTATTGAAAAAGGTAGTAGAACCCACATTAATCTTTTTCCTCATATTTCAGTTAGGATGCTTTAAAGCATCAACTACTTTAACTTCTTTTAATTTATCAACACGCCAATCCCTACGAGAAACAAAATGAGAAAATTGTTCAAAATGGAAGTTCATGTTTATGCATACGCAATTCTAGTTTTAATACTATCAACTTCAATTTCTTTTCAATCGAGGAAAGAAAGTGAGGATATGTCTGCGAGTAAACGGTTCACTGTATCAAATGTTCAACTTATAAACTTAATAATTCTAACTTACATTATAATTATACACTTGAAAGCCCCACCAGATGCAGTCAGACTAATACGATGAAGTGCACCCTCTAATAATCCCTAAATACACTATAAGAAACACAAGATTCTATGAGCTTGTTCTGTAATTATCCAGAATGAGTTAAAACGATAAATGACAGGTCAAACAAGTTGATGCAACAAAAGTTACGCAAGACAAGAGTGAAGATACCAAATATTGATAAGAAACAAGATAATACAAAGAATTTTCAACTATTAGCAATTTTCATATCACATACTTTGTTTAGTAGATGTAAAGAAAGTTATACATGTAGAAAGTAGAAAAATATTAGCCAATAACAATGCATAAATTCCTTAGTATTAAAAAGCGCAAGACGCTCCGAGGCGCAAAAGGTCCCTAAAGCCGAGGCGTTAGGCGCTCGCCTTTCGTAGGCGAGTCGCCCATTTTTCCCTAAAAATTTGTAAATTAACCATATAACATATTTTGTACTTAAAAACATGATAATTATATTATAGATGCTAAAAGATAAAAATATTTTCTACTTAAATTTGTTCTTAAGTCTCAAATTAAACAAATTGATATAAGAAAACAACCAAGCATAGTTCAAGTAAAAGAAATAAAAAAACAATCAAAGTATCAAACATAGTTCATAGTTCAAACTTCAAATATAAATAAGCAACATGCACAAAGTCGCAGTTAGACAATTATCACTTAAACACTAAAGGACTAATACTTTATTACTCCAAATCACCACCATCCTTGCAATTTTCATCTCCATCAAGTCCATAATCTCCATCTTCACCAATATCTTCTTCTATCTCATCATCATCATGCACTAAGACTTGAGTTGATCTAAGAGTAGAGGTCGCAGAACTAGTAGCTACATCTTTTCCTTTAACAAATGCAAAAGAAGGATTCCTTGATGCTCTAGTCAAACAGATAGGATCATGGGCTCCGGCGGCTCTACCAACCTGACTCCATGTCAGGTCATCACCATCAAACACAAATTCATCTTCATTATTAGAAGAATTATTCTCCATTCTCCCAACTAACCATTCATTACTTTCATCAATATCCTTCAAAAGAATAGGATCAGTTTCTTTCAGTTGGAATCGGCGTCTCAATGCATGATTGTATTTTACAAAGACCAAATCATTCAATCGGTCTTGTGTCAATCTATTTCTCTTCTTTGTATGAAGCTGCAAGAAATACAAAATTACAAATTATATAACTAATTAAGCAATTAAAAATTAATAATTTATTATTATACGAAAGAAATGATATAGGAAGAAAGTTTCTTACAAGCTAAAAAACACCCCAATTTCTCTCACAACTAGTAGCACTACAAGTTAGACTAAGAACTCGTATAACAAACTTTTGGAGGTTGGGAGTTGAAGATCCAAATGAAGACCATCACTCCGCTATAATAATATAATATCAAAAAATAAAAGTAAAATATTGTAAGATTTAAGTTATAGATTTTAAGGATTTTTAAATATAAAATTATATTATAATTTATAATATTGTATTGTAAATTTTAATACCTGGAGATCTTGTCTTCCTTTGCCTAATGCCCGCTGGTTTGCCGAAAAGACTACTAGCATCTCAGTATATCTCTATTTCTGCGATGATCTTGTCTTCAATTTCATTATCCGGATTAAAAATTGCAATGCACTCATGTAAACCATTTATAATTTCTCCACAAGATGATCTCTCTGGATCATCATAATAGAAATCCCGGTTTAAAAAATAACCAGCCGCATGCAAAGGTTGGTGAAGTTGACAATTCCATCTTCTATCAATATACTCAAAAGCTTTCTTGTAATCCTCTTCTTTCTTTGAATAAATCTTAGAAATAGCCTATTTAGCCCTATCAATGGCTTCATAAATGTATCCCATGGGTGGCTTTTTCTCACCATCAACGATTCTAAGAACTTTAACAAAATGTCATGTTAACTTGAGAGCATAAAGCACGCTCCTCCAAAAAGTATCTTGCAAAAGATAAGCTGCAATTTTCTTTCCTCTTGCTTCTTTGGGTCATTTGGATTCATTCCATTCTTGGGAAGTAACCATCTTCCTCAAGTTGTTCTTTTGTTTATGAAATTGTGCAAGAGTGATGAAAGATGTTGCAAATCTTATGATTGTCGGTCTATGTAAATTCTTTTGATTTGTGAGGCTCCTCATCATATTCACAAGAGAGACGTGGCTATATATATAGCCATTTATGAATATGCACTTTTTTAGTACATTCTTGACTTTTGGAAGTTTTCCAATATCCTCCAACATCAAATCAATACAATGTGCCACACATAGAGTCCAATAAAGTTGTGGTCTCTTTACTTGTAGAAATTTTCCTGTAAATAATAAAATAACACATCAAATTAAAATATTTGAATAATCTAAAAAATAAAGAAAAAGAAAGAATTAAAAAACTCATATTTCGTACAGACTTTGACGTAATTAGAAGCATTATCCGCCACTACTTGGATCACATTTTTCTCTCCCACAAGTTCCACCATGTCATCAAGCATTCGACATAACAAGTCTGCATCCTTAACAATTTCTGAAACATCCACGGATTTAATGAATACAGATCCATTTGGAGAGTTGACAAGAAAATTCACAATATCTTTTTGCGCGACCGAATCACTCCACCTATCCGATAAAATTGAGCAACCATTTCGTTCCCATTCTTTTTTGTGATCATCCATTACTTTTTGGGTATCCTCTACTTCTTTCTTAAGGAGAGGAAATCTAAGCTCATGGACACTAGGCATTTTTAAACTGGGACCATATTGTCCAATAGCTTCACACATTTCTTTGAAACTAGGGTAACTTGCCGCATTAAAAGCAATCCCAGCATCGTAAAAAAATCTAGCAATTTTAATACAAGTGTTCTCCTTCAATTGCTTATCACAAGCTGCATTCACACTCCCCTCTTTGTGTGGATTAGCTTTAGAAGCGACAAACAAGTCCATTGGACCATTGACTCTTGGTTTTTTAGGTAAAGGTATCTCGCTCCTTTGACTTGAGTTGCTCTTATCCCCACCCGAATTTAATATTTCAAGTTCTTCTTCCTCATCATGATCATCAACATCATAGGAAAAAACTTGAGGTGACATTAAATTTATAGCCTTTGCCTCTTCCTTTTTCAACATAAAAGCCTTCACTTCCTCCTTAACATGTTCGGGACATTGAGAACACATGCGCACAAATGTAAATCCTCCAACCAAGTGTTGTTTCATCCGATATGCTCCCCTTTAGTAATTTTACCATAAAAATTACAAAGACAATTATTTCTATTCGAAGGGTCTAGCTTTCTATATTTCATTGCCGGATCTAAAAGGACCGATGATCCATATCCAGTTGAACTTGATCCAATATTCATTATTTAAATTTTAAATAACTTGAAAATCAAATAATAACCAAATCAAATTAAAATAATAACCAACAATAATGAATTGTTTGACCGTGACTTAGTAGTTAGTATATTTGATTAACCAAATAGACAATAGTAAACAATTACAAATCCAGTCCACACTTCCAATAATGAATTGTTTGACAGACACAATGACTTAGTATATTACAAACATTGATTAACCGAATAGACAATAGTAAACAATTACAATATTCATTATTACAAATCCAGTTCCACACTTCCAGTAATCCAGTAATGAATTACAAATCCAGTTCCACAAATCAAATAATTAATCAAGATTAGAGGAAATGAAGTTTGAACCGGGAAATGAATTACAAACATTGTCATTTGATTTACAATTACAATATTCATTATTACAAAATACAAATCCAGTTCCAGTTCCAGTAATGAATTACAAACATTTTCATAGAGGAAATGAAGTTTGAAGTTTGAACCGAGAAATGAAAAAGATTAGAAGGTAATAGAGCCTGCTTAATTATCTTGGTTTGATTAAATGGAGCCATCATTCTTTTGTCTATTTATTATCCAAAAGTAATGGGTGTTTTGGATTCATCATTATTCATTATAGTGTTTGATTAGGGTTTCAAATAAAAAAAAGAAGAGAAGAGAGGAGGTGTCGGTGGCTTCACTTATCGGCGACGGTGATTGGGCTTGCCGGCGACTTGAAGGGTGGCTGGAATTTGGGGGAAGGCAGAGCAATTTTGGGGGAAGAATAGAAATTTTATCGGGGGTTTTTTAGGTGACTGGGTTTCTGTAAAATCTAAATAGGGTCAAATAAACACGTGTTTTTTTTTAATAAAACACCCTAGTTACAAGAGGCGTCACCTCGCGCCTTAGGCGAAGGCGTATGGAGGCGCGTGCCTCCTGCATATTGCTCTGCCTCGGCTCTTGGATGCACTTTTCTCGTCGCCTCACCTCGCCTCTCGCCTCCCAGCGCCTTAGGCGTGCTTTTTAATACTAAGATACATTCAATCTTGTACAACTTACTATCTCTGAAACTACATTAACAACATCTGAATGGCAAGCAACATGGAAAATTTCAAGTCAAATCATGTAAATACTAAAAGTTGCTTTATCTAGATAAATAAAAGAAATAATGAATTATATGACAGGCTACCTCTATAACACCTTGTTCTGCAGGAAAAATTTCAGGCTTTTGTTCTATTTCAGCCAAAGTCTCTTTTAGTTCACTTATCAAAGACCCATTCCTAACAACAACCAATTAAGGTTTGAATGTCTTGACATATAATACGTAGAAAATTTTTCAGCCCTCCAAGTTTTTACTCCCTATTCATTTAAGCAAAAAACTCAAATCACATTTTAAAATTTTTTTCCAGCAAATTTTATCAGCCTCTAGTATGTTGAAACCACTTTATATGGGATTATGACACTAAATCTGTGTTAGTTCATGAATCAAGCTACTCAAGTTCGAGTTTGACATCTCTAAATGGTCATATGCAAGTTAAAAATGTTTTAAAAGTCACTGTAACATGGTAAAACTGAAAGTTACATGATCAACAAAAAGGGTGACATTTGAACCAGCAACAAGTGCTGCAACATAAAATTTACTTGGATTCACAACAACTATGTCCAATGTCTAAAAAACACCTAATTATGTATGATTATAAAGAACTTCATCAAGTACTAAATGTTGCACGTATTTAGTGCTTCACAATTGGTGCAAGTGTACACGTCGCAAGTTATAGTATAATATAGATATCGTCTCCACAGAGATGGGTGCTACTTCAGGAATCTAACTTCTCACACTGAAAGTAAAAACACAAGTAGGTGATTATAGGAGTTCTAATCAACAAGTAAAACAAAAGAGCAATTAAATAAAAGGAATATGTAGTCGAATAAGAGAGAGTAGGCTGGGTTATTATGAATCGAGGTGTGATAGTTGAATGGACCGTCGTGGTAATTGAGTGCTAGAGTAGCTCAATTGCTTCAACAATTGAATCCAGACAAATTGCCTGGGTAGTTTTGCGATTGCCTGGGCAAGTCTGCGATTTCCTGGGCAATTAGGAATGGAGCGATTGCCTGGGCAATCGGGCAACAACCTTCAAAGTTCGGTGAACCATTCTTCAATGGTTTCTCGTTATCCCTAACTCAAAATAATGTTAATTGTGCATGCCTTGGTAATACATCCCTGCGTGAACCAAGGGTGGACAACAACCTATCTTGCGCTCCTTTTAGTCGTTGAAATTCGCAACTTATCCCTAAGTCGAATTAGTCTTCACCATCGATTGATTGAATAAAGACCATGCTCATTCATTTCTTGAATCTAACTCTCCCATATTAGATAAATGGATGAATTCACAAGATCCTCTCCCAATTCACTTGAAGAATTTAAAAACCAAGAATGAACAAACTTTGAATTAAAATTGCAAACTCAAATACCTAAACAAATCCAATCGTTCTCACAACCACAAAAACACAATAACCCAAGCTAGATAAAATTAGTTCACGGCCAGGTGCAAAATAAACGCAAGATAAAAATTCCCTAGCATGAATCTAATCGAACAAGAGGAAAAAGATGAAGATGTCGATAGCCCCTAGTCGAATTCTCTCTAGTCGCACATGCCTTGTAGTTGGCAGCTAAGGCTTGTATTTATAGGAGATAGCTAGGTTAAAGTCTTTCATGAGGAGGAAGTTAGGTTGGAATTAAATACAATAAAAGAATTAAATTCCTTTTTTTATTATATTTTTATTCCTCCAAAAACTTCTCCTAAAACTCTTGGACTTTAATCTCCTTTTGATTTCTTCATGGAACTCCAACTCTTTTAGGATTTATCCTTGCTTCTAGTAATTATCTTGAATGGATTTATCATATCTAAATCGACAGCTTCCTTTTCTTGTCTTTAATTGCCTTAGATTATGCACACACAAAAACACATACCAGCAGTACCTTTTTCCACAAAATCAACCAAATTATGAAATCAAGCATGACGATGAAGGACATCATTAAAACATGCATGAATGCCTAATAATGCAACTAAATGAGCCTAACTTTAACAATAATATGAGTAAAAAGGGTCATAAAAATAGTATTTTTGAACACTTAACACACCCCCAAACTCGAATATTGCTTGTCCTCAAGCAATACAAACTAACAATTACCTGCCAAGACTTTAATCATCAAAGACATGCTTCAAACTTGAATTCAAACCTCAGAACCGTGGCACAAAGTATGATCACCTTTTAATTTTTTGGTTAGCTCAAAAATTTCTCGGAACCAAACTATAATGCTTGTGACAATGTGTGTGCATAGTTGTGTACACGTTTAATTTCAAGATTCTATGTGAACAATAGGCTTTTATCAATTTAATTACCGGGGTATTTATTCATCTTTTTACTAGAGCCAATTTTGGGCACCTCTAGCAATATTTTTAATGTGCAACTACTAGAGCCGATTTCGGGCACCTCTAGCAAGAAATTAACTTTTTATTTTCAATTTAAATTTACCCAAATTTTAAGCAACTTAAGTTCACTAAGTTTCTTTCAATCAACAAGCCACAACCATTTTCATAATATTTAGAATCATAGTAAAATTCTAAGTTCTTTTCATGCAATCCTAAAATTTAAAGGTTCTTTCAGTTAAGTGCAGTGGTAAAAATTCATCATTGGATATTCAATAAGTTTAAGCAATTAAATCTAATCAAAGGCATGACAAGTAACATATGCAACCTATATGCTATTACTAAAGATAAATGCATCTAAACATGAAACTAACTAGAAACAAACACCCCCAAACTCGAGAGAAGCATTGTCCTCAATGCATGCAAAAATTAAAATAAAATGCAAATGAGTTAGTTAGAAAGGTCGTCACCTTGAATGATGAGTTTCTTTCGGGCCGTTTGCTTGATTCTTTTTTTGTAGCGCGATGGTTGGATGCGGGTGGCTGGTGGTGCAGCTTGAACCTATGCAATCTCCTTGTTCGCTTCGCCTTTATCATTAGTTTCTTTAGCACGTGCGGTAGTTGCCGAGGTATCTTCGGTTGCCGAGGCAAGTATGTCGACAGGAAACACCGAGGAAGGCACAGTGATGTCAGGTGCAGTGGATTGTTTTGATGTTTTTGGCCATGGATGATCTTGTGGTTGTGTTTGGAAACAAAAAAAAAAGAATCCTAAAATCGAAAAAAATAAATCCAAAAATAAAATAAGTTTAAAATTAAAAATAAAACTGAAAATAAATAAGAAATACTAAAGGAGAGCATGATCATGCATCTCCTAAAGTAACTACTTCTTTGTTGCGCTCAACATGGTTGCCAGCATAGTGCTTTAATCTTTGTCCATTAACTTTGAACTCATGTTCGTCAATGGTGGACTTGATTATCATGACACCATGGGAGAAAGGTTTGACGAATTCAAATGGCTGGACCATCTCAATTTTGGTTTTCCTGGAAAGAGTTTTAACCGAGAATTCAAGAGAATAACTAATTGCCCAGGCAAAAATTGTCGCGACAATAGCTTCTTATCATGTCAACGCTTCGTTTTCTCCTTGTAGCTTCTCGCGTTATCGTAAACTATGACACGAAATTCTTCAATTTCGTTAAGGTCCAGTAATCACTTTTGCCTAACACTCTCCCAATCCATGTTGACAATTTTGATCACCCAATAATCCTTGTGTTCGATCTCTACCGGAAGGTGACAAGTCTTGCCATAGACAAGTTTGTAGGGGACATGCCTAAAGGCGTCTTGAATGTTGTTCAATAGGCCCATAGTGCTTCATCAATTCTTGCAGACCAGTCCTTTTGAGAAGGATTGACAACTTTTCAAGGATAACCTTTAGTTCACAATTGGAAATTTTGGCTTACCTGTTTGTCTATGGATGATATGCCGTGGCAATTTTGTGCATCAATCCAAATCGCTCCAATATCTTGGAAATCAGCCTATTATCGAAGTGGGTGCCTCCGTCGCTGATAATTGCCCTCAGTGTCTCGAATCGTGTGAATATATTTTTTTGCAAAAATTTCTGCACGGTGTTCGAATCGTTGCTAGGAAATGTAGCTGCCTCTACCCATTTGGACACATAGTCCATGACAAGTAGGATATATACATTGCCGAATGAGGATGGGAAGTGTCCCATAAAATCGATCCCCCACACGTCAAATAACTCGACTTCAAGGATGTTCTGTAGTAGCATCGCGTGTCAGCGTGAAATATTCCCCGTTCGATGTTACCTCCTCAAAAGTATTATTTTCATGCCTAATTTGATATGTTTTTGCTTGTTTTCAAGTACATTTAGTTGCATTAGTTTGTTAGAATCATGTATTTGCATCAAGGAGTTAGTTGGCTGCCTATGCTTGTGTGAAAGGTTGTTTTTATGGCCTTTTTGTAGGTTGGTAGGGTGTTTGGTAGGAGAAATGAATGCAGGACGCAGGGACACAATTACAAATGCCAAGGTGAATGCCAGATGCTGTGGGCACGAAAGGATTAGAGGTGTGCCAAGCATCTGTTGGCATGAGGTGTGCCAACAGCCATGCCAAGAGAGGAAGAACCTCTAAAAAATAGGATACACTCAGGCTCCTTAAAAATCACATTTGGATAGCCTTCGGGAAAAATAATGGATAAGGTGATGCCAAGCTGTGTTGGCAAGGTCGTACTAAGTTAGTGTGCCAGGATGGCCAATGTATGATGACGTAAGCCCTATCTTGATAAGCTATCACACCGATCAGATGCGGTTTATCTCTTATCCATGGAGCATTCAAATTTCAAATGATGAAGAGAGAGTTATCATAATCCCTTCCCTTGAGCGCCTATATATACACGACCTGATCAAGCATTTAAAAAAGAAAAAAAGAGAGAGGATGAGAGACTGGTGAAGGTCGAGGTGATCAGAGCGAGGTGTTGGAGCAGCGAGCAATAGTTGGTGCAACCGAGGAAGGGTGGTTCGACTTTTTGGACGAGAGCCTGGCATGGAGGGCTACATCGAGAGACCCCTTTTCATATTCCCTTGGTACAAGTTGTTTTTCTTTAGTTTTTATTATGATGGTGATGCTAAAAACGTTTGTTTGTTAACCCCCACACCATGAACTAATTTAATAGTTGATGGGGGGATGTTTTGGTTTTAAACGTTGGCTTTTATGCCTTAGTTCCTTTATAATAATTCTGCTTTTGGCAAAGTTTGTCTGTTTTGCATGCTTTAATTTTTCCTAAGTACTGTGCCAATGCGAGAGCTGGCACAATTAGCTTATTACCTTCCAATATCTTAACAGACTTGTGTTGGCAACGATCAAGTTGCTGAACACTTGGGAGAGAAGCTTCGAGAGAAGTCGTTCAAGTAGATGAACTTACTTCGAAAGTGAAATCTACCCCCATGGAGTATAGATTGGTTTTTAAATCAAATTGGTTTAAGGAAAATATACACTATAGAGATACAAGGGTTTTTACTTGGTCAGTTTAGGGTAATGACCATCGAGAGAGGCTTTGCTACGTTTGAATCTGCTCGGTAAACAATGCTAAGACAGTTTTTCCAATAAAGGCTGGCATGAACCACGTTGAAATCAAACATTCCCTGCCAATAGTCATCATTCATTTGAAAACACATTCCTTGCCAACGTGCTTTACTTCAGTTTCTATTTTATTTTATTTTATTTTATTTTCTTAGTTTTAAAAACCAGCTCTTTCAAACAACAATTTTTTCTTCCAAAGCAAGTAACAATCAAGCAATCGAATTCAAAGTCAATCTATGTGGGATTGATACTCAGCTTACCAAGTTGTATTACTTGTCGACTGTGTATACTTGCACGCAAAAGACTCTTGGCACAATTTATCTTGCACAAATACATACCATTTATACTTTTTCTAGCATTCATTTGACACATCTCCCTGAGAGTCAACAAGTTTTTGGCGCCGTTGCCGGGGATTGCAACGGATTTGATTGTCTTTAAATTTTTACTTGTTTTTTTTTCTTTTTATTTTTATCTTTGTTTTCACCGGTGTATGACCAGAAATCATCCAGTGGTGGATGAGTGGCCATACGATCTGGAAATTGAGAGAACCTTGCGGAGGTTAAAGAGGCGCTACTGTGAAATGAATCAAGGCAATCAGAGGAATGGTGTGGTGAATAATGATCCACCCATTAACAATCAACCTAATAACAATACACCACCGCCTCTTAATATGGTTGAAGAAGAAGAGAGGCCAATCCGAGAACATTTAGCACCTAACATTGCAAATCTCATGCTAAGACTTATTGGCACTGATGCCGATGAGCCTAAATTTGAACTTAAACCCGTAATGATCCAAACTCTTTTGAATGTAGGTCAATTCGATGGAACACTTACTAGAGACCCGAGACAACATCTCAAACAATTCATGGAGATATACCAACTGTTTCAACAAACTGGAGTATCCAGAGATACTGTGAAGCTAAAATTGTTTACTTTTTTCTTGAGAGATGTTGCGCATAATAAGTGCTCCACAATTGTGCAAGTGTACACGTCGCAAGTTATAGTATAAAAGATATCGTCTCCACAGGGATTGGTGCCACTTCAAGAATCTAATCTCTTACACTATAAAAAGTAAAAACACAAATAGAAGATTATAGGAGTTTTAACTAATAACTAATCTAGAAAGCAAATAAGTAAAAGATGATGTAATTAAATGAGAGAGATAGGCCAGGTTATCGTGAGTTGAGGTGTGATAGCCGTTTGGATCGTCATGGTAAAAGAGTGCAATAGCAACTCAGTTGTCGTGGCAACTTGCACAACGGGGTTGCCTTGGCAACTAATTGATGGTTGCCTGGGCAACTACTTGGGCGTATGGGCAGCAACTTCAAGGTTCGGTAGAGCGTTCTTCAATGGTTTCTTCTTATCCCTAAGTCAAAACTCTAGCTACTTGTGCATGCCTTGATAATACATCCCTGCGTGAATCAAGGGTGAACAACAACCTATCTTGCGCTCCTCTTAGCCGTTGAAATCCTTAACTTATTCCTAAGCCAGATTAATCTTGATCATCAATAGATTGAATAAAGATCATATTCATTCGTTTCTTGAATCTAACTCTCCCGATATTAGATAAATAGATGAAGTTACGAGATCCTCTCCCAATTCACTCGCAAAAAAGAATAAGAACCAAGAATGAATAAACCTTGAATAGAAAAGTGCAAACTCTTATTACCTAAACAAAATCCAATAGTTTCTCACAACCACAAGACACAATAGCCTTAGCCAAATAGATTTAGTTCATGGCTAGGTTCCAAAGAAACACAAGATAAAGAATTCCTAACATGAACCTAATTGAACAAGAAAGAAAAAGATGAAGGATGGATGAAGCTTTGTCGAAATCCTCCTTGCCCTTGATGCTTGTCGAAAATTCTCTCTTCTCTCTCCTTTTGGAGTTGACGGCTTGGTGATCTATTTATAGGGCTAGGTCAAAGTCCTTCTTTGAGGAGGAAGTTAAGTTGGAATTAAATTATCTTTAAAAAATATAATTCTTTATTATAATTATATTCCTTCTAGAACTTCTCCTATCTTCTTGGAATTTAATTCTTCTTTAACCTCTTCATGGAAATCAAACTCCTTTGGGATTTAGCTTTGCTCCACGTCATCTTGGGCTTGTCTAGTCATCAATTTCGACTACCACATCACCTTATTCTTTGTCAACAATTGCCCTGGCAACTGGCTCGGCGTCTCCTTCATGCATTGCCTGGCAACTGGCTCGGCATCTCCTTCATGCATTATTCTGTCAACTAGCTCCAGCCATGCTTTGGCAAGTGATTCTGCACATACACACAAAACACATCAAAGCAGCATCTTTTCCCACAAAAACAACCAAGTTATGCAGTCAAGCTCAACGATGGAAGGAAACATGGATTAATGCATGAATGACTAATTATGTAACTAATATGAGCCTAAGTCTAACAATAATATGAGTAAAAAGGGTAAGAAAAATAGTAATTTTGAACACTTATCACAGCCCCAGACTCGAACTATTGCTTGTCCTCAAGCAATGCAAACTAATAATTACCTGCCAAGACTTCAATTTTCACAAACTTAGGTTTGAACTTGATTTCAATTCTCAGAACTGGGGCACAAAGTATGATTGGCTTTTCATTTTTCGGAAAACTTAGGAGTTACTCGGAATCAAAATATAATGCTTGTGAGTGTGTGCGGAGTTGTGTGCAAGTTGATTTTTCAGATTCTATGCAAACAAGAGGTTTTCAAATTACTTCATTGGGTTCTTTTTAACATGTTTTAACTAGAGCTGGTTTCGGGCACCTCTAGCGATCAATTTTTTAGCATATGCTAGAGCCTATTTTGGGCACCTCTAGCATTCATCCAATTTTTATTCTAATCCCTCAATTTTTTAACTATTAACCTAAGTTCACTAGAATTACTTAAATTAATCAAACCACAATAGTGTTTCATCAAATTTAGCATCATAGTAAAATTCTAAGTGTTTCCATGGTTATCCTAGAATAAAAATTATATCAATTAAGTGCATTGGCAAAGTCATCATCGGATATTCATCAAATGTAGGCAATTCTTGTTCCAACTAAAGGCATGGCAAACAATTTATGTATCCTAAATGTAATACTTAAGATGAATGCAACTAAATATGGTAACTACTAATAACAATCCCCCCAAACTCGAGTGAGGCATTGCCCTCAATGCATGCATTAAAGAGAAATAAAGATAAAGAAAAATAAAATGCAAACGAGGACTTACTCCAAGAGTTCATCGTCGTGGATGATTAGTTTCCTTTTGGTCGATGTCTTGATTCTCTTGCTTGAACGCGATGGTTGTTTCCTTGTTGCCGATGGTTGAATCGATCCTCGTACGGGGTTGTCCTCATCGTCCTCTTCATCAATGTCATTGGTTTTTCGCTTGGAGGATTCAATTGGTGCGGTCTTTGTTGGTGCAATGGAGGACTCGCCCGAATCTGAAAAATCAGACAATGATTCCGTACGAGTTGATTTGGGCATAGGTGCTTTACCTTTGGCTTTTGCAATGGTTGCCGGGACATCTTCAGCTTTTGGTTGTCGTGGAATCTTCAGGGTTGGTTACCGTGGAATCTTCTTGGGCAGGCGCGATGTAGGTTGCCGCGACATCATCTATTATGGTTTCCGTGGCGACTGCTTCATTGGTTGCAGTGGCAAGGATCTCGGCCGGAAAGATTGGGAATGGCACGCGACTGTCCGGGTACTTTTCTAGGATGACTTGGGTGATGGCATTGTTGTGCTCCTACATGTACCGCGTGAACATTAGTTGTCAGTCTTCGATTTGCCTTAGGTGGCTCGCCAATGGTTGCAAGAGTGCTTCAAAGTGTCACGGGGTTGATGGCCGAGTTGCCCGAGCGTTAGGTGCTTGGGCATTAGGGATTGCTGGGTTGGTAGGAGTTGCCGCGGCAATTGGAGGGCTTGAGGATTTTTTCGGTGCCTCTCCCATTAGCTTTCAGATTTGTGCTTGATTCCAACCGGACTTTGGTAGGGCCTTTTCATCGGTGGACTCACTTGGGACATGCATCTCCTTGCAAAGATTAGAAATTAAGCAAGGGAAGAAAAGAGAACTCTTATCTTTTGAGCTACATACAAAAATCTCATCACAAATAATTTTTCCATGTTAATGATGCAATTATGCAAAATAGAATGTATGAGCAAAAGACGTGGTATATCAATAGTAGTATTGTGTGTGGTGGGCATTAAAGAAGTTTTAACAAACTTATTCCATAGTTTTGCCTCGGGTTTAAGCCGAAGGCGATTTACCATGCCCTTGTATTTACCGTCGTTCCAATGAGTTCCCGGTTGAGTGAGTTCTTGAAGCACCTTGTCGAGTTGCTTAGGCGTGATTTGATCAACACAGGCTTGATGCTCGTCCTTCACAATGTAGAGCCCGTAAAAGGTGTTGATGTTTTCGGGAGTTATGAGTATGGCCTTGTCACGAACAAAAACATAAGGATTATCCGGGTTAGGTGAGTGAGCATAGAATTCTCTTAACCATAAGATGTTGCCCAGTTCCGATTGATGGCAAAAGATTTGCCACTTTTGATGTGCAATCATCTCGAAGATGAATGGTTCAAGGCCGAAATCTTGATGAGAGTTGGAGTATTCAAAGCCTTGTTCTTCGTAAATCTTCCAGCTTTCAAACTTGGAGTGAAATCTTTCTTGAACCACCGGTGTAGAAAACTTCTTGTATCTTGGTTCTTGGGAGGAACTTGGATGAACCAAAAATTTAATTTTGGATGCCATGGATGATCTTGGTTGTGAGTTTTGTAAAAACAAAGAAAAGAAAATAAAAGAAACTAAAGAGTTGCAAGATGAAAAGTAGGAATAGGTTTCTTGGAAGTTAAGGGTGATGGGTTATATAGAAAAGATAGGTAGTAAATATGGTGGGTGGGATTAGTTTTGGATAGAGAATAAAGGGGGTTTCAGTTTAGGGGAAGGGTGATGGCAAGGGGGTTTAATTAGGGTAAGCTGGAGACTTTATATAAGCCTTAGATTCATTCCATTAATTTCCTTGTTGAAGATGTTTTCCTTCTTGGATCAAAATTCTTCTTTATCTTGAACTATTTTCCTACAATTCAAAGACAAATCAAATAAGGATTAAAATTAAAGATAAACTAATAAAAGAAAATAAATAAAGATGTGTAAAGGGATTCTTAAACTTAAAAAGATAAAAAAGAAAATAAATCTATCCTAAAAATATAATAATAATCGAAAATAAAAAAATAATTAGTTCGTAAATAAAAAAATAAAAAATAAATGAAAATAATAAAAATAAAATTTCGAAAGGAGATCATGCTCATGCATCTCCTAAGTTGACCACTTCTTTGTTACATTCCACATGGGCACCATTGTAGTGCTTTAATCTTTGTCCATTAACTTTGAATTCATGTTTGTCAGTGATGGACTTGATTATCACGGCACCATGGGAGAATGGTTTGACAACTTCGAATGGTCCCGACCATCTTGATTTCAGCTTTCCCGGGAAAAGTTTTAGCCGAGAATTGAATAAGAGAACTAGTTGCCCTGACGTGAATTGCCGCGGCAATAGTTTCTTGTCATGCCATTGCTTTGTTTTCTCCTTGTAGATTTGTGCATTGTTATAGGCGAGTTCACATAATTCTTCTATCTCATTGAGGTCCTACAAATGCTTTTGTCCGGCACTTTCCCAATCCATATTCACGGTCTTGATTGCCCAATATGCGTTGTGTTTGATTTCCACCGGTAGATGACATGTTTTGCCATAGATAAGTCGGAAGGGGGACATACCTAAGGGTGTTTTGAATGCAGTGCGATATGCCCAAAGTGTGTCATCTAGTCTTAATGACCAATCCTTCCTAGAGGGACTTACAACTTTCTCGAGTATACCCTTCAATTCCCGGTTAGAAATTTCTGCTTGCCCGTTGGTTTGTGGGTGATATGCCGTGGCAATCTTGTGTGATACGCCGAAGCGTTGCAACATCTTGGAAATAAGTTTGTTGTCAAAATGCTTGCCTTTGTCACTAATAATTGCCCTCGGCATCCCAAACCGTGTAAATATGTTTTTCTGCAAGAATCGTTGCACGGTCTTGGAATCATTGTTGGGAACTGCAGATGCCTCAACCCATTTAGACACGTAGTCGATGGCAAGTAGAATATAGAGGTTTTCGAATGAAGATGGGAAAGGTCCTATAAAATCGATCCCCCACACATCGAACAATTCCACGTCGATGATGTTTTGGAGCGGCATCTCATGTTGTCTAGAGATATTGCCCGTCCTCTAGCAACGATCACATTGCTTGTAAAAGTCTTGGGCATCTTTGTACAATGTTGGCCAATGCAACCTGGATTGCAAAACTTTGGCCGCGGTACGAGTTCCTCCAAAATGTCCTCCATAGGGTGAAGAATGGCATTGCCGGAGTACATTCTGCTGCTCCTCTTCAGGGACACATCGGCGTATAACCTGGTCTGCACATTGTTTAAACAAAAGAGGCTCGTCCCAAAAGTAATGCTTAGCATCATGGCGAAACCGCTTCTTCCCTTGGTGAGTAAGACTATAAGGTAAAATACCACAAACAAGGAAATTAACTAAATCCG
Organism: Hibiscus mutabilis; assembly: GCA_019671005.1. Taxonomy (NCBI): domain Eukaryota; kingdom Viridiplantae; phylum Streptophyta; class Magnoliopsida; order Malvales; family Malvaceae; genus Hibiscus; species Hibiscus mutabilis. The sequence continues at coordinate 54,298,211 of CM033718.1, read as the reverse complement.
TGTACCAGGGTATTGCCGAGGCATGTGCTGTCATGGCGACTGCTCCCAAAATTGTCGAGGCATGTGCGTCAAGGGCTGCTACGACGTCGAGAGTTACCGAGGCATGTGCATCCATGGTTGCCGAGGCGTCGAGGGTTGCTGAGGCATGCGCGTCAAGGGTTACCGAGGCGTGCGCGTCAAGGGCTGCTGCGGCGTCGAGAGTTGCCGAGGCATGTGCATCCATGGTTGCTGAGGCGTGCGCGTCAAGGGCTGCTGCGACGTCGAGAGTTGCAGAGGCGTGCGCGTCTATGGTTTTCGAGGCATGCATATCCATGGTTGCCGAGGCAACTAAAAGTTGCTCATTCGGGAATGCATCGCATATCTCTAGATCCGCATCCTCCTCCCTATTGCATTCTAAACGTGATAAGTGATCGGCCACTTGATTTTCTGTTCTTTTCTGGTCCTTAATTTCAATATCAAATTCTTGTAAAAGTAATATCCAACGAATCAAACGAGGTTTGGCATCCTTTTTAGCAAATAGATATTTGATTGTCGAATGGTCCGTATGAACAATTACCTTTGTACCAATCAAATAGGATCGAAACTTGTCAAATGCAAAAACTACAGCTAGTAACTCTTTCTCCATTGTTGTGTAATTCACTTGAGCACTATTAAGAGTTTTACTAGCGTAGTATATCACATGGAAGGTCTTAACTGTGCGTTGGCCTAGGACTGCTCCTATCGCAAAATCACTTGCATCACACATGAGCTCAAAAGGTAGCGTCCAATCTGGTGGAACGATAATGGGTGCCGAGGTAAGCTTTTTTTAGGGTTTCGAATGCTTGGGGTGCAAGAATCATCAAAATCGAAGACTTCATCCTGTTCAAGCAAATTGCACAAGGGTTTAGTGATTTTAGAAAAATTATGAATGAACCTCCTGTAAAAACCTGCATGTCCAAGAAAGCTTCGAATTCCTTTAACCGAACTTGGTGGGGGTAATCTCTCGATCACGTCCACTTTGGCTTTGTCTACTTCAATTCCCTTGGATGAAATCTTGTGGCCGAGCACTATTGCTTCATCTACCATAAAATGACACTTCTCCCAATTGAGGACTAAATTAGTTTCTTCACATCTTGCCAACGCCTTTTCTAAATTTCCGAGGCAGCTGTCGAAGTCATTACCAAAAACAGAAAAATCATCCGTAAAGATCTCAGGAAGTCTTCGACCATGTCTGAAAAGAGTGCCATCATGCATCTTTGGAAGGTTACCGGGGCGTTACACAATCCGAACGACATCCTTCGGAAAGCATAAGTACCGTTTGGGCATGTGAAGGTTGTCTTTTCTTGATCTTCTGGTGCTATGGCAATTTGATTGTAACCTGAATAACCATCAAGAAAACAATAAAAGGGTTTACCTGCAAGACGGTCAAGCATTTGATCAATAAAGGGTAATGGGAAGTGATCTTTCCTAGTGGCTTTGTTTAGCTTTTGATAATCCATAGAAACCCTCCAACCGGTCACAGTCCTGGTTAGAACGAGTTCATTGTTTTCATTACTTACCACCGTTATACCTCCCTTTTTCGGTACACATTGTACCAGACTTACCCATGTAGTATCAGAGATAGGGTATATAATACCGGCGTCAAGCCACTTGATGATTTCTTTCATTACAACCCCTTTCATGGCATGATTCAGTCTCCTCTGGGCCTCAATCGAAGGTTTGTGATCATCTTCCAACAAAATCTTGTGCATGCACACTGCCGGGCTAATTCCCTTTAAGTCGACAATTGTCCACCCTATTACCTTCTTGTGTAGCATCAACATTTTGATCAGCTTCTTTTCCTGCTCAGGTTGCAACTTAGAAGAAATAATTAGAGGCAATGTATTATCGGTTCCTAAGTATGCATATTTTAGTTGCTCTGACAACTGTTTCAACTCAAGAATCGGTGGTTGTTCAATATAGGGCTTTTCGAGCTTACCTTCCTTACCTGAGTAATCGAGTGGTTCAAAGTATGTACCTGGTAGATTGACTAGCCAATTTTCCTCTTCTTGTTGTTCCTCATCGACCGGTTCTTCATACTCCTCAGGTTCCTCTTGATCGGCAATGTAGTTGCCGAGGCAACTAAATTCCTCGTCGAAGTTAAACTCTGTCGTGGCATGAAGAAGTTGGCATTCTTCTGGATCATGGCATGCCTTAGTGTTTGGAACACATTTAGTTTAACTCGCTGGTCATTCACCCTCATTGTGAGTTCTCCCTTTTCAACATCGATCTAGGTTCTCCCTGTTGCTAGGAATGGTCTCCCGAGAATGATAGGTGCATGCTCATCTGCTTCACAATCCAAAACAATAAAGTCAGCGGGAAAAATAAATTTATCAACTTTTACTAGTATGTCTTCGATTTTTCCCTTTAGATGCACATAGGATCTGTCGGCTAGCTGTAGCATAACTGTTGTAAGTCTTGCCTTCTCGATTCCTAGTTTCTGGAAAACCGATTTAGGCATCAAGTTTATTCTAGCCCCAAGGTCGCATAATGCTTTCCCGACATAGTGGTTTCCAATGGAACAGGGTATTGTGAAACTTCCGGGATCCTTCAACTTGGGCGGCATACGATTGTGCAACATGGCCATGCATCCCTCTGTTGCGGCAACTGTTCCAAACTCTCCTAGCCTTGTTCTCTTGGAGACAATGTCTTTAAGGAACTTGGCATAGTTCGGCATTTTTTCAATTGCTTCCACCAATGGCAAGTTGATGTGGACTTGCTTCAGGACATCAAGAAACTTCTTGAATTGATATTCTTGCTTTTTTCGCTTCAACTTTTGTGGGAATTGTGGTGGAAGTCGAATATCTTCGATCCTTTCATTGGTTTGGAACCTGATTGACGGCATTGCCGGGACAACTGAAGTTGCCAAGGCATTGTCAACTGGGGTTGCCATGGCGTGCCTATCGTTGGTTACCGAGGCATGCTTATTGTCGGTTGCCGCAGCAATTCCTAGTTCAGCAACTGAGGCTTTACCGCTAGGTTCGTCTTGATCTTTTTGTGGAGTTTTGTTTGATGAGTAAGCTTGAGCCTCTTTAAGTTGTTGGCCACTTCTAGTGGTGATCGCCTTACATTGCTCATGGCCAGTTCCTCTTGCGACTTCAGTATCGCTAGGTAAACCTCCTTGCGGTCTAGTATTCAGGTTTTGAGCAAATTGTCCGACTTGATTTTCTAATGATTTGATTGCTGCCTCTTGGTTTTGCAATCTCATCTCGGTCCTATTAATAAAAGCATCAGTTCTTTTTATGAAGTTACTATTCTCAACCATATAAGATTCAGTTTTTAACATAAAATCATTGAGAGAATTTTCTAAAGAACTAGATGTTGTCGGGTGTTGCTGCGGCAACTGTTGCCGTGGCATATTTTGCTGGAATCCCGATGCTTGTGCTTTCTGATTGTTCTGGTTTAGAGCATTGTTGGGATTACTCCATGAAAAATTCGGGTGCTTCTTCTAAGCTGGATTGTATGTATTGGACATCACATTGTTGTTCCGGTTGTAATTCCCCACATAGAAGTTGGATTCCGGATTTTGCATACATTTAGAAGAATCATGGTTACCACCACATAACTCACAAAATGAATCCATTACCTTGACCTCACGTGTGTTGTTTGGTTTCTGCATGTTGTGGACCATCTTGGTTAAAGTGGCCAATTGTGCCGAAATTGAGTCTGATGATCCTACTTCATGTATTGTGGCTTGGCGTCTAACTCCTCCTCTTCTAGTAGAGGGGAATTGATAATCATTCTTGGCAAGCCTATTTAGAATTTGCATTGCTTCCTCCGATGACTTATCTAGGAGTATGTCGTTTGCCGGGGCATCTAGCATCATCCGTTTTGGTGTATTCACGGCGTTGTAAAACATTGTTACTTGTGTCCACACTGGGAATCCGTGTAGGGGGCACTTGTGTAGAAGTTCTCTATATCGCTCCCAAGCCTCATACATGGATTCATCACTTGCATAACGGGGTTGCCTTGGCAACTATTCGATGGTTGCCTGGGCAACTACTTGGGCGTCTGGGCAGCAACTTCAAGGTTCAGTAGAGCATTTTTCAATGGTTTCTTCTTATCCCTAAGTCGAAACTCTAGCTACTTATGCATGCCTTGATAATACATTCCTGCGTGAATCAAGGGTGAACAACAACCAATCTTGCTCTCCTCTTAGCCGTTGAAATCCTTAACTTATTCCTAAGCCGGATTAATCTTCACCATCAATAGATTGAATAAAGATCATATTCATTCGTTTGTTGAATCTAACTCTCCCGATATTAGATAAATAGATGAAGTTACGAGATCCTCTCCCAATTCACTCGCAAACAAGAATAAGAACCAAAAATAAATAAACCTTGAATAGAAAAGTGCAAACTCTTATTACCTAAACAAAATCCAATAGTTTCTCACAACCACAAGACACAATAACTTAGCCAAATAGATTTAGTTCAAGGCTAGGTTCCAAAGAAACACAAGATAAAGAATTCCTAGCATGAACCTAATTGAACAAGAAAGAAAAAAATGAAGGATAGATGAAGCTTTGTCGAAATCCTCCTTGCCCTTGATGCTTGTCGAAAATTCTCTCTTCTCTCTCCCTTTGGAGTTGACGACTTGGTGATCTATTTATAGGGCTAGGTCAAAGTCCTCCTTTGAGGAGGAAGTTAAGTTGGAATTAAATTATCTTTAAAGAATATAATTCTTTATTACAATTATATTCCTTCTAGAACTTCTCCTATCTTCTTGGAATTTAATTCTTCTTTAACCTCTTTATGGAAATCAAACTCCTTTGGGATTTAGCTTTGCTCCATGTCATCTTGGGCTTGTCTAGTCATCAATTTCGACTACCATATCACCTTATTCTTTGTCGACAATTGCCCTGGCAACTGGCTCGGCGTCTCCTTCATACATTGCCCTGGCAACTGGCTCGGCATCTCCTTCATGCCTTACCCTGGCAACTAGCTCTAGCCTTGCTTTGGCAAGTGATTCTGCACATACACACAAAACACACCAAAGCATCATCTTTTCCCACAAAAACAACCAAGTTATGCAGTCAAGCTCAACGATGGAAGGAAACATGGATTAATGCATGAATGACTAATTATGTAACTAATATGAGCCTAAGTCTAACAATAATATGAGTAAAAAGGGTAAGAAAAATAGTACTTTTGAACACTTATCAAGAGACAAAGCCAAGGTATGGCTCAATTCTTTGCCACCAGGATCAGTTACATCTTGGGAAGACCTTTGCCAGAAGTTTTTGACGCAATTTTAGCCACCAACACTCACTGCCAAGTTGCGTGGTGAAATCATTACATTTAAATAGGCCGAGGATGAAACTCTTTATGAAGCCTGTGAAAGATTTAAAGATTTGTTGAGAAGGTGTCCAATGCATAGGTTCCAAAATTGGACCTAAATACAAACCTTCTACAACGGATTGAATGCACAAACAAGGACTGTTGTGGATGCTTCAGCAGCCAGATCGTTGCTCGATAAGAAGTACATTGAGGCTGTTGATATCCTTGAGAGAATTTCGATCAATGACTTCGAATATCCTATTGTTAGACTTGGAATCGGGACTAAAACCAGTGGGAAATTTAAAGTCGACGAACTCACGTCCATTCATGGTGAGATTTCCAATCTCACTAGCATGGTGAGAACGTTGCAAAAGAACAATGAGGCCCAAGAAGTCAAAGCACTGGATCCATTTTGCATCATTTGTGGAGAAAACCACCATGTGGATGAATGCCATGTTAATCCTGAGTCGGTAAATTTTGTTGGAAATACTGGTCATTTTTATAATGCTAATACCTATAATGCAGGTTGGAGACAACACCCTAACTTAGCTTGGGGAAATCAAGGAGGCAATCACTACAATGCCTCACGCCAAAACACCCAACGACAAAATAACAATGTCGTGCTAGCATTTTATCATAATACCATGCCACATAAAGCTCAGAACAATTTCCAACAAGGGCAAGAAAGCAACCAAAGAGGAGATCTTACACAATACATTGAGCGAAATGAAGTAACAGTCCAAAGTTTTGTGGCATCAGTAAGAAACTTGGAAATACAAATTGGGCAGATTGCTAATGCACTTAGCAATCGACCTCAAGGTACTTTGCCAAGTGATACTGAAGATGCTTGACACAAAGAAAATGAACAATGCAAGGCAATAACTCTTCGAAGTGGTAAGCAGTGTGAAATAGAGGTGGCTGCCAAGCAGCCAGTCGTCAGCCAGGATGCAAAGCTTGTGCCAACAGACATACCCAGAGAAGTAGAGAAGGAGAAATTAGATGATGCCAGCAATCATGCCAGTAAGAGTCCCAAACAGGATGCCAGTCCCAGTGCCAACAATGACGCAGTAATGATGATAAGTAGACCGATGCCAGCACTACCTCGGCAAAGCTGACAACGCCAGCATATGTATATACACCGCTACCATTTTTAGTAAAAGTTCAAAAGCATAAGCAGGACCAACAATTTAAGCACTTTTTGGACGTGCTTAAACAGTTGCAAATTAACATTCCATTGGTAGAAGTCCTTGAGCAAATGCCTAACTATGTAAAATTCATGAAAGACATCATGTCCAAAAAGAGGAAGTTGGGAGAATTTGAAACCGTTGCTCTCACTGAGGGATGCAGTGCCAGGATCCTAAACCGATTGCCACCGAAGCTGAAAAATCCAGGGAGTTTTACTATTTCTTGCACAATTAGCGACAAGTTTATGGGGAAGGCGTTGTGCGACTTGGGAGCCAACATCAATTTGATGCTACTATCAGTTTTCAAGAAGCTTGGCAGAGATGCAAGACCTACCACAGTGACACTTCAATTGGCCGACCGATCCTATATACATCCCAAGGGTAAGATTGAGGATGTGTTGGTAAAGGTAGACAAATTCATTTTCCCAGTTGATTTTATCATCTTGGATTATGAAGCTGATATTAATGTGCCAATTATTTTGGGTAGGCCATTTCTTACTACTGGCAGAGCTCTTATTGATGTTCATAAAGGGGAACTAACCATGAGAATGAATGATCAACATGTTACTTTTAACGTGTTTCAAGCTTTAAAATATACTGATGAACCTGATGAATGTCAAGCCGATAAAATGATGGAGTCCATCTTTACTTTAGACATGGCACAGTTGTGCCAGGATATAGCAAGTGATGACAACATGCTTGATGGCATAGCTGAACTGTTCGAGGAACCTATGGAATCAACCTTAGAGGCTAACGATGTGAGTTATTTTGAGCCACTCCAGTTGGCCGGTAGAGAGATAAAGAAACCAAAGCCATCTATTGAGGAACCACCAGAGTTGAAGCTTTAACCCCTGTCATAACACTTAAAGTATGCTTACTTAAGTAAGAACTCGACTCTGCCAGTGATTATTGCCACTGATCTCACTCATGATCAGGAGGTAAGGCTGCTGGCAATACTAAAAGATTATAAGCAAGTGTTGGGTTAGACCTTGGCAGACATCCAAGGTATTAGCCTAACCATTTGCATGCACAAGATCACACTAGAGTAATACAATGACAGGACCATTGAAGGCCAAAGGCGGCTAAACCCAAGCATGAAAAAGGTTGTAAAGAAAGAGATCATAAAATTGTTGGATGCCAGTATCATTTATCCCATTTCCAACATCTCTTGGTTAGCCCGGTGCAGTGTGTGCCAAAGAAGGGTGGCATGACTGTGGTGCAAAATGGTAAGGCCGAATTGATTCCCTCTAGAACCATCACTGGATGGAGGGTTTGCATGGATTATAGACGGTTGAACAAGGCTACAAAGAAGGACCACTTCCCATTGCCTTTCATTGACCAGATGTTGGACAGGTTGGCAGGTAAAGCTTTTTACTGTTTTTAGATGGTTATTCGGGATATAGTCAGATTGTCATCGCCCTTGACGACCAAGAGAAGACCACGTTCACGTGTCCATATGGGACATTTGTCTTTAGAAAGATTCCATTCGGACTGTGTAATGTGCCAGCAACGTTTCAAAATTGCATGATGGCCATTTTCTCCGATATGATTGAGCATAACATGGAAATATTCATGGATGATTTCTTAGTGTTTGGTGTAACATTTGAGGAATGCATCCATAGCTTGGAGCAAGTTTTGAAGAGATGCATAGAGACAAACCTAGTGTTGAATTGGGAGAAATGCCACTTCATGGTGAAGGAGGGCATTGTTCTCGGTCATAAGGTAACCAAGAGAGGACTAGAAGTTGATCAAGCCAAAGTGGAGGTAATTAGGCAATTACCACCTCCAGAAAATGTTAAAGGTATAAAGAGTTCTTTAGGTCATGCCAGTTTTTATCGGCGATTTATTAAAGATTTTTCAAATATTGCTAAACCTTTATGCTCATTGTTGGAACATAATGCCACTTTTGCATTTGACAATTCTTGTTTGAGAGTATTTCAGGAGCTTAAAGACAGATTGATTAATGCCCCCATAGTTGTGGCACCGAATTGGAATGAGCCCTTTGAGCTCATGTGCGATGCCAACGATTATGCCGTTGGATTAGTTCTCAGACAACGGCGTGGCAAGATGTTCCATGCCGTCTACTTTGCCAGCAGAACCTTGAATAGAGCACAATAGAATTACTCTACAACCGAGAAAGAATTCCTTACGATTGTATTACTTTTGATAAATTTAGATCTTATCTAATTGGTAATAAGGTTGTGGTTTATACAGATCATTCAGCGTTGAAATATCTCTTGGCAAAGAAGGATGCCAAACCTAGACTAATCTGATAGATTATCTTACTTCAAGAATTCGACCTGGAGATCAGAGATAATAAAGGCATCAAAAATTTAATAGTTGACCTTTTCTCTCAGTTGGAGCATCACATCGAGATGGTAAGTCCACTATGATTAGAAACGAATTCCCTAACGAGTATTTACTTCAGTCGATGCTATACCATGGTACGCTGACATAGTCAACTGCCTGGTAAGTAATATTCTGCCATCAGATCTGGCATATAATGCCAAGAAAAGATTTTTATGAGAGGTGAGGCAATACTATTGGGATGAGCCCATGTTGTACAAACAGTTTGCCGACCAAGTGATTAGTCGGTGTGTGCCAGAGGACGAGCAACAACATATGTTGCATCTATGCCATGCCGCACCATACGGAGGACATTTTGCTAGGATGAAGATTGCTGCCAAAGTTTTGCAGTCAGGATTCTTTTGGCCCACACTGTACAAGGATGACCACGAGTATGCCAAGGCATGCGATCGATATCAATGAACAGGGAACATCTCTGGCAGACACCAATTACCGCTCCAGAACATTATGCAATAGATTTATTTGATGTATGGGGGATTGAATTTATGGGTCTTTTTCCTCCATCATTTGGCAACGTGTATATTCTTGTGGCTGTTGACTATGTGTCAAAGTGGGTAGAGGTTGTTGCCTTGCCAACAAATGATGCCAAGGCTGTTGCCAAGTTCTTGCACAAAAACATTTTCACTAGATTTGGTGCCCCTCGAATGATTATTCATGATGAGGGTACTCATTTTAAATGTAAATTAATTTCTAAAGCATTGTGTAGGTATATGATCCAGCAGCAAATCTCCACAGCATACCATCCACAAAAAAATGGGCAGGCTGAGATATCCAATAAGGAGATTAAGAACATTTTAGAAAAACTGTGAATCCAACAAGGAAATACTAGTCCTTGAGACTAGATGAGTCCGTGTGGGATTATAGGACAACATTTAAAACTCCTTTGGGTACTTCCCCATTCAAACTTGTCTTTGGCAAACCATGCCATCTGCCAGTAGAACTTGAACATAAAGCCTATTGGGTCATCCAGAAGCTTGACATGGCATGGAGAATTGCTGGAGGAAAGAGGTTGCTTGACCTCAATGAATTGGAGGAATTTAGAACACAAGCGTATGAGAATGCTAAGATATACAAGGAGAAGGCAAAACGTTGGCATGATAGTCGGAACCTGCCAAGACAGTTCGAAATAGGTCAGCTTGTTCTATTGTTTAACTCTCGGCTCAAACTTTTTCCAGGTAAGCTTAAGTCAATATGGACGGGTCCTTATGAAGTTGTGAAGCCATATGCTCATGAGGCTGTAGATATCAAGAACTTACAGGCCGAAGAAATTTTTAAGGTGAACGGTCAGCGCCTAAAGCATTAATTGGGAGGTAAGCAAAGTCATGCCAAAGAGGTGATCCTCTTGGCAGAATTGGAATGAAGCACCCACATGTTTGAAATTCTTTGTAAATATTAGGATTAGTTGTTTTTGTTTTCCTTTAGGAATCAGGTTTTTGTTTTTGTTTTCTTTTTATTTCAAATTTTATTCCTTTGCTGCATTGCACGATTTTCCATTTATTGTGTGCAGGAATTGATGCTAGGACTATTGCCAGAGCGCTTGTCAATGCTCATGCCATGCCTCCTGCAGAGGTATGTGCAGGTTTTCGTGTGAAGGAAGAAAAGAAACCCTAACTTGCCTTAGAAAAGAGAGAAAATTAGGAGATTTGCCATTGCCGCCCATATTTATGATAATTAATTTTATCATGATTACCCTATCACTTCAAAATCTCTTCCATATCTTTATCCCTTATCAGTTCCCATTTAAAATTTAAACTCTTTCCACTTAAAACTCTCTAACATTCATCATTGCCCCCTCTTTTCGGCTACCATCATTAAAACCCCTTAAAAACACTCCACCTTCTTTATTCTTTTTTTACCCTATTCGATTTCCCAATAACCATAATCTCTTAATTTCTTTCTCAACCAAGATTCAAGAAACCATTCAACTTTTCTTCTTCTTTTATTCATCACCGATTCAAGCTCTTCTTCTCCATGGCGTCGTCATCTTTTACTTTCAAAAGATTCTTCAATGAAGATATTCAAAAGAAGTTTGAGATAAGCTTTGCCTCAAGATCCTTTTTGTACGAGAAGTACTTCGACTTCCAAACCGACACCATCGTTGGATTCCCACCGGAGTTCACGGCCATTGTCGACATGCATGGTTGGAGTTCTTTTTGCCAACAAAAAGGGGAGATCATGCCACTATTGTGCGAGAATTTTAAGCCCATCTCACAAAAGATTCTCCGTTCTTAATGATTAGAGGTAAATGTGTGCGTTTTGATGAAGGGTATGTGAACTCACTTTTTGCTTTAAATGCTATGGAAGATGAGCACTTCGACTATGTTGCCTCTATAACCGCTGCCAAACGCATGAAACTGCTGGCTGACTTGTGTGAGCCTGGCACAGATTGGACAGTTTCATCGACAAGCCACCGGATGGTGAAGAGGTTGGTTGTGAAGCCATAAATGCGAGGATAGAACCAGTTCATCAAGGCAAATTTGTTGCCTGCATCTCACAACGAGATCGTCTCGGAAGATCGATTGATTTTGCTACATTCCATCATCAAAGGATGCAAGATCAACGTTGGCAAAATCATTACTGATGAGGCTTATAAATGTGCTGAGAAGAGTAAGGGTAGTTTATTTTTCCCTTTGTTAATTTCTAACATTTGTTTGCGCCATGAAGTGCCTATGATGAATGAGGATATCAGCCAAACAACAAGGGAACCACCATTACTGCCATTAGTTGGAAAAACCTTACGACTTTTGAGCCAAAGGAGAAGGGCAAGGGAAAGGCCAAGACAGCCACGCCAAAGTCCAAGCCAAAGCCAGAGGCAGAGCCCGATAGTGTGCCAAAAACTATGCCAGCAAGTTTATTGGTAGTGTTGTCCCAAATGTATGCCTGCCTGGAGATTATCCTCCAAAAATTGGAGACAACCGATGAGCTTAATGTAAAAATAAGGCATTATACCAAGGAGAAGGATGTCATCATTCGGGAGGTACTTGTGAAACTTTCCCCCTTTGTGGTGCCGGTATTTCCACTTTTTCCTGTCGTGCCTGCTGCTAGTGACCCCATTCTAGCCAGTCATGTCAGTCCAGTCAAGCCAGCCAGCCAGTCCAGTCAAGTCTGTTAGTCTAGTCAGTCATACAAGTCCAGTCGTTTTTGTCAGTTTTGAATCTAAAGCAATAGTTCCACTATCCTCGGTGCACGTTGAGACTACCAGCACCGATTCCTTCTCCGAGTCAAAGGAGATTCCTGCCAAGAAAGAGAAGCCAGCACCAATCACACCACCAGTCGAGTCTGCCAAGAAGAATGATGATCTTGGAGCCTTCACTGCTGCCTCAAATCAGGGCTGGAAAGGAAAGAAAAGAATGACCCATGACCGTAGGAGCCTAACCATGAGAAAGACCCGTGGGAGAAGAGAAGAAGAAGCCTATGCTAAACGGAATGAAGCTTCATTCGAAGGGGAGTCTTCTTCTACCTAACTCCTTTGTATTACATTACATTTTATTTCCATGATCATGCATTTTAATTTTTCTATTTTAATTTTATATATATGTTGTTTTCATGCATTGAGGATAATGCACATCTTGGGTTTGAGGGTGTGCATTTCCTCACATTTATGCCATGTCATGCATTTCATGTTTAAATTTCGGTTGCCATGCCATGTAGGTCATATAGATTAGATGCATACTGAACCGCTAAAAAAAGAAAAAGAAAATTTTGTCTCGGCCGAATTTTGAAGAATGTTAACACTTGTTAGGCAAGTTTAATTTGATCTAGGTGTCTGTTCGATGAAGAAATTTTAATCTTTAGTTGTCATACCATGCCAACAGGATAGTATGCCAAGGTTGCTTAGCAATTGATCTCTAGTTTAGGGAATTGAATTTACACTTAACACATGATATGTATCTAGTTCCCTAGCAAACTTAGACTATTTGAAGCTATGCTCAGATTGAAAAAAAAAGAAAAAAAAAGAAAAATGATACTAGGGTAAAAGCAAACTAATAAGGCAGCAATGTTCTGCCAAGGCAATAAAAAACAGAACTCTCATCTACCTAGGGATAATAAGTTACATGGGGCTTCGAGGTTTGCTCCCTTTTAGTTCTCAAGTCCAAAACCCTAGCGTATGAGTTGAAGATAAAGCCTAGTGATGTCTGGATTAACATAGGGATTCGTGGTATGCTGTAACACCCTAGAATTAGCCTAGAAGTAAAACTCCTTAGATGCAGGACAATCGTTCCATAAGTGAACAATAATCACATATACACAAACAATCTAATGGACTTTCTTAGGAAACAAGAAAGGTTTCAAATAGGAAAGAAACATCATTAAGGTAAACGATGTACTTAGTGATCATATAGAAACCAAATCATACCGAGCAATCACAACTAATTTATAATTACCTAATGGATATAGAATTATTACATTCAACTCTTAAACCAACTCAGTTTAAGTATTAAACTTAAGTGATACTATAAGTTTGGTCTCAATTCAAACATTAAGGTTTATGGGAACTAACACCTTTAAAGCTCATTTCGAAACTTATAGTTTAATACATGATCAAATAATTACTAACCATACTATATTTATCAACTCAATTAGAAGCAGCCAAAGCAATTACAAATATCTCTAAACAGATAGAATCAAACCACAAACAATCGCATAATTCAAGCCTTAAGCATAACCATTCATGATCAATACTAGCTACTATAAACTATAGCTAAATCATGCAACCACATCCATCATAAGCAACCACAACCACCATTTTAATATTTACATACCATTGGAACTTTAAGGGCCTTACAAAATAGCAACTAATAACATTAAATACAAGCCTTAGTGCCACTATCCTAGGAGTCTATAACCATAATTTAAATACATACTTTGGTACTTGCAAAAAGTGACTTGAACAAGTTCCTTTATCTTACAAAACTCAAAATTTCACTTGCAATGAAATGAGAAAACTACAATAAGTATAAACTTAGTGAGTGAGTTTAAAGTTAAAGAATTGCAATGAATAATAACTAGTCTCTCATTTCATTAATCCTCTACTAGGATTCAATGCCATTTTAATAACAATAACATATATATATATATGTGTTCGGCCCTATAGACCTATAATAGTTACGGGACAATTTAACTTATTAGTTCGATTTGCTATATACATTCAAAGTTTCGATTGCTACTTATCTCAAGTTCTTCAATTGCCTATAAATTCCTATTAGTCAAACTATCAACAATGTAAATTACTTATACAATACAATTATTCTACAACGATACAAATCCATGACAATTCAATGGATTATAGAGCATCAATACATAATAGTTCTCATTGTTAACATAGATTTTACTCATCTCAAAAGTTAATAGAACTCTTGATCTCTATATTTTAATTATTTGAATATCATTTGATAAATTTAAGGTTTAGCCTTGAGAATCAAAATCTCGATCTAGATACACGAGTCCCCAACCAAACTATGGCTAAAAAACAATAACAATATGGCACCCAAGGTATCGGTCAATTTCTCCTACTGTCGCTAATGACCATACACACACTTCCCTCCTACTGTCGCCAATTAGGGACCACTGTCCCGGATCGTAGTCCAACCTGACACTGAGCTCTATGGACTCTATGGCATGCCCACTATATCTAAAATGAACTTGAAACCAAGGCTTACAATAGTTATAAGTTTGAGCTTGATCCAATTCAATATGCACATCCAGTGCTATTATGCAATATGTATCCCATCATCAATATATCAATAACGATTCTTTCAATCAATAATTATCCATTCAATAATCAATAATCAATTTCATGATTCGATCTTTCAATAGTTATCAATATAATGATCAACATCAATTCCAATTGTTCAATGTCATTGCCAATACATGTTTTGTCAATTATTTCTCAATTTATGTCTTTTAGACCAAAACACGATTCATATTACCAATCTATATTAAATAATTCATAAGCTACTTCTTTATCTATCAAAGATCAACCTTATGGTTACTAAACATACATAACAATGCTAATAGCCATTTAATTTGAACTTACATCATTTTCCCAAGGAAAATACTTACCATATATTCATGCTTGCAATCCACCAAACAAGTATATAAATAATTTATCAACTTTAAATTAAATAAAACTAGAATTTAAAGCTCGAAAAGGTATGACTCCTTTTCGATACTTTAAACTACACTCACTAGTTTTCTCCGAGCTACTAACAATCCCGGATTACGACTCCTTTAAGTCTATCGGCTTGTTGCTCAACGTGGCTCTTTTTCTCCTTAAATTCCTCCTGATCTTTACATGTTACAATACATTATATATATAAATTCATTAGACTCATATCACACTCTATTTAAGCTCAACAATACAACAATCCAGCCCTTGTTCAATTTAATAAATCGGCAGTTCAATCCGCTTTGCAATCACCAACTTTGTTATTCAAGTTGTAATCATATTTCCAATCTATTTATCAATATAATCGATTCAAATATTTTAGAGTATTTTATACTCCATTTGGTACATTAATACTCAATAATTCACATCAAACTCCCTTTTATAACTTGCATATATACATAAACAAAACATGATAGGGCAAAATTTTAGATTTAACACTCAATTAAGTAAACCATCCTCATGTGCAACTTACAATCTAATTCATTTTCTTCCCATTTCATAAGCTATAGCTCTTGACTCAATATTGTTAGGTTTACATCCATTAATAACAAACAAAAGTCTAATGTTCCATGAATTCAATTAATTAACTCTAGCCCTGTTTCATTAGACCAAGGTTGTCCAAACAAATTATCAAGTTAGATTCAATTCCTCAATTGCAAGGGACAATATATATCATTCGAATTTTATCTAATCAATCAAACATTAGGTAAAGATATTCCAAACAATTCTTAGGCTAAGCAACCATTATCTATATAGACTCAAATTGTTTTTCCTTTCTATCAATTCTACCTAGAATTTAATCGAATATCCTTCTAATCACCAAAATCAAAACCAACAACCATCTATATATACATGCATGATCATAAATGGATAGATTTATCTTCACTAGATACAAAGATATAATCCAATTAATTAAGTTCTTCCCTTCAAACCAATCTCCTCACAAAGTATCAAGCTTTCTCACTCATCTAGTCTCTCTAAAATGATTCGAATAAGAGTTGAAGAAGATGAGTTTCTTCTTTCTCCATTTTACCGATTGAATGAGAAAGAGAGTGGACATGTGTGATGTCCACTAAGAAAAGTTAAATCAACATGTAATACCTAAATTCTTATGTTATATCAATTTAGTCTCTTTTACAACGTTTCCCTCATTTCCTTAGTCTTACAATTTGGTCCTTACCAAGCTATATACTTCATTTTAATATATGACAATTAAATGACCACTCAACTTTCCTAGCTCTAAATTTAGGGATATTACATATGTTCACTCTTATCACTCATGCTAAACAGTTTCACGAAGCAAGCTTAAATTAATGCCAACAGAACCCTCGACAAGAAAGAAAGAAAGAAAGGAAAAAAATAATTTGAGTTTAGGAATTAAAATTGGCTAAGGAAGTGAACAGACACTAGATGCATACTGCCCACACTTTGCGCACAAATCATGCACTTAGGCTAGAGTTATATTGCTGCACTTGACTTTACTATCTGCTTGGCATTGTGCACTGAGATTTCTGAGGGCAACATTAGAATCAAACTCTGCTTGCCAGCACTTGTTGGCGTTCCAACCAAACTTTTACCGAGGTACCATTTTCACCATTTTTTATTTTTCTCTTCTCTTGCATTACTTGAGGACAAGCAATGAGCTGGGTTTGGGGGTGTGTTACCTCCTCAAAAGTATTATTTTTCATGCCTATTTTGATATGCTTTTGCTTGTTTTCAAGTACATTTAGTTGCATTAGTTTGTTAAAATCATGCATTTACATCAAGGAGTTAGTTGGCTACCTATGCTTGTGTGAAAGGTTGCTTTTATGGCCTTTTTGCAAGTTGGCAAGGTGTTTGGCAGGAGAAATGAACGCAAGATGCAGGGACGCGGTTAGGAATGCCAAGGTGAATGCCAGATGCACTGGGCATGGAAGGATCAGAGGTGTGCCAAGCATCTGTTGGCATGAGGTGTGCTAGTAGCCATGCCAAGAGAGGAAGAACCTCCAAAAAATAGGATACACCCAGGCTCCTTAAAAATCGCATTTGGACAGCCTCCGAAAAAATAGCGGATAAGGTGATGGCAAGCTGTGTTGGCAAGGTCATGCCAAGTCAGTGTGCCAGGATGACAAAGGCATGATGACATCAGCCCTAACTTGATAAGCTATCACACCAATTAGATGAGGCTTATCTCTTATCCATAGAGCATTCAAATTTCAAATGAAGAGAGAGTTATCCTAATCTATCCCTTGAGCGCCTATATAACACGACCCGATCAAGCATTTAAAAAAAGGAAAAAGTGAGAGGAGGAGAGATCGGTGAAGGTTGAGGTGATTGAAACGAGGTGTAAGAGCGGCGAGTGATAGTCGGTGCAACCGAGGAAGGGTGGTTCGATTTCTTGGCCGAGAGCCTGGCGTGGAGGGCTGCATCGAGAGACCCCTCTGCCTATTCCCTTGGCACAAGTTGTTTTTCTTTAGTTTTTATTATGATGGTGATGCTAAAAACGTTTGTTGGTTAACCCCCACACCATGAACTAATTTAATAGTTGGTGGGGGATGTTTTGGTTTTAAACGTTGGCTTTTATGCCTTAGTTCTTTTATAATAATTTTGTTTTTGGCAAAGTTTGTCTGTTTTGCATACTTTAATTTTTCCTAAGTACTGTGCCAATGCGAGAGCTGGCACAATTAGCTTATTGCCTTCCAATATCTTAACAGACTTGTGTTGGCAACGATCAAGTTGCTGAAAACTTGGGAGAGAAGCTTCGAGAGAAGTCATTCAAGTAGATGAACTTACTCCGGAAGTGAAATCTACCCCCACGGAGTATAGATTGGTTTTCAAATCAAATTGGTTTAAGGAAAACATACACTATAGAGATATAGGGGTTTTTACTTGGCCAATTTAGGGCAATGACCATCGAGAGAGGCTTTTCTACGTTTGAATCTGCTCGGCAAACAATGCCAAGACAGTTTTTCCAATAAAGGCTGGCATGAACCACGTTGAAAGCAGGCATTCCCTGCCAACAGTCATCATTTATTTGAAAACACCTTCATTGCCAATGCTTTACTTCAATTTCTATTTTATTTTATTTCATTGTCTTAGTTTTAAAAACTAGCTCTTTCAAACAACAATCTTTTCTTCCAAAGCAAGCAACAATAAAGCAATCAAATTCCAAGTCAATCTCTGTGGGATCGATACTCAGCTTACCAAGTTGTATTACTTGTCGACCATGTATACTTGCACGCAATAGACTCTTGGCACAGTTTATCTTGCCCAAATACATACTATTTATACCTTTTGCCAGTATTCATTTTACACATCTCCCTGAGAGTCAACATCCGCTGACATCGATCACACCTCTTGTAGAATTCTTGAGCATCTTTGTAAAGAATGGGCCAATACAAGCTGGATTGTTGGACCTTGTCCGTGGTGCTAGTTCCTTCAAAGGGTGAAGAATGACATTGTCGAAACACATTGTCCTGCTCTTCCTCGAGAACACATCTTCTTATCACCTGATTTACACATTGTTTAAACAAAAGAGGCTCGTCCTAATAATAATGCTTAGCATCATGTCAGAACCGCTTCTTTCCTTGGTGAGTAAGGTTATAAGGCAAAATACCACTAACCAAGAAATTAACCAAATCGACATACCAGGGAGTTACCGAGGCAACTAACAACTGCTCATCTGGGAATGTGTTACAGATCTCCAAAGAGTTTGAATCTTCATCGCCTTTTTCCAACCTTGATAAGTGATCGGCAACTTGGTTTTCTGTTCCTTTCTTGTCCTTAATTTCGATGCCAAACTCTTATAAAAGTAAAATCCAACTGATTAAACGAGGTTTGGCATCTTTTTAATAAATAGGTACTTAATTGCTGAGTGATCAGTATAAATGATTACCTTAGTACAAATCAAGTAGGAACGAAACTTATCAAATGCGAAAACTATTGCTAGTAATTCTTTTTCTATCGTGGTGTAATTTGATTGTGCACCGTTTAGAGCTTTACTAGCGTAGTATATTACATGAAAAGTCTTACATGTGCGCTGCCCTTGAGTGACTACTACCGCCAAATCACTTGCCTCACACATGAGCTCAAAAGGTAAGGCCCAATCGGGAGGAACGATAATAGGTGCCGAGGCAAGTTGCTTCTTCAAGGCTTCGAATGCTTGGATGCATGAGTCATCAAAATTAAAAGCTTTGTCCTGTTCAAGCAAGCTGCACAAAGGTTTAGAGATTTTGGAAAAATTATAAATAAACTTTCTGTAAAAACCTGTATGACCGAGAAAACTTCGAATTCCTTTGAACGAATTTGGTGGTGGTAATTTTTCGATCACTTCCACCTTGGCTCTGTCGACTTCAATTCATTTGGATGAAATATTGTGACCGAGCACTATACCTTCATCTACCATAAAGTAGCACTTCTCTCAATTGAGCACTAGATCGGATTCTTCACATCTTGTTAGCACTTTCTTCAAATTGTCGAGGCAATTGTCAAAGTTGTCTCTGAATACTAAGAAATCATCCATAAAGATTTCTAGGAAATCTTCTACCATGTTAGAGAAAATTGCCGTCATACATATCTGGAAAGTTGCTGGAGCATTGCATAATCCAAACGGCATCCTTCTGAAAGCATAGATACCATACGGACATGTGAAAATGGTCTTTGCCTAATCATCTAGTGCTATGGCAATTTGGTTATAACCTGAGTAACCATCAAGAAAACAATAAAAGATTTACTTGTAAGTCGGTCAAGCATTTGGTCAATAAATGGAAAAGGAAAGTGATATTTCCTAGTAGCTTTGTTTAACTTGTGGTAATTCATACAAACCCTCTAACCGGTCATAGTCCTAATTGGGATTAATTCATTGCTTTCGTTTCTTACAACGGTTATACCTCCCTTTTTCGGTATACATTGTACCGGGCTTACCCATGTGCTATCAGAGATAGGATATATGATATCGGCATCAAGCCATTTGATGATTTCCTTCTTCACGACTTCCTTCATAACAGGGTTTAGCCTCCTTTGTGTCTCAATTGTAGGCTTATGATCATCCTCCAATAGGATTTTGTGCATACACACTGCCAGACTAATCCCTTTTAAGTCGGCAATTGTCCATCCTATTATCTTTTTGTGCAATGCCAACATGTCGATCCACCTCTGTTCCTATTCAGGCTGTAACTTAGAAGAGATAAGTACGGGAAAAGTGTTATCGATTCCCAGATAAACATATTTTAATTGTCCTGACAATGGTTTTAATTCAAGAATAGGAGGTTTCTCAATAGAGGGTTTTTCGGTCTTACCTTCCTTACCTAAGTAGTCCAATGGTTCAAAATACTTACCTAGAAGACTTGCTATCCAATTGGCTTCAAATTGCTCTTCATCGTCTGGCTCTTCAAGTTCCTCAGGTTTGATAATACAATTATCGAGGCAATTGTTAAGGCAATCTTCCTCCATGTCAAAATTGAATTTTGTTGTGGCCTGGATGACTTGGCACTCTTCTGGATCGTCAGCATGCTTGAGGGTTCGAAAAACATTAAGCTTCACTTACTGGTTCTTTATCCTCATGGTGAGTTCTCTTTTCTCGACATCGATCAAGGTCCTTCTTGTTGCTAGAAATGGTCTCCCAAGAATAATGGGTATGAACTCATCTGCTTCACAATCTAGAACAATAAAATCAGTAGGAAAATGAATTTATCAACTCTTACCAATATATCCTCAATTTTTCCCTCTGGGTGCACGTAGGATCTGTCAGCAAGCTGTAGCATAACTGTTGTAGGTCTTGCCTTCCTGATTCCCAATTTCTCAAAAACTAATTTGGGCATCAAGCTTATACTTGCTCTGAGATCACACAATGCTTTCATGACATAGTGGTTTCCGATTGAACATGGTATTGTGAAACTGTCAGGATCTTTAAGCTTGGGTGGCATGCGTTATGTAGCATGGCCATGCATCCTTCTGTCACGACAACTGTTTCAAATTCCCCTAGCCTAGTCCTCTTACAGATGATGTCTTTAAGGAACTTAGCATAGTTTGGCATTTGTTCTATTGCTTCAACCAATGGCAAGTTGATGTGGACTTGCTTCAAGATACCCAGGAACTTCTTGAACTGGGAGGCATCACTAAAGACTATAAAATCATTTCTCAGTTCGGGTTGAATTAGAATATGGGCTCGAGTAAGGACCTGTTTCAATTGAGCGAAGCTTCTTTGTTGGTTTTCCCCCCATTCGAAAGGAACATCCTTCCTTAAAAGATGAGTTAATGGTGTTGATAAAACCGAGAATCCTTTCACAAACCTCCTATAATACCTAGCTAAACCGAGAAAGTTTCTAACCTCTCCAATATTCTTCGGTGGTTTCCAATCAACAATGGATTGAATTTTCTTCAGGTCAACCTTAATACCTTCTGCAAATATTACATGTCCAAGAAATGACACCTCCGGAAGCCAAAATTCACATTTGCTCAATTTCGCATAAAATTACTTATCCCGAAAAGTTTGTAGTACAATTCTTAGATGATTGGTATGTTCTTCCATACTTCTCGAGTAAACAAGGATGTTGTCAATGAAGACTACAACGAACTTGTCTAAATAAGGTTTGAATACCCAGTTCATAAGATCCATGAAGGCTGTCGGGGCATTAGTTAAGCCAAAGGGCATCACTAAAAACTCATAGTGACCATATCGGGTTCAAAAAACAGTTTTTGGTACATCTTCTTTCTTAACTCTAATTTGATAATATCCCGATCGTAGATCAATTTTAGAGAATATAGAGGCACATTTTAGTTGATCAAACAAGTCTTCAATTCTCGGTAAGGGATACTTGTTTTTGATAGTGAGCTGGTTTAGCTGTCGATAATCAATGAAAGTCTTATCGATCCATCATTCTTCTTCACAAAAAGAACCAGGGCTCCCTACGGAGAAGAGCTGAGTCTAATGAAGCCCTTATCTTGAATTTCTTGCAATTGACTTTTGAGCTCAAGCAATTCGACCAGGGCTAAACGATAAGGTGCAATGGAGATTGGTGTAGATCCCGGTTGAACTTCAATTTCGAAGTCCACTTCTCTTGTTGGAGGTAATCCAGACAATTCCTTGAGAAAAACATTAGGAAATTCAGATACAGTTAATATGGATTCAAGAGACAATGTGGACTCATTCAAACTAAATATAGGAGCAAAGGTAGCCTCTAATTCGAATGGTTTCTTGCTTAGCAAGACGAATGATTCTTTCCCTAAACCATGAAGATACAATTGTTTCTTATTACAATCTACCCAATCTTTGTGTTTCCCCAACCAATATAAGCCCAATATGATATCAAAATCAAAGAAAGACAAGGCTAAAAGATCAGCAGGAAATGGTATGTTTTGAATGTACAAAGAACAGTTCCTACAAATTTGATTTACTTCCACTCTATCGCCAATAGGATTTACAACTACCAATTCATTTGGGGTGGGTTCAAGCTCTAGATTTAGCTTTTTAATTAATGGAAAGCTTATAAAAGAATGGGTTGAACCCGAATCAAAGAGAGCATAAACAGGTTGTAAACCAAGGTAAATTGTATATGCAATTACTTCAGGTGATTCCTCATCCTCACGACCACGGATATGGTAGACTCGAGCAGGTTCTCAAGACTCCTGATAGGTAGCATTTGACCCTTGGCCTCTACTACTTCCATAATTCCTGGAGTTAGCTTGCTTCGGCCCCTTTCCCTTGGGGTACTAATTTTGGTTCGAACCTTTAGGTGTATGAGAGGGTAGCTTGTTCGGTTTTGAGGACAATCTTTAACATAATGTGTTGTATCACCACATAAATAGCAAGAATTGGTCAATTTTCTGCATTGTCCCGTATGATTTTTCTGACAGATTTTACAAGTAAGAATTTGAGTCTCCCTTCTTGTATTCTCGGTGCTATTAAAGGACATTGTAGGTGTAGATGTTTTAGCCACAGATTAAGGGTTAGGAATGTAATTGCCCTTTGAATAATTACCATAATTAGAAGAGTTTCCTCCTTAATGCTTTTGCTTCTTATTCTGCCAATAAGGTTTGTGGTCTTCTCTCGATCTTTTATCACCTCTAGCTTGATTGTCTTTTCTTTTTCTTGAGGTTTTCAACTTAGCATCAGTAGCTATGGCTTGGTTGACCAGATCTTGGAAATCTATAATTCCCAAAGCAGTGAACATGGGGCCTAACTCATCATTGAGTCTATCTATAAACATTCTACATTTATCTTCCTCCTTTTTAATAAATTTGCCCCCATAGTTGCAATATTTGTAGAACTCACTAACATATTGTTCAATTGACTTCCCTCCTTGTTTCAGATATAAAAATTTCTTTCTACGTTCAGCAAGATACTGATCACTAATGTATTTCTTTTTGAACTCTTTAAGGAAAAATTCCCAAGTAACAGCTTCCTCCGGTGCTGCAAGAGTTGTAGTTTCCACCAATTTAGTGCTTCCTCAGCCAAAAGAGTTACTGCACACTCCAGTTTGTGTTCATCTGAACACTGTAACTGTTTATTTAAAATTCTTGTTGTAGCTTCCAGCTAGTATTCAGCTTCTTCTGGCTTCTCTTCACTTGCTCTCGTGAAAGTATAAGCTCGATGTTGAGCAAGTTTGTCGATTGAGGCTCTTGTTGATTTTACTACTAGAGGTTCAATAAGAGATGGAGGGTTATGTCTCATTGAGACAACCATTTGATCAAACATCTCCTTCTGACTAGAGAAACATTCTCGTTATATGGGATGGATTGCAGGAACTTTCTATTGAACTTGTTAAGGTTCAACAGGCTTCTAAGGATCTTGATTCATCCTCACGCTCCTTTCTTCATTGGAGAAGCCGATTGGACTTTCGTTGTCTTTAGCCAACCTTGTTTCAGATATTTTTATAATAAAAAGAAGAGAGCTTGATCAATTCAAGTCACAATAGATATCCAAATGACTCCTAGGTGGCAATAAAATCATCAATAACAATAACAATTATACCATACAAGTCAATCATATAATGGCCCTAGAATCATGTATCATTTAGCTCTGATTACCAATTCGTAACATCCTAAACTGACCCTAGAAGAACCATTATTCAAAGAAAAGTATAGAAGAGATAATCACTCAAGAGATATCACAAAATCAAACATTCAAAGGAAATTCATGAGTTTTCTTAATCAATAAGTTACCATTCGAATTAACAAGATCCTCCTAAAGTTACATAACTTACTTTAATTTTTTGCATGTTTTAACCAAAATTTCACTCTTTACAATTATTCGAACGAAGACAATACAAGACAATGAAATTCAATGGGGGAATTTACCAACCTAAGAAAATTTCTAGCTTTTACTACATAGACCTTTATCATTAACTAACATTTACAATTCCAAAAAAGTCATCTAGATGCAAAAGATAACCTATCATTGGTTTGATCAAATCAATTACTTGTATTAGACTACATTCATAATTAGGCCTAATTAATCAAGTCGAATTTAACTTTTCACACAACCAACCAGCCGAGCAAGCACATCCTTAGACATCCACAATGTTCAAATTTTCACTAATATACCCTAACTAAGATTTCATTATCATGAGATCTATATTTCCAACATCAACAAGACTTCACAATAATAACAATCACCATAAAAATATAATCATGCTATCACACAATCCAAGGCAGCCACAAGTTTATTAATTAGGTCTTACATATCATAGTAATTATATTATTTACAAACCAAAACAACCATAATATAGACATAACATTAGTGCCACCATCCTAGGAGTCCTTAACAAAATTTAAGCACATACTCTTAACTCCAATATGTGACTTGATCAAGCTTCTCAAATCCTGGTGTCCAAAAAGTTATCCTGAAAAGTAGGGAAAGACTTGATTAAGCGAAAGCTTAGTGAGTAAGTTCATATTACAAGGTTAAAACATATTCAAGCAATAAAGTCTTTCACTATCAATGTCTTCCAACTTAATTTCATCAAAATGTCCTAAGCCATGACAAACAATTTGATCCATTTCATAGTAAACTTCAATTCATCCACAACCATTTATCATGTGTAATTTTATTTCCAAGTTTAAGGAATTAGCTAATGCAATAGCTGAGATTCTGAATGCTTTAAAACTAGGTCATGAATTACAACAATGAAATCAATCTATCATCCAATTCATTTATACATTTCATTACAATAACAGTCCAATTGTTTCCATTTCCTTTTATTATTCACCATAGTAAGTAAACCATGAATATACTAATATGCATATGCTAACCAATATAATTTGTTTCCATTATCATATCACAGTCTAGATACATGAATCCCCAACCAAACTGTCACCAGAAAACAATATGGTACACAAGGTACCGGTCAATCCCTCTTACCGTCGCCAAATGACCAAACACACACTTCCCTCTTACTGTCGCCAATTAGGGACCATTCTCCCGAACCGTAGTCCACCCTGGCACTGAGCTCTATGGACTCTATGGCATGCCAATTATATCTATGACTGACTCGAGACCAAGGCTTATCAATAGTTATCATTTATTCAATCTTAGTGTACCATTCCAATCAATATGCACTTTATGTGCCAATATCCCTTTTTCCTAAAGGCTCAATATCAACTTTTTTATATCAATAGTTCAACATCAATGTTCATATTCAATAGCAATAGTCAATCTAGCAATATCAATATAATTCCAATAGCAATAGTATATATTTAGTAACTTTATTCCATGAATTCAAAGGTCAATTGTACTCAATATCTGCACCCTACATAATCATTCTTTTACTAATCTAAATCTATCAATAATAATGCTTATGTAAAATTTCTATGTAAACAATCCATTTATCAAACCATTCATGGCAATCCACCAATCAAGTTCAAGACTCAACTCTTATTACAAGTTAATTTATGAAAATTCTCATAGTCTTTCAAGCAATTTACACCCAAGTATTCCTCAAGGAAAATTTACCTGGCTTCCCCGCTAGCACAGCCGATTCATGCAATGCAATGCAATGGACAAACAATACTCATTTTTAATTGAACTAAACAAATAAATGATGCTCGAAAAGGAATTTCATTCCTTTTCGAGATTTTGAACTACACTCACAAGTTAATTTCGAGCTATTAACGATCCTGGATCACGACCCCTTTTTGTCGATCAATCTGTTGATCTATGGTTGCCTTCTTTTCCTCAATTTCTTATCGATCTAAAATATCACATAAATTTTTACTTTTATCAGACATAATACCAATTACTAGTTACTACAATCTGTTTTGGAGAATCAATCTCTCCAAACTCTATTAACATACGTCGACAATATACTCTCAGTTATCACACATCTTAACCCTCGATTTCAATACCATAATGCATACTTAAATATATGATCATAATTAACTATTTGATTCATATTTCACTTATTTTTGCATCCCCAATCTAATATCATTGCCACTGTTCGAAACAGGGCAGACCACAATAGGACTAATTTGGTTCATTACACCAATTCCATCAATGAAACATTTTTCAGCCATTCATTCTAACCACTTCAACATAGCAATTAACATTATTTCATGGCTATAATCCATTTCTTTAGACTCATAATCAATCGAGCATTTTCCAGCTCCTACATAATAATAATATGTTATAACAATTAATCATTTTATTCACTTAAATTATCAACACTTCTCATACATTGTTTCAATTTCTATTCATTCGAACAAATTTGAGCATGTTATCATTTGTCAATTCTAAACACATCAAGCACTTCAAAGCAATTACTCAAACTAATGACCATTCAATCAAATTTTCAATTCAAACTATCCATGAACAAATCTTTCTAATCAACATTTCATCGATACATTGCCCAATTCTCTAGCAACAATCATCAAGTCTCATTCAATTCAACCTAAAGAATTCCCTCAATTTTTTAATCACAAACATCACAAATTAAGATTACATTCCAGCCATTCGAACATTCAAGGTTAGCTAAAAGAATATTTACCTCCAATCCTTGTTGACAACCAAAGATTAGTCAAGAATTCCACCAAAATTTAGCTTTTCAACTATGTCTTCTAAGCTTTCTTACTCAAGAAATCCCCTATATCCTTCGATTCTCTAATAGGGTTGAAGAAAGAGACTCAAATTGTCTTAAACGATTGTAAACAAGGAAGATTCAAGTGTTTAATCCCCTTTTAAAATGGTTCCCTTACATGCAATCCATTTATTTAACAATCATGTTAAGTTAGTCCCCTTAAAAAGGTTCTTAACTTTACTATTCTTTCAATTGACTCCCCATTTAAACGATTTCAAATAAACTAGGTTGATGCAATTGATTCGAATCTACAATTTAATCTGATTAACAATTGTTTAGGGTATCACAGAACTTGGGTTTCCTTAAGTTGTCGGCCACTCCGAGTGGTGATTGCTTTGCATTGCTCGTGGTTTGCTCCTTTTGCGACTTCAGTATCGCTAGGTAAATTGCATGGTGATCTCATATTCAAGTTCTGAGCGAATTGCCCGACTTGGTCTCCAAGGATTTCAAGGTTGCCTCTTGATTTTGCAATCTCATCTCCGTCTTATTCATAAAAGCATCAGTTTTCTTCATGAAATTACTATTCTCTACCATGTAAGATTCAGTTTTTAACATGAAAGCATTGAGATAATTTTCCAAAGAATTGGATGGTGTTGATTGTTGCTGCGGCATCTGTTGCCATGGCAAGTTCTGCTGGAATCCTGTTGCTTGTGCATTCTGACTACTCTGGTTGAGGGCATTGTTGGGATTACTCCATGAGAAGTTGGGGTGCTTCCTCCAGGCTGGATTGTAAGTGTTGGACATCACATTACTATTTCGGTTGTAGTTTCCAACGTAAAAACTAGATTCTGGATTCTATAGACACTCGGAAGAATCATGGTTACCATTACAGTAATCACAAATTGAATCTACTACCTTGATGTCTTGTCTGTTGCTAGGCCGCTGCATGTTTTTAACCATATTGGTTAAAACAGCCAATTGTGCAGAAATAGAGCCTGGTGAATCAAGCTCATTTATCGTGGCATTGCGTCTGACTATTCTCCTTCGGGTGGTTGGGAACTGATAATCGTTCTTGGCAAGACGGTTCAGGATCTCTATCGCTTCCTCAGGTGACTTGTCGAGGACTATGCCATTTGCCGAGGCATCTCACATCATACTTGTTGGTGTGTTCACTGAGTTGTAGAACATCATCACTTGTGTCCATAATGGGAATCCATGCATGGGGCATTTGTGTAAAAGTTCTCTGTATCGGTCCCAAGCCTCGTACATGGATTCATCATCTGGCTGCCGAAAAGAAGTAATATCATTACGCAACTTATTAGTCATATTTGTATAACTAAATCTAGCGATAAAATCATGACACAAATCCGTCCAAGATCCTATAGATCCAGATAGAATACTATTCAGCCACGTTTTTGCCCTATCCCTTAGTGAATAGGGAAACAGTTTCAGCCTTAAGATATCTTCATGGACTCATTTAGCTTGAATGAATTGCAAATCTCCATGAACGATTTGAGATGTTGTCTGGCATCTTCAGTTGCCGAGCCGCCAAATTGACTAATTGTGTTGATCATGTTAAGCATCACATGTTTTACTTCAAAGTGGGCGACTTCTATCTCAGGTGCGACAACTCCTGGATTGAGACCGTTGAGATCTCCTCTAGGTAGTCTCGAATGGGTCTGTTATGGACAGGTTGTGCGACTTGATCTCCTCATCCTCTTACTACGATGTTCTGGTTATCATTGGCATTCATATTGCCGACTAGATTATCTTGTTGTTCTGTCATGGCTGCTCGTTGTTCTCGTCTTCTTCTATGAAAAACTCGTTCTATCTCTGGTTCGAATGGGTAGTTTTGTGTTGTTGGTCTCGCCCTAGTCATACACAAATGCGAAACCAAAGTTGTAAGTCCCTTGAAACTGATTAGAAATAAAACTAAAAGAAAGGGTGTAAGAAATTAAAAACAAAGTCGCTATTGTCATTCCTCGGCAACGGCGTCAAAAACTTGTTGCGCGTATTTAGTGCTTCGCAATTGGTGCAAGTGTACACGTCGCAAGTTATAGTATAGTATAGTATAGATATCGTCTCCATAGGGATTGGTGCTACTTCGGGAATTTAACTTCTCGCATTGAACGTAAAAACACAAGTAGGCGATTGTAGGAGTTCTAATCAACAAGTAAAACAAAAGAGCAATTAAATAAAAAGAAGATATGTCGAGTAAGAGAGAGTAGGTCAGGTTATTGTGAATCGAGGTGTAATACTTGAATGGGCCGTCGTGGTAATTGAGTGCTAGAGTAGCTCAATTGCTTCAACAATTGAATCTAGTCGGATTGCCTGGGTAATTCTGCGATTGCCTGGAAGTTTGCGATTGCCTGGGCAATTGGGCGACAACCTTCAAAGTTTGGCGAAGCGTTCTTCAATGGTTTCTCGTTATCCCTAACTCGAAACACTGTTAATTGTGCATGCCTTGATAATACGTCCCTGCGTAAACCAAGGGTAGACAACAACCTATCTTCCGCTCATTTTAGTCGTTGAAATTCGCAACTTATCCCTAAGTCGAATTAGTCTTCACCATCGATTGATTGAATAAAGATCATGCTCATTCGTTTCTTGAATCTAACTCTCCCGATATTAGACAAATGGATGAATTCAAGAGATCCTCTCTCAATTCACTCGAAGAATTTAAAAACCAAGAATGAACAAACTTTGAATTAAAATTACAAACTCAAATACCTAAACAAATCCAATCGTTCTCACAACTACAAAAACACAATAACCCAAGCCAGAAAAAATTAGTTCATGGCCGGGTGCAAAATAAACACAAGATAAAAATTTCCTAACATGAATCTAATCGAACAAAGAGGAAAAATATGAAGATGTTGACAGCCCCTAGTCGAATTCTCTCCGGGGCTTGTATTTATCCTATCTAAATCGACAGCTTCCTTTTTTTCTTGTCTTTAATTGCCTTAGATCCTGCACACACAAAAACACATTCCAGCAGTACATTTTTCTACAAAAATCAACCAAGTTATAAAATCAAGCATGACGGTGGAGGAAATCACTAAAACATATATGAATGTCTAATAATGCAACTAAAATAATCCTAAGTCTAACAATAATATGAGTAAAAAGAGTCATAAAAATAGTACTTTTGAACACTTAATACTAAACAAAACATGCAAGCCTAAAATTGGAGCAAAGATCTAGAAGGGCACATGACCAGATTATTTCAATAGTAGCAAGGTCAAACTTTTAGCATGTAATAGGTTAAAAGTTATACTTTTTATTTTTCATGTTTCACCTAAGTTTCAATCAAACTGGTTGAACCAACGACGACCATCCCAAGTCTTGCGTTCGAGATCTGAAAAAGCTCGTCCAGATCGGTGGTGGTTGTGGAGCCTGAACCGAACATAAAACAACAATATTTAAAATCCTATCCAAACTCAAGAAGCAAAAAGGGGAACATTTTCGAGGTTCTAAACAAAAAAGAAACGATTTTTCATGTTTCTTGAAAGCCAAGAAGAAAGGGGAGAAAACAAACCTGGAAATAGTTTGGAGAAAGAGCTAGACTTGGTGGAACCCAAGAAGGAGATAAAGTTGACATCAGGAGGAGAAACCAAATTCAACGCCATGAAAACTGAGAAAAGGAACAAGTTTTAACTACAAAATTAAAAAGAAAATCTCACCATGCTACTAGACTTTGGAAAAGTATAAAGTGTGGGAAGATCAGAAACTCTTAATTACCGCAAGTGCTTTCGATTCTTCAGATTTCTTAATTACTGTGTGATGTTTTGATTTTTCAGATTTTTCTTCCGTTGATGACGGAGACACAATTTTTTCTTCAGATTCAACTTTTGAAGTTTCCACTATTGACGGTGGAGCCTTCGTGCTTTCAACATCAAATTGCTTCGTCTCTGTCGGCCTAAAAAACTGTCATCTTCTTCCTCTTTGCTTAGGGTTTATGTTTTTCCCAAATCTCTCGTGACCTATTTGCTTCCTTTTCTTTAACCCTTTCTATTATGTCTTAACCGGTAACTCATTTTTTCCGGTTTCTCAAATTTTATTTTCTTTTTTCATCCAATGGTTATTATTCTTTCCTTTTACCAAAACTCTCATCTATCGATTCAAGCTTAACTGTTTTTAGCCTTATTTTAACGCGTTTCTTTTTAGACTCCCCTCTCCTGATTAATTACGGGGTTTCTTACAAATTACTTTTATGTAAAAAAGGTTGTTTGCCCTCTTGTAATTAGGGATAGGAATGTTAAAAAATATCTGACTCGACTAATTTAATTTTATTATTCTAATATAAAATATCGGGTAATTATTTGAATTTTTTATTTGGGTCGGGTACTCGGCCAGCTAAAAGTAACATTTTTTCGGGTCGGGCCCAGGTTGCAAGAATGCCCTTTATCGGGTATCCAATGACCCGGTTAAAATTTTAAAATATATTTTATATTTTTATTAAATATATATTTGTATATATAATTATTAAAAATTTAAGATATGTTAATTTTTTTGAATATATTAAAATTTAAGATAAGTTAAAATTAAAAAAATAGTAAAAGAACGATGGTACTTGTTTTGAAATGTTAAAATTAAAATATGTTAAATTTAAGATATGTTAAATTATTAAAAATTTAAGATATGTTAAAATTGAAATGTTGTTTGTGTTTTGAAAATTTGTTCCTACTTTTAAAGGTTTTTTTAGGATTATGGTACTTGTATTCTAAAGTTGTTTGGGTTTGATAATTTGAATCTTAAATTTTATGCTTGGATTATATAATTTGAACATTTATTAAGTGTGATTTTATTTTATAAAAGTAAATGATTTTAAAAAATAGAAATTTTTAAAAAAAAAAGAAAAGAAAAAACATCCAGGTACCCCGTTACCCGATTCCCGGGTACTCGGATTTTGCGGGTACCTGGATAGCGGTTACCCGGTTAAAGTGGGCCAAGAACGGGCCAGAAAAAGTCGTATCCGGAAGTCCAGGTACCCGTTACTTCGGGATCCAAAAACCCGGGTACCCGAAAATGAACACCCCTAATTAGGGGTGTGCAAAAATATCTGATCCGATTCGTTTATTTGATTTGAACTTTTGAATATTTGATCGTTTTTATTTTTTGGATAATTTGGATCGAATATCCGAAAATTTTGGATCCGATACGGATATTTATTTCACATTTGGATTGGATATCCGATTATCTGAAATTCGAAAATTCAATTTTTTTTATAGATATGAATCTTGTTATGTTCGATACTTTTACTTGTTATATATGAAAAATTAAAATATTCATGGATACAAATATTGTTATATTCAATAATTTGTTAATTGTTATATTCGAAAACCTAAAATTTTCATGGATAGGACCACCAAATTAAAAAAAAATACTTAAACCAAGTCATAAATTTGGATATCCAATCCGAAAAATCAGATATCTAATTTTTGGATCGGATATGAATCTCTAAATTGTCTATCTAGAAATTTTGGATATCCGAAATGCACACCCCTACTTGTAATAAAGTTTAAGGGTAGGGAAAACCCTAGCAGCCAACTAGCCTCTGTGCAGGCTCAATCCTGAGATTTTGGTGGCCTAAGGGCAAATATAAAAATTAGGCTCCTAATAACATATATTGAGAAAAATTGAACTTTAAGCTTAGACCTCTAATATCATATATTAGAAAAAAATGGGCCTCTAATAACAAATTTTAAGAAAAATTAATTTTTAAGAGTATGTACCTAGTAGCAAATATTAGAAAAAAATTGAGCCTATAATAATAAGTATTAAAAATTTAAATTTTGGATTCTTAATAAAAATATTTAAAATAATGTATTAAATAAATAAAATGATAAAAATGTTAGATTCTTGAGTTGTTGTTGGATACTTGTCACGGGCCCCAAAAAAATAAAAAAATGACGAGAGCAATGAATATTTTATCTCAATGAAACACAACACTCAAAGCGAAACACGCTATCAGTTAACTAAATTGGGTGAAAAAAACAGTAACCTATACCCAATACCTAGCAACAGCTCAAGAATCTAATATTTTTATCATTTTATTTATTTAATATGAAGTTTTACCGGTAGAAAGTGGGCTCTAGACAGAAGATGAGCTTTGGGCGAGTGCTCTTAATGCCCAGGCCCAGAGACGGGCATGCCTTTGCGCGAAATCAACAATCTTAGTCGTCGATAGCCCTTGTTGACCTTTTCACTTCTCTTTCGTTTCTTGAGAAGCTTTCGACAAAATGGCATTGACGTCCTCAGGATCCGGTCGTTCATCGTCATCCTTAGCCTTTCAAGCCTTCTATTTGGTTCATCTCCCATGGTTGTTGCTGGCGGATCTCGAAGGTCGTTTGATGAAAACTAATTTTCTTGGCGGTTCATGGCGCTCTCAACGAAATCATGACGGTGGTTCTGGAGAAAGGTCACCATTTTCGGAGATACGGGCTTCGATGGGTCAAGAACGACAACCGAGCCCCTCGCCAGCAGAGTCACCTTGGCCGGCTCCTCTTCTACCTCATTCGACCATGGTGGCCGAGCATCAAACCCTGAAACCATCATTCATCTTTATGTGGTTCTTTTTATGTCTTGCCTAATGTTATGCTCCCACTCTTCGATGGTTGTCGATGACGAAAGATAACTATTTTCTTGATAGTTACAGGTGGAATGACACATCTCCCATCTGGATGTTTGTTATGGGATGCAGGAAAAAAGAAGGTTTTTCTATTTTAGCTCGAAGACTTTGTTCCCCGTTTGTTCCAGCTTTGGTGCCTCGTTTTATGGTTGTCTTGGTGGTGTCAGTTTTGGTCCTCAGGTGATGCAGACTGTAAGCCAACATGTTCCCGAAGTCATCTCCGATCAAAGAGCTATCCCGATTTAGACCTCTATACCCTTGGAGCCACCTATGTTGACTACTTGGTTTACGCCAGCCGTACGTCTTTCTTTCCAATGTTGTTTTGTTTCCTCATCTTTGATTGCCTTGGTGTTTTGGGCCTTTTGTGCCCATGTTTGTTTCGACCATGAGTGTTAGGTTTTTTGGGCTTTTGTCCTGATCTCTTTGTTATTTTTTCTCCTTTGTAATTGTATTTTCTTTCTTTGATAAAAAATATTGGGTTTTCAATTGAGTCGAATTAAAATTTTTTTTGAGTTAACCGAATTTACAAGCGGCGGTCGGCACGGTGGTTGCCTTTAGGTGTTCTTCATCTTTGAAGAACACCAAGAACACTTAAAGTTTTTTTAGTTTGATCCATTTTGATTTAAGAAGATAGTAAAAAGGTGTTTAAAGTGGGTTTTATACCCAAAACTTTTTGGTTTATTTCTCTTCATTAAATCATTCTTTTTACATTTTCTTTTATTACGAAAATAATATTTTAGAACCCTTTCAAATTGGTCATTATTTTGGTTTAAAAGTTGGCTTTGAGTTTTAATTCTTTTTAAATCGGGTCATAGTTTTCTTTTTTAAAAAATCTTAAAAAATCTTTTAATTTTTTTAAAAGAGAATAAACATACCTTTTTTTTTAAAACGCAAATAAAAAGTGAAATTAATTATCTCTTTTCTTTGTTAGTAATTATTTTCTATATCTAATATAAGTGATGTGCTTTACATGTATATATAGTTGTGTGTAAAATTTTAGGATTAGGGATTTAAAACATAGAATAAAAACACATATGTTGTAAAATGTTCTTCATTTTCAATAAAACACACTTAATTATATTTAAACCTTAATAATTAAAATAAATGTAGATGTTTCTTTAGGTATTAATCACTAATTAAATTTTAATTTCGAAAACTTTAACACATTTAATTTTCTTGTTGTTTTGTTAAAAAAGTGAAAACTTAATCAATGCGGTGTCATATCAAACGGGAATGACGGGTTAGCGCCAGAAGTGTTGGCGGTGATTAAAGTTTATTTCCCAGGCGATAATGCCGTTAAAATATATTTATATTCATTTCGCAGACAAATAAATTGAAATCTTGTGAACTTGCAAATTCCAGTTTTAAAAATGCTTTTGAAATCGATCAGGTACCAATTTTTGGGCATTGTGGAGGTGCTAATCCTTCCCCACAAGTAATCAACCCCCGAACCTGTTTTCTCTTGTTTTCGTGGACCAAAATGTAATTTTGATAAATAAAATGTTTTATCAAAATATTCTTGTTTTAAAAGGTGATCCAATCACACTTTTTTCTTTAAAAAAGATTGGTGGCGACTCCGTGATTTTACAAAGTTTTCCAAAACGTCAAAACCTCCTAAAAAGGGTTGCGACAGCTTGACGACTCCGCTGGGGATATTTGTTTTAAAAAAAACAAAAGAGGGTCAGACCACAAATTGTTTTCAAAATGTTTGAGAAAAGGAATTTGCAAGTTCACAAAGGTTTTAATTTATTCGTCCGCTTAATGAATGTAATTCTATTTTACGCATTTAAAAAATGTTGCAAAAAGCTCTATTCCCAAGCTCTACCCAATTGTTAAGTGAGGGGAAAATGCTTCACTCATGTCAGAATATTGATTCTCCATCTGAGCCTAGCAAGTACCTTCGGGATTTATATGCCTCATGTCTTCGTAAGGATACTGATTCTTTGAGAAGACATAGGAAGTGAGTCCTCCCGAGTTGAACTTGGTTCATTTGAAGCCTATAATAGGTGAGAACTAGGGTCCTTAGAGCCCACCCCAATAGAGCCATGCGAAAAACTAGGGTTTTAGAAATAAAGGGAGACATGTCCTGGAGTATTGGAATGTGCTGCCCAGAATTGTTTTTGAATTCTCTGTGTTTTCTTGATTCTAATATGTGTTCCCTTTGTCTTGTTGTCTTGCATAACCATTCATGCCACATCATTACATGTTTAGAAGGGGTTGATTCTTGAAATCATTGCTCAATTTTGAAAAGCTTTTGTTATAGACAGAAGAATTTTGAAAAGTGAATATGGGAATGCAAAGGTCCGACATTGGTCCGAGGTTAATCAACGAACATATGGAGACAGCCTAGTAGTTGATCATGAGACAAAGACTTCAAAATATGCCCACATCAACATCAAGCAGAATAATGTGTAAGAATTACGGGAAATCTGTGAGCACTTTGATTATAAGACTAAGCAGTTGTTCCATGAAGTCTATGGTGACATAGCCTATCTCCTGTACGTAAAGGTTGATGATCAGCTGCTGAAAGCCTTGGTTCAATTCTGGAAACCGGGGTATTGTTGCTTCACTTTTAATAAAGAAGACACGATGCCCTCATTTGAAGAGTACTTAACCCTTTTCAACATGTGCAAAGTGAAGAAGAACTGGGTTTATGCCAAGCCTCCTAAAAACAAAAACCCACATGCAAAGCTTCAGACGTTCATTGGTATGAGTGATGGTTGGGTTAAAGGGTTGATACAAAAGAGAGGAGGCACTTTTAATTTCCCATGGTCAAGCATCAGGAGTATAATTTTGATCCACCCCGACAGAGAAAAGAGGATTGATCTCTTAGCCATTGCAATTTATGGTTTAGTCATCTTTTCGAGGGTCTTAGGAAACATCGATGTATCACTACTTGATTTCCTGGAGCAATTAAAGAGAGAAGTCAATACAGTACCAGTCGTACTTGCTGAAACCTTCATTTCCCTTAATGCTTGCCGGAAAGTTGAAGGTGTTCATTTTGGAGGATGTGCTCCACTTTTACAAGTTTGGGCCCTCATTCATTTCTAGAAGTGCCCGACATTGGCTTTATCAAATGTGTTTTCCCAAAACTTCTCACCTCTCTGAGAGTTCTTAGTGAATGAGTAGCCGGTTATTAAGAAAAATAAATGGATTGACATATTCAGGGATCATCGTGATGAAGACATCAGATGGAGGGTTCCTTGGATGGGTCACACCAAGCTTTTGTACAAGTATGGAGATTTCAACTTCCTAATGCTACTAGGTTTGTGGGGAGGAATTAGATGTGCTCCTTTGCTGGCATTTCGTCAGTATAGGCCTCGACAGTTCATCACATTCACTACCGGTCTTGGTTTAGACAATCAGCGATGCATGGAACCATTGTTATCACATGAAGCTAGAATCTGATAGCCATTGCATGTACACCCCAGACAATGATATTTGGAGGCATACGAGAATGAATGACAAATTCATAACACCTACATCTGGGCAAGCTGAGTCTCTAGAAGAACACTTAAAGGTAGTCCGTACAGAAACTGACATTTTAAGGGAAGAGTTAAGAAGGGCTAAGCTGGAGATAGAAGCTTACAAGAGCAGAATCGAATAGACAGGTTTGAGTCAAGTCTCAACGTAGAGAAATATAAAGGGGAAACAAAATGAGTAGTGAAGATGTATGAAGACCTAGAAAAGAAGTTTGAGATCCAAAGGGTTGACTTCCTCAAGATCCTGACTGTTGTTCGAAGTGCTGATCTAAGGAAGACTCCAGAGTAGTGGAAGCAAGAGATCGAGCATGATGTAAAGAAAGAAAAGGAACGAAGAAGGCATGAGGTTGAGAAATACAAATGAGCCCTTACAGAAGAGAAGAAGAAGGTCAAGTTGGCAACTGAGAATGAAAGTGGCAAACGGGTTCATGAAAGCGTAAAGAAAATGTGGCTGCATGGAAAAGGAAGGCCCACGACGACAGGATTTGCCTATTTGAGTTGCAGAAGGCATATGATCAGACCAGCGCGAAGCTAAAGCAGAGTCAGGCTTGTGTTGCTAAGTTACAAGCTAAGATAGATGATCAGAACCACTCGTTGCACAGACTTCAGAACCATCACACCTATATTGAGCTTTAGGCCTGTCTAAATGAGAATAATACCTTGAAGAAACAGGTCGAAGGAATGGATAACATTATCCAGGAATATATGACAAAGATCTTGGTCCTTGAAGACATTGATGAGGGAGGTATCAAGGGGGTAATCTTCAACAAACCCAATGTCTCAACCATAGCTCCAGCAGTCACAAATCTGCCAAAAGAGGAACAGAGATATCAAGAGAGCTCAAAACCATATTTTCCTCCTATCCCGATGACATACGCAGAATTGTTTGCTGAATTAATCAAATCCCAGATGGTACTGCCAAGACATGTTCCTCCATTCTCACCACCATATCCACAATGGTAAGATGAGAATGCACAATGTGAGTATCATGTAGGAGTTAGGGGACATACCATTGAAAATTGTACTGCATTCAAAAGAGTGGTAGATGACTTAAGAAAATCAGGGATATTATCATTCGATACGTCGGAAGATAAAGGAAACCCCCTGCCAAATCATTAGAAGGCAGGAGTGAATGCAATCATAGAGGTGGAAGATAAGGTGGTTAAGGAATGTGTTTCTGAAGTTAGAGCTCCCATAAGGTGGATATGTGCTCAAATGGTGGCAGTAAGAATGTTGGAAGAATGAGCCCATAAACTGGAAATTAAGAAAGAATCGTATTGTGAGTACCACATGAAGGAAAGATATGAGATTGACTGTTGCTCAGAATTTAGGCAATTAGTTCAAGACAAGATGAATAAAAAGGAACTGGAGTTCTTTGAGAAAGAAGACAATGAATGTTTGCTGGAAGTATGTGCATCAGATGAGTCATCCTCAAAAAGAT
This sequence comes from Hibiscus mutabilis, assembly GCA_019671005.1. Classification (NCBI taxonomy): domain Eukaryota; kingdom Viridiplantae; phylum Streptophyta; class Magnoliopsida; order Malvales; family Malvaceae; genus Hibiscus; species Hibiscus mutabilis. The sequence goes on along the minus strand of CM033718.1, from coordinate 54,259,650 downwards.
ACTACACTGGAATAAAGCCTTTAGTTATTAAGGCCAAAATAAGAGTTAGTGAACCAGCAAGGAGTGTGACCCCATGGCTCATAATTAAGGCACCAACGCCATCTCCCTACAAAGATAGTAGGCATGTCCCTTGGGATTACACTTGTACGGTAGCAGCTCAAGGAGAAATATTTGTTTAAGAGAAAGAAGAATCGGTCAATGAGGTGAGCCATTTCACGAGGAGTGGAAAGCTCTGTTCCCAAACAATAGCAGAGGATAGAGATACGGTGCAAAGAAAAGTTGTTGCTGAAGAGCCTAAAAAAAAAGATGACAGAGACTTCTTCAAGGAAAAACTGACAACATATCACGAGCCTGTAAAGAAATTAGAGGCTCGAGAATTCTTGAAGATCTTAAAACACAGTGAATACAGTGTCGTGGAGCAACTCCATAAGTTTTCAGCTCGAATTTCTATGCTTTCCTTGCTATTAAGTTTTGAGGGCCACCGTGAGGCCCTGTTAAAGATATTGAACTGAAAATTTATGCCAAAAGAGATTACAACTGATAAGATGGATATATTAGTGGGAAACATTACTGTCAACAACTTCATCTCGTTCAATGATGAAGAGATACCTGGTGAAGGAACAAGATCTTGCAAAGCTTTGCACATCACCACCAGATGTAAGAAGCATATGTTACCAAGTGTCCTAATTGATAATAGGTCAGCGCTAAATATTCTACCATTAGCCACACTGAAGAAACTGCCAATAGATAGTTCTTATATGAGAGCTTACCAAAATACGGTCAGAGCGTTTGATGGAACTCAAAGGGATGTGTTAGGAAAGATTGAGGTGCCTTTACAAATTGGACCAACAACCTTCAGTGTTGAATTTGTGGTTATGGATATAAGAACTGGCTATATTTGCTTGCTTGGGTGCCCATGGATTCACGCAGCAGGAGTAGTCCATCTACTTTACACCAAAAGATGAAGTTTGTAATCGATGGTTAACTAATAATTGTTGATGCAGAAGAGGAAATCATTGCATCAGTAACCATTGATGCACCATTCATCGAAATCGATGAGGGTACGCTTGAGTGTCATTTCAGGACATTGGAGCTAGTCAATGCAACCTTTGTCACCGAAGGAAACAAGGTGCTAGAACCATAATTATCGAGTTGTGTGAGGATACAGGTAAAACAAATGCTTGGGGAAGGAGCTGAAATAGGAAAATGATTTAGAAAGAGACATCAAGGAAGGCTATACCCCGTAGTAATCGTGGCGAAAAAGGATCAGTTCGGTTTCGGCTTCAAGCCCAACAAATGGTAAAGAATGGCTGAAAATCAGAAAGCATCAAGAGAGGAGAAGAGCTAGATTGAAGGGAGAAGAAATCGAATGGAAACTGATGATCTTCCCTCCCGTAAACCATAACTTTATATCTAGAGGTATGTTGGATCCAAATACCTCAGCCAGTGAAGAAGGAAAATGAGAGAGCACTCTATGTAAAGCATTTGAAAAACTGAGCATCAATGTTGTGACTGACGAAGAGGAAGAGAGCCAGTACTTGTCAATGATCCACCCTTGCTTTGAGCTTGACAATTGGACTGCTGAAGAAATTCTCGTAGTCTTTAAGACATGTTCAAAGTAACTCTCAAAACCAACCCCTTTGTTCCAGGCCCGGAGACAATAAGGGATCTTATGTAAAGGGTATATGTCAAAATATTAATTTGAAGTTCAATAAAAGATGCATTCCCTTAAATTTTGTGTGGCAAACTATTTCGTAAATAAACCAAAACCAATAAAGCCATAAAGTTAAAAACATAAAAAACATTACATTCATTTTTTGTTTCTTCCCTTTGTATATATCTTTTGCCTATTCCCTTTTCAGGTCTTCAGATATCATTAACATAAATGAATCTGAGTTTAACTTCAAGGTTGACTTTGAATTGCCTTTATGCTCGGAAGAAGTGGGAAATATTGACGATGATGAAAAATATGATGTACCCAGTGATATGCTCAGAATGGTAGAATGAGAGGAAAAATAGATTCTACCACATAAGAGGAACTAGAAAGATTAAACCTCGGTACCGCAGAAGAAAAGCGAGAGGTGAAGATTGATACTATCATCACAGCCAAAACCAGACAAAGTCTGATTGATCTTTTGAAAGAATTTAAAGATATTTTCGCTTGGTCGTACCAAGATATGCCCCGCCTTGACACAAACATTGTTATGTATAGGCTCCCTATAAAGGCAAAATGCGAACCCGTAAAGTAAGAGCTCAGAAGAACAAAGGCCAAAACACTACTCAAGATCAGGGATGAAGTAAAGAAGCAATACGATGTAGGATTCCTCGAGGTAGCCAAGTATCTGGAATGGGTGGCGAATATTGTTTCGGTACTGAAGAAGGATGGAAAAGTATGAATGTGTGTTGACTACAGGGATCTCAATAAGGCAAGCCCAAATGACAATTTCCCGCTCCCACATATTGACACTTTAGTTGACAATACAGCTGGTCATTCACTCTTTTCTTTCATGGACGATTTCTCTGGGTATAACCAAATCAAGATGTGCCCAGAAGACATGGAAAAGACGATTTTTGTAAAGCTATGGGGAACTTTTTGCTATAAAGTGTTGCCTTTTAGACTTAAGAATGCAAGGGCAACCTATCAGAGGGCCATGGTCACTCTTTTCCATGATATGATGCATAGAGAAATAAAGGTATACGTCTATGATATGATCGCTAAATCTCAATCTGAAGAAGAACATTTGGTCAATTTAGAAAATCTCTTCCTGAGACTAAGAAGGTTCCAGTTGAAGCTCAACCCGACTAAGTGCATATTTGGGGTCACATCTGGCAAGTTATTGGGTTTCGTTGTAAGCAGAAGAATAATTGAGATTGATCATGATAAGATAAAAGCTATACATGAACTCTCCCCACCCCAAATACAAAAGAAAGTTCGAGGTTTCCTGGGATGATTAAATTACATTGCAGGCTTCATTTCCCAGCTAACTGATAAGTGTGATCCAATGTTTAGGTTACTCAGGAAGAATAACCCTGGGACTTAGGATAAAGAATGTCAAGCAGCTTTGGAAAAGATCAAAGAACAACTGAGCAATCCTCCAGTATTAGTATAACCTATTTCAGGGAGACCACTAATCTTGTACTTAACGGTCTATGAAAATTCCATGGGTTGTGTGTTAGGACAACATGACGATACTGGAAGAAAAGTCGATATACTATCTAAGCAAGAAATTCACTGATTGTGAAACCAGATATTCGTCAATTAAAAAACTATGTTGTGCTTTGGTGTGGACAGCTAGAAGGCTAAGATAATACATGCTTTATCATGTTACGTGGTTAATCTCGAAGTTAGACCCACTGAAGTTTATGATGGAGGAGCCGGCTCTATCATGAAGGTTAGTACGTTGGTAAATGTTATTGTCAGAATTTGATATCCAGTATGTGAGCCAAAAAGTAATAAAAGGGAGTGCAATAGCAGACTTTTTGGAGAGTCGCGCTTGTGATGACTACGAAGCATTAAACTTCAATTTTTCGGATGAAGACTTGATGTGTATCTCAGAAAATGATGAGGCTTCAACAGAATCTTGGTTTATGAACTTTGATGGTGCAGAAAATGCATTAGGAAGAGGTATAGGGATAGTTTTGGTTTCACCAGAAGGAAATTATTACCCTTTTACCAGTCGTTTGAAATTTTTATGTACTAATAACATGGCAGAGTACGAAGCTTGTATAATGGGACTAAGAGAGGCCATAAAGAAGAAAATTTGTACCCTAAGAGTCTTTGGGGATTCTTCGTTGGTTGTTTATCAAATACATAGAGAATGGGAGACGAAAGATGCAAAGTTGGTGGAATACCACAAGTTGGTCCTTGAGTTGACCAAAGAATTTGATGAGATCACATTCAAGTATCTCCCCAGAGAGGACAACCAAATGGCTGATGCTTTAGCTACCTTAGCCACCATGTTTAAGGTAAATGAGGGTTCAGAAATGGTGCCCATCAGATTATGTATGCTAGATTCCCCAGCCCATAGTTACGATGTGGAAGAAGAAATGGAGGATTGCCATGGTGTCACGACATCTTGCAATATGTAAAGTTCCAACAATACCCGCCTCAAGCTATAGAGAATGAAAAGAAAATGATCAGGAAAATGGCATCATGGTATGTCCTTGATAGTGAGATTTTATACAAAAGAAGTCATGATCAAGTGCTTCTAAGATGTGTGGGGGCAAAAGAAGCTCAATTAATTATGGAAGAAGTTCATGAAGGAGTTTGTGGAACCCATCCTAGTGGTTTCACCATGGCCAGAAGGATTATGCGCCTTGGATATTATTGGTCGACCATAGAAGTTGATTACATTAACTATTCTCGCAAATGCCACAAGTGCCAAATTTATGCCGACAAGGTTCATACGCCACCTCAACCTCTTCATGTTATGACAGCCTCTTGGCCATTTTCCATGTGGGGCATTGATGCCAACGGTCAAATTCACCCCAAAGGCATCAAACGGGCATCGTTTTATCCTAGTAGACATTGATTATTTCACGAAATGGGTAGAAGCAGCCTCGTATGCAAATGTCACCAGATCCACGGTTTGCAAGTTTTTGAAAAATGAAATTATTTATCGATATGGATTGCCTGAAAGTATCATCACTGACAATGCTTCAAATTTGAACAATAGGATGATAAGTGGAGTCTGTGAGCAGTTCAATGTCAAACATCATAATTCTGTGGTATATCGCCCGAAGATGAATGAGGTAGTAGAGGCTGCAAATAAGAACATTAAGAAAATAGTTGCAAAAATGACTGATACCTATAAAGATTGGCATGAGAAGCTGACGTTTGCCTTATACGCTTATCGAACTACAGTAAGAACTTCCACTGGGGCAACACCTTTCTCATTGGTATATGGAGTAGAAGTTGTGCTACCCATTGAGGTTGAAATACCATTGCTTTGTGTCTTAATGGAAGCAAAGTTGGAAGAAGCAGAATGGGTTCAAGCAAGATATGATCAGCTGAACTTAATTGAAGAAAAAAGACTAAAATCATTGTGCCATGGGCAAATGTACCAGAGATGGATGATAAAGGCTTATGAGAAGAAAGTTCACCCAAGAGAATTCCAAGAGGGGGATCTGGTGTTGAGGAATAAGCTGCCAATCCAAAGCGATGCTCGAGGAAAATGGGCACCGAATTGGGAAAGACTTTACATTGTGACAAGGGTTTTCTTAGGGGAGCGTTAATTTTAGCCGAAATGGATGGAGACGAACTCCAGAACCCGATAAATTTAGATTCGGTAAAAAAGTATTATGTTTGAAGAATAAAAAGGGAACAAAGAAGAAATAGAAAAAGAGAAAAAGAAAAAGAAAAAGAAAAAAGAAGAAGAAGAAAAAAAGAAAATGTGGGTTCAAAATGAAAATCTGCAAAGGGCGTTTTGAAACCAAAGGAGGATCTGAGTTGAAAACCCGTAAAGGGTGGCTTAGGTAATTTGCAAAAGTGGTCATTCCACAAATCAATCTTGGAGTTTGGTACCGGAAAGCTTCACATCTTTCCACATAGTCATTATTTCAGGGTCTGCTTAGCATAGTGGATATTCAAGGCACCTTATAAAGTCATGACATGAGGAGTTTGGGTTCCTGATATCTGAATGTCTATTTATTTCTTTGTAATTTCTTTTTGTGTTTGCCACAATACCAATAAAATTTTATTGTGTAAACCTTTTCCTTTCTTTCCTTTGACATCCTTCCATAAAGTATCTTGCATTGAAATAAGAATTAAAATTGACATTATTTATATACAAAAGATTTTTTAGCATTGCTTTGAAATTTGTCTAGAAGGGTATTGGAACTATGAGATATTCAATGGTCAAATTTAGAGCTTAGGACGTAAAAAACAGCAAAATTCATAAGGAAATTCAAGATGGAAATAGATTTTGCTACAAATTTCTGCAGAAAATCCTTAAGAGATGCTTTGACATTACTTTAAGGCAGCATGTTGCAAAATAGAGATGCTTACATGAGATAACTTGTCTTTTACAATGAGAACAATTTTACAAACATTTGAAGAAATAACCAAGGATATGAGACATTGAGAGAGTAGCAAAATTCTAGGAAGATTATCACTGAGCATTGATGTATCAACCTCAATGATAATAGAGTGTTGAAAATATGAGGATAAAGTCAGTCTTTCCAACTAGGAGTACAAGATAACTGGATTGAGCGAGCAAATGTGTAAAGGTCATATGAAGCAAGGAAGTGTTAATAATAATAATGGTAAAACAGAAGTAAAGGAGATGACTATCTATGATTATTTAGTCAATCATCGAAGCATACAGTGAAAATTTTCAAATGATTTCCCATGCAATAATGATGGCAAACTGATGCATTCCCCATATCCCCACGAAGTTTCGCTCTTAGGTGTCATAGCAACAAAGAGCCTCCTTGTTTGAAAAAATCAAGGCAAAAGTCACAGTAGGGGATAAATATACTAAGTGATGTTCAAACAATGATAAATGAAGCAGGAAATAGTGAAGATTACTTTCCAAGGAATAGACGATGGAATTTTAACAAGAAGAAATTGGTGAAGCCAACTAGTATTGAAGAACCGTATTTTTTGATGGGATGGACCAAAGCAAACACACGCCATCAATTTCCAGAGTTAAGAAAATGTTTGGGATGATATAATCCGAGTTTCCTGGAGCTTCACAGTTTTATTATGTGCTAATTAAAAAAAATGTTAAGAAAAAGAGCAAAAAAATAAGACATGCATTCATGACTAGGCATCCCTAGGGGCATATGCATCTTAATTGGATCATTTGCAAATATTTTTGATAGGTTTTTGATTCGCTTATTCATCAAAGCGTATGGAGGATGAAGTCACCTTTTGGAACCTGCCTATCCATTTGGGCATTTAGAGAATGGAACCTGCTTATCTATTAAAGCATGAGGAGAATAGAACCTGCTTATCCATCCGAGCATAAAGAGGATGGAACCCTTTTAACCTGCCTATCTGCCGTTCGGGCATTTGGAGAATAGAACTTGCTTATCTATTCAAGCATGAGGAGAATATAACCTACTTATCCATCCGAGTATGAGGAGGATGGAACCCTTTTTGACCTGCCTATCCATTCGGGCATTTGGAGAATGGAACCTGCTTATCTATTCGAGCATGAAGAGAATATAACCTACTTATCCATTCGAGTATGAGGAGGATGGAACCCTTTTTGACATGCCTATTCGTTCGGGCATTTGGAGAATGGAACCTGCTTATCTATTCGAGCATGAGGAGAATAGAACCTACTTATCCATCCGAACATGAGGAGGATGGAACCCTTTTTGACCTACCTATCCGTTCGGGTATTTGGAGAATGGAACCTGCTTATCTATTCGAGCATGTGGAAAATAGAACCTGCTTATCCATCTGAGCATGAGAAGGATGAAACCCTTTTTTGACCTGTCTATCCGTTCGGGCATTTGGAGAATGGAACCTGTTTATCTATTTGAGTATAAGGAGAATAGAACCGGCCTATCCGTTCGGGCATTTGGAGAATGGAGCATGCTTATCTCTTAGAGCATGAGAAGAATATAACTCACCTATCCGTTCGGGCACTTGGAGAATGGAACCTGCTTATCTATTCGAGCACAAGGAGAATAGAACCTGCCTGTCACTTCAGGCATTGACGGTTTGATAATTGGTGAAAATCAGCGTCTTCTGTTCTTTGCTCTATTCTGTTTCACCGAAATGACCAAAGAGGGGCAGCTGTTGTTACTCGATTTTCACCTAAGTTTTTAAAAAATATATATATTTTTCTTTATTTTTTATTTATTTAATAAAAAAGAACCTTTCGTTTCTTAAAAAGATAATAACAAAAAGACCCATTTTTAATTAAGATCCACCAAAAGGGGTCTATTTTAATTTATTAAGAGCCCATGTATGATATAATAAAATTCATTTTTTGGCCCAACTAATCTTTTAAAACCTTTTATGTGCAGGTTTGTTTGTGACCGTTGGATCTAGGGTAGAATGAGGGAGTGGCTTGGATCAAATGAGCAAAAAATGAGGTAGAAGAAGACCACCCGCGCTGCTACGTGCCAGGCGCGTGCGCTGCACGCGCGCGGGTTGGTCTTCTCCAACCTCTCCATTCGAGCAGCACAGCTGCTGGACAGCCTCCCCTTGCCGCGAATGCCCACCATTCGAATCTACAATAAAGAAGAAAGGGATTAGGGGGATTCAAACATAAAAATTAGGGAGAAAAATCACCCAAAGTCAGCAATTTAAAGCAAAAATCCAAAGGGCAAGAATCAAGCAACTTGAAATCCATCGGAATTCAAGCCAATGGGAAGAATTTTGGGATTTTTCCTTGCAAATCAAGTGTTTTTTTAGCTATAAATAGCCATGTATTTTTCTATTGTAAACACGACAAGAACAAGAAGAAAAATTCAACATTACAAAGATTAGTAGAAGCACATTGTGAGTTAAACGAATTGGTGGAGTTCGGATCTTTGGAATAAGAAGCAAGCAAGTTCTTTTCCATTCCGGTATTGTTTCTCTTCATTTTATTGTTTTTTTTTATTTTCTTAGCTTAATATTGTTCTATCTTTGGTTGAAATAAGGGATGAAAATGAAATTTAATCTTTAATTTCGAATACGAAATAGATTTTTGATGTTTTTTTAGTTTCAATTTCAAAAAAATAAAAAAAGCACCACCGCCGACAAGCGACGGCTGACACGGTGGTTGCCTTTGGGTGTTCTTCATCTTTGAAGAACACCAAGAACCCTTAAAGTTTTTTTAGTTTGATTCATTTTGATTTAAGAAGATAGTAAAAAAGGTGTTTAAATGGGTTTTATACCCAAAACTTTTTGGTTTATTTCCCTTCATTAAATCATTCTTTTTACATTTTCTTTTATTACGAAAATAATATTTTAGAACCCTTTCAAATTGGTCACTATTTTAGTTTAAAAGTTGGCTTTGAGTTTTAATTCTTTTTAAATCGGGTCATAGTTTCCTTTTTTTAAATAATCTTTTAATTTTTTTAAAAGAGAATAAAGATACATTTTTTTTAAAAAACGCAAATAAAAAGTGAAATTAATTATCTCTTTTCTTTGTTAGTAATTATTTTTTATATCTAATATAAGTGATGTGTTTCCTTTACATGTATATATAGTTGTGTGTAAAATTTTAGGATTAGGGATTTAAAACATAGAATAGAAACATGTATGTTGTAAAATGTTCTTCATTTTCAATAAAACACACTTAATTATATTTAACCCTTAATAATTAAAATAAATGTAGATGTTTCTTTAGGTATTAATCACTAATTAAATTTTAATTTGGAAAACTTTAACACATTTAATTTTCTTGTTGATTTGTTAAAAAAGTGAAAATTTAATCAATGCGGTGTCTTATCAAACGAGAATGACGGGTTAGCGCCAGAAGTGTTGGCGGTGATTAAAGCTCATTTCCCGGGCGATAAGGCCATTAAAATAGATTTATATTCATTTCGTGGACAAATAAATCGAAATTTTGTGAACTTGCAAATTTCAGTTTCAAAAATGCTTTTGAAATCTATCGGGTATCAATTTTTGGGCGTTGTGGGGTGCTAATCCTTCCCCACACGTAATCGACCCCCGAACCTATTTTCTCTTGTTTTCGTGGACGAAAATATAATTTTGATAAAAAAACGTTTTATCAAAATATCCTTGTTTTAAAAAGTGATCCAATCACACTTTTTTCTTTAAAAAAGATTGGTGGCGACTGTGATTTTACAAAGTTTTCCAAAACGTCAAAATCTCCTAAAAAGGGTTGCAACACAAAGCGAATGAACCTCAAATCTCTTGAAATGGACATCATTTATTTTTTTACTAAGACATTTGTTGAGTTTAATTTTTTAAAAGTTTTAAAATAATACGTTTTAAAAACAATATAAAATTGATCCTTCGTCAATTAAACTAATCCACTACATCAAACCAATCCACTACTGGGCAGTCGTCATGCACCAGAGCAAGAATTGCATCTAGAGGCTGCCAGAATTCGCATAAACCAGCTGAGAAGATCTCGCCAAATTCGTCATTTTATCCGCAATTTTATTTCCCTCACGAAACGTGTATTCGACGGTGTGTTTAATCCCTGCACAGAATTGAATCAAGTTTAATTGATACTGTTATAACATTCAAGGTTGTGTTTAAATATGCTTGAACACAATAGACTTCGATATAGAGATTGTAATCATAGTTTAAGTTAATTTATTTTATTGGTAAAATTTTGATACACAAGCTGTAAAACTAATTTTACACAAACCTACATATTTACATTATAAAACTTAAATCTTAAATTTTTATTTTTAACCCTAAACTTTAAACCCTATACACTAAATTCTAAACACTAGCCTTAAATTCTAAACCATACAACATAAACCTAAAACTAAAATCATAATCCCTAAAATTAAAAGACATGTGTAAACTAAAGTTTACATGGGCTGTACATCAAATTATTTTCCTTATTTTAATCCAACCATATATTTAAAATAAATAATTGAAAAAAACTTTTTTTGTTGACGTGGCACATGCAACATCATTACTTATGCATATGTGGCATGCCACATTAGCACTTTAAATACATATGATGTGCCACATCTCCAACAAGCATCAAACGTTAATTAATTAACGATTTTTATTTAATTGATAATCATTTTAATTCAAAATAAAACGTTAAAAGTTCAATTGTATAAAAAATTAAAAGTTAAAATAGTCATAAGAGCATCTCTCATCTTGTTCATTTCTTTCACACCAATTCACTAAAATAGTATATTTTGGTTACTATTCATTCTCTAACCGAACACCATATTTTAAATTCTCATGCCACTATTTTGGTATTATCTACGATGTCACACCATATTTGGTGCAGAACTATAGTAACACTAAATTATTTTTAATTAAAAGAAATAGACAAAATAGTACAAATATATTATAAAGCAAAAGTTAAAGTTAATATTTTTACACTAAAAAAATATTAAATATTTTGCATTATTTTAATATTAAAGTTAAAATCGGTCTCCTTACACTGATTACAATTTTTGACGCCCTAAGGTCAAAGGTTGGGCTATGCTTAACATTATGCCTTTACTTTAAACATATGAAACAGTTTCTTTACTTTTTTTTATATTTGACATTTTCTAGTAATTACAAGAGCATATACCATCTTATTAGACGACAAATATCAAATAATATTTTCAGATTATTTTTCTATTGAATGGTTAACAATAATATATCAATCACCGTTTTCATGGCAGTACGTTTTTCAAACTGTAAATATAGTTTTTCCATGCCTCAAGAAAGAAGAAATCCAAAGGTTCAAATGAAATATGAAACAAAATAATATTAGTACAACGGAAAATTCGTCCCAGATTTTATGAGTTGATAAAAATTAAAAAGAGGGTCATCCAAATCACTTGAAAGGGAAATGATTCCCAATGTACTATTTATTACTGAAGAGAAATGTATAAACAAGGAAGTTTACCTCACAAGCTCCTCTCAATGAATTCCCATATCCTCTCTTCCATGTAAATCCGGTCCCTATGACGGCGTGGCATATGGCGTTCATCCGGAAAAATCAGTAACTCATACGGTTTACCAGCAGCCACAAGTGCATTAACAAGCCTTGCCGTGTGCCTAAAATGTACATTTTCATCAATCATGCCGTGGACCAACAGAAGTTTTCCTTTCATCTTGTTAACATGGTGCATCACAGAGCCATACTTGTAACTTTCAGCATCCTCGGAAGGGAACCCCATGTACTTCTCGGTGTAAAATGTGTCATAGCCATCCCATGATGTAACTGACGCACCGGAGATGGCACATTGGAAAACATCAGGGAACCTGGCCAACACCAAGGCTGAGAGATAACCACCATAGCTCCAACCGTACAGCCCAATATGGCCAGGCTTTGCCAGGCCCTGTTTAATAAGCAATTCAACACCGGCGAGCTGATCCTCAGCATCAACACGGCCAATGTTGCCTTTGAGACAGCCTTCAAATTCAAGCCCGCGTCTTGCAGTTCCTCTATTATCTAACTGCAAAGAGCACATGTCAGGTGAGGAACTAAAGGGATGGATGTGTCTGAAAAAACTGCTAACAGATTAGAAATCATACACACTAGCTAGATGCTGAATGTCCCAAAAAAACTGATGGCTTTTCAAACTTAAGGAATCACTAGTCCCATCCCCCACCATTCATTTTGTCTTAAGGATCAGAGCATGTTTCTCAGTCATATAACCTAAACTAGAATGATTGCACAAAATGAACTAAACTTTTCTGAAGGGAAACAAAAGATCAGCGTATACAAGTAGTAAGTGCAGGAAATACAAACCTTCCAAACTAAAATGCCCTTGCTCCGCATGAACTGCGCTCGCATGTCAACTGTATTTATCCAAGAATTATAAACAAGCTGAACACCAGGACCACCATACACACTGACCAAGGTTTTGTATGGCGGAGGCCCAAATCTTGTTGCATCAGGCTTGTATAAAGCCCCATATAGTCTGGTACCATCGTTTGCTTGTATGTGGACTATCTCTGGAGGCTCAAGCTGAAGCTTTTCAATCGTGGGAATTATGGATGGGGGCTCATAAATAGACATTATTACACTTCCATCGATCAAGTTGCATAGAGAAACCCTAGGGGGAGAATCAAGTGAATCATAAATATCAACAAATTTTCGCATGTGATGATCAAGCACAACTACATGTTTTCCCTTGCCATGAGTCAATCTGACAGGAGCTTGCAACATTGTATTTTCTTCTGGGCATAATTTAGTGTAGTAAAGGTGGGATTCTAAAGGTCCATCGAGAGTTCCAGTGAAATATACAAGCCCTGCAGCCTCATTTATACCGGCAATTTGCTCAACCATCCAATCACCCTCTGTAATGGGTCCTAAGCAAGTCCCATTAGTATCATGCAGATAAAGATGCTTGAATCCTGTTTTTTCATTTGCCCAGATGAAACCTCCTTTGTCCAGAGGTGTAAAGCAATCGTGTAGATTAATCCAAGGTTTTAGTTCTTCAACCATTACAACATTTTTTTGGCCTGTCTTGATATCAAACTTAAGGATCTTTAGTTTGGAGTGAGACCTATTTAAGATTTGCGCCGTAAGAACATTTGCATGCATCCAAATGACTCTAGCCAAATATTCAGCATCATAGTTTGGTCCCCCACAGATAAGATCCATCCAGGTGACAGGACCGCCGGAGGTGGACACCACCCCAAGCCGAACCTTGACATTTGAAGCCCCTGCAAAAGGATATGCATGGTCTTCCTGTGCCTCTAGACCAGCTGAGCTTTTACCTTGGTGCATAATTCTAAAAAGAGGTATCTCAGAATAATCAACCTCTGTAAATGCAATGAATTTGCCATCAAGTGACCACCAATACCCAGTTTTTCTATCCATCTCCTCCTGCAATCAGTGAAATTCCAACAATGAAGGGGAGAAATCTATATGAACAAAAGAGAGATTAAGGGGAAAAAATAATTTTGGCGTCGTTGTAACTTCATGGCACTGGTTCTATGCCTCTGAAAGAACTGTAACTTATATTTTCTCTCAAAAGCAGTAACAAATAAGATCCAAACTCATACAATCAGTAACCAATTTATATAAATAAGTAAGAAAAGGGAGGAGATTGAAGAATTTCTCACCTGAGCTATATACTCTGCAAGTCCATGAGTCTGCAATTCATTAAAAATAATGTCATATCCAATACAATGTATAAAATGGCACACTAAGGCGATAAGTGTCCTAGAGCCGAGGCGCACGCCTTACTGAAGTGAGGCGTAATTTTTTATAATTAAATATATATTGACCAAATACAGATAAATTTGTCACCTAAATACTATTCTTGCATTCTTTCAATGTTAATTATGGTTGAACTTATAAAAGTTACAAAATAATTATTAAATTTATTCAAATAATAAATATTATAGTTAAAAAATAATTTACTTAAAATATTTTATTTTCTTATTCATCTTTTTAACCAAACCAAATAATATAGGTTAAAATTTATAGAAATAACTAATGTTAATGCAGTGGGAGAGAAGAAATAATATACTACTAGTTTAAACTATACCTTTTGGGCCATAAAAAGAGTCAACTTACTATGGCCCAATACTAAGGGTTGACCACTATTAGTTTATAACTTTTTAAATTTTTTTACTCTGATTATTCCATTCTCATTTATTTTTATTTTTTTAATAAATTATTATTTTTTATTTTTTGATAATAAATAAAAAGTCTAGCGTTAAAAGTTGTGCCAGAAGTGGGCCAACAATTCTCCTCTATCGCGTGAAGCACTCACCCTTTCTTCTCTTCTTTTTCGACAGAGATCTGGGTTTTCTTTAGTTTTTCATTTTTCCAAATTTCTCTTGCTTCTCTTTCTCCTCCTCTCCCTCCATTGCATTTACTCATCAGTTTCCTAATTTTCTTCTTCTTCTTCTTCAACATACTCTGTTTTTAGGTTCTTTTTTTTCTGACTTTAAACAAGGCGTCGCCTTTCACCTCGGCGCCTTTTGCGCCTTATGAACGCCTCTGTGCGCTTCATTAAAATCGCCTCGCCTAGATATAAATAGGCGATTTGTACTCGCCTCAGCACCTAGGCGCGCCTCGGAGTCGCCTTTTTAAACACTGATCCAATACAAGGGTGCAAAAACCTAATCAAAAGTTAAAATGCTTAAAGTCTAACTTGCTTCATTTGCCGAACCACACATCATATTGAAACCAGGTAAAATCAAATAGTTAGAGCCTATCACATTTGAGATTATTGGTTCACTAAAATTTATGAAAAGGCAGGAAAAGTTTCCCTATGATTTATAAGCTGTGTAATGTAGCAAATAAACTGGCAGAGCTTTTTCTAAATTGCTCTGAAAGCCCTATAGATTGCAACATTAAAACTTATTGTGCTTTCTTCTATACCAACCTCACCCCCGCCCCCGGCCACCCCTTTTCCCTTCATAGGCAGGGCCAAAAAGGAGAGAACAAGAAAAGAAAAGAACATCCAGAGATGTGAACGATTACAATGTTCTACCCCATATAAAAATTGGTAACATAAACTTACCACAGTGCTCCCGTTGGCACCATATGTCAATTGTCTTTGTTCATTGTACAAAAGATTTAAGACATGAAGTTCATAATCTTTTATGTAAGCAAGCATGGTACCATCTGGGGAAAGATGCGGATCAATTATTGGTGATGATGGAGTGCTTTGAAGCTTAAGCACTGGTTTTGAAACAGAAAAATCTTGGAAATAAATCTGCCCATAGGAAAGAGAACAAATATCAGGGAAAACAAAATTCCTAATTTGCATGCAAGAGTTCACTAATATATATATTCACACAAAGGGTCTAGTCAGTTGTAACTCAAGCTAATACTGAAAAGGTGAAAACAGCGCTGAAGGTGTTGAAGTAGTGCTGGGAGTGATAAGATGGCAGGCAGGTTGGTGTGGTGAAAATAGTATGAATTTTGTAGTATCACAATAAACAATGGGTATGAGGAACTGGAGAAAATGTTAGAAAGAACCTACTGTGGTGGGACTCTAATGGCAACGGAAGCATCATGTTAACATCAGTAATCCAGCATGCAAAATAGCATATCGGCGAATAGTGGTCAATGAAGTATGAAGAGAAAGGATCAATCAACACAACCTCCACCAGTTCAAATTAAACACAGATAGAAGAACACACTTATTTCACCTCAATCTATATATTATTGCACTTGGAAACAAGCCCTAATGGCCCCAATCAAAAAATAAAAATAAAAATAAACTCAATGCAGTCGTTTTATTGGATGAGAGATATTCACAATAAAGAAAATACACTCTCATTGGATCAAGACTTCAGTAGTATTTTAAGTATATTTCAGATTACAACAAAATTTATCAACAAAGATAAATCAAACATGGAAAATCACAGTGCTTAAGATTTCGTGAGAAGTCATATGTAGACAACAACTCATACAGAACAACTCATTCAAAAGAAAAAGATGAGATTCTTCCACATACCCCACCAGGTAAAGGCACCATAATAGTTTTCTTCTTTGAGATAGTCTTCACCCATTCATAACTTGTGACTCCCAGACCACGCTCTCTAGACCTCTCCCTCCTCAACTTCTCTTCTGGTGATATATTGCTCTCGTCAAGTCCACCATCCGGGGGAGAGAAGAATAAATCTTGCTTGACAGCATTGACATCAAAAGAAAAAACTTTTCTGCTCAAATTTTGCTCAGGACTAAATAGATAAACGATCAAACTATCATCTGGACTAAAACTAATAGAAGTAGGTGCTACATATCCGGGTAATGGTGATTGAACTATATCTTTAACAGGGAAAACATCACAATGGTCAAGTGTTTGTGTAGCAGGGCTGTCAGTCACAGGCATATCGCCAAGGGATGGTGATCTTGATCTTTTCAAATTCGTCTTCTTTTCTTTACTTCCGTCAACAGATTGCATTACAAATTGAACTCCTATCGATTCAAATTACAAAAGAGCATGAATCTTAATGTAAAGATAAAAACAAACTCTTTAACAAATGAATTGAAAACATCATCACAAATTCAAGAGAGTAAAGTTTCTTTTATATTTATTCAATTTTATTTTACATCAAATTCAACAATTAAGCTAATTGAGTTCAAGTTATTCTAAAGCCTTCCTTCGATCAGCTAAAAGTTTGCAAATAACACGTTCTGAAAATTGAATCCATTCTTTTATCTTTTCCCCTAAGCAAACCAAAATCAAAACCAGAAAACGGTCACATTTCAAGATTCACTCTCCATTTCCATAGTTTTCTCGGCAACCAAACAGGTTATCTATAAAACAAAAAGTTGATCTGAAAAAGAAAAAAAAAAGAGCAATTAAGAAAGTCATTACCTGTTAAGAAACTCCAAGAACGGAGCTATCACGAGAAATTATCCAGTGGATCCGATCACAGTGTACTGAACTGCACCGAATCCACACTTTATGCCGTGAAAACTAAATCCCCCCCCCCCTTTACTTTTTAGCATAAAACAAAACTCAAATTCAAAAGCAACATGAAAGAACTAATAACTTTTTCTCTATTTTTCCTCCAGAATGAATAAGAATCGAATATTACCTGCAAAATAAGCGGAATTAACTGGCCATAAAACATAATTTCACCTAAATTAGAGAAGAAAAATGATTGAAAGGAGATTAAGAAATTAATGGAGTTGGATTCGGTGGGATTTTTGTTGAGCTTTGTAATTGGAAGGGAAAGATCTATTCAAGTAAGAGCATTGGACTTTAAAAATTGAAATGTGCATTCAATGATAACAGCTGATAAGATAAAAGAAAAGGAAGTCAACAAGGTAATCACTATCAATTCATTCTAAAACTAAGGTTTAGGGTTGGTGTATTAATCATACAACTTTGGAAAAATGGTACGCTTTGTGTTTCTTTATTCACGCGCCAACTCGTGCGCGTTAAGAGGTGAAGGGACTAAAGTTGGAAATTCATTTTAATAATCGAAAATTGATTCTTATAAATATAATATTTTGGATGTGTAAAATTTATACAGTAAACTACCTTCTTACTCACACATTCTATCTTTTTATCATTTAATTAAATTAGTATAATTATATAATTAATCATTTTTATTTATATATTTTATCAGATTAACCTTAATTTAATTTACCAATCATATATCGATTTGTGTCACATTTTTCTCTTATTTTAATTTATTTAGAAAAATAAATGCATCACATTAATGGAAAGAAAAAATTGAGATGGGTGGGAATCAAATCCAGGCTAGCGATGTGGAGAGCTATTAGTCTAGCTGTTGGGCCAAGTTCTTCAACTAGTTAAAATTGATAATTTTGTTTCAATAATTTAAAATTGATTTTCATAAAAATAAAAACAATACTTTTAGATGTTTAAAATTGATATAAATCACTCAAAGAAAGAAATAGATTTAAAAAAAGAGTAGAAATACATTTAAATTTTATTATAAAAAATTGAAGTTTATTAAACAAGATGAGCGATTATGATTTCTTTTCATCTATAAAAAGATTGTATTTAAACAAATGAAAAGAACATTAAAATTGCAAACTCAACAGTCGTTAAAAGACGAAAGTTACGAGGGATGGATAACGATAAATTCGAAACATATTGTAAAACGACATAAAATATATGAAAAATCTAAATTAAATATTTTAATATCAATAAGTTGTTATATAATATTTTTGTAAAAATATTTTCAAAACTCAATACAAAAACTTAACATTTAAATTAAAGAAAAGGGTTGCTATGTTTTAGTAAAAAAATAAATGTTGATTATCATCCATGAAATATATAATTGTACCTTTTTTACATTATTAAAAAATTCATTTTAATTTTAGCTATAAATCTTTCATCATAAAATAAACGTGAATAAACTCAAATAACATATATATATTTTTGGTTAAGAGTAAAAATATTTTGTAAAAAAAGTCCAAAAATTAATGTAACATTTTTTTGACAAAATAAATATCACATTTGAATATTAAAATGAAAAATCATTAATATTTTATTCTTCATTTTACTAAACTTTTTTATAATTTAATAGTTTTGTATCTTTTTAATCGGTGGCATACTGATATTGTCAATGCATACATAAATAGTGCATTCTGAAGTTGCGTGGATTTTGAATAAAATAAATAGAAAGTTTCAATTTCCGGAATCTTTAAAACTAATAAAAACAAAAAGACAGTACGATATATATATATATATATATATATATATATATATATATAAAACAAAAGGACAGATAGACAAGTAAACAAGGAAATAGACCGACAAACACAATCAAAGTTTCTGAAATGATTCGGGATTAGTCGATTTATAAGTTTGAATTCTAGAAGAAGAAAATTGGATTGAAAGAGTTTTTTCAAAATAGATACTTGTAATATCCGACGTAAATTAATCAATCAATAAATTAGAAATTTGTGGTTATACTAAAAAAGTTCTTGAAATGATTCACCGTTAGAATTAGGGGTGCTAATTGAGTTGAGCAACACGCAAACTGCTCGAGCTCGACTCGGTCAAAACTCCGTCAATACTCGAGATCTTAGTGAGTCGAGTCAGGAAAAATCCAACTCGACTCGATAAGTTCGCGAATAGTTAGTTATTCTTTTAATAAATTTTTTATAATTTTTTTGTGGCTACCTTAAAAAAATTATATTTTAAGAACTTTAAATGTTATTGAAACCTTAGAAAAGTTCAGTAAGCACAGGCTAAACATGTGAAATCAAAGGGCATTATTTGAATGTTATTGCGGGTACGTGTGAAGAAATGATGAAAAGGGCCGCGTGTGCCAGAGAATTGAGTGTTCCTATCGTAATGTATGACCACTTAAAACTTACTAGGTAATTTATCCATAAAATATTTTCAAATTTCCAAAACAGCTCAATTCCAGTGTGTTCAGTATCTCCTTGCGATTCTCCTGCTTCAGGTCAGAACAGTCACATAGGATCTCATGTGACTCTAGCTCATTCTTCATAAGGAGGGGTTGTGGCTCGTGTCTCAAATTGTAGTTCTGCTACAAAGGGAAGTGAATGAAGGTGGTCAAGAAACTGAGTTTAATTCAACTCATGAAGATGATGGTGTACATCAATCTAGGAATGCATCAAACAATGCTCATGTTGAACCTGAGATTAGTCATGAGGGTAATTCCTCAGTTCCACAAGAGTCTACAAGTCAAGTTGGGACAGATACGACAAATTCAATACATGTCCCTGGTCATCATATGCTCACTCGAAGTAAACGTGGCATATACAAATCAAAGTTATACAGTCATGCATGAAAATAAAAAAGCAGAACCTAACTCTATTTATAAGGCCCACGAGTCTCTAAACTGGAGTGCAACTGTTCATGTTGAGTTTAAAGCGTTGGAAAAGAATAATACATGAAGTTTAGTTGCTTTACCTGAAGGGAGGTCAACAATGGACTGTAAGTGGTTGTTTAGAGTAAAGAAGAATACTGATAGATCTATACAAAGGTACAATGCTAGATTAGTGGCTAAATGTTTCTCTCGAATTCCAAGATAATACTTTTTGTCTTCAGAATTCAAAAAGTTAATTTGTATTAATAAACAAAATTAATTATAATAATATTAATTTTCTTTTTTATTAAGGCCTTTTTATTTTTTTAATATTATTTTATTTATAAAAGTACAAAAAAGAAAAATGTTACGTTATGATATAAAAAATACGATTGAAAGTTATTGATGGTCAAAATGATTAGGGACCAGAAACAGTTGTCCGATGATGGCCAAGATGGTCGCTCTGGGTCGGAGCTCGTATTTAGCCTTTGTTTTGGTAGTAATGGTGCTTTAGCCTAAGGGGGGCTCGTTCTCTCTTGTTGCATCTCCAGTTTTATACTACTCGGACATGTATCATGATAGGGTTGTCGTGGCGCGTTGATTGGATTGGCTATGACCTGACGTCCTAGGTTTCCCTCGATATCTGTAGCGGGTACGTGTGTAAGCACGTGTTCACTGGATGATGTGCGATGTCGTGGGTGGCCTTGTTTGTTTGCCATAGATTGTGAAGTGTGGGTGATTGTGTGTGTATCGGTCCGTATGCATTGTTACGGTCATTTCCAGATGTTTCTTATGCTACGTCACCCGTCGTCCCACTCGCTCTGGTTTCGGCACATGGCGGTGCATGTTTATAGGTACTAACAATTACCCCTCATGTTTATAAAGTGACCTTGACGAACCTAAAAATCGTATGAAGGGGTTCTTTTGGGTAAGGGCTTTTTGCGGTGAAGGACTTTTATATTATTTTTTTGTGGCTTTTGAATATTTGAATCGATGATTGTAGATTGGTTTTGGGTGCTAATGGTTGGCTTATATGTTATAGTGAGTGGGGGATATCCTTGCACCTTTGACCCGAATGAGTTATTGAAGGTATTGGGGTGTCATGGCCTTCTCGTTGTTAACCATTTTTGCTATTAGTTTAGCGTGCCGAGGGGGATATTCGGTCTGAGTGCACGCCTCTAGAAGAAGGGAGGTTGTGGTGCATGGTTCCTCTTTGCGCTTTTGAGGCCGGGTTTCATTTGCTGTTGCATCCTTTCTTTGTGAAGTGGTTAAATTGGTTTGATGTAGCACCAGGTCAGCTGAGCGGGACTAGCTGGGGAATTTTGGTGGCGTATTCCTTGAATTGCATGATTCTCGGAGATGAACCCTCTATTGGTGTGTTTCGCTATTTTTATAATGTAGTGGTCGAGTATGACGAGAGTGTAAATGGTTTTGTGTCTTTTCCAGGAACTAGGTTGCATTCAACTTAATATAGAAAGGAACACAAAGGTCATTCTTATGGAAAATGCTAAGTTGTGTTAGTACGTAGAAGGTTATGATGTTTAGTTAAGGGAGCTGCAAGAGAAACACGAGGTGAATGTTCAGGCGCGGGTAGGGGACTTGCACATGAAGTATACAGAAAAGATTGTTGAGAAACAAAAGGAGACTGATCGCGCTCTTAGGATTAAGAATAAGTTGTTTGAGACCACAGAGCAGAGTTTCAAGAATGGGATTTGAGGTCTCAAAGGGAAGCTAGAGCAAGAAAAGAGCGTGGTAGATAAAAGCTTTGCAAATTTTACAAGGAAATTAATAGAGCTTAAAGAATCATACAAGAATGAGATTATGGTGCTGGAGGCTACTCATGGCGCTGATGTGGAGGAGAAAGTTAAGGTAGATGCGCACACCACCTCTACCTTTATGGTTAAAGGGATAGAGAGATCCCGAGATACTGTCATTATTAGCTTTTAGTTGGTGCGGGGTCCTTTTATGTTAGGGGTGTGGATTTTGGCGCTTTTTGCGAGGTAGCCATAGATTTTGACGTGAGAAACCCCTTTGGGCCCTCGTGGGAAGGCTTTGCTGCGCAATATAGATACATTGTCGCTTCTTCTACATTTGGTTTAAATGCATCTTCCTCCTAGAACGATCACAATGGTGTTGTGGATAGAATGGACGGTGGTGGTGTTTTGGGTGATTGTAGTAGGGGTGCATAATTGTTGCTGTTATTTATTTTTTGCTTTCTTGCATGGAGAAAGAACTTGTTTTGGGGGTTGTTTCCAGCTATTTTGCTATTTTATCCAAGTTGTTCATGCTTTATTTTTCATGGGGTTTAATTTTCTTGTTACACTTGAATCATAAGGATGATTTAAAGTAACATGAGTAATCTGGAGTTATTTTTTTGTGGCTTTTAATGTGCTATTTTATATTCTCTTTGCTAGCTTTGTGAGTTAATGAAGTTGTGAGGGGGATTGCCTTACTTGGGGTACACAGTTTTATTACTGTTGTGGTCTAATTTGGCTGGTTAGGTTATGCCAGTACAGCGAGCGACCTTTTGTCACTTGGGTGGCTTTGATTACGCTACCTGCATTCTTATAATGTTATGTGTATCAACATCTATTATTGTAGTTTCAGGCCAAGAAAATTGTCATATTGTGTGTTCCTTTGAAGCTTGGCGTATGTGAGGGGCTTTGACATCAGTATAAAATGTTGACATTACGAGCTACTACGTAGGATATGACAGATGCTTGTTACTTTTTTGAAAAAGTGGATATTGCGTACAATTTTTCCTATTCTTTATTGTGTTAATTTACGGTGATTTAGACAACTCGGGGCAGACTGTGATGAAAGATAAAGTATCCAATGGATAGTGTGAAATATGTGTGCTCCTCTGCGCAGTTTTTCGATTGGAATTTTGACTATTGCGTGGTTTTAGTTATTTACTTCAAGATTCTAAGGTTTAGGAATTTAATGCTAGTGTTGGTTGCCCTTCACAAAGGTATATGAAACGTCGTCATTCGGTATGCCAATTACCTGCTATAAATAGGGTGTCTTTGGGTGTGTATTTTCATGACCTAATTTACGAGTAGCTTACTCATTTCTTTTGCGATTTTGATTTTATGGTGTTTTTGGTGCCTTTTTATTGTGAGGAAAGGAAAATATGCTTGTGGAGAAGAGTGGCTTTCAGAAACCATGTGCGGTATATCCTAGGGGAGTGTTAGTGTTGCAGCTTGGATTATTTGTATCAGCAGGTAATAGCGTTCAGAAGGCTATAATTAGCTGTTTGCTATAGTAGGTAGAGGCGGTCGAGTTAGGGGTATACTGCTTTAGGCTATAATAGCATTCAGAAGGCTATAATTAGTTGTTTGCTATAGTAGGTAGAGGCGGTCGAGTTAGGGGTATACTGCTTTAGGCGGTTGATTTGTGCTGGGATTTAACTGTTTCCTCTTGGAGAGAGTATAAGTTTTTGGAGTTGAAAATGGGACAGATTTCTGTCTTCTCCATGGACTTTTCCTGCGAAATTGAGGGGCCCGCTCTTATCTCATTTCTTGAATGAGTTATCTCGTTCCCCTTTGATTATCAAGGCGGTTGCCCGTTTGTTAGTTGTAGTGTTGAGTATCGTGGCGATAAATTACGGTAACTTAGGCCAAAGATTTGGAGATTTAGATATAAAAAAAAATTGTGTATTCGTGGTTTTGCATTGCACTTAGCATGTTGATAATATATGTTTTTAATATTATTACACATGTATTTTGGCTAGGGTGAGTTCTTGCCCCATAGTTAATAAGAATTATGTGGGCTTTGCTCCACTTTTGAATCTTGTGTTAATGGCGATCAGTGTTTTTCCTTCATTTTGGAAATACTGCGGTTATTTTTGCATTTGTTTCATTTTGCTTCTCATAGAATGACATTACTTTTTCGAATCGAGTTATATTTTCGTGTTGTTGATTAATTTTGGTAGAGTTTTTGCTCCTAAGCAGTGAGATGTAGTATTGTAATGTTCATTGTTGTTGTTGTTTTTTAATAAGTGGCTTTTGTAGTGAGGTTAGGTTTTTTGTGCCTTCTTCTTTTAAAATGTGTTCGCAGTGCACGTTGTAGTGGATTTACTTAAATGGTCATACAAGGAATTTAATTGTGTACATCTACTTTAATATTAAAAGTTTGTGATATGTGGGAGTGGCGGACTGTGTAAAGTACTTTGATATGTGCCTTTCCTTTTAGTATAAGTAGATATTTATTGTGGTTCCTTTCTTGTTCACACATTTATTTTGGATTAAAAAGTTCTATCTTTGTTTTGCGAAAGGTGTTTTTCGTATTTAGGATGGGGTGGACTAGGTGTTCTTGCCCCTATCGCAACCCGTTTTTTGGGAGTTTTGACGTTGTTTGAAAAACTTAAGAAAAACACGGGGTCACCACCAATCTTTTTTGAAAAAAGTGTGATTGGATCACTTTTAAGACAATGGTTATTTTAATAAAACATTTTATTTATTAAAATAACATTTTTGGTCCATAAAAATAAGAGAAAATAGGTTCAGGGTTCGGTTACGTGCGGGGAAGGGTTGACACCCCACAACGCCCAAAAGTTGGTACCTAATTGATTTCAAAAAGTATTTTAAAAACTGGAATTTGCAACAAAAGTTTCAATTTCATTCGTCCATTTAATGAATATAACTCTATTTTAACGGCCTTACCGCCCGAAAAATGAACTCCATTCACCGCCAACACTCCTGGCGTTAACCCGTCATTTTCGTTTGGTAAAACACCGCATTAATTAGTTTTTACTTTTTTAAACAAACCAACAAAGAAAATTAAGTGCGTTAAAGTTTTTTAATTAAAACCTAACTAATGATTAAACCCTAAAAGAAATATCTATGTTCATTTTAACTATTAAGATTATAGTGTATTTAAGTGTATTTTGTTTAAGTACCCTAATCTAATTTTCAAAGACCCTAATCCTATGTTTTAAGCATACATATATATTTACATAAAAAAGAAAAACAAGGAAATAAATAAATTACTTTAAAAAAAACTAAGTTATTAAACAAAGAAAGGGATAGTTATTTTTTAAAAAAATGAATCTCGGTTAAGGACCAAATTAAAAAACAATGAAATTTGGAGACTGATTTGAAAGCAATTGAAAATCTGATGCCCGATTTGAAAGAAAAAAAGGACAAATTGAGAGGATAACAAAACTTGACGGCTGATTTGAAAGCAATTTAAGATCTGGTGCTCAAATTGAAAGAAAAAGGACCAAATTAAAAGAATTAAAAACTAAAGGGTCACGGTCAAAGGTCTAAAGAAGAAGGGCGTGGGTTGAAAGCCGGGTTTGGGTCGGGTTGCGAGTTGCTATAAAAGATAAAAATTAAACAAAAAAGACTTTGGTTTCATTTGATTCAACTGATCATAAAAAAACTTCTCCCCTTCTTAAAATGCTCTCTGTTTCTCTTCTTCGTCCGTCTCAGCCATGGTTCTGGAAATAGAGGGGAGTGTCTGTCGTGCTGGCCGTCATTGATTGGCGCCAGCCGCTGTTGTCAGCGACGGTAAAATTCCCAGAAAACCCTTTTTCAACTTTTAAAAGAAAATCAAGTCCAAAATTGTTTTAAAAAAACCCTTGATTATCAGTTTTCAAAATCGAAACCTTTCAAAATTCCAGATTCTGGTGATCCCCGATTCATATAGCGATCATCGGAACTTTACCAAAATTAGCATGCACGACGGGGCTTTTCAAAATGAAGGTAAAAAAATTCTCCCTTTCTTTATTTAAAAATTGAAAACATAAAGAAGAAAGAATTGCCAGCAAAAAAATCTTTATTTCTCTGATGAACTCTCAATTACAATTGCTTGCTTACTTGCTTACAACTTCTGGAATCCGAATGCTATTGTATACTTTGTGTATTGTGAATCAATTGTTGTGTGAATCGTGTGTATTCTGTGTGAATTGTGTATTGTGTACAAAAAATACATGGTATTTATAGGTACAGAGATGCTTGATTTTCAAGCATAAATCCCTAATAATCATCTACAATGCTTCTATCTTGGCTATGATTTTAGGCCTATTTGCTGTCGACTCACGATTTGCCTCTGTTTTGAATCCGATTTAGCTTGATTCTTGCCTTGGCTTCAATTTAGGGATTAGCACGTGCTGTATTTTAGGGATTTAACCCTTGTTCCTTTTTTTTCATGTTTTTGGCGGCTTACAATCGTTGAGGGAGATGCCGGCAAAACGTAATCAGCGATGGAGACAACTTGGGCATCATCAGAGAAGTTGAGATGGTTGTTGGAAGATGAAACGATGAGTACGTGGCCACCACGCGCGAGTGTCAATCCACGTGCTTTACTCTGAGGTGATCTGAATCGTCCAATTGCTTCTGGATCCGAAGGTGATGAGAGCGCGCCGCTTTCTCTTCTTTAGATTGGTTTGATCAGTGCTGTTGGATCAATCTTTGATCCAACGGTCTCCATTTGTCTGTAATAAACCAATGTGATTGTTATTAAAACGGGCCGAACATGCATTTGTAAATATGGACACTTTTAGTTTTAATAAACCTTTATTTTTTGGTAACAGACCCTTATTTAATTTAAATACAAATGGGCTTTATTACTTCCTAATTCAAATAGGCTTTACTTTCTACATTTTTTTGGGTTTACCATCTACTACAATTTGGCACCTAAATTAATTCAATAGTATTAACTCTAATTATGATAACAATAACACTAACTATGATAGCAAGAAACCTAGCAATAATAACAACTACACTAACAATGACAAACAAATTAATTTAACTCAAGTGAAAATTCAGTGACAACAGCTATCTCTCTTTGGTCACTCAGGTGAAACAAGAATAGAACAAAAAACAAAAGGACACTGATTTTCACTGATTACCAAACCTCAATGCCTGAATAGACAAACAGGTCCCATTCTCCAAATGCCCGAACGGATAGACGGGTTCTATTCTTCAAATGCTTGAATAGATAAGCATGTTCCATTCTCCAAATGCCCAAACAGATAGGCAGGTTCTATTCTCCAAAATGCTCGAATAGATAAGCAGGTTCCATTCTCTAAATGCCCGAACGAATAGGCGGGTTCTATTCTCCTTATGCTTGAATAGATAAGCAAGTTCCATTCTCCATAGGCCCGAACGGATAGGCAGGTTGGAAAAAGGATTCCATCCTCCTCATGCTTGAATGGATAAGCAAATTCTATACCTGTCAAAATTCAAATGCTATGATCATGATGAACATGCCCCTAGGGATGCCTAGTCATGAATGCATGTCACTTTTGCTTTTTAAAACCCTTTTATTGGAATTAGTTTTCTTGTTAGGCAACGAACTCAGAAGAAACTGTGAAACTCTAGGAAACTTGGATTATATCATCTCAAACATTTTCTCAACTCCGACAACAAATGGTAAGCGTCTATTATGTCACATCTCATCAAATGGATGACCAATATGAATTTCTTGCACAATGGTATTAAGATCACAACAAGCAGAAAAGTTAGCAACCACACATCTTTCAATCCTAGTTGGCTCCACCAATTTCTTGTTGTTAAAATTCCACCGACCATTCTTTGGAAAGAAATATTCACCATTGCCCACTCTTAACTTCGAGGACTTTAGGACACATCCTTCAATTTGGGTGAAATTGGAGTTTACCAAAACACCACTAGGTCGCAACATGAGTTCAACGCCATAATTACTGGTACGTAAAATTTTAGACAATACATTCATCCTTTCCTGTGACTTCTACCTTGATTTTTCAACCAGAGAAGCTCTTTGCAAGGTGTTAAGAGCCTTCGTATAGCATTGCAAGGACACCAAAGAGCAAGGCTCAATGGGAATATATGTAGGACACTTTGGCTTACCAACATTAATGCATGGAAAATAACCAGAATATTGCAACTTTATATTACGATGGTTGACAAAATAATCATAGATAGTCATCTCTGCTTCACCATTGTCATTCATAGTACCTCTTTGCTTCATAGAGAACATTTGATCTCTACATATTTGTTCACCCAGTCCAGTTATCTTGTACTCTTCGTAAAAAGAACTGACTCTTATCCTTAGATTCTTCAACACTCTTTTAGCCCTCGTCCAGTCAAAGGAGTGGAGTTTCTTTGTATTCTGATTACTAGTCAACTATTGAGCTATCATTGTAGTTGATACATCAATATCTAGTGGCAAACCTCTTTGAGTGGCTTTAAAAATTCCCACATCGTAAGACCCCTCATCCAATGTCTGTAAAATTGTTCTCTTTGTAATGGAAGAAAGACTAGTGAGCAATAAAGCATCTTCGCTCTGCAACATGCTGCCCTAAAGTGCATCAGAAGCCTTGAGAATTCTCAGATTCATGGCATTTTGAATTAATTGCATGGGAATCTTTGCAGCAATGCTTATTTCCACCTTAAATGTTTTTGTGTGTTGGTGCTTCATGCCCCAAATCCAAGACTTAACCACGGAATGCCTCCAAATCCCAGCACTCTTTTCAACAATTTTCAAAGTAATACTCAAAAACCTTTTTTATATTTTAAAATAATGCCAAAGTTATTAATTCTTATTTCAATGCAAGATGCTTATATAAAAAAAAAGGTTTATGCAACAAAATTCTATTAGTGTTGTGGCAAACACAAAAGGAAATTACAAGAGAATGAGCATGCATTCAGATATCAGAGATCAAAACTCCTCCAGTCGTGTCTCCATAAGATGCATTGAATGCTACCTATGCTGAGCAGACTCTAGAAATAGTGATTACGCGTGAAGATATGAAGCTTTCTAGTATCAAATCCCTAGAATTAATTTGTGAAAGCCCTTATTTGCAAATTATCTGAGCCGCCCTTTACGGGTTTTCAACTCAGACCCTCATTTAGTTCCAAAATACCCTTTTCGGGTTTTTATTTTGAACCCTATTTCCTTTTTCTTTCTCTTTTTTAGACATAATACTTCTTGACTGAATCTGAGTTTATCGAGCTCTGAAGTTCATCTCCATCTATTTCAGCCAAAATTAACGATTCTCCTGAGAAAACCTTTGTCACAATGTAAGGTCCTTCCCAATTTGGCGCCCACTTTCCTCAGGAATCACTTTGAATTGGTAGCTTTTTCCTCAACACCAAGTCGTCTTCTTTAAATTCTCTCGGGCGAACTTTCTTCTCATGAGCCCTTATCATCCTTCTTTGATATATCTGCCCATGACACAGTGCTTTTAGTCTTTTTTCTTCAATTAAATTCAACTAGTCATATCTTTCCTGGACCCATTATGCTTCTTCCAATTTTGCCTCCATTAAGACACGAAGCAATGGTATCTCAACCTCAATTTGCAGTACAACTTCTACGTCGTACACCAATGAAAATGGTGTTGCCCCAGTAGAGGTTCGTACCGCAGTTCGGTAAGCATATAGAGCAAACGGTAACTTCTCATGCCAATCTTTATAAGTGTTGGTCATTTTTGCGACTATCTTTTTAATATTCTTATTAGCAGCTTTTAGTGCCCCATTCATCTTTGGGCGACATGTCACTGAATTGTGATGTTTAACATGGAACTGCTCACAGACTCCAACTATCATCTTGTTATTCGGATTGAAAGCATTATCAGTAATGATACTCTCAGGTAGACTATACTGACAAATAATTTCCTTCTTCAAGAATTTGCAAACCGTAGATCTAGTAACATTCGCATACGAGGCTGATTTCACTCACTTCGTGAAATAATCAATAGCTACCAGAATAAAGTGATGCCCATTTGACGCATTCGGGTGAATCTGACCAATGACATCTATGCCCCACATAGAAAACAACTAAGGAGATGACATGACGTAGAGAGATTGAGGAGGTGTATGAACCTTGTCAGCATAAATTTGGCACTTGTAACATCTGCGAGAATAATCGATGCAATCCCCTTCCATGGTTGACCAATAATACCCAAAGCGCATAATCCTTCTAGCCATAGTGAAACCACTAGGGTGAGTTCCACAAACCCCTTCATGGACTTCTTCTAGAATTAGCTGAGCTTCTTCTGCACCCACAAACCTTAAAAACACCTGATCTCGACTTCTTTTGTATAGGATTTCACCATCAAGGACATACCATGATGCCATTTTCCTTATCATTTTCTTTTCATTCTTTGTAGCTTGTAGTGGATATTGCTGTAATTTTACATATTGCAATATGTCATGGTACCATAGTAAGCCATATGCTTCTTCTTCCACATCATAGCATTGAGCTGGGGAATCTAGCACTTGCAACTTAATGGGCATCATTTTAGAACCTTCACTTGCTTTAAACATAGCGGCTAAGGTGTCAGCCATCTGATTGTCTTCCCTAGGGAGATACTTGAAAGTAACTTCATCAAACTCTTTGATTAGTTCAAGGACCAGTTTGTGGTATTCTACTAACTTTGCATCTTTTGTTTCCCATTTTCCTCGTACCTGATAGATGACCAATGCAGAGTCCCCGAAAACTCTTAAAGTACATATTTTCCTTTCAATAGCTCTCTTAGACCCATTATACAAGCCTCATATTCCTCCATATTATTCGTGCAGTAGAACTTCAATCGACTAGTGAAAGGGTAATAATTTCCTTCTGGCGAGACTAAAACTGCCCCAATACCAAGTCTTAACGCATTTGCAGCACCATCAAAGTTCATGACCCAAGACTCTTCTAGAGCCTTATCGTCTTCTAAGATACACATCAGGTCCTTATCAGGGAAATTAAAATCTAATGCCTCATAATCATCACAAGCGCAACTTGCCAAAAAAATCAGCTATAGCACTCCATTTTATTACTTTTTGGCTCACATACTGGATGTCAAATTCTGATAATAACATCTTCCATCGGGCCAACCTTCCTAATAAAGCCGGGGGCTCAATCATCAACTTTAATGGATCTAGTTTCGAGATTAGCAATATAGCGTGATATAATATATATTGCCTGAGCCTTTTAGCTGCCCATACCAAAGCGTAACACAGTTTTTCAATTGAAGATTATCTAATTTTGCAATTAGTGAACTTCTTGCTCAGGTGATATATTGTCTTTTCTTTTCTTCCATTATCATCATGTTGTCCCAATACTTAACACATAGAATTTTCATACACCATTAAATAGAGGATTAATGGCCTCCCAAAAACAGGTGTTACTAACACAGAAGGATTGGTTAACTGCTCTTTGATCTTTTCTAGAGCTTCTTGACATTCTTTATTCTATGTCCCTGGGTTACTCTTTCTAAGCAACCTGGATATTGGATCACACTTATCTGTTAATTAGGAAATGAAGCGGGCAATGTAGTTTAATCTTCCCAAGAAACCCCAAACTTGTTTCTGCGTTTGAGGTGGTAGGAGCTCTTGTATGGCCTTTATCTTATTAGGGTCGATCTCAATTCCCCTTCTGTTCACAACAAAACCCAACAATTTTCCAGATGTAGCCCCAAATGTGCACTTGGTAGGGTTGAGCTTTAGCTAGAATTTTCTCAACGTTAGAAAATGTTTTTCTAAGTTTACCAGATGCTCTTCTTCAGATCGAGATTGGCGATCATATCATCAACATATACCTCTATCTCTCTATGCATCATGTCATGAAAAAAAGGTGACCATGGCTCTTTGATAAGTTGCCCCTACATTCTTCAAACCAAAAGGCATTACTTTATAACAGAAAATTCCCCAAGTGTTACAAAGGTAGTATTTTCCATATCTTCTAGACACATCTTGATCTAGTTATACCTGGAAAATCCGTCTATGAAAGAGAATAAGGAATAACCAGTTGTATTATCAACTAAAGTGACATTGTGTGGGAGTGTGAAATTATCTTTGGGGCTTGCCCTATTGAGATCCCTGTAGTCGACGCACATATGTACATTTCTATCTTTCTTTGGTACTGGGACAATATTAGCTACCCATTCAGAATACTTGGCTACTTCGAGGAATCCTACGTTATATTGCTTCTTCACCTCATCTCTGATCTTTAAAAGTGTCTCAATTTTCATCATTCTAAGATTTTTCTTTACGGGCTCGCATCCTACCTTTATAGGAAGCCAATGCATGACGATGCCGGTGTCGAGGCCAGGCATATCTTAATATGACCAAGCAAAAATATCCTTAAATTCTTTTAGAAGCTCAATCAGACTTTGCCGGGTCTTGGCTGAGATAGTAGTACCGATCTTTACCTCTCGCTTCTCTTCTTCAGTGCCAAGATTCAGTATTTCTAGCTCCTCTTTGTAAGGTAGAATCTGTTTTTCTTCCCCCTCTACCATTCTAAGCAGGTCACTAGGCAAGCCATATTCTTCCTCGTCGTCAATATTTCCAACTTCTTTTAAGGAAAGAGGCAATTCAAAATCAACCTCGAAGTCAGACTCAGATTCATTTAGGCCGCTGATATCTGAAGACCTGAAAAGGAATAGACAGAAGATATCTACAAAGGGAAGAAACAAATGGATGAAGGGAATAATTTTTCTAGTTTTATATTATTTGGTTTTTATTTGCAAAAAGAGTTTTCCACACGAGAATTTTTTAAAAAATACATCTTTTATTGAATTTCAAATTATAAGTTAGACATAAGCCTTTTACGTAAGATCCCCTATTGCCTCCGGGCCTAAAGCAATGGGGTTGGTTTTGAGAATTACTCTGAAAAAATCTTAAAGACTACATAAATTTCCTTAGCAGTCCAGTTGTCAAGTTCATAGCAGGGTCGAATCATGGACAAGTATTTGTTCTCTCATTCCTTGTCGGTCACAGCGTTGATGCTCAACTTCTCAAATGCTTCACACAAATCATTCTTTCCTTTCTTCTCCTCATCAACTCGGGCATTCGAGTCCAATAGGCCTCCAAATCTAAAGTTATGGCTCAAAGGCAAAAATGTCATTGGCTCCCACTCAATTTCCTCCCATTTCAGTCTTGCCCTTCTTCTCTCTTGGTGCTTCCTTATTTCTGTCTTCTTCTGCCAATTGTTGGATTTAAATCCCAAGCCAAATCGATCCTTTTTTGCTGAGATTACCACATGATACATCATCCCTTGGTATTTTTTCCCAAATCCTTTCCCAACTTCAACTCCATTTCCAAAAGTTTGTTTAACTTGCATCTTTGCGCAGCTGTATAGTTCTGGCTCAAGCACCTTACTCCCTTCGGTAACAAAGGTCGCATTGACTAGCTCTAATGTCCTAAAGTGACACTCGAGTGTACCCTCATCAATCTCGATAAAGGGTGCATCAGTAGTTACTGATGTAATGATTTCTTCTTCTGTACCTACAATTATCAATTGGCCATCAATCACAAATTCAACTTCTAATGTAAGGTAGATGGGACTGCTCCTGCTGTGTGGATCCATGGATACCCAAGAAAGCAATTGTAATTGGGCCTAATATCCATAACCACAAATTCTACGTCAAAGGTTGATGGTCTAATCTGCAAGGGCACTTCAAATTTTCCCAACATATATTTATGTGTTTCGTCAAATGCTCTTACTGTATTTTGATATGCTCTCATATGAGAACTATCTATAGGTAGCTTCTTCAGTGTTGCTAATGGCAGAACATTCAAGGCTGACCCATTATCAATAAGGACGCCCTGTAGCATATATCCATTGCATCTTGTGGAGATATATAGAGCTTTGCACGATCCTCTTCCTTCTTTTGGTATTTCCTTATCATTGAATGAGATAAAGTTGTTAACAACAATATTACCAACTAGTATGCCTATCTTGTCAGTTGTGATCTCCTTTGGTATGAACGTTCGGTTCATAATCTTCAACAAGGCTTCACGGTGGCCCTCAGAAATCAATAACAAAGATAACATAGAGATTCGAGCTGAGAGTTTGTGGAGTTGCTCCACCATGCTGTATTCATTGTGCTTAAGAATCTTCAGGAATTCTTGAGCTTCTGACTCCTTCACCGGTACATGGTATACTGGCGGCTTTTTTTTGAAGAAATCTCTATCATCTTCTTTTTCGGGCTCTTCTGCAGCTGCCTTTCTTTGTACTGCATCTCTATCTTCTGCTATCGGCTGGGAATAAAGCCTTCCACTTCTCGTAAAATGACTCACTTTATTAATCGACCCCTCTTTTACCTTTTCTTCAACAACTAATTCTTCCGGGGCCGACACTGTGTAGGCATATTTGTATGGGACCTGTTTACTGTCCTTATATGGAAATGGGGTTGGTGCCTTGATTATAAGACGCGGGGTTACACCTCTTGCAGGTTCACTAACTTTTGCCTTAGTCTTAATAACCAAATGCTTCATTCCAAAATAATCTATCTTAGAGGATGACTTCTCTAATGCACAAACATCCAACATACACTCTTTCTTTTCTTTCTCAAAGAAATTCAATTATTTTTCATTCATTTTATTTTGAATCAATTGCTTAAACTCTAAGTAACCCTCAATCCCATGTCCTCTTACCTTATGAAACTCGTAATACGACTCGTCTTTAACCTCCAGCTTCTGGGCTTATCATTCCAACATCCCAGCTACCACCATTTTGGCCCATACCCACTTCATGGGTGCGTTGACCTCAGCAACATATTCCTTAATCATCTTGTCTTCATCCTTGATAAATGTATTCAATCCTGCCTTCTAATGGTTTGGCAAAGGATTCCCTTTCTCTTCAGACGTGTCGAATGATAGCATACCTAACTTTCTTAAATCATCCACCACTTTTTAAATACGGTACAGTTCTCAATGGTATGCCCTCTAATTCTTGCATGGTATTCACATTGTGCCTTCTCATCATACCATGGAGGATATAGGGGTGGGAAAAGAGGGACATATCTTGGTAGCACCATTTGGGATTTGACCAGTTCAGTAAGCAACTCTGTATACGTCATTGGAATTTGAGGGATTTGAGCAGCTTTGAATTCCCTTGATATTTTCGTTCTTCTTTTGGAGAACTTGCTGCAACAGGGGCTGGAGCGAAAACGCTGAGTTTATTGAAAACCACGCCTTTTGAAAAATTAGGACTGTAGACATTGGTAGTGTTTACTTCACTTTCCCTTTTCTTGTAGGGTTTCTTCATTTCTCTTCCATCTAACTTTCCACTCTTGACAGCCGCCAAAATTAATTCACCATTCATGAACATGTCTGCGAAGCTTTTAGTTGTATGATTTAACACGCGATCATAGAAAGAGCCCTTCAATATAGACAAACATCTGAGTGATATCATTTTCTAACAATGATGGATGAACCTGAGCAGCTACATCCCTCCACCTCTACGCGTATTGACGAAAACTCTCATGATGCTTTTTCTTCATCCCTTGCATGATCAATCGGGTTGGAACCATGTTTAAGACATGTTTGTATTACTCACTAAAAGCCCTAGATAAATCCTTCCATGATCTAATGTTAACCCAGCTTAACTGCGTATACCAGAGTGCAACTGACCCCACTAAACTGTCTTGGAAGCAATGAATGAGCAGCTTCTCATTATCCAGATACATCGACATCTTCCTATAGTACATAGTTAGATGTGATGAAGGACATGTGGTTCTGTTGTATTTCTTGAAATCTGGGATCTTAAATTTCGGAGGTACCACCAAGTTTATCACCAAGCTCAAGTCTTTGGCATCTGTGCCACCGTGTATACTTCCTTCTTAAAAAGACTTGATCATTTCTTCCAACTTCTCATATTGGTCTTTCCATTTCTTCTTAGCATTAACCTTATCGCCAATCTCATCAAGGTATAGCACCTTATGATTATAGATCTCTTCAGAATTAATTTTCATTTCATTTCGGGCCGAAGACTCAACAAAGTGAGGCAAAATCTTGACTTTGGGAAATGAGTTTCATTTTGTATACCTGGATAGACGAAGGCCATCCTCTAAAATTTTAGTTGTGCATCAGTTTCTCCACCAACTTCTATTGCATCTGGATCCTTGAACCCCACCATGGCTGCTATTGAACTAACCATTTTTCTAGTGAGCTAACTCAATTTGTTGCTTCAAGTCAGTTTCTATCATGTCTAGCCGATCCTGGGTGCTTTTATGGTTGGTTTCCAAGGTTGCCACTCTATCTTCCATCGCTTTGACTTGGGACCGAGTTCCCTATTTGTGAGTTGTTTTTGCTATTTTGAATTTTAGCCATGTTTTTTATTGAAGTTAGATTCATATCATGTTATGAATGCATGCACAAACACAAAAAAAGAAATGCAAAGAAAACCAGCAAAACACGCAAAAGAAAATACAAATGCATGAATGCAACCGAAGGGCCATTAATCCCATGAAATATTTGCTCAAGAAACAGCTCTTTATTGAATACGAAAGGTCCTTCTTACAAGAAATTTCAAATTTCTACAAATATTTTTCAGCATGAATTCTTAATTCCTTGACTTCTTCAATAAGCCACATAAGTCTTGGTCTCACTTCCCCTACTGGCTTGATGTACTGTCAAAGGGCTACAACTTTAGTGGCCAACATCATCACGTGTCGAGCCACATCTTGTATCTGGATCATGACATTCCTATCAAACTCATCCCGTTCCTGGAACCTTCGTGCATTGTCTTGGAGACAAGTAAACCAATAGTCATTTCCTCTATCAGCTATAACTTCAAGGGCCAAGATCTTCGTTATATACTTCAGAATGATGTTGTCTATTTCTTCCACCTGCTCTCTTAGGGAATCATTCTCATTTAAGCTAGTCTGGAGTTCTGTGTAAGCGTGATGGCTCTGAAGATCATGCAACGAATGGTTCAGGCCTTCCATCTTGGCTTGCAACTCAGCAACACAAGCTTGGCTTTGTTTTAGCTTCTCACTAGTCTCATCATATGCTGTTTGGAGCTTAAATAAACGTGTCTTGTTATCGTGTGTCTTCTTTTTCCATACAGCCACATTTTCCTTCTCTTTTTCAAGAACCTATTTGCCATTCTCATTTTTGGTTGCGTGCTTACCCTTATTCTTTTCTTCAGTAAGTGCCCATATGTACTTCTTAATCTCGTGCTTTCTACACTCTCTCTCTTTTCCCACAACATGTTCTATTTCTTGTTTCCACTGTTCTGGGGTTTTTCTTAGGTCGGTATTTCGAACAGTAGTTTGGAACTTGAGGAAATCTACCCTTTGAATCTCGTACTTCTTTTCCACGTCCATGTACAACTTCGTTACTCACTTCATCTCCCCTTTATATTTTTCCACATCAAGGCTTGACTCAAACTTGTCATTTTGGTATTGTTCTCGTAGGGCTTCTATTTCCAACTTGGCATTTCTCAATTATTCTATCAGAATGTCAGCTTTTGTATGAACTACCTTCAAGTGTTCTTCTAAAGACTTAGCCTATCCAGGTGTAGATGCTATGACTTTGTCATTCATTCTCATATGCCTCCAAATGTCATAGTCAAGAGTGTACATACAATGACTATCAGATTCTAACTCCATGAGATAACAACGGTTTCACGAATCGCTGATTGTCTTCACCTTCTGCCTAAACTCTCATTGGAACTCGAATTCTGACGTGCTAAGACCAGTAGTGAATGGGATGAACTGCTGAGACCCAAACTGATGATATACTAGCAAAGGAGCACATCCAATTCCTCCCCATAAACGTAGCAACATTAGGAAGTTGAAATCCCACATTTGTACAGGACCTTAGTATGACCCATCCAAGGAAATCTTCACCTAATGTCTTTATCATGACGGTATTTGAAAATATCAATCCACTTACTATTCTTAACAACTAGCCATTCATTTGCCAAGAACTCCCGGAGATGAGAGAAATTCGAAGAAAACACATTTGATAGAGTCAATGTTGGGCACTTCCAGAAGTGACTAAGGGCCCAAACCTGGAGAAAAAGAGCATACCCACCAAAATGCACACCTTCCACTTTTCGGCATGCATTCAGGGAAATAAAAGTTTCAGCTAATACTGCTGGCACTGGGTTGACTTCTCTCTTCAGTTGCTCAAAGAAATCTAGCAAAGCCACATCGATATTTCCCAAGACCTTCAGAAAGATAACCATGCCATAGATTGCAATATCCAGGAGGTCCACTCTCTTTTCTTTATCTAGATGAACTGGAATTATGTTTCGGATACTTGACTAGGGAAAATTAAAACTTCCTCTTCTCTTCCGTATCAACCCCTTGACCCAACCATCACTCATACCCGCGAAAGCTTGGAGCCTTGAGTACAGGTTTTTGTTTTTAGACGGCCTGGCATAAACCTAGTTCTTCTTCACCTTACACAGATTGAAAAAGGCTAAGAATTCTTCAAACGTGGGCATCATATCTTCTCTATTAAAAGTGAAGCAGCAGTACCAGGGATTCCTGAACTGAATTAAGGCTTTCAGAAATGGCTCATCTACCTTCACATATAGAAGATATGCTATATCTCAATAAACTTCATGGAACAACTGCTTAGTCTCATAATCAAAGTGGTCCCAAATTTCTCGCAGCTCGTGCATATTATTCTGTTTAACACTGATATGAGCATACTTCGAGATCTCTGTCTCATGATCAGCTGCTAGACTATCTTCGAATATTCGCTGATTAACCTCAGACTAATGTCACACTCTTGCATTTTCATCTTCACTCTTTAGGGTTCTTCCATCCATGTTGAGAGCTTTTTGAAATTGAGCAAATGTTTTTGAGAATCAACCCCTTCTGGATATGGAATGATGTTGCATGAATGAATATGCAAAACAACAAGACAAGAAGGAAAAAAAATTAGATTTAAGAAAACACAAAGAGACCAAAATAATTTCACGAATAATTCTGGGCAGCACATTCCAACACTCTAGGACATGTCTCTAAGGATTATCAGCAATAATTTTGACTAGACTCAAAACCCTAGGTTTTTCGCATGGCTCTATTAGGGTAGGCTCTAAATTGTCAATCTTGGTTTGGTTCTAAAAGGGTACCCGAGCTGTCTTTGTTATCCCCTACTAAGGGTATCAAAGCCCTTGGTTCTCACCCATTATAGGCTTCGAACGAACCAAGTTCAACTCAGGATGACT
This sequence comes from Hibiscus mutabilis, assembly GCA_019671005.1. Lineage (NCBI taxonomy): Eukaryota > Viridiplantae > Streptophyta > Magnoliopsida > Malvales > Malvaceae > Hibiscus > Hibiscus mutabilis. Next base: position 54,220,922 of record CM033718.1, on the reverse strand, counting down.
CATTTCCTTATGCCTTCTCGAAGGATCAATATCCTTATGAAGACAATAGGCATATGCATCCCGAAGGTACTTACTAGGCTCATACGGAGAATCAATATTCTGACATGAGCAAAGCGTTCCCCCCCAACTTAAACGAACGAGACGAAGCTCGGGTTTAGAGCCTTTTTCACAACAATTTTAAAATGCATAAAATATAATTATATTCATTAAACGGACGAATAAATTGAAAGATTTGCGAACTTGCAAATTCCTTTTTCTTTAAAAACGTTCTTTTTGAAAACAATTCGTGGCCTGACCCTCTTTTATTTATTTTTTAAAAATAGCACTCCCTAGCGAAGTCGTCAATCTGTCGCAATCCTTTTTTTCAGAGTTTTGACGTTGTTCGGAAAACTTAAGAAAAACACGAATTCGCCACCAATCTTTTTTGAAAAAAATGTGATTGAATTATGTAATCACTAATTTTATCCGAGGTAGACCAATTTTTATTCTCTTTTGTTTTTACAATAATGGGCTTTGTTTATTCTATTTGTCTTCATTAAAACCCAAAAACCAAAAAATACTATTAGTATGTATCTTGTTATATTAACTATAATTATATATGTGTGTTTTGTCACTCGAAAAACCAAAAACATTATTAGTATTATATTGCTATGTTATCATATTATCCTATTTGTTATCATATTATAGGTTATGTTTAAAATCCAAGGATTTTGCTAAGTATTATATATGTACATATATATGTTGCTATGTAATCCAATTGAAAACCCAAAACGCCATTAGTATGTTATGACTATTTTAGTATTGGTTATTGTTATTATCACATATCATTATTATTGTCATTGTTATTATATTCTATGGTTATCTTATTTGATATTAGTGTCATAGTTCTTATCTTATTACCTTATTTTTGTTATTGTTATTATTATTATTATTATTATTATTATTATATATTACTATCCTTATATGTTACCATTATTATTATATTCTATTATCCATTATTAATATTGTTATTATTACTATTATTATTAATATTATCATTATTATTATTATAAAATATATCTGAAAATGTAAAAAAAATATTAAGTTAAATAAAAACAGCCCAAATATATTATAAGAGTCCATTACAAACTTTGTAAGCCCAAACAAAATATTAATACATCATTTGACCCAACTAAGCCCTAATCTGATATCCTCTTGTCCTCTATGCACCCGTGACCCCTTGGCTTCTCAACGCCAGCTGCCAGCCCCATGGTCCCAACCGACAGCCCCTCACCTCTCGTACATCATACACAAACAAATAACAGCAACAAAAAATATATCAGACAATGGCAGATTTGTACATGAATACAAACAAGAACGGGGAGGGGTTTCAGAGACATTTCAGCAAAAAGGATAGCCAATTAGAAGTTTTCTTTTCTTTTTATATGCAAAATTTCAATGTAACTCTGGATATAAAGATCCGAAACCTAAACTACGTAGAAAAGGACATTCAAGAATCAATATAAAGAAAAGTATTTCAGAACTTCCTCTATTCCTTTTTTCCGATTCAAATAGCAAAACAAGTGTTTTTACAATCAATAGAGAGCATATTCAAACATCAATTGAATAAAAAAGCATCGTTTCTATAGTATATGTTTTTCTCATGATACATAGTATTGTATATAATATTTTTTGAATACAATATATATTTATAAAGTTAAAATACATAGTTTTATAAAAAGTATATAGTACATGTTTTTATAAGAGTATATATCATATAGTTTTACAAAGTTATGGTTTTCTAAAATATATAATATGGCTTTTTAGTATTAAATATGGTTTTATGAGGTATAATCACAAATTATAATTTATATTATTTGATTTATATGTTTATTTGTAGTTTGGGCCTTTGGTTTTGGGCTTTTAGTTTTTAGACCTAGTTTTAGTGGGTTTAGGCTTTAGATTAATTAAGTAAGCTTTAGATTAGAACTAGATAAAGTTAATCTAATTAAATTGGGATCGTGTGCTCGCCTTATCGGGGCACGATCTTTAAATTAGTTAGATTAATTTAGGTTTAGTTTTTTAGAGCCGTAGTTAGACCTAGGGTTCAGATTAATTTAGTGAATTTAAATTTGTCTTTGCCTCAATGAGATAAATGTTAAATTCCTTAAACTAATCGAACATTTCTTAATTACCTTTTAGGTTAAAATTAATTTCAAGGTTTAGTTTGACATTTAAATTCCCGATTAATTATTATAATTTGTTAGGGTTTCTAGTCTTTTAGGGCCAATTAATTTAGGGTTAATTATTAGAATTACTTAGCTGATAATTAGATCACTAATTGGGCTTTTCATAATTTGGGCCTTTATAAGATAGGTTTTGGGTTGGGCCTTTTCTGTTTATTTTTGTACCTCTATTTGCCATTCCTTGATTGTCATTCATACAGCTCATTAATTTTGTATTAATTAATTTAAATCATAAAAAAAGAGGTATTAATTAATTCCAATATTTGTGTCGCAATAGTCCGAGCTTAAAGGATGTTGACCAAATATTTGAATTAATCATTATTGACTAAAGGTAGAATTAGAACTTGACAAAGTCATTACATCATCCTTTAACTGCTTGCACCATGCATAAAGGTGACGTGCGGGATTCGAACCATAAACTAATATGGCAGTCAGGCTTATATGATGTCGGTTTAGTCTATGGTTCGATGTATCATCAACCTTATTAATTAAATGTCCAATTAATTTAAATCCAGCATTTTGATAAAGCCCGCTCAATTAAGGTTTGAGTGAAACCACTAAAAAAAATGAGCAAAGTTTGATGTAGAAAATAAGGAAATCAATTGAGGAATCAAAATGAAATAAAAAAGAGTTAATTCCTGGACATTTTAGAATAAGAAAGGTAGTTTGGTTGCTAGGAAAATTGAGAGCAAAAGTGGTTACGTGAGAAAAGTGAATTTGCTATTAAAACCAAATTAATTAAATCTATTTTATTTAATAACCATTTTAAAACTATTTAAAAATAGCTTAAATTAAGGGAAAAGTATGATTAAAAACATTGGTAGCTTAGCTCCTTAAAGATTCTATGTTTTGACCCTTTTACGATTTAGTCTCCAAAATAGTTTTGAAAACTTTACATTTTAGTCACCAACCCAAAATGTTATTTAATCCAAATGTATTTTATTAAATTACCAGCTCGATTATGTTTAATATATTAATTAAACATTTTAGACCATTTTTGCATATTTTATTTTACAACATTAAAACATTTATTATAAATTTATTTCCCAAAATTAGTTTGAACCGACTAATCCGGTTCACCAGAACCGTTTAATCTATCTAGCTAACTTCTAGGCCTAAATTCAGGGCATTACACAGATAGGTATCATGATAGGGTTGTCATGACGCGTTGATTGGATTGGCTATGACCTAATGTCCTAGGTTTTCCCCAATATCCGTAGCAGGTACGTGTGTAAGCACGTGACTGCTAGATGAGGTGAGATGTTGCAGGTGGCCTTGTTTGTTCGCCATAGATTGCGAAGCGTGGGTGATTCTATGTGTACCGGTCTGAATGCATTGTTACGCTCGTCGCTGGATGTTTCTTATGCTATGTCATCCATCATCTCGCTTGCTCTGGTTTCGGCACGTGGCGGTGCATGTTTATTGGTACTAACAAAAGTTAAAACCTAGAAATCTCTAAGACATTCTCTCTTTTTTTGTTCTTCAAAGATTGTTGAGAAACTAAAATGAATTTCACACTCGAATATCGACTCCATCTCTAACTCGGTCATGACAGGTTCGTTTGTTTATGTCCTCAGTCCTCACGTTTTTCTGTACTTGTATGTTTATATTAAGCTCTAATAGTATCACTAGATTTAACCTATATTTTAGAAAAACAAGGTAAAAATTTTGGCAAGCTTAACGAGCAAGGAGTCGAGACAAGCAACAAGATTTTTAACGAGCACGAGTCGAGCAAAAATTTATCGAGCTTAATGAGTAATGAGTCGAGTTGAGCAACGGGATTTTTTAACGAGTACGAATCGAGTTCTACTCAACTCGCGATCGGCTCGCTCGATAAGCACCCCTAGTTAGAATGACACGCGTCGTTCGTAAACATGAAGTAATTTTAAAATTTGCTGTCAACGTCTACTTCTAATATGAAAATAAAAAAAATCCTGAAATGATTAACTATTAGAACGCCACATGTCGTTCTTTTTTTTCTTTCAAGTGAAAAATAGCCCTTGGAGAAATACATCAGGACTTGAAACCCTTTCGACAATTTGATCTGTAGGGCAATATATAGCTCGTAAAGGACTCCAAGTAGTTTTTTTTTTATCTAAACCTAATCCTACTTAAAGGGGATGGGAAGGGAGAAATCAAGGGAAAGAGAGGGGATGCTTCTAATTTTCCTTTGTGAAGCACAATTAAGAAGAATAAAATTGATTACGTAAAACAAATGTTTGGACGGATGCTTGTATGTAGAATGTAGTGCAATTTGCAGGGGTTTAACTTTCCTATGGAGTAATATTATGAATGTTGATATTTTATCTTTCTTCGATCTTCGTATAGATGTTGTTGTTGACTCGAGCAGTGGATGTTTTCAGTTAGTGGGATACATGGTCTATGTGATAGACAACGTAAGCATATTACATGGTCGTTAATTGATCGTATTCGATCGTCTCAACTGCCATGGTTTTTAGGAGGTAATTTTAATGATATCTTTATGAACTTTGAGATATAAACATTGTTGATTTCTGTTAAGCATAAGAGTGAGACATCATCGAATTCTATGTGCGAAAGAATGGATAGATATCTAGCTGACACAGCTTGGCTCTGGGAGCATCAAGGCCGTAAAGTTATCTCTGAAGTTGCTGAGAAATCCGTTCATTGCTATCTACTTACTGACACATTCTCATCCTCGCATTATGGACGTCAGTGTGACTAATTTCAATTGGACAACTGTGGGGTTTAGGGGAAGAACATGAGACCCGAACTCGACACTATAAGGTTAGATTTAAAAAAAAATAGAGTTCAGGTTGAGTTTAGAGAGAAAAATATTTGTTCGACCAATATATATATATATATTCAAACATTAGGGAGAAAAATATTCGTCTATATATATATATATATATTTCAATTACATCCTTAATTTTATTGAATAAAAAAAGAACATGAATAATTACTATAAATACTAGGGTTGTGCAAAAAATCCGATAAACCGAAACCGAATCTGAAATTTGAAAAAACCGATCCGAAAATACGGTTAACCGAACCGAAAAAATTAATTTTGGTAGTTTTTTAAATATATTATTTCTGTTCGGATACGGTTCGTAGTTTTGAACAAAAGCGAGTAACCGAACTGGCCGGTTATATAATATATGCTATATAAAATATACATATTTATACAACTATATTGACAAAATTTTAGCGCCATTGTTAATTTATTCTCTTCCTCAAATATTTTTTTGAATATTTTTACTGTCTTGAAAAGTGAAAAAATTAGCAGTAATTTTTAATATATTTCCCTCCCAAATATTAGCGGATTTATATTAATTTTGGAAGTAAAAAATTCAACCTCAACTGTCAATTATTTCCTATTATCAGTTCTCATACATTAATATTTTTCATCTTCAAATATTTCAAAATTCAAACCCTAGCTTATTTTTCTCACTATGTTACTACCTCCGTCCCACTGAAAATGTCCAGTATTGATTTTTTTTAAAGTCAAACTTTTTAAACTTTGACTATTTATTACTTTAAATGTATTATTGGTAAAAATATAAAAAATATGTTTTAAAAACCTTATATCAAGTAGTTTAAAAATATAAATTTTTATAAAATTTAATTAATTCAAATACTTAAAATAATTTTGGTCAAAGTTAAAAATTTTGACTTTTTAAAAGTCAATACTGGACAAAATTGGTGGGATAGAGGGAGTATTAGATTTGATCTTTTAATAAGGAAAGTAAAAAAAACCATTATCCGAACCGAACCGAATATTTCGGTTAACCCGTTTATCGGTTAATCGATTTAATGGTTAAGGTTTAAGGTCGAGAATGAAGCAACCCAAATTTACTGATTTTCTGAAATAATTTTCTAACGATTAACCGAACTCAGTTTTGCACACCCCTAACAAATACTCCCTTTTATATTTTCCCCATTATTCCCTTTTATTTTAATAAAAAATGAGGAAAATTTGAACAACTTATTAAAGAAAAGAATGAGATAATTTGAGAGAAATATGACTTATTATTCATGGAGAAAATAGCCTCTTTAAATAGGTTGTATAACTAGCAAAGTAAGAAAAAAATGCAAGTAACTCTTAAAATCTTGAAATTATAACAACTTAATCACAATTAACTACTGCCTGTAGATCAAGTCCATAATAAATTATGGTAAAAGTCTTAACAAACCATACCTCAAAATTAATATTAATTTCTAATATCAGTTTAAATTAAAAAGTCTTTATGCCTTGCTAAATCCAAGCATTTGTCGCAGCTTCTAAAATGTTGCAAGTATGAGGACCTTTGTATTCATAAAGTGGTATTGTACATCAATATGTTTGTTTCTCCATGCAAATTAAGATTCTTGTATAGCTTTATGGTTGAACTATTGTCACAATAAACAAGTGTAGGTCATTTTTGTTTGAAATGAACTTCTTCAAGAAGCTTTTGTTGGAAAATTGACTACTGCAAGACGAGGCGTTAGCATTGGCTGAAAAATAATAAAATAACTAAACAAAATGATAACCATGTCATGGTATCAACCACTGCCTTAGAAGCGAATTTTCCCCGATGTGTGTAATCGCTACAATGGACAAACGACCCCTTGAGGTTAGCACCACTCTCCAAATTTCGTACACTCGAACGATGGAGTGGACTTTGGTGGTAGTGCTCTTCTCTCAACTCAAAACAACACTCGGGAAAGGTTTATGAAAACTAATTGTTGGCCACTTCTAGTGGTGATCGCCTTACATTGCTCATGGCCAGTTCCTCTTGCGACTTCAGTATCGCTAGGTAAACCTCGTTGCGGTCTAGTATTCAGGTTTTGAGCAAATTGTCCGACTTGATTTTCCAATGATTTGATTGCCGCCTCTTGGTTTTGAAATCTCATCTACCTCCTGTTAATAAAAGCATCAGTTCTTTTTATGAAGTTACTATTCTCAGCCATATAAGATTCAGTTTTCAACATAAAAACATTGAGATAATTTTCCAAAGAACTAGATGTTGTCGGCTGTTGCTGCGGCAACTGTTACCGTGGCATATTCTGCTGAAATCCCGATGCTTGTGCATTCTGATTGTTATGGTTTAGAGCATTGTTGGGATTACTCCATGAAAAATTTGGGTGCTTCTTCCAAGCTGGATTATATGTATTGGACATCACATTGTTGTTCCGGTTGTAATTCCCCACATAGAAGTTGGATTCCTGATTCAACATACATTCAGAAGAATCATGGTTACCACCACATAACTCACAAAAGGAATCCATTACCTTCACCTCCTGTGTGTTGTTTGGTTTTTGCATGTTCTGGACTATCTTAGTTAGAGTGGCCAATTGTGCCGAAATTGAGTCTGATGATCCAGTTCAGTATTGTGGCTTGGCGTCTGACTCCTCTTCTAGTAGAGAGGAATTGATAATCATTCTTGGCAAGCCTAATTAGAATTTGCATTGCTTCCTCCGGTGACTTATCTAGGAGTATGCCGTTTGCCGAGGCATCTAGCATCATCCTTGTTGGTGTATTCACAGCGTTGAAAAACATTGTTACTTGTGTCAACACTGGGAATCCGTGTAGAGGGCATTTGTGTAGAAGTTTTCTATATTGCTCCCAAGCCTCGTACATGGATTCATCATCTGCTTGCCGAAAAGAAGTAATTCCGTTACGAAGCTTACCAGTTAAATTTGTAGGATTAAATCGAGCAAGGAAATCATGACAAAGATCGATCCAAGATCCTATTGATCCGGCAGGAATACTATTCAACCATGCTTTCTCCCTATCCCTCAGTGAATAGGGGAATAATCTTAGTCGTAAAACATCGGGGGTGACTCCTTGTATTTTGAATGAGTTGCAAATCTCGAGGAAAGATTTAAGATGTTGTCGTGCATCTTCAGTTGCTGAGCCGCCAAATTGACCAATTGTGTTGATCATGTTAAACATCACCGGTTTCAATTCAAAGTGGTCAGCTTCAATTTCAGGTGTGTCAATTCCTGGATTAAGTCCTTCAAGATCTTCTTCAAGATAGTCTTTATTTTATTTAAATTCCTTCTAGAACTTCTCCTATCTTCTTGGGATTTAATTTCTCTTTAACCTCTTCATGGAAATCAAACTCCTTTGGGATTTAACTTTGCTCCACGTCATCTTGGGCTTATCTAGTTGTCAATTTTGACTACCATATCATCTTATTCTTTGTCGAAAATTGCCCTGGAAACTAGCTCGGCATCTCCTTCATGCATTGCCATGGCAACTAGCTCGACATCTTCTTCATGTATTGCCCTGGCAACTGGTTCAAGCCTTGCTTTGGCAAGTGATTATGCACACACACACAAAACACACCAAAGCAACATCTTTTTCCACAAAAATCACCAAGTTATGTAATCAAGCTCAACAATGGAAAGAAACATGAATTAATGCATGAATGACTAATTATGCAACTAATATGAGCCTAAGTCTAACAATAATATGAGTAAAAAGGGTAATAAAAATAGTACTTTTGAACACTTATCAAGATCCAAGAACCTAACCCATCCATAAAGGAGCCACCAGAACTAGAGTTGAAACCTTTACCAAGCCATCTCAAATATGCTTACTTGAGAGACAACTAAACTTTGCCAGTGATTATTGTTACCGATTTGACCGATGACCAAGAGGAGAGGTTGTTGGAAACATTGGGTAATCACAAGCAAACAATGGGATGGACCCTTGCTAATATTCAAGGGATAAGCCCCACAATCTATATGCATAAAATCATTCAGGAAGGTTACCAGGGCAAAAAAATAGGGCCCAAAGGAGATTGAATCTCAAGATGAATGAGGTAGTTAAGAAAGAAGTTATAAAGTGGTTGGATGCCACGATAATTTATCCCATTTTTTATAGCTTTTGGGTCAGCCCAGTGCAGCGAGTACCAAAGAAAGGAGGAATGACTGTGGTTTAGAACAACAAAAATGAACTAATCCCTTCGAGGACCGTGACAACTAGAGATTGTGCATGGATTATAGCAGGCTAAATAATGCCACACAGAATGACCACTTCCCACTGTCCTTCATCGATCAAATGTTGGACAGATTGGCAAGTAAGTCATTTTATTGCTTTCTGGATGGCTATTCAGGTTATAATCAGATGTCCATCGCCCTAGCAGATCAGGAGAAAACTACATTCACTTGTCCATATGGTAAATTCGCTTTTAGAAGAATGCCTTTTGGATTGTGTAACGCCCCAACAACGTTTCAGCATTGCATGATGTCGATTTTCTCGGACATGATCAAGAACAACTTAGAAGTATTTATGGATGACTTATTGGTGTTTGTTAAAGCATTCGAGGAATGCCTTCAAGGTTTGGAGCTTGTTCTATGGAGATTGTAATATCCTAATTTTACCCGGGTACGAGTATATATAGCTATATTAAATAAATAAATAAACATAATAAATCCCAATAATAATAGTAATAGTCTATAAATAAATAAAACAATCCAAATTTTCAACCCAAATGTCCATTTACATTCCCAAATATCTAAGACTCCTTTATACAAACTGAAAGCCCAATTTTGAGCCCACTACTGTTGTTATAACTTTTCATGCTCATGTTTTATATCCAACAAACACAAAATTGGCCCAAATTTTTTTCCCGACTAAATGTGCTAGGTGGTGTCTCCTTATTGGTTTATAGCCTTTCCCAAGGATTTGTGTTTCTTTGGCATGACGTCACCATTACGATGTCATCTTTGACGTCAGCTAATCTGACTCCTATATAAATGAAGGAAAGAGAAATGTTAGAGGAAAATAATAATAATAATTAAAGCAATAATGAGAAGAGAGGGAACTTTACCCTCAGAAGTCGAACCGACCAGAATTTGAAGGGCCACCGTTGGAAAGGATGATTGGTTGCCGGAAACTGGAGAGTTAGAAAGCCAAACGGTCAATGTGAGGAAGTTGCCGACACCAGAGCAGTCAGAACAACGCCGAAAAGCCAGAAGAGCTCCAGAACTATTAACCGCCACTTGAGAACATGAATGGGATCGCCAATTCACGATTAAGAAGTTAAAATTCCATCTAGATCCTTGATTCCTGCAAAAAAAGAAAAACATTAGTGTTTTATATAAAAAATAGAAAATAAAAGCAAATCAGAAAAGAAAAAGGTGGTCGGAATGTTTATTGCTACGGTGGAGTCGAAGAGGGCTTGGGAATAGGTAAACTAGGCTAGGTGGCCGGAGCTGGGTGGTTCTGATGAACTAGGAGTAGATTTAAGGGTTTAGGGCTTGGAATCATTTTTTTTAAAATGGGTTTTGATGGTGGTTCACAGAGGCCAGAAATCGCCAGAGTGGCAACCGATGTTAGAACCCTAACTACCGACAAACAACTTTGGACGATCGGAGTTTGTTTGGAGAGGATTCAGCGGCAAACCTAGTGGCGGAGATACGCCATTGTTCTTGATGTTCATCATTGTTCTTGGTGAAAACTGAAGAACACCAAGCAATTTTTGGTGTTTTAGATCCATTTGGATCTAGTTACTAGGCTTGTTTTGGTGTTTGTGTAGAGAGAAGGGAGAGCATATCCAGGTGAAGAGAGAGGAGGGGCAATTGCATTATGGCCGAGTTGGGTCAGACTCGAGCCTTTTATAGGTGAGTCAACACGACACTGTTTTGGTGTCGGGTTGGAGGATATTCGTGTGGTCTTTCAGGCCGGGTTTTAGTCTCGGGCCCTTTTATCCAGGTTCTTATGGATTTGGCCTCATATTCTCAATCCTTTGTAATTTGGCTCCCCAATTTGCATTTTAATTCAATTTAGTCCCTTTTCAGTTTTAATTTAATTTAATTGTTTAATTATTTGATTGTATGCATAATTTAAATAGCATATAGTTTTTTGTTAGATAATTAAATCACTTAATTTCAATAATAGTTGTTTAGAGCCTTTGGAATTTAGGTCCTTTAATTAAATTCAAATATTGAAATAGAAATAGATAATTGTAGAAAATAAATGGATATCAAAATAGAGACTTTAAAGTCCTAAGTTGGATAATGACTCATTGTAATGAGATCTTATACAAGGGGGCTTTTTAGTTGAATATTTGGTATTCATTTAAACCTAGAACATGATAATTTCACACAGTTAATTAAATTAAGGTTTAATTAAGACTAGGTTTAAACAATTAAAGTCATTAAATAAATACTTAGTCATTAAATAAATAGGAATATTGTTAAATTAGGGTTAAATGTGGATAGTACCCAAGCAATTGGGTGTTATCATATAAGTTCCCTAAGTCTAACATTATTCATTGATTCTTAAATGAATTCAATTAATTAGAGCCCCTGTTAAGTTAGAACTTAAGATTAACAAGAAATTAATTGGACATGCATTAAAAAACCTTTTATGTTGGGATACATTTTTAAATATGAATCGAAGTATCCTAAAGTAACTAGATGTTTCCAAACTCATATTCGTTCAAAAATATATTTCCTTATAAAAGGATACATCCATTTGGAATTTAAATTCGTGTTAGTAAGTATGGTTAAATTAAATCTAAATTACTGGTCGAAATGCCAAAATACCATGTGAAACTAAAAAGGTACCGATAACAAACGTTTGTCGGGGTGTTAATCCTTCCCAACGCATAACCGACTCCCGAACCCAAATTTTAAGAAAAATAATCTCTGGCTATTTTTATGGTGTCCGGTCTACCAAAGTGACCAGTGGCGACTCCAAAAGTATTTTTCAAGCTTATATAAAAGAAAAATCAATTTTATGGTTAATTAAGTAAAAAACCCGATTTAATATAAAAATCTAATTTTGAAGATAAAATGAACTAAAGAGAAAACCCTAAATTTCAAACTCGAATCGTCAGGCTATTTTCACAATTCGGTTCAAAAATGGTCGTGACAGCTTGGCGACTCCGCTGGGGACTTTTGAGAGTCAGGCCTAATTACTTAATTTTACGAAGCATTTTGAGCAATATTTTGAATTTAATTTCTCCAATAATTTTTGAATGGATTTTCATGAAGAATGGAGGTAGCTTTTGTGTGTGATATATCTATCATTCATCCATAAGCCTTCTACCCGGACTTTTCACCCTTAAGTGGGAGCGATACATGATCCGACGTGAGGCTCTCCACCTCTGAATTCAGAATTTTGTATTTCTTCCGGTATACCAACCAAAAGTAACGTGAGGTTCACGCCTCCGACAGAAGGGGTCGTATACTCCCGAATCGATGTCTCATTGTCACAGTAGACAGTAACTACAGTTCAGGTACCTAGAGTCTAGAACAATGCCCACATGTTGTAATCTAGAAACCCACCCCATTAGAGCCAGACAGGGACCTAGGACAGGGTGCTGCCGGTTTAAATGTTCTTCTATGGTTATTTATTTGGCTTACTATAAATTGTTTTATTTATCAGCAATTTAATTCTTGCTTACATATTAATTTACCATACTGACTCGTTTTTTTTGTTTGTTTTTGTTTTGCATTTTTGCACCGCATCTTCATTACATAGAGGTATTGATTCAAAACTGGTTATCATTAGAAGACAATCATTACATATAAGGGGATTCATAATCCGATAGAAAAGAGTGCAAATATAGGGCAATGTTCGGGACATGTCACAAAAGAAATGAAGGGGTCGTATACATCCGATTTTGTTAGTGCTGATGTAGACAAGAATGAGATACAAGAACTGAAAAGACAAATGGCTGAGATGATGACCATGATGATGGATATGACCAAAGAAAATGGGCATACTGAGCTGAAGGGAGAACCGAACAAAAAATAGTACACGAATAAATAGTCAGGTCCGTGCACTATCACAATTCGCATTAATAAACCAACTAGATGTGTAAGTCGATTAAACTTCGAGAACGTAATGAAAGGTCATGAAGAAGCTCAAGTGGAAGATAATGAAGGATCTTTTAATTTGATTTCGGTGTCATATACAGAGCTGCTTTATGTACTTCTGGAGAATAATCTTGTGGTCCAAGTTCCATCCAAGTCCAAAATATTTTCTTATCCCGAGGATTATGAGGCAGTATGTGGCTGTCATCAGGGAAGTTCAGACCATACTACTGAGAATTGTGAAGCTCTGAAGATCAAGGTTGGAAATCTCATCAGGGGAGGTATGTTGAGTTTTGAAAATGGAAAACCCAAATTTCCCAAAGGCTTGACAATTAACAGAATACCTGGAGACACAAAAGTGAAGGAAAGCTCAAGCCCATCGAAGTCAATTAATTGTCCAGGACAAAGTTCAGATTCTAGAACCCATCAACTGATTATTAGAAGACATGAGATCATAAACATCACTTTGATCCAATTCCTATTTCATACAAAGAACTGTATCCTTAATTGTTGAAGGCACGATTGGTAACCCCACTTTTCCTTACACCTCTACAACCTCCGTATCCAAACTGGTATGATGTCAATGCTCATTGTGAATATCATGATGGAATTTGAGGACATTCTATTGAGAATTGCATCGCCTTCAAACGTCAAGTTCAAGTTCTTTTGGAATATGGGAAATGGAAATTTAGGATAGAAAGCCAACTTGATTCAGCGGTTGAGTGGGAGACTCGAGATGAAAATACCCAGGGAAAGGGGTGTCAGTTCGAATATGAGGTTGAAATAAGAAAATCAAGGAAAGAGAGAGATGATTTGAATGAGGAGCTAAAAAGTTTGCAATCCAGTCATCAAGAAATTTGTTTGATGCTCAAGAATGTTGGTTTGGGCGTGACTCTAGAACAATCGATGAAAAGAATCAAGGAATTGAATCATGAAGCTGAATACTGGAAAAGAAGCTTTAAAGTAAGTGAAAATTGAGTCAATACGCTCTCATGTGATCTACGGGCAATGGAAATATAGTTCAATACTTTCATGGATGATCTAAGGGTTAGCTGGTCTACGTGTGATATGATGACTAAGTACATGCAGATGTATGAGGATACCTCTATCAAGCTGAATGACAGTCAAGCTGAAAATGAAGCACTAAGAAGAAGGTAGATGAATACCATAATCTTACGCTAATGTACAAAGATCTTGTTGATGATGTTAATAAAGGCTGTCAAGAAAGTTAGGAGAAATGGTATGTCCAATTATAGAGGTCAAGAATGAAGATATGAGAAAGAGACAATAAAATGAAAGATGTTGTTATTCAAGCACAAGAAGTGGCTCAACAAGTGGCAGACCTAGATAATGTAGCAATGGCATTGAGTTAGAATATTGATCCAACATTAGATCATGGTAGGAAGCTGAATTGGCTCTTAGAGGAAGTTAGGAGTTAGAGCTCACCAATATTTGTAGTATCTGATATCTGATGTATTGAATCCTTTTATGAAATTTGTTCTATGATAATCACTTTTAGAATCAATACCTTTTGCATTCACGCATTGCATATTTATCATAATTACATTAACATTCATGATCTAAAGCAGGCGGGGTTTTCGATGGCAGCAATTTGGAAACAGTGAAAATTTGAAAATATGATATCGTGGATGAAGATATGAGAGGAATTGAACAAGTTCAAGAAGGGATACAAGAATTGATGACTAAGCATCAACAAAATATGAAGAACCACACTGCTACACCATGTTTGACAATTTACCCAGGGGCATCTAACCTGAATGCTGAAATAGGTTTTGTGAAGTCTATCATCCCAGGACCAAGACTTGAGTAGTTGAAAGAAAAATGTGCAAGGCTTGTGGAAGAGATTAAGGCAGGAGAAGGTGTTGGTGAGCCCAAATTTGATGCAAAAGAATTTTGCTTAGTCCCTGATTTGGTTATTCCACCTAAATTCAAAGTCCCCAATTTTGAGAAGTATAACGGTTCTAGCTATCCTAAAATCTAATTGGCAATGTTTTATAGAAAAATAGAAGGACATTTGGATGATGATAAATTGTTGATCCACTATTTCCATGATAGTTTGGTTGGACCTGCTATAGTGTGGTACAACAGATTAAGTCGACAGCAGATTCGATCATGGGTTGATTTGGCCAAAGCATTTTTGGGCAATACAAGTATGTTATAGACTTGGCTCCAGATCGTCATTTCTTGCAGAACATGAATATGAAGGTCAGTGAAAGCATTAAAGACTATGCATTGAGGTGGCGAGAAATAACAGCTCAGGTACAAACTCCAATGACAGAGGAAGAAATATCTCTCATGTTTCATCAAACACTTCCATCTCCTTTTTTCGAGAGAATGCTTGCGAATTCGAGGGACAATTTTAGTGACCTTATGGTGATTTGAGAAACAACAGAGATAGGGATATGGCAAGGGAAAATTGAACCAAGGTTTGAAGACCGTGTTGATTAGGAAACAAAGCAAGAGAAATAAGTGAATGAATGTAATGTTTAAAGTTCCCAGAGTCGCAAAAGAAGAAGGCCAGCTAGTTCATCTGAACGACCATGATAAAATCCTCGAGCAAGTGCAAATCTAAAGATCTTTGGAGTATCTATTTCAGACTTATTTCCTTACCTTGTTGAAGGATAGCATATCACTCCTAGGCCAATGAAGGTAGTGCCAAAGCCATATGCCCATAGCTATGATCCAAACAATATTTGCAACATTCACATGGGGCACCATGACACACTACCAAGAAGTGTAGGCCTTTAATGGAAGAAATTAAGAAGCTAGTCAGTAAGGGAATCTTGACTCGATGATTAGTTCAGCAATGGCAAGAAGTGGGGCAAGCTGCTATACCAACTGAAGAATCAGAAGGCCAGAATGAATGCTTCCAAGACTGAAGTTTTGAGAAATTTTTGTTACCCATATTTTTGCACCACGTGGTACAATCCACAGGGACTATTTCTGAAGTAATACATAGAAATAATTTTGCTACTCCCGGCCTGAAAGTAGTAGAGATTTTTTAGGGCATATGTCATAATGTTGGTTTTCATTTCAATGGAAGGATGCTTTTCCATAAATATATGTATATCTCTTCTTACCCTTGTAGGCCCCTCGATATCAATTGAAATATGTAATATTGATTCTAGTACAAATAACGATTGGATGTTGTGAAGACAATGGAGGGAAATTTATTTCTCAATCCACTCAGGTTAGCAAAGAAAGAAAAGACAGATTACTACACCTTTGATGATGTTCGATGACAAATCTTTGAAATTCATAAACAGTGAAGTGGACTAGACGATTTTAACTAAGTAGATCTGCTTGAAATTGAAGTTCTAAGCGTAGCCTTCTATACCCTAAAAACATAATAAGAGTGAGAAAGAAAAAGAGAAGAAATAAGAGAAAATAAGAAAATGAGAAAAGAAAAAAGAAAGGAAAAGTGAGAAGAAAAAGGAAAAGAGAAAAGAAAAAAGAAAGGAAAGAAAAAGAAAGAAGATGAGAAAATTGAAAAAGAAAAAAGAGAAGGAAAATGAGAGAAAAAGAAAAAGAAAAGAGTAAGGCAATAAATTATTGATTAAATAAGTCTCAGAACATCCTAATGGAGCTGTGGGGGATGTCGACAAATCTAATAAGGAGCTATGCTCCACATTTCTAATACCCAAGCGTCAGAGATATATCTTTGAAGACATGTGTATAATAATATATACTAATAGCTAATAATAGGTAGAAGCACACAAATGCACTTATAGAATTCTATTCTTAGAATGATATTTTTTCATTCTACTAGTTAAACAAGTTTAGAAAGCTTGAACACATTTATGAATGGAAAAGGATGAAGAGAACGAGAAATGAGTTGTTTCTGGCTGGATTGAGCAATGCGATAATCATAGGGTGTGAACCGAGTGATTTGGAAGAAATTTCATTACTTCAGAGATCATCAAAACACTCATGAGATATGCTACCCATGGGAGGGTTGAATCTAAGATGCTCTTGTGCTTGATATCCAGGGCATCCTATTCCGTTTTCTTTCTTTATAATTAAGACCCTGGTTTTTCGGGTATTGTAAGGTATCTTTCATTGAAATGCTAATCAACAAACTAATATTTTTTTTCAAAACAAAAGATTTCCTTGACTAGTTGAGTTCTGAGGACAATCCCGAATATAATGATCGGAGGCTCCACATACGAAACGCAAATTCTGTTCAGTTCTGCATTGCATGGTGATGTGCTTCTGACAGAACTTGCAAGTGGGATATTGAGTACTTTTGTCAAAATTCCCCGTACTATCAACAGAGAAGATCGAGTCTGAAGACTTGATTACCGTTTGGGGTTTCAATATGTAATTGCTTTTCTGAACAAGAGTATAATTTGAGGAGTGATCTTTGGAGTGTTTAGCTTTCTTTGACTACCAATGAGTCTTATCATTATTACTGGATTGTCTATCCTTCCAGGAGTTACCACTCTTGCATTTTTTAGAGGCCTTCATCTTTGCCTCGGTTGCAATAACTCGATTCACTAAATTTTGGAAGTCAGTGATACCCAGGGTAGTGAAGATTGGACTCAGTTCATCATTCAGTCCATCGATGAACATCCAACATTTATTAGCTTCAGTTTTGATGTATTCCAACCCATACTTGCAATACTTACAGAAGTCACTCACGTACTGTTTAATGGGTCGACCACCATGCTTGAGATACAAGAAACGTTTCCGGTGCTCGGCTAGGTACTGTTCACTGATGTATTTCTTCCTAAATTCCTCGAGGAAGAATTTCCAACTTATGGCTTTAGCAAAAATAGTCAGTGTAGTGGTTTCCCACTAGCTTAAAGCTTCATCTACCAATAAGGCTATGGCACATTCGAGCTTGTGCTCATCAGGAAAAGGTAATTGCTTGGTCAAGATTCGAGAAGTGGCCTCTAACCAGTACTCTTCATTAGTGCCAGTTAAAGTATATGCCCGGTGTTGAGCCAGCTTGTCAATCGGGGCTCTGCTTGGCACAGCAACATGAGGAGCAATAGGGTGATCTTATTTTAAAGTAGGTACAAGATGATTGAACATTTCCTTCATACTTTGGAGACAATCTTACAGCACAAGATTGATAGCAGGAGCTTTTTGTTGAGCAGCAGCTTGGGCTCGGGTTTAAGCTTGTTGTTGTAGAGGATTCTGTTCCATCCTCACACTGTCTCCTTCATTCGAGGAGCCTTCAAGACTTTCATTATCCCAGCCAAGTCTTATTTCAGACATTCTACATTCAAATAGAACAATTAGAGGTTTAGTTTAATAAGCAAGACACAAGCTATTCAATACAAGTCTCCTAGGTGGCACAAGTATCATATATGATGCATGATAGCCCAGTTTAGTCCTAGAATCAACTAAACCTAAAGCTCTGATACTAATTAAATGTAACACCACCTACAATGGCTAGTAGCAACCCATCTCGGGAGCGTTACATAACAAGCAAGCAATGGCAAGAACAATACAAACAAGGCATTACTAGCAATACAAGAACAAGCAAGCAATCAAACATACTTACTTATCACACAAGCAACTCATATTTCAATTCTTACTTCAACCTAAACCATTAGAATAAGTTGCTAATTTAATTCCTTTCATGCTTTCATTACAAGTTACTACATTATCAATACACTTTGCTTCATTTTATTCCCTATCATTCAAATTGCTCTAAGATAACAATCTAATTCCATTTCATTTCTATGTTATTTAATTTATTTCATGTACATCTTAACCCAAATTGCTAAAATCTCTTGATCAATCAATTTGCATGAAACTAACTACCATTCAAGTCATTTTCTTTACCAAACCATTCAACCATTAATACCAATTACATACTACAAGGCATGTAACTAGTTTATTCAAGTTTTATTCCAATCCTATGCATTCAGCAATACCATTCTAGTACCAAACACATACACAAATGATCACAAGATTTGCAAGACAATCAAATGGAATACAAGCAACATGGTTTGATTATCCAATGTTCCATTCAAGTAACATGTACACAACAAGGCATTTGAATGTTATCAAGGTAAACTAGCTAAAGCATTAGATCATTCCATTTAAATCATCATTTGCACATCAATCATCATTCATTAAATTTCAAGTATTTTAGGTTCATTACATACTTCATATGGTCATCCAAGATCAAGACATAGTAGGCCCATCAAGACATTATATACAAGTACCAAAATGCATGTTCAACTAACTATATACAATCTAGTGCCACCATTCTAGGAGATATACAAAACAAGTATGAAACCATACTTAGGCAAAGCTTGTGTGAGTTGCTTCTTGCTCAAGGTAACAGGCTTCAAGATCAAGCAAACTCGAATCCTTTATCCTGTAGTTGGGAAGAATGAAAACGAGAGTGATAAGTACAAAAATGTACTTAGTGAGGTAGTACTAAATCTAACCATTTGTTATGTCAAGTTTCATGTGTCATTAAAATCAAGTATAGACCTAGTTAAGGCTTTCAAACAATAGAGTGATCTTAGCTAAGGCCTCAAGCATTAGAGTGATCTTAACTAAGGCTTCAAGTATTTGAAGAATCCTAGCTAAGGATATCAAGCATCAAGATAATCCTAATTGAGGATTCAAGCACTCGGCCATTCAAGGAACAAGAATTAAGAAATTCTTATCATGTGTTTCAAGATTGTTCACCCTTACACAATGAGCTCTATACTCTAAGGTATGCCCTTCTACCTAGTCCAACTAGCTACCAAGGTTGTTCGATTTAACGTTTATTCAAGTGTTTCAAGATCAAGATCATGTCAAGCAAGTTCATTTCATATTAAGCCCTTAGGCCATTGAGCCATAGCTCACATATCAAGTAGTTTTGTGTTTCATTTCATCAAGATGAGAATATGTCTCAAGCAAGTCTTTAACATTCAATCACATTACATCATAGCAAATACAAGCATCCATGTTATCACATCATCATACTTAAGCATTCAAATTGATAATGTATACAAGGCTAGGATCAAGTTTCATGTATTACATTAGTTATCCTTCCCTTATTAGGTCAAGTTCATGATTAAATTCATTTAACATTTCAAGAGTGTAACAATAATACATTAGTTAGGACCTAGTCCTAACCCTAGAGGTAACTACACTCATAATACTCCAAGCTAACTAGTCTTGGATCCACACTCCTTTGTTCTTGACTTTAGGATGATCCACTCTATCCTCTTCCACCAAGTTTAGTCCTGGTTCTATCACATTACAAGCACAAACACATGTCAAAATAAGATCATATGATCACCAAATCAAGACAAAGTTACAAGCACACAACAATCACAAATTTGGCAGCATGCTCATATACATTTTCCATTACAATGAACTACACTTTTCTACATTATAGTTTATGTAAAACAAGGCATAATCAAAGGCCTAAAACTGTTTACGAGACAGTTTGCAAAATGCCACAAAACATCGTGTAATTGCCTATACTGCTGCTGCCAGGCAGCTTGCACTCTAGTCACTAAATCATGCATAACTTTCTTTCCATATGTTGGAATTTCAACTGGTTTACACCGTTGGAAAGCTAAAAAAATTGTATTTATGACCATATAAGTCTTGAAGTTTAGTTTGTTTCCAATTTATACAGTTCTTAACTTAAAGATAGGGCATTTTGTTATACTGGACAGTTTGCACTGTCCCTAGTGTTTCTTCTCTACATTTCAGTGTACAACCCAGAGTTCAGCTCAATTTTATCCTAATGAATTTAGACATAACAAGGTGTTTTCCATTAAAATTTCAGCCTTAAATTCATTTTATACAATTATAGTGATTTTTCAAATTTACTGCCCAGAACAGAGCATTCTGGGTAGATTACACTAGGTTGAATTTCTAGCTTCTTAACTCATTTTAGCAAGGTCCTAACATGGCAACTCCATTCATGTTCATGTTCATACATTTCTATGTCATCATAATTCACCTAGCAATGTTCTTAAAGCAGGGCATTATCATGTTGAACCTAATTTGATATATTTTATCACGTTTATACATCCAATTCATCAACTAGGCAGTCCATTACCTAATTTAAGTAGTTCAATTAGGTGTAGTCCTTTTCCAGCAAGATACCTATTCAATTCAATCTTCATTTTACCTAGAAACATGATCAAAATAGGGTTCTATGTTCATTTGACATGTTTACACAATTTCTCCATCAAAACAATCCCTAATCAAGACTGTTTTCAATCAAGCACATATTTCTTAATTTTCTAGCAACTATACATATATCTCATTAGCAATTTAGTTTATAGCATTCAATTTCCAAGCTCTAATTGAAGCTAGCATGGCCCTAACATATATAACAATCATCCAATTTCATCAAGGCAACAAGAACATCATTATTTGCATATTCAAACAATCTATAACAAGTTAGAATCAAGTATTATACCTTCTCCAAGCTAAATTTTATCAATGGATGAATCAAGAAGCTTGAATTGAAGGTGTTTGCATGAAGCTCTTCTCTCCCCTTTCTCTCTCTCAAATTTTCGGCCAAGGGATGTTTTGGTAGGAAGATGACAATATTTCTTTGTTCATTATTTCCCCTAGACACGAGTCATCATCCAAATTGGCACATGTTCTCTTTCAAATGAGAACATGTGTCAAGGCCTCCACTTAATTTAATCTTACATGCAATCTATAGAATTTTGCATGTTCACAATTTCATCCTTTCATTTATGCCTTCTAGTTTTCATTCCAATTCAATTTGGTTCAATTTCACTTATTTTATCTTAAAGATGGCCAATGTTCATTCTTCTTTAAATTTATTAGCTCATGAATTTAATTAGCCTATAGTTTCGATTGTGGTAACATTTATAGGCCAATTTTAGGGTATTACAATTCTCCTCCCCTTAAGATAAATGCGTCCTCAAATTTTCCTAAATCGAATAGGCGAGGATATTGCTTCTTCATGACCTCTTCAGATTCCCAAGTTTCCTCTTCAATCTTGTAATTTCTCCATAATACTTTGACAAGAGGAACATTCTTGTTTCGAAGTCTTCCGACTTCCTTGTCAAGTAACTGAATAGGCTCTTCTTCATATGATAGATCGGGATTCAATTCCACCTATTCGGGTTCAAGAACATGAGATGGATCAGACCTATATCTTTTGAGCATAGAGACATGGAAGACATTGTGGATCTTATCGAATTCACTAGGAAGTGCCAATCGGTAAGCCACTGGACCAATCCTTTTAATGATTTCAAATGGTCCCATAAATCGAGGGATGAGCTTTCTTTTTCTTCCAAATCTGAAGATCTTTTTCCAAGGAGATACTTTGAGGAAGACCTTGTTTCCAACATTGTATTGGATGTCTCTCATTTTCAAGTCAACATAAGCTTTTTGCCTATCAAAGGCTGCTTTTAATCGATCATGAATGATCTTCACTTGTTCTTCGGTTTCTCTGAGTAGTTGAGGTCCTAAAACCTTGCTTTCTCCCAATTCAGACCAGCACAAGGGGATTCTACATCTTCTTCCATATAGAGCTTCGAAAGGAGCCATCTAAATAGATGTCTGGTAGCTATTGTTGTAAGCAAACTCTACTAGGGGTAGAGATTTCTCCCAATTCTTTCTGAAGTCTATAACACAAGCACGTAGCATGTCTTCAAGTACTTGGATGATTCCTTCAGATTGTCCATCTGATTGAGGATGGAAGGCTGTACTAAGATGCACTTTAGCTCCTAGAGCCTTATACAAAGAATTCCAAAATTGAGATGCAAATCTAGGATCACGATCAGAGATTATAGCTGTAGGTACACTGAGTAATCGAATCACTTCACGGATGTATAACTCAGCTAAGGTTTCCAAGCTCATGTTCATTCGAACAAGGATGAAGTGAGTATACTTTGTGAATCTATCAACAATCACCCATACAACATAATTCTTTCTTGGAGTGGAAGGAAGACCAGTAACGAAATCCATTGTAATCTGATCCTATTTCCACTAAAGAAATTCGATAGGTTGGAGCAATCCAGTAGGGACTTGATACTCGGCTTTAACTCTCTGACAAGTTAGGCACTTCGATACGAAGTCTATGATAGCCGATTTCATACCCGACCACTAGTATAGTGGCTTTAGATCCTTGTACATCTTAACCGATCCCGGGTGAATCGAGAAAGAGCTTTGGTGAGCTTCTTGTAGCATTTCGTGTTTTAGTTTCTCATTGTTAGGAACACATACTCTATTCTTGAGATAGATTAGTCCATTCAACTTGAAGGAGAAGTCATAATTAGACTCAGATTCTAGCTTGGATACGATCTTCTAAAGATCTGGATCAATTTGCTAGAGTTATTTAATTCTCGAGATTAAGCTAGACTGAAATTAAAGTTCAGACAAGAATTTCTGTCCTTTGGATAAACGAAAATGAGCATTGATAGCCAAGGAAGCTACAAATGGAAAAAAACAAGATCATTAAGGTATAATTTTTGAGTAGTTACTTGCAAGACAAATAAGGTATTCGAATGGATAACTTGTAATCCAAGTAAGTTTAAATTCGATTGAAATATTCTAGAATTTAGATTTAGAGGTTTACCCAAGTATGGTTTGCGACTAAGGGCATTAGCAACTACGTTTGCTTTTCCCAGATGGTAGTCGGTAACCAAATCGTAATATTTAAGCAATTCTAGCCATCTTCTTTGTCTCAGATTCAAATCTTTCTGAGTCATGAGGTATTTGAGACTCTTATGGTTTGTGAATAGGTTACATTTCTCCCCGTACAAGTAATGTCTCCATATCTTGAGAGCAAACATGATAGCTACCAATTCTAGATCGTGTGTTGGATAGTTTGACTCGTGTGGTTTTAGTTGCCTTGAAGCATAAGCTACCACTTTTCCATCTTGCATTAGGACACATCCTATTCCTAAATGAGATGCATCACTATATATAATGAATTATTTGCCCGATTCTGGTTGGATAAGAATTGGTGCATGAGTCAGGGCTTGTTTAAGTTGATCGAAAGCTTCATTGTTGGTTCTCTGACCAAACAAAGGGCGTGTATTTACGGTTTAGCTTAGTCAAGCTTGCGACAATGGATGAAAACCCCTTGACAAATTGCCGATAATACCCGGCTAAATTGAGAAAGCTTCTAATTTCACCAATATTCCTCAGAGGTCTCTAATCCATGATGGATCGAATTTTGCTCGGGTCTACTTGAATTCCATCTACTGAGATGACATGGCCAAGGAACACGACTTCCGATATCCAAAATTCACACTTAGAGAACTTTGCGAACAATTGACGTTCTCGGAGAGTTTGCAATACAATTTGAAGGTGTTAGGAGTGTTCTTCCTTATTCCGAGAATACACCAGAATGTCATCGATGAAGACGACCACAAACTTGTCAAGATAGGGCTTGAATACACGGTTCATGAGGTCCATGAAAGCAGTCGGAGCATTCGTCAACCCGAATGGCATTACAAGGAATTCAAAGTGGCCATATCGAGTACGAAAGGCTGTCTTGGGTACATCTTCTTCTTTTACCCTCATTTGATAGTATCCTGATCAAAGATCAATCTTTGAGAACACCAAATCATCCTTGAGTTGATCGAAGAGATCTTCTATCCTTGGAAGAGGATACCGATTCTTGATAGTAAGCTTGTTCAATTGTATATAAACAATACAGAGTCTCATAGTCCCGTCTTTCTTCTACATGAACAAGACTGGAGCACCCCAAGGAGATGAGCTAGGCTGAATAAAGCCTTTGTCTTGTAGCTCTTGGAGTTGCTTCTTGAGTTCTTTCAATTCAACATGTGCCATTCAATAGGGTGTGATGAACACTAGAGTTGTTCTAGGTTGAACTTCAATCTCGAACTCTACTTCTCTGGTTGGAGGGAGACCAGGGTGTTCCTCAGGAAAAACATCAATAAATTCAGATACAATTGGCATACTAGGTAAGCCAAATTCAAATTCATCTTGCATAGTCATGGAAGCAAAGATTGAGGTCGGTTTTCTATCAATTAGAAGGATTGATTCTTTTCCTAGACCCAAGAGATACAGTCTCCTATTTTGGCAATCTATCCAGGCTTCATGTTTGCTTAGCCAATCTAGTCTTAACACTAGATCGAATTCACAAGAAGGCAAGACATAAAGGTCCATGGAAAAGGTACATTTCGAATACTTATAGTACATTGCTTGTAAAGGAAGTTAATAGTCATATTTCCTCCTATAGGATTCGAAACTACAAGGCTAGTTTTAACAAGTTTGGGTTTTACGTTTAACTTAGCAATCAAGGAAGAACATATAAAGGAGCAGGTAGATCCCGAATCAATCAAAGCATATGCAGGACTTGAATTTAATTCAACAGTACCTACGATAACATTGGGTGCTTCTTCTTCCTCTTTCCCACGAATGTGGTAGATTCGAGCAGGGGCTCAAGATTCTTGGTGTATAGGTACCGAATGTTGGCCTCTACCCTTTCCTTGATTCCCAGAATGAGCTTGTCTTGGGCCCTTGTTTCGATTAGATTGAGCTGAACTAGCATTTGCAGGAGTTCAAGTTAGAACCTTGTTAGGATTCTAAGGATAATCCCGGATATAATGATCGGAGCCTCCACATAAGAAACACAAATTCTGTTGAGTTCTGCATTGCCCGGTGTGGTGCTTCTGACAGAACTTGCATGTGGAATATTGAGTAGTTTTGTCAAAATTTCCCGTACTATCAACAAAGATGATCGAGGCTGAAGACTTGATTACCGTTTGGGGTTTTGGTATGTAATTGCTTTTCTAAACATGAGTATAATTTGAGGAGTGATCTTTGGAGTGTTTAGCTTTCTTTGACTGTCAATGAGGCTTGTTGTCATTCCTGGATCGTTTGTCCTTCCAGGAGTTACCACTCTTGCATTTTTCAGAGGCATTCATCTTTGCCTCGGTTGCAATAACTCAGTTCACTAAATTTTGGAAGTCAGTGATACCCAGGGCAGTGAAGATTGGACTCAATTCATCATTCAGTCCATCGATGAACATCTGACATTTATCAGCTTCAATTTTGATGTATTCCGACCCATACTTGCAATACTTGCAGAAGTCACTCACGTATTGTTCAATGGGTCGACCACCTTGCTTGAGATACAAGAAACACTTCCGGCGCTCGGCTAGGTACTGTTCACTGATGTATTTCTTAAATTCCTCGAGGAAGAATTTTCAAGTTAAGGCTTCAACATGAGCAGTCATGTAGTGGTTTCCCACCAACATAAAGCTTCATTTACCAATAAGGCTATGGCACATTCGAGCTTGTTCTCATCAGGACAAGGTAATTGCTTGGTCAAGATTTGAGTAGTGGCCTCTAACCAGTACTCAGCTACTTCGGGATTAGCTTCATCAGTGCTAGTTAAAGTATAGGCCCAGTGTTGAGCCAACTTGTCAATCTGGGCTCTGCTTGGCACAGCAACATGAGGAGCAATATGATGATCTTATTTTAAAGCAGTTACAAGATGATTGAACATCTCCTTCATACTTAGGAGACATTCTTGCTGCATAAGATTGATAGCAGGAGCTTCCTGTTGAGCAGCAGCTTGGGCTCAGGTTTTAGCTTGTTGTTGTGGAGGATTCTGTTCCATCCTCACACTCTCCTTTCAAGGAGCCTTCAAGACTTTCATTATCCCGGCCAAGTCTTGTTTCAGGCATTCTACATTCAAATGGAACATTAGGGGTTCAGTTTAATAAGCAAGACACAAGCTATTCAATACAAGTCTCCTAGGTGGCACAAGTATCCTATATGATTCATGATAGCCCAGTTTAGTCCTAGAATCGACTAAACCTAAAGCTCTGATACTAATTAAATATACACCCCATACCTGGGATAGTAGCAACCTGGCTCGGGAGCGTTACATAACAAGCAAGCAATGGCAAGAACAATACAAACAAGGCATTACTAGCAATACAAGAACAATCAAGCAATCAAACATACTTACTTAGCATACAAGCAACTCAGATTTCAATTCTTACTTCAACCTAAACCATTCGAATAAGTTACTAATTTAATTTCTTTCATGCTTTCATTACAAGTTACTACATTATCAATACACTTTGCTTCATTTTATTCCCTATCATTCAAATTGTCCTAAGATAACAATCTAATTCCATTTCATTTCTACGTTCTTTAATTTATTTCATGTACATCTTAACCCAAATTGCTAACATCTCCTGATCAATCAATTTGCATAAAACTAACTACCATTCAAGTCATTTTCTTTACCAAACCATTCGTCCATTAATACCAATTACATACTACAAGGCATGTAACTAGTTTATTCAAGTTTTATTCCAATCTTATGCATTCGACAATACCATGCTAGTACCAAACACATACACAAATGATCACTGATAAGTGTTCAAAAGTACTATTTTTCTTACCCTTTTTACTCATATTATTGTTAGACTTAGGCTCATATTAGTTGCATAGTTAGCCATTCAAGCATTAATCCATGTTTCCTTCAATCGTTGAGCTTGATTACATAACTTGGTGATTTTTGTGGAAATAGATGCTGCTTTGGTGTGTTTTGTATGTGTATGTGCAGGATCACTTGCCAAAGCAATGCCGAGCTAGTTGCCAGGGCAATGCATGAAGGAGACGCCGAGCCAGTTGCCATGGCATTTGTCGACAAAGACAAAATGCAATAGGGATGTCGAAATTCATGATTTTACAAGCCCAAGATGACATGGAGCAAGGCCCAAGCCCAAAGGAATTTGATTTCCATGCAGAGATTAAAGAAGAATTAAATTCCAAGAGGATAGGAGAAGTTCTAATAGGAATAAAATTATAATAAAGAATTATATTCTTTAAAGATAATTTAATTCCAACTCAAACTCCTCCTCAAAGAAGGACTTTGGCCTAGCCCTATAAATATCAAGGAGATTTCGACAATTCCATAAGGAGAGAGCGAGAGTTAATTTCGACAACTCCAAAAGAGAGAGCAAGGGGGAAATTTCGACAAGAGAGCATTAGGGGAATTTCGACTTCTTCTTCTTCTTTGCTTCTATTAGATTCATGGTTTGGGGATTATTCTTTGTATATCTTTTGAACCCAACCATGAACTAACTTGATCGGCTATGGTTATTGTGTTTTGTGGTTGTGAGAAACTATTGGTTTTTGTTTAGGTAATAAGAGTTTGCACTTTTCTATTTCAAGGTTTATTCATTCTTGATTCTTATTATTGTTTGCGAGTGAATTGGGAGAGGATCTCGTGATTTCATCCATTTATCTAATATCGGGAGAGTTAGATTCAAGAAACGAATGAATATGATCTTTATTCAATCCAATGATGGTGAAGATTAATCCGGCTTAGGAATAAGTTAAGGATTTCAACGGCTAAGAGGAGTGCAAGATTGGTTGTTGTTCACCCTTGATTCACGCAGGGATGTATTATCAAGGCATGCACAAGTAGCTAGAGTTTCGACTTAGGGATAAGAAGAAACCATTGAAGAACGCTCCGCCGAACCTTGAAGTTGCTGCCCGATCGCCCAAGTAGTTGCCCAACTAGTCGCCCAGTAACCATCAATTAGTTGCCAAGGCAACCCCGTTGTGCAAGTCGCCACGGCAACTGAGTTGTCCGTGCACTCTTTTACCAAGACGATCCAATCGGCTATCACACCTCAACTCACGATAACCTGGCCTATCTCTCTCTCATTCGATCTCATCTTTTCTTTTACTTTATTGCTTTCTAGTTTAGTTATTAGTTAAACACCTACAATCCTTTAATTGTGTTTTTACTTTTCACAAAGTCAAGAAACTTAAGCAAAGTGGCCCAAACCAATCCCTGTGGAGACGATACTCGATACTCATATCACTTTATTACTTGCGACGTGTATACTTGCACAATTGCGTAGCACTTATCACACGCAACAAGTTTTTGGCGCCGTTGCCGGGGATTAGCAATTGGTGTTAGTTGTTTTTGTTATTGCATTTTTTTCTTCTCTTAGTTTTACTAACTTTTCTTTTTGTTTGTTTTATCAAAAAAAAAAAAATTTAGGTGCGCTACAAGTTAAGGAACATCAACATGTTGGGAAATAAAAGCCAATCTATTCGAGAGATGATGTTGGAAGATATGAATCAATCCAATCAAGAGTTCCTTGCACCCTTTGATGATTACCTATACCAACCGAGAAAAGCCCAAAGAACTTATACCGTGGAAAAATCTTGTGCTATGTGTGGAGAACATCATGTGTTTGAAAATTGCCCTCACATTTTTGGTGCATATAACTACATGGAGGACCATAGAGGGAACCAACAGCAAAATTCTTCATGGTATGGTCAAAAGCTCAAAATTTTTTTACCATAACAATTTTGCGCGACAACATGATATGCCATGGCAATGTAGTCCTTTTCAAGAGCATTCCAATCCCTTGGAGGAAACGTTACTAGCTTCCTTGGCTAGACTTGACGGATCAATTGAAGAGATTCGAGAACTATCAAAATCTATGGATACGAGGATAGCTCAAAGGGGATGCAACCTTAGGGGATTCAGAAGATCAATTGGGGAGATCCACATATGTCATGGATAACATGCACCAACAATTCATTCCTAGGGATACTGACGTCCCAAGGCAAGAGGATAAGGAGCAATACAAAGAAATCTCTCCGATGTGTGAGGAACAACTAGAACCTCAAAGTCAAGAGGATGCCAATGAGAGAGACTGTCCAACACATGATGAGCTTGAACAACAAATTGCCTCGGCAATGATTGAGGAGCCTGAACAGAGCAACGCCGCGACAACACTCGGTGAAGCTGAGAACAACAATACTACAGCAAATTCTGAGGAACCTGATGCCTAGAAGGTTACAACGTTGATGCTGAAGCAGGAATCTGTAGATTGCTCTCATCTGCGATTGCCACGGCAATTACACGACCACATGCAAGATCAACGAGATGATAATACTTTGCCAATGGAATATGAGCAGGTAATAGTTGAACCTTTTGAATTCTTTAAAAACTCACCTCGTCCATTGCAGGTATGTCTTGAGGAACCGAGGTTGGTAGATTTGAAGCCATCGAAATCTCTACTGATGGAGATGTTTGAGAGGCCAAAAGAAAAAGGTGTTTGGATTCATAAAGCTCTTCAGAAAATTGATTCTTCCCTTGACTTAAAGCAAAATTTGACAACTGATTGCCACGGCAATTGGCTTGAGCAGCAATTGCCACGACAACAAAGGCTACATCCAACCATGATAGAAGTCGACAAGAATGAGGTAATTGAATGGTTGAGAATGGATATAATTTTTTCTATTAATATATTTGTGCCTTCAGGAATAGTAGCAAGGTGGAGAGTATACATGGACTACAAGCGAACAAAGAAGAAAGACACATCCACCATGGTAATGCAAAAGGGAGTAGCTGGGAGCACATTGGCCCAACTCTTTTTGGGCAATATTGTCACCCGATGGAGGGTACGGATGGACTATAAGAAATATCAGAAACGACTCTCCTCAAGTTTTCTCAGATATGTAGTAACATTAGAAGTGGTCACTTTAGGAGATGCACGAGCATGCTCTCCTCTCAGTATTTCCTTTTTCTTTTTCTTTTTCTTTTTATTTTTGTTTTTAGGAGATATTTTATTTTTTCTTCACTATCTTTAGTTTTCAGGTTTTCTTTGTTTTCTTTTTCACAACAAGACTCACAACTACTATGCTAAGGAAATTTACTGCCAAGATTCTTGCCCCGACAATCAATGAAGAAGATGCCGCGGCAACCTACATCGTGCCTGCACAAGCTGATGCCACGACAACCAACCCTGAAGATGCCACAGCAACCAAAGCTAAAGACATCCCGGCAACAAGAAAACAACCATCGCGCTCAAGCATTAAGACACTGACTAGAAGGAAACTAATCATCTACGATGACGAACTCTCAGAGTAAGTCCTCGTATGCATTTTTATTTTTATTTTTCGTTATTTCTATGCATGCATTGAGGACAATGCCTCACTCGAGTTTGGGGGGGATTGTTATTAGTAATTACCATGTTTAGTTACATTAATCTTAAGCATTACATTTAGGATACATAAATTGCTTGCCATGCCTTTAATTGGAACAAGAATTGCTTAGATTTGATGAATATTCAATGATGACTTTACCAATGCACTTAATTGATAGAATTTTTATTCTAGGATAACCATGGAAAAACCTAGAATTTTACTATGATGCTAAATTTGATGAAACACTATTGTGGTTTGATTGATTTAAGGAGTTCTAGTAAACTTAGGTTGATAATTAACTAATTGGGGGATTAGAATAAAAATTGGATGAATGCTAGAGGTGCCCGAAATTGGCTCTAGCATATGCTAAAAAAAATTGATCACTAGAGGTGCCCGAAACTGCTCTAGGAGGCGTTAAAATTTTTTAACTAGAGGTGCCCAAACCGGTTCTAGTCGATCAAATTAACTTAAGAAAACTAAAAATAAAACACTAGAGGTGCCCAAATTGGCTCTAGTTAAAACATGTTAAAAAGAACCCAATGAAGTAATTTGAAAACCTATTGTTTGCATAGAATCCGGAAAATCAACTTGCACACAACTCCGCACACACTCACAAGCATTATAGTTTGATTCCGAGTAACTCCTCGCTTTTCCGAAAATAAAAAGCCAATCATACTTTGTGCCCCGGTTCGAGAATTGAAATCAAGTTCAAAGCTAAGTTTGTGAAAATTTGAAGTCTTGGCGGGTAATTATGAGTTTGCATTGCTTGAGGACAAGCAATAGTTCGAGTTTGGGGGTGTGATAAGTGTTCAAAAGTACTATTTTTCTTACCCTTTTACTCATATTATTGTTAGACTTAGGCTCATATTAGTTGCATAGTTAGCCATTCATGCATTAATCCATGTTTCCTTCAATCGTTGAGCTTGATTACATAACTTGGTGATTTTTGTGGAAATAGATGCTGCTTTGGTGTGTTTTGTATGTGTATGTGCAGGATCACTTGCCAAAGCAATGCCGAGCTAGTTGCCAGGGCAATGCATGAAGGAGACGCCGAGCCAGTTGCCATGGCATTTGTCGACAAAGACAAAATACAATAGGGATGTCGAAATTCATGATTTTACAAGCCCAAGATGACATGGAGCAAGGCCCAAGCCCAAAGGAATTTGATTGCCATGCAGAGATTAAAGAAGAATTAAATTCCAAGAGGATAGGAGAAGTTCTAATAGGAATAAAATTATAATAAAGAATTATATTCTTTAAAGATAATTTAATTCCAACTCAAACTCCTCCTCAAAGAAGGACTTTGGCCTAGCCCTATAAATATCAAGGAGATTTCGACAATTCCATAAGGAGAGAGCGAGAGTTAATTTCGACAACTCCAAAAGAGAGAGCAAGGGGGAAATTTCGACAAGAGAGCATTAGGGGAATTTCGACTTCTTCTTTGCTTCTATTAGATTCATGGTTTGGGGATTATTCTTTGTATATCTTTTGAACCCAACCATGAACTAACTTGATCGGCTATGGTTATTGTGTTTTGTGGTTGTGAGAAACTATTGGTTTTTGTTTAGGTAATAAGAGTTTGCACTTATCTATTTCAAGGTTTATTCATTCTTGATTCTTATTATTGTTTGCGAGTGAATTGGGAGAGGATCTCGTGATTTCATCCATTTATCTAATATCGGGAGAGTTAGATTCAAGAAATGAATGAATATGATCTTTATTCAATCCAATGACGGTGAAGATTAATCCGGCTTAGGAATAAGTTAAGGATTTCAACGGCTAAGAGGAGTGCAAGATTGGTTGTTGTTCACCCTTGATTCACGCAGGGATGTATTATCAAGGCATGCACAAGTAGCTAGAGTTTCGACTTAGGGATAAGAAGAAACCATTGAAGAACGCTCCGCCGAACCTTGAAGTTGCTGCCCAGTCGCCCAAGTAGTTGCCCAACTAGTCGCCCAGGCAACCATTAATTAGTTGCCAAGGCAACCCCGTTGTGCAAGTCGCCACGGCAACTGAGTTGCCCGTGCACTCTTTTACCAAGACGATCCAATCGGCTATCACACCTCAACTCACGATAACCTGGCCTATCTCTCTCTCATTCGATCTCATCTTTTCTTTTACTTTATTGCTTTCTAGTTTAGTTATTAGTTAAACACCTACA
The DNA here is from genome assembly GCA_019671005.1 of Hibiscus mutabilis. Lineage (NCBI taxonomy): Eukaryota > Viridiplantae > Streptophyta > Magnoliopsida > Malvales > Malvaceae > Hibiscus > Hibiscus mutabilis. The sequence continues at coordinate 54,187,811 of CM033718.1, read as the reverse complement.
ATCCTTTAATTGTGTTTTTACTTTTCACAGTGCAGTAACTTAAGCAAAGTGGCCCAAACCAATCCCTGTGGAGACGATACTCGATACTCATATCACTTTATTACTTGCGACGTGTATACTTGCACAATTGCGTAGCACTTATCACACGCAACAATCACCAGATTTGCAAGATAATCAAATGGAATACAAGCAACATGGTTTGATCATCCAATGTTCCATTCAAGTAAGACATGTACACAACAAGGCATTCGAATGTTATCAAGGTTGACTAGCTTAAGCATTAGATCATTCCATTTAACTCATCATTTGCGCATCAATCATCATTCATTACATTTCAAGTATTTTAGGTTCATTACATACTTCATAAGGTCATCCAAGATCAACACATAGTAGGCCCATCAAGAAATTATATACAAGTAACAAAATGCATGTTCAACTAACTATATACAATCTAGTGCCACCATTCTAGGAGTTATACAAAACAAGTATGAAACCATACTTAGGCAAAGCTTGTGTGAGTTGTTTCTTGCTCAAGGTAACAGGCTTTAAGATCAAGCAAACTCGAATCCTTTATCCTGTAGTTGGGAAGAATGAAAATGAGAGTGATAAGTACAAAAATGTACTTAGTGAGGTAGTACTAAATCTAACCATTTGTTATGTCAAGTTTCATGTGTCATTAAAATCAAGTATAGACCTAGCTAAGGCTTTCAAACAATAGAGTGATCTTAGCTAAGGCCTCAAGCATTAGAGTGATCTTAGCTAAGGCTTCAAGCATTTGAAGAATCCTAGCTAAGGATATCAAGCTTCAAGATAATCCTAATTGAGGATTCAAGCACTCGACCATTCAAGGAACAAGAATCAAGAAATTCATATAATGTATCAAGCACATCATGCTTGCAAAACAAGAAATCAAGGAGTCATGCTTTCAAGTCAAGTAACATACAAATTCATGGCATTCAAGACAAGTAACATATGATGTAGGATTGTTATTTCAATTTTTATTCCATTAAACAACCCCCTTGGTAATTAGTTTGTATAGGTAATCGAGTCTCCAACCAGCTGTCGCCACAAGATGCACCGTAGTGCTGGTCAACCCTCCTACTGTCGCCAAAGACCACATACGTACCCTCCGTCCGTCACCAAATTGGGGCCTTAGCCTTGGACCATAGTCCACCCTTACACAATGAGCTCTAGACTCTAAGGCATGCCATTCTACCTAGTCCAACTAGCTACCAAGGTTGTTCGATTTACTGTTTATTCAAGTGTTTCAAGATCAAGATCATGTCAAGCAAGTTCATTTCATATTAAGCCCTTAGTCCATTGAGCCATAGCTCACATATCAAGTAGTTTCATGTTTCATTTCATCAAGATGAGAATATGTCTTAAGAAAGTCTTTAACATTCAATCACATTACATCATAGCACATACAAGCATCCATGTTATCACAACATCATACTTAAGCATTCGAATTGATCATGTATACAAGGCTAGGATCAAGTTTCATGTATTACTTTAGTCATCCTTCCCTTATTAGGTCAAGTTCATGATTAAATTCATTTAACATTTCAAGAATGTAACAATAATACATTGGTTAGGACTAGAGGTAACTACACTCACAATACTCCAAGCTAGCTAGTCTTGGATCCACACTCCTTTGTTCTTGGCTTTAGGATGATCCACTCTATCCTCTTCCACCAAGTTTAGTCCTGGTTCTATCACATTACAAGTACAAACACATGTCAAAATAAGATCATATGATCACCAAATCAAGACAAAGTTACAAGCACACAACAATCACAAATTTGGCAGCATACTCAAATACGTTTTCCATGACACTTAACTACACTTTTCTACATTCTAGTTTATGTAAAACAAAGCATAATCAAAGGCCTAAAACAGTTTACAAGACAGTTTGCAAAATGCCACAAAATAATGTGTAATTGCCTATACTGCTGCTCCAAGTAGCTTGCACTATAGTCACTAAATCATGCATAACTTTCATTCGTACGTTGGAAAGCTAACAAAATTGTCTTTATGGCCATATAAGGCTTGAATTTTAGTTCATTTCTAATTTATACAGTTTTTAACTTAGAGATAGGGCATTTTGTTATACTGGACAATTTGCACTGTCCCTAGTGTTTCTTCTCTACATTTTAGTATACAACCTAGAGTTCAGTTTAGTTTTCTCCTAATAAATTTCAACATAGCAAGGTGTTGTCCATTAAAATTTCAGCCTTAAATTCATTTTATACAATTTATAGTGATTTTTCAAATTTACTGCCCAGAACAGAGCATTCTGGGCAGATTACACTAGGTTGAATTTCTAGCTTCTTAACTCATTTTAGCAAGGTCCTAACATGGAAATTCCATTCATGTTCATGTTCATACATGTCTAGGTCATCATAGTTCACCTAGAAATGTTCTTAAAATAGGGCATTATCATGCTGAACCTAATTTGATCTATTTGATCATATTTACACATCCAATTCATCAACTAGGCAGTCCATTACCTAATTTAACTAGTTCAATTAGGTGTAGTCATTTTACAGCAAGTTACCTATTCAATTCAATCTTCATTTTACCTAGAAACATGATCAAAACAGGGTTCTATGTTCATTTGACATGTTTACACAATTTCTCCATCAAAACATTTCCTAATCAAGACTGTTTTCAATCAAGCACATATTTCTCAATTTTCCAGCAACTATACATATATCTCATTAGCAATTTAGTTTCTAGCATTCAATTTCCAAGCTCTAATTGAAGCTAGCACAGCCCTAACATGCATAACAATCATCCAATTTCATCAAGACAACAAGAACATCATCATTTGCATACTCAAACAATCTATAACAAGTTAGAATCAAGTATTATATGTTCTCCAAGCTAAATTTGATCAATGGATGAATCAAGAAGCTTGAATTGAAGGTGTTTGCATGAAGCTCTTCTCTCCCCTTCCCCTCTCTCAAATTTTCGGCCAAGGGATATTTTTGGAGGAAGATGACAATATTTCTTTGTTCATTATTCCTCCTAAACATGAGTCATCATCCAAATTGGCACATTTTCTCTTTCAAATGAGAACATGTGTCAAGGCCTCCACTTAATTTAATCTTACATGAAATCTATAGAATTTTACATGTTCACAATTTCATCCTTTCATTTATGCCTTCTAGTTTTCATTTCAATTCAATTTCGTTCGATTTCACTTATTTGATCTTAAGGATGGCCAATGTTTATTCTTCTTTAAATTTATTAGCTCCTGAATTCAATTAGCCTATAGTTTAGATTGTGGTAACATTTCTAGGCCAATTTTAGGGTGTTACAATGATAAACATAAGCATTAGGCTTATATAGCCTAAGTGAGGTACTGACTTTTTAAATAACAAAGCATAATGATAATGATATCAAATCGAAGTCTAAAAGAAATAAAAACATATAATAACACTAGGTGTTTATATGTTAATCTAGCTTAAACATTGTGTTCTTTATTAGAAGCTTAATCAGAGTTCTTATTCTTTTCGGTCTTAACCAAAATTCTTTCAGAGCTTAAACTGGGTTATTTCGAATTTCTTATTGAACTTATCAAAGTTCGTATCTTATCTTATTGGAGTCTTATCGAAGCTTATGAGAGATCATAACAGAGCTTATCTGAATTCGTAACATTGCTTATCAGAGTTTCTTATCGAAACTTAGTATCTAAGTTCATATCTTTTAGAATATTTGCCTTGGATCACATTTGGACATGGAAAGCATTGGTCCGTGTTTGACCGCATTGGTCTGTATTAGACATAGCTCAAAGCACCAAGCAATGGCTAGTGTCTGAACATAGCAATCCTAACTTCTCAACTATCCAACCAAATTGTCGCCAATCTCTTTACATCTCCCATGTTATCTCCTACTGTCGCCAATATATCACATATAATGGGTCGTCACCTGAGCCGTAGCTCATGGACCGTTGTCCCTAAAATATATACCTTTGCACCATGCCAAATTGTCAAAAGTCTTCCATTAATTAGACAACTTACGTATTTTATACCTTGAAGTTAGGAGGGTATCTTATGTCACAAGTAAACTTATTTATATCCTTTCTTAATATCTTATAATGTAAGATAAGCTTTTAGCTCATCAAGGAATTAAGAATTATTGAACTTACGTTTTAGAGATTGAACTCTGTACTTTAGTTTAGAGGTTGTCTTTAAAGTTTTATAACCATTCATAGATATAATCATCCAATTATCAAACATGGTATCGCAAAGCATAATGCATATTTAGTGCAAACATATTCCAAGACTTACCAAAATGCCATGCTTTGAAAGTAAACACACATTGTGCTCTATATGAGCCGTATGTACATGCTTATGCAATTAAACATAATATATATCATAGAAACAAGGTTCGGTATGACACTGTGTCACCCGAGACAATACAAGTACACTCACCTCTTATCCCGAAGTTACAGGATACCTGAATCAACAATTTCCTTAGCTTGCACTAACTCTTATCTTCTACTCTTCCTTATCAAGACATGTACCTCAAACCAAATTAACAAATCATTAAGACCAATTCAATTGATTCTATTCACAAAACAATTCCCTTTCTTAAAATACTCAAAATTAGTCCACATACTTTCATATATGCCCAAAAGTCTTATTTACACTCATATACATCTATACACACAAATTAGTTCATTAATGTACTTAACTGAGCAAAACAGTCCACTATACTTGTTTATATACACAAAATAGTCTAGCTTTTCATACATATATATTTTATACTCGAAACAGTTCACTTAAGCTTATTTTTTTCCAAAGACATTCGATTCCATATATATACCATCATAGGTACAAAATAGTCCTTTACATACTCAAGTATACACAAAACAACCTACTTTACTTATTTATACTTATATGTACGTAAAACAATCCATTTAATAATTTTGTCATTACTAAACAAGCCTCGTGTTTGATATACATTCAAATCAGTCTAAATTTTCACGCATATACATACATTTATGCTCAACCAAACCACATATTTTCATATACATTCAAACAGTCCAAATTTTTACCTAAACATATACATGTATTCAAAGCAGCCCCTATGCTTTAATTTGCATTCCAAACAGTCCAGATATTCATGTATAGATATACACATCATTGAAACAGTCCATATATTTTCTTAGTTAAACAAAACAGTCCACTAGCACACAATTTAGTCATTGCCTTGTTTTTTTAACTTTTTCAAATCAGTCCATAAAAGTTTATCAAAACAGTCCTCTAATGTCTCGTACATGCAAAGTAATCTTTTAATCATAAACATATATATACATAATGGTCCAAGACATTTCATAACATACTTGAAATCAAATATATATCTACAAAATAATCCATTGTCATACTTAACATGGAAAACAATCCCATTTTCTTATGTTTATATATATATATATACATATATAATAGTCCCACATTTATTCATGTTCACAAGTACACAAACCAAATCAACCCTTTTTTCATATTTTCCCTTTTCATATTCAAAACAATCTTAAGCAATACTCATGTGATTAAATCATTCGTTAAATTCTCTCATACCTGCAATTCAGTTCCATAATACATGTTTGCATCTTTTTATACATCAAAAAGTCCACTATATCTATATGTATATACAAACTGTCCAGATTACATATATGTACATTTTTAAACTTAAAACAACTCTTAATTATTCAAAATAGTCCTGAATTATCTCAAAACAGCCTCTAGATCATAGATATACATTCATGTGTATATAAGTCAGTTCATGATAGCTACAAGCAATCAAAATAGTCCATGTTATCTCCAATCATTCAAAACAGTCTGTAGTGGCTTATATTGATACAAAACAGTTTTGTACTTTCACTTATTCACATCTATACACATGTACCAATTCAATTAAACCATTAATTCAATAGTCAAGCAAGATTATCATCTTAATTATGTGTGAATTTACATAACATGGCATCTTAATCATATATAACATTCAAATGGCCAAGATCATCACTATAACACAAAATCGAAATTCAAAGAAGATAACATACATAGCTTTACAAGTTTCATACATAGTTTAGCTTAATGCATGTATCTAGAAATTGATCTAAAAATGTTCCCTGGCATGAATTAGCCTTTCGAATAATTTCAAGAAGTTCTTAACATGAATTTGTTTTTCCATCAAACCTATTTTCATATAGTATGAAGAGAGATTTAAACTACAAACTCAACATAACATTGGATTAAAGGGAAGGAAAAGAATCCTTACCCACAACCTTAAGCTATCCGATTCATGTCTCAAGAGATGGATCATTGTGGCGCAATTTGTAAGCTCGCTATTTCTCTCTCTAATCTCGCGGCTAACTGGGAGGAGAAGAAGACAATAACCAAGCATCGTGGTTACTATCCACCTAGACTGAACCATCATTCCCTTCCCTCCACTTGTTTCCTCCGCCCATGACACATGTGTAGGTCCAAATTTTCTTTGAGTTTTGCATGCAAACACTATAGTTTGACAAAGCCTTTAATTTGAACCTTTCCACTCAATCTAACATACTTTATAATCTTACTAATTGGTCCTTATTGTAATCACTCATTTTTATCCGGTGTATAAGTATTGTGTTAATCTACTTTAGTTTATTAATTAATATATTATCATTGCATGTACACGTATTATATTATATGTTCATTACTATACGTGTGATTAATGTGTACGTAAACCATGTGTGTATGAGTATATATGCATGTATGTCTGTATATTATATTAATGTGTTACATATATTAACGTTTGCATGTAGATATTAATTAATGTGGGAGAATGTATGCATACGTGTGGATGTTTGCATGTGTATATTAATTTGTATGTACATATATTATATGTGTGGTATGCATATATTATTATTACTATTGTTATTATTACTATTATTATTAATACTATTGGGCTGAAATTAAAATAAGATAAAAGGTATATTAAAGTCCAAATTAGATATCCAGTCCTTAATTACAAGACCCAAACTTAATTACACATGGCCCATTTGGCCAAGCCAGCCCACACCCTAAGAAACCCTAACCCATATCAAATATTGGAACCCTAATGCCCTCTTTTCATCTTGCACGGCTGCACGAGGGCCGTTGGATCAGATCTGGATCCATCGGCCATGGATGAAGCATGAAGACCCCTCATCTGCCGCGTGAAACCCACGCGCGGGCTGTTGGATTATCCACTCGCGTGTGTGAGACGCGTACAAAGCCAGCCATCCTCTTCAGGCCATGTGGTGTGATCCCGAGCCGCTACACCATCCTCGAGGCCTCATCTCAGTCGTCTGATCATCAAGCGGTCCTAACCGTTGGATCAGATCTGATCCAACGGATAGGAACAGTTCTGGCAGTAATAATTGTTTTGTCTCCCGAGACGATAGTCTGCCTAGCCGAACGGTCATCTCCACCACCCCGCTCCCCATGCCGGCCGTACCAACCACCAAGCATGGCCGGGCATGCCAAAGACACAAAGAAATGGAAAGGCGTTAGAACAAAATCAGATCAAAAATATATCTTATGTACTAGTTTTTACCAAACAAGAGAGAGCAGAGATGATATATGTAAACCAAAAAAAGTGTAAGATCGAAGGTTTTTTAACAAAAAAAATACAAAAAAAAGAAGCACCAAGTTTCAGTGGTAATCTCTCTTTCTTTTTCTTTCTTTCTTGCGTGCATGTACAGTAAAAAAATACGAAATAATAACGAAAGAGAGAGGAGTGGATAGGTTCTTTACCCTTGTCGCCAGCGGGTCTCCCCTCGCTAGTGACAAGCCGCCTCAGTTTCCAAAACTGAACATGGTGAACTGAAAAGAGAGGGAGGTCCCTTTTGGTTTCGTTTTTGTTTTTTTTAAAAATGTTTTTTTTACCTCGTATTTTCTCAGATCTAGGCAAAAGAGGGAGTCTTTGTGTAAATCTAAGTTTAGATTCAGGTTCGGGTTGAAGCGAGGTTTGTTTTGGGTGTTTTTTAGGTTCGCCGGTGCCAACTAGTGGCGGCCGGCGGCGGAGAGGACGGTGGTAGGCTGCTGATTTCTGGGTTCGTCGAGGGCTTAGTGTTTGTTTTGAGAGAAGATGAGAGAGTGGGGAGAAAATATTATCCTTAGGTGAAAAAAAAATGAAGGAAAAGTGAATGAAGGGGGCCGGTTATGGGTTTTATAGAGGGGAAATAAAACGAAAATAGGTAAATCTCATCATAAATCCCCCCGCATTCTTGAATTTTTCAGTTCTATCGCATGGGATATTCACAATCATGGTCCTTACAGATTTTCAAAACATTTCAATTTAGCCCTCAAATAAACCGAATTCAGATTTCAAATGGTTTAATTACCCTACAGACCATTCCGCATTTTCAAACGTTGCACTCCGAGCTCGCCCCTTAGTTCAATTACATGTTTAGTCCTTTTAAGTTTCGTTTGATTTGTAATTTCGTCCCTAAATCATATTTTATTACCTTTTAATTTTTGTTTCCTGTTTTCGTTATTTTTCATTTCAGTCCTCTTTTCGTATCTAAATATTCATGTTTTTTTATTATGTTTTTATATGTTGATGTGGCTCTTTTTGTGTTTTCATGTGTTTCTTTTATATATTTCGTATTCTCATGTTTATATATATGTTTAGTTTATGATGTTATGTGTTTTATATTTTTGTTCACTCGTTCGTATCATACATGTTCGATTCGTGTTTTTAGTTGGCTCGTATATAACATGTTTTTGTATTTTAGCATGTATTGTATGTTCTCTTTGCTTTTAGGTTATGCTTTAGTGTGTTTTCTTTTCTCACGTATAATACCGTGTTTCTATTTTATGTATGCAAATTATGACACGTGTTAAGCATTAAATACATGTTCTTTTTTTTGCTTTGATTTATTAGTATCGTGCCATATTATATGTCATGCATATTTAGCATTGGTGTTTCTTTATGTGTTCAAGCATGTTATAATCAGTTAATTATTTTTAGGAAGCATTTTTTGGGTTTATGTTGTTGCTCTGTTTTTTACATGATATGTTATATTTTTGTTGCTCATGTATTTTATTATTTTCATTTAATATTGTGACATCCATGTTTTTAGGTTTTCAGTACCATGTTAACGTGAATGTTTATTTTTTATGGTTTGTTTTGGTTAAGTTTGCATAATGGAATATATAAATTGTCAATGCGGTGCCCTCTTATCCGAGCGTAAACGGGGCCAGTATCAGGCGTAGTGATGCTGGTTGGGCATTTACTCTCGGATAACGGGGCTTTTAAAATCTACTCGCACTTATAACCAAATTTTAAATTAATCGTCACTTTAATCCGAAAAGTCTAATATTAATAAAGCGGCAATTATTAAAGTACCAATTTTGGGCGATGTAGGGGTGCTAATCCTTCCCCATCCGTAACTGACTCCCGAACCCAAAGTTTTCAAAATCTCTGGTTTTATGGAGTCCGGCCTGCCTAAGTGGCCGGTGGCGACTCCAATTTCTAAATAAAACACGGGTTTCTAAAACCCCCATGGAATAAACATTTTTATATTTGAAAAACCACAAACACTCCGTTTTTTAGCGAAACAGACATCGCTACACTTATCTCATTTTAGAAATCAATATTAAGAATATCCTTGATTTAAGTTAAAATACCATTAATTTAAGTTTGACAAAGCCTTTGAGTTTCCCATGCAAACTCTAGGCTATACTTTGGGGCATTACACTGAAATTATTCACTTCAATTATTTTCCACATGTCATGGTCTTGCTAAGACATGTGTGCAAGACCATTTGGATTTTTAATTTATCATGCAATCTTCACTTTCTAGCAAGGTTTCAATTTAGTCCTTATAATATAGCCATGAACTTCCTCTTATTTTAATTTTTAGTCACCTTACTACTTGATTAATCTAATTAGTGACATCAACATTACATTCGTCTTGTAATCGAATTGCTACATTCGAATTAGTGTCATAATTCTAAGCCAGAATTTGGGATAATACAATGAGACGTTCATCTATCCGGTACTTTTCTGGTCAGAAAGAGGAATTACCTATTAGGGGTCATGGTGAGGACAATGGCAAGAGTGTACATATCAGATAGTTCAGGGACCTAAAACAAGTTTTTACCATGAAGTACTGGTTAACCTTTGAAATTAAAGAATGAACTTGAAGAAATATTAGAGGCTTGAGGAGTTTGCTCGCCCTAAATGATGAAAGAGGGGCAAATTCAAGATGATGAGCCAAGAAATAAAGAGATTAGTGGGTCATCATTGTGCTCAAGAGTTTGAATCAGAATAGATAAGAGAGGATGCAGATTTTGAAAGAATGCAATCACTAAAGAAGTCAAAATCTTCTCAAGAAGAAAAGGATTTAAAAAATAAAATCTTGGGGCAAATTTTGTCAGAGCATGAAAACAATAAGAGCTTAAGTCAAATATCAAGAAGATCAAGTTGAACAAGATTTGACAAGAACAATGTAAAGAGACAAGAAGAAGGAAAAGAGCTCAACAACAAATTCTGGGGCAAAGTTTGTCAGAGTACGAAGACAATAAGAGCTTAAGACAAAATGCAAGAAGATCAAGTTAAGAAAGACTTGATAAGAAGAATATCAAGAAATGAGGTGCAAAGGCAAATCTCGAGAAGATCAAGTTAAGAAAGATCTGGTAAGAACAATCTCAAGAGATGAGGTACCATTGCAACAGAAGTATAAAACTCCACGGAGAAGCAAAGAAGATTAGAGCTCATCTGAGTGGTCCTTAGTTGTTACAATTCATGCATCATATATAGTTAGGCATCCATAATATAGGAGCATACTAATTCATGCATTCAAGGCATTTTGTATATTTTTGCAGGAATTTACAAGAATCAACAAAGAACAGACAAAGATTTCAATCTACGACTTCGAGAATGGAGAAGTAGATCCAGCAAAGACTATCAAAGATTTCAATCATATTTTCATGAAACAAAGATACCAATCCGTTTGAAGAGGTAGATCTCAGCAAAGATACCAATCCGTTTGAAGAGGTGGATCTCAGGAAAGATATCAATCCTTTTGAAGAGGCGGATCTCAGTAAAGATTCCAATCCATTTGAAGAGGCAGATCTCTACAAAGATATTCGATTGTTTGCACAAGAAATAAAGTGCATTACAATTCTAAATCATTCGTGTCATCAGTAAGTCCTTCGAGCCATCGACTTCTGGAGCGATGTTTGATTGTTTGCATAGGAAAGGAAGTGCATTACAATTCTAAATCCTTCAGGTCAATAGTAAGTCTTTCGGGCATGATGTTAAGTCCTTCGGGCCATCGCCTTCGAGAGTGATGTTTGATTGTTTGCACAAGAAAGCAAGTGTATTACACTTCTAAATCCTTCGGGTCATCAGTAAGTCCTTCGGGCATGATGTTAAGCCCTTCGGGCCATCACCTTCGAGAGTGATGTTTGATTGTTTTCACAAGAAAGGAAGTGTATTACAATTCTAAATCCTTCAGGTCATCAGTAAGTCCTTTAGGCATGGTGTTAAGTCTTTTAGATCGACATCTCCAAAAATGATGAGAATTTTTTTGGATGGCATCACAGTAAGACAGTTGGGGCATGGTATTGACAAAGATATTAACTTTTTGGGTTACCTGTTCCAAAAAACAAAAAGAATAAGAAGAATAGGGTACAGGTTACCAAGTTGGAAAACAAGAAAGATCAGTTCGAGCTCAAATGAAGAGGATTCACTATTTATTTGGTTAAAAGTTTCAACGTTTCTTGTTAAAGCATTTGAAGTTCCTTAATGATTTACTCAAGTTGTACATTTGCTTTACAATTAATGTTGAAAGATTAATGATAGATTTGACTTTTGCGGGTCACATATAATTTCCAAGTATAGAAAGAGATGGACCAATAAAGGAAGCAACAAGAGGTCTGAAGCAAGTTTTAGATTGAAAAATTAAGATACCATAGACAGAAAAGCAATGACTCTAAAGATCCCAGCAGTTCAAGCTGAAAATTGAGGATATTCTATACCACTTCAATTTGAATTCTTTATTAATTGATGATATTTCTTTTTTTAGTTTCAATTTTCCCCCACAGGAGGAGGTGAATCGGCATTCCTAAAAAAGAATACATAGTTCCTAATGAGAAGAACTTGCCCTGAACTCCTAATGACAAGAGTTCGTTAAGCAAAGAATTCAGAGTTCCTAATGAGAAGAATTCACCTAGCAAAGAATGAAGAACTCCTAATGAGAAGAGTTCACCCCAGAGTTCCTAATGAGAACTCACCCAATGAAGAGAGCTCCTAATGAGAAGAGTTCTCCCATTTGAAGAATGAGGAAGTTCCTAATGAGAATAACTTGCTTTATCGACGCCTTTACAAAAAGGTGAACCAGCAAAAGAGTGAGAAATAAAGAATTTCATAATAAGAAGAACGCTTTAAACCTCAGAAAATGAAAAATTTCAAAGAGCAATTCCAAACCTCAGAAGATTGAAGAATTTCATAATGAGAAGAACAACTTTAGATTCTACAGTTTGGCAGAAGATTGAAAATTTTCATAATGAGAATAACAGTTTCAGATTCTACGATTTGACAGAAGATTGAAGAATTTTATAATGAGAAGAACAACTTCAAACTCTGCAGTTTGATAGAAGATTGAAGAATTTCATAATTAGAAGAACAGCTTCAACCTTTGGTGGTCAAATGGTTCGGGTAAAATTCGTGTCTTTGCAGTCTTTGCCCAATCCCCGTTCCACAATAATGAGCAAAGAGGGGCAGCTGTAATACCCCAATTTTACCTGGGTACGTGTATATATATAGATATAATAAATAAATAAATAAACATAATAAAGCCTAATAATAATAGTAATAGTACATAAATAAATAAAACAATCCAAAATTTCAACCCAAATGCCCATTTACATTCCCAAATATCCAATACTCCTTTATACAAAACGAAAGCCAAATTTTAAGTCCATTACAACTGTTATAACCCTTTCCTGCCCTACAAAACTATAAGGTACATGGTCTAGCCCATTAATGCATACAACACCCCAAGAACTTGGTATAGTCTCAAAGCAACACTTGAATCATTTGAATCTACAAATTGTGGAGTGTTTGTACAATCACTCGAACAATATAACAATAGTGCGCATATGAATAAATGGATATGCGAATGCAAACAAATGGACATCCACCATCAGCGTCGCTAGAGGACAATGCTAGCTCACAAGTTCGTCGAGCCGTCTCCATCCATTTAACACCTCTAAAAATATGAATGCTTCTACGATTATCTAAGCACTAAGCTTAGTTATCGACTGACTCTACATAAGTTATCAACTACCTCTCCAAAAACTCGCTTGTTTCTACAATGTCTCAAAACTGTGACTGATCCTACCAAATCTTAAGATGTTCAACTCAATGAACGACTATTTCTACAAAAACAATAATACTTCGTCCATCCAGTGTCATCGACACTGAGTTTCTACAAGGACATCGAGATACCTCCGCTCATTTACCTAGCTCATTGATTGTTCCTCCAAGGGCACGATTCTACAAGAGTGGCGATATGCCTCTACCCAAGAAAAATATTTGACTCTCTAAGGTTACAAGATGCCTTATAAGGGAGATGTATACACTTATTGTTTTTTAAAAATACGTGTGTAGCCTAAATAGAATACCTCGACGCCTCTTAGGAGAAACCTTCTGAGGACATGAAATGCGATGCTCCACCCACAACGCTCAATGCTACAAGACTGTCGAAGAAAAGCTCCACTCTATAGTGCTCAAATTTACAAGGGTGCGGGATGCTACAACCTAGAAAATATGATTGACTCGGGTTTGTAACCCCCTAAAACTCGGCCTAGAAGAAATGATCCAAATTTAGGAAGTCGCATTTGAAAACTTAACCCTCAAGAAAACCAATTCAATTTATATAGTTCATAATAATTGTAAAAATAATTAAGTACTTAATAATTTGTCAGAACAAAGCGTTGAAATAATAACTAGAAATTTAATAACATAATCTGAATAATATTAACTAATGCATGAAGAATAATAAATTCATAATTCCATAAATTCAAAATCTGAAAGTACTTTAAAATCCTAAAATAATCTTAATAATAAATATTCCTGAAAATAAAGTAAGTCCATACTGAAGATAAAATAGAATCTATAAAATGTTGGAGTAAGCTAAAGAGCTTAGTGTGTCTCTAAAGTGCAAGAAAAATCTCAATCTCAAAAACATAAATTTTTCGATAAAATCTTTAAATTCACAAATGACGATGCACAACACAAAAGTTTGAACTTATAAAAACCATGCAATGCATCATAACTACAACACCATCTGAAGAGTAAGGTTCCCCATAACCACTCTCTACATCGTCACCATATCGAGTACGAAAGCCTGTCTTGGGTACATCTTCTTATTTTACCCTCATTTGGTAGTATCCCGATCGAAGATCGATCTTTGAGAACACTGAAGCATCCTTGAGTTGATCGAGGAGATCTTCTATCCTTGGGAGAGGATATCAATTCTTGATAGTAAGCTTGTTCAATTGTCTGTAGTCAATACAGAGTCTCATAGTCCCGTCTTTGTTCTTTACGAACAAGAGTGGAGCACCCCAGAGAGACGAGCTAGGCCGAATAAAGCATTTATCTTGTAGCTCTTGGAGTTGCTTCTTGAGTTCTTTTCATTCAACAGGTGCCATTTGATAGGGTGTGATGGACACCGGAGTTGTTACAGGTTGAACATCGATCCCGAAATCTACTTCTCTGGTTGGAGGAAGACCAGGGAGTTCCTCGGGAAAACATCAATAAATTCAGATACAATTGGCATACTAGGTAATCCGAATTCAAGTTCATCATGCAGAATCATAGTTGCAAAGATTGAGGTTGATTTCCTCTCAATTAGGAGAATGGATTCCTTTCCTAAACCCAGAGATAAAGTATCCTATTTAGGCAATCTACCCAGGCTTCATGCTTGCTTAGCCAATCTAGTCCTAGCACTAGATCGAACTCACAATTTGGCAATACATATAGATCAATAGGAAAGGGTATGTTTCGAATGATTATAGAACATTCCTTGCAAAGGAAGTTAATGGATGTGATTTTTGTTTTACAATTTCAGGTTTCAAATTCAAATTTTCAATCAAAGATGAGAATACAAATGAATGAGTGGATCCCGAGTCTATTAAAGCATAAACATGAGTCGAATTTAGCTCAACGGTACCTGCTATGACATCGGGTGATTCTTCATATTCTTTTCCCCAGATGTGGTAGATTCGAGCAGGAGCCCGAGATTCCTGGTGAGTAGGGGCATTCGAATGGGGTCCTTTGTTCTTCCCCTGATTTTTGGATTAAGCTTGTCTAGGTCCTTTGTTTCGAATAGAGGGAGCTGAGCTAGCATTTGCAGGAATTTGATTCGAAACCTTGTTAGGATTCTGGGGACAATCCTTGATATAGTGATTGGAGGCTCCACATAAGAAACATAAATTCTATTGAGCTCTACATTGCCTGGTGTGGTGCTTTTGGAAGAACTTGCAAGTAGGATATTGAGCAGCTTTACTGGAATTCCCCGTACTATCAACATAGATGATCAGGGCTGAAGGCTTGGATACAAATTGGGGTCTCGTTATGTAGTTTTTTTCTGCACAAGAGTGTAATTCAAAGAGTGTTCCTTGGAGTGTTTAAACTTCTTTGACTGCCAGTGAGGCTTGTCATCATTCCTGGATCATTTGTCTTTCCAGGAGTTACCACTTTTGCGTTTCTTAGAGGCCTTCATCTTTGCCTTGGTTGCAATAGCCCGGTTCACCAAATTTTGGAAGTCAGTGATACACAGGGCAGTGAGTATTTGACTTAGTTCATCATTTAGTCCATCAATAAACATCCGACATTTATTAGCATTAGTCTTGATGTATTCCGACCCGTACTTGCAATACTTGCAGAAATCACTCACGTACTGTTCAATGGGTCGACCACCTTGCTTGAGGTACAAGAAACGCTTTCGGTGCTCAGCCAAGTATTGTTCACTGATGTATTTCTTCCTGAATTCCTCAAGGAAGAATTTCCAAGTTACAACTTCAGCAGGAGCAGTCAGTGTAGTGGTTTCCCACCAGCTTAGAGCTTCATCTGCCAACAGGGCTATGGCACATTCAAGCTTGTGCTTATCAGCACAAGGTAGCTGTTTGTTCAAGATTCGAGTAGTAGCCTCTAACCAATACTCAACTACTTCAGGTTTGGCTTCATCAGTGTCAGTGAAAGTATAGGCCCGATGTTGAGCTAGCTTGTTAATCAGAGCTCTGTTTAGCAAAGCGATTGGAGGAGGAATAGGATGCTCTTGTTTCAAAGCAATTACAAGATGATTGAACATCTCTTTCATGCTCAAGAGACATTCCTGCTGCACAAGATTTATAGCAGGAGCTTGCTGTTGAGCAGCAGCTTGGGCTCGGGGTTGAGCTTGTTGTTGTGGAGGATTCTGCACCATCCTCACGTTATCTCCTTTATTCGAGGAGCCTTCAGGACTTTCATTATCCCAAGTGAGCCTTGTTTTAGACATTCTACATTCAAATAGAACAATTAGGAATTTGGTTTAGTTAAGCAAAGACACAAGCTATACAATACAAGTCTCCTAGGTTGCACAAGTATCCTATATGATGCAAGAGAGCCCGGTTTAGTCCTAAAACTGACTAAAAAGCTTTGATTACCAAATAAATATAACACCCCTACCCCGGGTTAGTAGCAATCCCATATTTTGATTTCAAGTCATTGTAGGTTACTACTTTAACAATTCAATAACTTTATCTTATACCACTATCAATTTGATTTGCCTAAGTGTGCAATATACTTCCATTTTTTTTTCAATGTTCCTTAGTTTGATACATATAACATCTCATCCTTAAATTACTAAACATGATCATGTTAACATACAATTGCATGTAACTAGTTTTCAAACATCTAGACCATTCGGCCTTCACCATACACATACACAATACACTTACAACAAGGCATGTTCACACACAAGAGACCTTATAATTTCCAAGGCATTCGAATGGTACATATAACTAGATCAATCACTTGATTATTTCATTTCTATGCGCAGCAAATCCTTTCTATTACATGTAATCTAAGTTCAATACAAACTTGTTTCACATTTGTTAATCAAGATTATAACATAGTAGGCACATTCAAGAACACACATATATACAAGTTCAAAAATTCAAAATGTATGCATAGTTCACTATATACAACCTAAGTGCCACCAACTAGGGGAGTACAAAACAAGTATGAACCATACTTTAGCTATGCTTGTGTCTTGCTTCGAGCTCAAGAAATCAGGCTTCAAGATCAAGCAACACTCAAATCCTTTATCCTGTAGTTGGGAAGAATGAAAACAAGAGTGATATGTACAAGAATGCACTTAGTGAGGTAGTAACTAGTTCTAACCATTAGTTATATCAAGTTAAGTATCAATTAAACAAGAATGATCCTAGCTAGGGGTTTCAAGCATTAGAATGATCCTAGCTAAGGATTTCAAGCATTCGTCTAGCATAAGGAACAAGAAACAATGAATCATAATTCATGCTTACATGACAAGTAACATACAATTCATGGCTTTCATGTCAAGTAACATACAATTCATAGCTTTCATGTCAAGTAACATTCATTATATAACTTTCAAGACAAGTAACATGTGTTTTAGGATTGTTATTTCATTTGTTATCAATTAAACAACCCTTTTGGTACTTAGTTTGTATAGGTAATCGAGTCTCCAACCAACTGTCGCCACAAGATGCACCGTAGTGCTGGTCAACCCTTCTACTATCGCCAAATATCACATAGGTACCCTCCGTCTGTCGCCAAATAGGGGCCTTAGCCCTGGACCGTAGTCCACCCTGACACAATGAGCTATAGACTCCAAGGTATGCCCTTCTACCTAGTCCAACTAGCTACCAAGCTTGTTCAATTTTAGCCATTATACAAGTATTTCAAGTTCAAGATCATGTCAAGCAAGTTCATTTCATACTAGGTCCTTAGGCCAATTTAGCCATAGCTCACATATCATGTAATTCTCATGTATTCATTTCAACAAGTGGGATAACATTACAAGCAATTTCTTTAAGCATTTGATCACATACCATATCACACATACAAGTACCAATGTTACCACTTAAACATGCTTAACAATTTTAAACATAGATGAATTCAAGGATGTGATCAAGTTTCATGCATTACTTTAATCATTCTTCCCTTATAGATCAAGATCATATTAAGTCAATTAACAATTCAAGAATTTCAACATGCTTGCTATAGTTAGGACCTAGTCCTAACTCTCAAGTAAAATACACTCACAATACTTCCAAGCTAGCTAGTCTTGGATCCACACTCCCTTGTTCTTAGCTTTAGGAACCCTTTCATCTTCCACCAAGTTCACTCCTGGTTTTAACACATTACACAAGTACATACATGTTAAAATAAGTT
Source organism: Hibiscus mutabilis (assembly GCA_019671005.1). Classification (NCBI taxonomy): domain Eukaryota; kingdom Viridiplantae; phylum Streptophyta; class Magnoliopsida; order Malvales; family Malvaceae; genus Hibiscus; species Hibiscus mutabilis. The sequence continues at coordinate 54,169,344 of CM033718.1, read as the reverse complement.
CATATAATCATTCAATCAAGGCAATGCTACAAGTACACAACATATACAAATATGGCAGCATGTTCATATACATTCTTTACTACACATAACTAAATTTGTCTATACTTTAATTCATGTAAAATAGGGCAGTAACCAATGTCCCAAAACTGTTTACAAAACTGTCCAGAATTGCCTATACTGTTGATGCTAGGCTGCTTGTACTCTACTCACTTAATCATGCATAACTTTCATTCTGTACGTCGGAATTTCAATTGGTTTACATTGTTGGAAAGCTAACGTAATTGTCTTTATAAATATATAGGCCTTCAATTTTAGTTATTTTCCAATTAATATACTTTTTAGCTTAAAGATAGGGCAACGTACAACACTTGACAGTTTGCACTACCCTTAGTGTTTCTTCTCTACAATTCATTCTACAATCCAGAATTTTGTTCTGTTGTCTCCTAATGAATTTAGACATGTCAAGGAATTGTTCATAAAATTTTCAGCCTTAAATTCCTTTTATACAATATATGGTAATTTTTCAAAGTTACAGCCTAGAACAGAGTATTCTGGGCAGATTACACTAGGTTGAGTTTCTTGCTTCATAACTCATCTAAATAAGATTCTAACATGGCAATTCAACTTATTTTCATGTTATTACATGTCTAGGTCAGTCTAATTCACCTAGAAATGTGCTTAAAATAGGGCATTATCATGTTGAATTCAATTTTATCTATTTGATTAACATTATACTTCTAATTCACCATTTGAGCAGTCCATTACCTAGTTTTAACTAATCCAATTAGGTGCATTCATTTTCCAGAAACTTATTTACTCTATTCAATCCTCAATTCATCTAGCAATGTGACCAAATCAGGGCATTACATTCAATTAGAATGCTTAAACATTTTTCACCTATCAAAACAGTCCTTATTCAAAACTGTTTTCAACCATATACACTCTCATTAGCAATTTAGCTACTAGCATTCACAATCTCAAGTACTACTAGAAGCTAACATGATCCTAACATACATAACAATCATCCTAATAAGTTTAGGCAACAAGAACATCCAAATGTCAAGATTCAAGCATCCTATAACATGTAGGAATCAAGCAATATACCTTCTCTAAGCTAATTTGATCAAAGTTAAATCAAGAAGCATGGATTGAAGATGATCTATGAAGTTTTCTCTCCCCTTTCTCTCTCAACTAATTTGTATATGGAGGATAATGGGAGGAAGAGGATGATACAATTTTTTTGTTTATCTTTCCCTTCCTAGCCGTGAGTCACCATTCCAATTCTCATCAATTGAGAACATGTGTCAAGGCCTTTAATTTAATTACCACATAACTCAATTAGTCTATAGTTTAGATAGTGGTAACCTTCCTAGGCCAAGTTTAGGGTGTTACACCCTAAACCTAAATTGGAAAGATATCCATTCCTTAAACGTTACCCTCGCGTGTCACCTACAGCTAGAGGAAACAAAGTGGCATGAGGACTTGTCACGTAGGACCGGGGCTCCAGTGTAGGCCTTCAGTATTTGGCCATTGACCTTGAAAATAGTGTCATCGTTAAGGTTCTTGATATCCACAGCACCATGAGGATAAACCTTATGCACTTGGAAGGGGCATGACCATCGTGATTTGAGCTTGCCAGGGAATAGCTTGAGCCTAGGGTTGTAAAGGAGCACTTGTTGGCCTTCTGAGAAGTGTCGTGGCAAAAGATGCTTGTCATGCCACTTCTTTGTTTTGTCCTTTACAAGAGTGCATTCTCATAAGCTTGCGCTCTAAATTCTTCCATCTCATTCAGCTCCAATAATCTTCTTTCTCCAGCCAGCTGAGCGTCCATATTGAGCTTTTTAATGGCCCAATAAGCATTGTGTTCTAATTCGATGGGAAAATGACATGCTTTGCCATATACAAGCTTGAACGGGGACATTCCCAAAGGTATCTTGAAAGTTGTTCGATAAGCCCATAAGGCTTCATCAAGTTTTAGAGATCAGTCTTTCCTTTTGGGGTTGACCATATTCTCTAATATTTATTTTCTCTCGATTAGAGATCTCAGCTTAGCCATTGGTCTGAGGGTGATATACCGTAGAAATTTTGTGCCTCACCCCATATCTTTGTAATGCTTTGGCATTGTGCTTGTTGTCGAAGTGGGTTCCCTTATCACTTATGATGGCTCTTGGGGCTCCAAATCTTGTGAAAATGCACTTGTAAAGGAATTTTAAAACTGTCTTGGAGTCATTCTTCACTGTGGCCACTATCTCGACCCATTGTTATACGTAATTGTTAAGTGTGTAAAAGTACCTTATTTTCTACCCTTTTGACTCATATTATTGTTAGACTTAGGCTCATTTTAGTTGCTTTTTAGGCATTCATGCATGATTTCCTAGTTTCCTTCGCTATTGTGCTTGGTATTGCATTTTGGCTGGTTTTCGTGGAAAATTCGTTGTTGGTGTATGTTATTTTGTGCAGGACATGATTGTCGTGACAAGCAGGAATTGTCATGGCAATTAAATAGAATACTGAAGGAGTTTCTGGAACAGATTGCCGATGATGTCTGGATAAGTCCACCCAATTTCAAGATAAATACAAAAAGTAAGGGATAAATCCCTAGATTTGGATTTCATGCAAATTGGGATAGAGATAAAGACTTAGATTTGTGAGGAGTTTTTAAGAATAAAATAAAAGAGATTGATTATCTATTTTATTGAATTTAATTCAAACTATCTTATTCTCATTAACAACAAATCTAATCGTAAGCTCTATGCATAGTATAATTTCGGTTTTGGTAGGGTTGATGAAAAGGGCAAGGTACGTAAACCCGTGGCGAGTCTCCTTTTTTAAGAAGAATGAGGGTAACATTCTAGATGAAGACATTAATGACTCCATCGTCGCTACAACCATGGTAGTAGGTTTTAAATGTGAAAAGAATTTTGGTAGATACGAGTAACGGAGTGGAAGTGTTAAGATGGAATGTGTTTCGGTAGATGGGAATTCGAAGTTCAGAGTTGAAACAGTATGCCTGGTGTACGGATTTGGAAATCAACCCATCGAAGTAAAGGAAGCTCAATTCCAGAAGAGATTCAAGAAATTCTTTGAAGATCTCCACATCTTCTTGGCCCAAAGTTCTATTAAATCCCCACAGAAGAACAGACAAGTTGAAGCGGCTAACAAGAAGATCATGTCCGGGCTAAAGAAGAAGGTTGGAGATATGAATAGAGCTTGGGTGGACAAGCTGCCACAGATATTGTGGGCATTACGGAAACCTTCCACATCGGTACTGGAGAAACACCATTCAAATTGACATATGATATAGAAACGGTAATACCTGCAGAGATATGTGACGAGTGCATAATTGTTCTATTTTATATGTCCTTAATCCTTAAATTTTTCATGCTTTCAAGCTCATCTAGGCTACATTTAAGTTAGAATGTACATAATTGCATGTAGATAGGGAGTTACACCTCTTGTGCTTGAATTGCCATATATATTGGTGCTTTTTACGGGAAATGGGTGATTTATGGTGTATGTGCAGGATGCTAGTGGATGCTAGAGGATAGCTAGAGCAGGAGAGGAGAAGATTGCATGGCTGAAGAATGAGAGGAGTAGATCGCATGGCTGAAGCTTACGAAGCATAAAGAGTTGGAGGTGAAACCACTTTTGCCCGCGTGGACTTTCTCCTAGATACGCAACATTTAATGAAGCGAGAAACAATTGGCTTTCTTTAATGAAACCGTGCACTTTAGGGTACTGAAGTCCTACTTTCACCGCCTATATAAAGAAGACTTGGACGCTACTCAAAGGAGAGGTGACCAATAGAGAGCACAATTCAAACGACAGTCCTAGTCTGAGCTTGCAAAGAACCATCGGGGCGAAGCTAGATGAATCTCCTCATCGAATGAAGCCATCGAGAGAGGCTGATGGAGAAGAGGCCTATAATACAGTTGGACGGCATGGAGGGAGTTTTGTCAAGGAAGCTCGGCTTATTTCTTTTCCTTTGCTTGATAAATTGCCATACTATAATTTTAATTATGGTTGCTTACGCTCAGACATGAGCTAAACTCTTTAGTTGGGATTATTGCGTCCCAGGATTTTATGTTTTGATTATTATATTTCAATGTTTTAGTTGATTTTATCTTCATCTATTCTGTTCATGTGCTTAATGTGTAGTTAGCTGTAAGATCTATTTGAGAGATGCATGTTAACTACTGATTTATGGCTTAATATTCGAGAGAGTTAAGTTATACAAACATGATCAGTGGGGCTAGGCTGTCAAATTAGTTCTAATTTGGTTAAGACATAAGTTTAGGGATTCAACGAATAAAAGAGAGTTCTTAAACAAATAATAGAGTAGTTAGGGTTAACACATACATGTATCACCTTAATTACAAAGTTATTAACTTCTACGCATCGAGAGTCAGAAGTTCATTAGTAAATCCTATCGAGTGGATGAAGTACCTTAGGGTTTACGCAGACATTTATTGCTTGTTACTATAACATTGAGATGGGTAATCCAACATATAGCCTTAGCAATATTCCAATCTCCATAATTAATTGTTAAGTCATTGCAATTGTTTGTCTTTATTATTTCCATCTTGAGATTAGTTAATTTTAGTTTACTTAAACCGACATTCACCTATACTTGCAAACACATCCCTAAGTACGATAACCTCGTAATTATCAATACAATCCTTGTGGGTTCGACACTCTACTCTAACTTTATTACTTGATACGAGAGTATACTTGCTCTAAAGTGCATCACTATTTGACAAGCATCAAGTTTTTAGCGTCGTTGTCGGGGAATGGCAATTGATAATTACATTGTAATTGTGCTTAGGACTTTTATTGTCATTGCAATTAATTTTTTTGTTTTTATTTTCAAGTACGTTCTAGTGCATGACCAGAAGGTCCACCAAAGCCCTATTCTTTCGTACGAATCAGAGCTTGATAAAACTTTGAGGAAACTACGATGGGTACGACAGAATGTGTTCCCGGTCTGGTCGAGAACCGGGTCAGAATGTGTTCCTGGTGTACGATACGGTGATCGGTACAACACTTCCCAATCAAAGGTCAACATTTCAGGGTTATCATGCTTAAAACAAACAATATAATATAGTATCATAAGTTCAATTAATCCCTTACGAATCCACGGTTTACCAATTTGGACCAGTTTTAAGCCTTTACAAATTTTAGGGACTAAATTGTAATTTTAGTATTTTAGAGCCCCTTACCTGAAAATTAATCTTATCCCCATGAAATTTAACATATAAAAAATCACCATGCAAATTTCCATGTTAATCAAAGTTTATTTGCCCTTTTAATCTAAACTTACTAGAATTTAGTGACCAAATTACAACATATCAGAAATTGTCTTATAGCCTTTCTAACCAAATTACCTGTCACCATACCGATACACTTGGGGCCATATCGGTAAAATATGCCTAAATTAGGAATTCCATATTCACTAGCAACAAACTCGTATCGATACAGTTTGGGGCCGTATCGATACAGTTTGACCCCGTTGACTTCGTATCGATCCACCCTGAACCCATATTGATACCATTTTTACAACCAAATTCCAGTGACCAAAATCCGTATTGATATGCACTATGTGGTATCGATACGACCTGTTTACTAAGTCCAATTATGCATACCCATATCGATACGCCCTAAGAAGTATCAATACGTCATGCACTGTAATGACAGATTTTATCTAGTTTTTATTAAAATTGACCTATCAAACGTTGTCCAAATACAATAAAATTTTACCAGAAACGTTTAAACACCATAATCTAATAGCATGTCAAATTTTACATTCATTTGAATCCATTTACTAGGTTTTCATCTTTTGAGCCAAATATGCCTTTTTAACCATCTTTTTGCCAGTCTAAATGACCATTTAGAACCTTAAGTACTTTTACACCACAAGCACAAAACATACATATAATAAAGGCCATATATGACTATTTCGAGTACTTTGCCACCCTACTAGGAGTTCATAAGTTCGATGCACATTACTTTAGGCTTGCTTGTGACTTTATCAACATTTCAACTTCTCTGATCTCCACGATGAGTTCCTTAACCTGAAATGTATGAAATGCAATGCATTAGGCATACTTTGCCTAGTGAGGTAGCCATAACCAATGTCAATATCAATGGTATGCATTTCCATCTATAAAATAACAATGACATTACAATGGATCAAAAGTAACAATGCAATAATCATGTTCAAATGCAATATTATCATATTTTAACAATAATCCTTGGATCGATTCAGGATAGTGGACACGTGAATTCCTAAGCCTCACCAAATTAACAAATGGTCTAGTCTCTCTGCCTCGCCAATATGACCAACATCACAAAACATACCTCTGCCTCGCCAAATCAATATAGGTCATAGCCCTAGGACCGTAATCCACCCATACACTGAGCTCATGAATTCTATGGCATGCCAATTGTATCCAATGTCCACTCAAATCCAAGGTCCAGTAATTCAAATCAATATTCAATATATTCAATGATTCAATAGTAATGGTAATAGTTAATTGGTTAATATCCAATAACCAATAGCAATGCAATAAGCTTTCCGATAACATGTCAATATCCAATAATACAATGACAATAATCAATGCTCTAAAGCTCAATGGCAATGTTTGATGTTTCATGATTCGATGACAATGATCAATATTCAATGACAATAGTCGATACTCAATGTTTCAATAATTCAATATGCAAGCTTACCATAGCTTACCAATGCAATCTCTTATGAGATTCAATGCGATTTCCCCTAGACACAATGCTAGCTAAATACAATTCAATATCAATAAAATCAAAATAAGGTAGCTAGCCCAATTCTTAGACTCTGACTACACTCACCTCGATAATCCAAAGCTTTCAAGGCTCTTGGACAGTAACCCCCTTGTTCCTAGCTTTTGATGGTGATGGTGGATGACCTCTCTCCACTTCTTGAGCTAGGTAAACAATAGGAATTAGTTAGAACTGATAATATGATATCGAAATTAATATAACGATATCAAAATCAGTATCTAAGCTCGATATAAGTAATAACTATAGATTATCCATGGGTAGCCAAAAACCTAGCTTGAGATTACTCTCTCAATCTCTATAGATTTCATCAATAAATTAGGGATTATAGCTTACCCGGTCAATATCTATGTAAAGGATTCAATAAATCAAAGAAAACTAAGCTTGGGCTCAGGGTCAATGGAGGTGTTTGCTTGTTCAAATGGGAGGTTGAAGATGACAATGAAAAAAGGTGGTTGCTTAATATCCCAATCGGGTAAGTTTAACTATCCCAACTCTTATTTCTTTTTTATACTTCTTTGACCAAAGGCTCCTTCACTTGAAGGAATTTCATGTGCACAATCTACGTAGGGGTGATTAGTCATAAGGAGGGTTTAATCGCAAGATTAGTCCCTCAACTTCCTATGCTTTATACTTTACCCCCTAAACTTGCAATTTTCTCAATTTAGTTATTAAAAGGCTTTCTATAAATTTAATAAGGTCCCTAAACAATAAATTGACTTACTCAGAGTCCAATATTGATATAATTGACCACATGGTCAAAGTCAAAGCAATATTTGGACCCTTTCGGTGTAGGGTTTTTTATCATCGGAACCTAGTTCCGACTAGACCAGTTTTAGGGATGTTACAAAGATGATGGTGAACGATGAAGAAATTCCACCAAGGAACGACCCTGCAAACGTGCGGAATCAAAACGACATACTTCCAGTCATTGGACATGAAGTTGCAGTGGAGTTCAAATCAATGGCCAAAACAGATAGGAGGATCCACCACCTGCCAAGCCTAGAAGATTCATTAGAGATATCATTGAGCTGCTCGTCATCAACAATCTCAATCCACCGATTATGGTACCTGATCCAGGGATGACCCATTTTGAGCTAAAGCCCATGATGTTCAACATGCTCAATAACATTGGACAATTTGGAGGATCCGTAAGAGAAGATGCTCGTGAGCATGATCAAGCTTTCTTGGAAGTCTATGATTCTTTCAGGCAACCATATATACCTACTGATGCTTTATGACTTAAGCTATTCCTTTTCTCATTGCGTGATCAAGCCCGAGCATGGTTGAAAACTTGCTCTGCATGATCTATTAATCCTAGGATGACTTGTACAACAACTTTCTACATCGATATGATCCACCGAATGTGCACAATCAACGGTGAAGTGATATCATCTCGTTCTAGTAGTACGATGATGAGTCTATGTATGAAGCATGGGATAGATAAAAATATATTCTTCGAAAGTGCTCGATTCTTGGATTTAAAGATTGGCTACAAGTCACAACATTCTATAATGGTGTCAATGCACCAACAAGGATGATGATTGACTCGTCAGCTAATGGTACTTTGCTCGATAGAGAACCTGATGATGCTTTCAGAGTACTTGACAAGATAGCCAATCTTTCGCCAGCTAATTTCTAACAGCTAAAAACCCTTCACCCGCTCTTTCTATAACCTTGCCACACATAACCCATATATTCATCACGCCGCTCATGATTCAACTTCCACACAAAGTTAGGACTCTACATTAATTACCAGTGTGACCCCTCATGATTAGACATATCACTTCCCCTTTTGCCCTCTTTATTCTCCATAAAAGATAAAGCATTAAGCCCCTCTTTGAGCTCTCGTATCCTATTATCTGAATCCTAAAATCCTAAAACTCACAACTAGTTTATCTATCCTTCTATCTAAATCATGGTCAGACAACTTACCGTCACTCATCGTTCTAATCAGCCACTGCAGTTAAATAGAAATCATAACCCTCCAACCTTTCTATCTCCTTCTACATTCTCAGAAGAAAGCCAAAAAACCTTAGAAAACATGGCTTATGAGGAGGTCTACAAGCTTGCCCGCCGTTTATACAGAGTGGACAACGTCTTAACACCAAGGTATAAACATATGATCAAGCAAGACCTAATCTTAGAGGAAGGTTTGGAGTTCACTCCAAATATTCGTTAGACGTTTGAGGCTAATATACATGTGGTTACAACTACACAAGGTTGGGGAGACTTTGTTCGACAACCAGGATATGTTAACGCTAATTAGGTACAAGAGTTTTACACTTATGTAGGGAACATACCAATTGGAATGTCTCTTGTTCCTAGAACAACAATTACATTCTCAACTGCAACAATTGCCGAGCATTTCAACCTTTCCACGATTGACAGCGGCCAACAAAACTATTTTGCCACATCAACAGAAGATACATATGCCCAGCTAATAATAGACCTTTTTCTTCCCAAAAAACATAGGGTAAGGATGATTTCTTTGTCTCGAAGGTATATGTTGCGCATAATAAGTGCTACGCAATTGTGCAAGTGTACACATCGCAAGTTATAGTATAAAAGATATCGTCTCCACAAGGATTGGTGCCACTTCAAGAATCTAATCTCTTGCACTGTAAAAAGTAAAAGAACACAAGTAGAAGATTTTAGGAGTTTTAACTACCAACTAAACTAGAAAACAGATAAGTAAAGAAGATGTAATTAAATGAGAGAGAATAGGCCAGGTTATCGTGAGTAGAGGAGTGATAGTTGATTGGATCTTCTTGGTAAAAGAGTGTAAGGGCAACTCAGTTGCCATGGCAACTTGCACAGCGGGGTTGCCTTGGCAACTAATCGATGGTTGCCTGGACGACTAGCTGGGTAACTACTTGGGCGTCTGGGCAGCAACTTCAAGGTTCGGCGAAGCGCTCTTCAATGGTTTCTTCTTATCCCTAATTTGAAACTCTAGCTATTTGTGCATGCCTTGATAATACATCCCTTCGTGAATCAAGGGTGAACAACAACCAATCTTGCGCTCTTCTTAGCCGTTGAAATCCTTAACTTATCCCTAAGCCGGATTAATATTCACCATCAATAGATTGAATAAAGACCATACTCATTTGTTTCTTGAATCTAACTCTCTCGATATTAGATAAATAGATGAAGTTACGAGATCCTCTCCCAATTCACTCGCAAACAAAAATAAGAACCAAGAATGAGTAAACCTTGAATTGAAAGTGCAAACTCTTGTTACCTAAACAAAATTCAATTGCTTCTCACAACCACAAGACACAATAACCTTAGCCAAAAAGATTTAGATCATGGCTAGGTTCCAAAGAAACACAAGAAAAAAAATTCCTAGCATAAACCTAATTGAACAAGAAAGAAAAAGATGAAGAATGGTTGAAGCCTTGTTGTCGAGATCTCCCCCTTTGATCTTGTCAAAAATTCTCTCCTCTCTCCCCCTTGGAGTTGACGGCATGGCCTTTAATTTGTAGGGCTAGGTCAAAGTCTTTTTTTTGAGGAGGAAGTTAAGTTGGAATTAAATTATCTTTAAAGAATATAATTCTTTATTATATTTAAATTGCATCTAGAACTTCTCCTATCTTCTTCGGATTTAATTTCTCTTTAACCTCTTCATGGAAATCAAACTCCTTTGGGATTTAGCTTTGCTCCACGTCATCTTGGGCTTATCTAGTCATCAATTTCAACTACCATATTATCTTATTCTTTGTCGAAAATTACCCTGGCAACTAGCTCGACATCTCCTTCATGCATTGCCCTGGCAACTGGTTCTAGCCTTACTTTGGCAAGTGATTCTGCACATACACACAAAACACACCAAAGCAGCATCTTTTCCCACAAAAACCACCAAGTTATGTAATCAAGCTCAACGATGGAAAGAAACATGAATTAATGCATGAATGACTAATTATGCAACTAATATGAGCCTAAGTCTAACAATAATATCAGTAAACAGGGTAAGAAAAATAGTACTTTTGAACACTTATCACACCCCCAAACTCGAACTATTGCTTGTCCTCAAGCAATGCAAACTAATAATTACCCGCCAAGACTTCAATTTTCACAAACTTAGCTTTTAACTTGATTTCAATTCTCAGAACCGGGGCACAAAGTATGATTGGCTTTTTATTTTTTGGAAAACTTAGGAGTTACTCGGAATCAAACTATAATGCTTGTGAGTGTGTAGGGAGTTGTGTGCAAGTTGCTTTTTCGGATTCTATGCAAACAAGAAGTTTTCAAATTACTTCATTGGGTTCTTTTAACATGTTTTAACAAGAGATGGTTTTGGGAACCTCTAGTGTTTTGTTTTTTTAGTTTTCTTAAGTTTATTTATTTATTCGACTGGAGCCAGTTTTGGGCATCTCTAGTGATCAATTTTTAGCACATACTAGAGCCAATTTCGAGCACCTCTAGCGATCAAACTTTTAGCACATACTAGAGCCAATTTCGGGCACCTCTAGTATTCATCCAATTTTTATTCTAATCCCTCATTTTTTTTAACTACCAACCTAAGTTTGCTAGAACTCCTTAAATCAATCAAGCCACACAGTGTTTCATCTAGTTTAGCATCATAGTACGATTCTAAGTGTTTCCATGTTTATCCTAGAATAAAAAGTTCTATCAATTAAGTACATTGGCAAAGTCATCATCGGATATTCATCAAATCTAGGCAATTCTTGTTCCAACTAAAGGCATGGCAAGCAATTTATGTATCCTAAATGCAATACTTAAGATGAATGCAACTAAACATGGTAACTAACTAATAACAATCTCCCCAAGCTCGAGTGAGGCATTGTCCTCAATGCATGCAACAAAGAGTAATAAAAATAAAGAAAAGTAAAATATAAACGAGGACTTACTCCGAGAGTTCAGCGTCGTGGATGATTAGTTTCCTTTTGGTTGGTGTCTTGATTTTTTTACTTAAATGCGGTGGTTGCTTCCTTGTTGCCGATGGTGGAATCGATCCTTGTACAGGGTTGTCCTCAACATCTTCTTCATCAATGTCATTGGCTTTTCGTTTGGGCTTAGAGGATTCGATTGGTGCGGTCTTTGTTGGTGCAATGGAGGACTCGTCCGAATATGAAAAATTAGACAATGATTCCATACGAGTTGATTCGGGCATAGGTGCTTTACCTTTGGCTTTTACAATGGTTGTCGGGGCGTCTTTAGCTTTGGTTGCTGTGGCATCTTCAGTGTTGCTTGTCTTGGTAACAGCTTGGGAAGGTGCAGTGTAGGTTGTCGAGGCATCATCTGTTGCAGTTGTCGTGGCGAATACTTCATTGGTTGTCGTGGCAAGGATTTCAGCAGGAAAGATTAGGAACGACACGCGGCTATCCGGGTACTTTTCCAGGATAACTTGGGTGATGGCATTGTTGTGATCCTTCATGTACCGCATGAACATTAGTTACCGGTCTTCAATTTTCCAAAAGCAGCTCGCCAACGGTTGCAAGAGTGCTTCGAGTTATCCCGGGGTTGATGGATGAGTTGCCTGGGCATTAGGTGCTTGGGCATTAAGGGTTGCCGAGGCGGCAAGAGTTGCCACGGTAATTGGAGGCATTGAGGATTTTACCGGTGCCTCTCCCATTAGCTTTCGGATTTGTGCTTGATTCCAACCGGACTTTGGTAGGGCCGTTTCATCGGTGGACTCACTTGGGACATGCATCTACTTGCAAAGTTTGGAAATTAAGCAAGGGAAGAAAAGAGAACCCTTATCTTTTGAGCTACATACAAAGATCTCATCACAAATAATTTTTCCAATGTTAATGATGCGATTATGCAAGATAGAATGTACAAGCAAAAGACGAGGTGTATCAACGGTAGTATTGTGTGTGGTGGGCATTAAAGACGTTTTAACAAACTTATTCCATAGTTTTGCCTCAGGTTTAAGCCGAAGGCGATTTACAGTGCCCTTGTATTTACCGTCGTTCCAATGAGTTCCCGGTAGAGTGAGTTCTTGAAGCACCTTGTCAAGTTGCTTGGGCGTGAGTTGATCAACAAAGGCTTGATGCTCATCCTTCTCAATGTAGAGCCTGTAAAAGGTGTTGATGTTTTCGGGGCTTATGAGTATAGCCTTGTCACTAACAAAAGCATAAGGATTATCCGGGTTAGGTGAGTGAGCATAGAATTCTCTTACCCATGAGATGTTACCCAGTTCTGATTGATGGCAAAAGATTTGCCACTTTTGATGTGCAATCCTTTTGAAGATGAATGGTTCAAGGCTGAAATCTTGATGAGAGTTGGAGTCTTCAAAGCCTTGTTCTTCGCAAATCTTCCGGCTTTCAAACTTGGAGTGAAATCTTTCTTGAACCACCGGTGTAGCAAACTTCTTGTATCTTGGTTCTTTGGAGGAACTTGGATGAACCAAAAATTCGATTTTGGATGCCATGGATGATCTTGGTTGTGAGTTTTGTAAAAATAAAGAAAAGAAAACAAAAGAAACTAAAGAGTTGCAAGATAAAATGTAGGAATAGTTTTCTTGGGAGTTAAGGGTGATGGGTTATATAGAAAAGATAGGTAGTAAATATGGTGGGTGAGATTAATTTTGGAATAAAGAAGAAAGGGGTTTCAATTTAGGGGAAGTGTGATGGCTAGGGAGTTTATTTAGGGTAAGTTTGAGGCTTTATATAAGCCTTAGATTCAGCTCATTAATTTCCTTGTTGAAGAAGTTTCCTTCTTGAATCAAAATTCCTCTTTATGTTGAACTTTTTCCTATAATTCAAAAACAAATAAAATAAGGATTAAAATTAAAGACAAACTAATAAAAGAAAATAAATAAAGATGTGTAAATAAATTCTTAAACCTAGAAAGATAAGTATGAAAGAAAGATAAAAATAAAATATCGAAAGTAGAGCATGCTCATGCATCTCCTAAGGTGACCACTTTTTGTTACGTTCCACATGGGCACCGTTGTAGTGCTTCAATCTTTGTCCGTTGACTTTGAATTCATGTTCGTCAGTGATGGACTTGATTATCACGGCACCATGGGAGAATGATTTGACAACTTCGAATGGTCCCGACCATCTTGATTTTAGTTTTCCCGGGAAAAGTTTTAGCCAAGAATTGAATAAGAGAACTAGTTGCCCTGGCATGAATTGTCGCGACAATAGTTTCTTGTCGTGCCATTGCTTTGTTTTCTCCTTGTAGATTCGTGCATTATTATTGGCGAGTGCACAGAATTCTTCTATCTCGTTGAGGTCTAACAAACGCTTTTGTTTGGCACTTTCCCAATCCATATTAACGGTCTTGATTGCCCAATATGCCTTGTGTTCGATTTCCACTGGTAGATGGCATGTTTTTCCATAGACAAGTCGGAAGGGGACATACCTAAGGGTGTTTTGAATGCAGTGCGATATGCCCAAAGTGCGTTATCTAGTCTTACTGACCAATCCTTCCTAGAGGGATTTACAACTTTCTCGAGTATACCCTTTAATTCTCGGTTGGAAATTTTTGCTTGCCCATTGGTTTGTGCGTGATATGCCGTGGCAATCTTGTGTGATGCGCTGAAGTGTTGCAACATCTTGGCAATAAGTTTGTTGTCGAAGTGCTTGCCTTTATCACTAATAATTGCTCTCGGCATCCCAAACCGTGTAAATATATTTTTCTGCAAGAATCATTGCACGGTCTTGGAATCGTTGGTGGGAACTGCAGCTGCCTCAACCCATTTAGACACTTAGTCGATGGCAAGTAGAATGTAGAGGTTTTCGAATGAAGATGGGAAAGGTCCCATAAAATTGATTCCCCACACATCGAACAATTCCACCTCGATGATGTTTTGGAGCGGCATCTCATGTCGTCAAGAGATATTGCCCATCCTCTGGCAACGATCACATTACTTGTAAAACTCCTGGGCATCTTTGTACAGTGTTGGCCAATACAAACCGTATTGCAAAACTTTGGCCGAGGTGCAAGTTCCTCCAAAATGTCCTTCATAAGGTGAAGAATGGCATTACCGGAGTACATTCTGCTGCTCCTCTTCAGGGACACATCGGCATATAACCTGATATGCACATTGTTTAAACAAAAGAGGCTCATCCCAAAAGTAATGCTTAGCATCATGGCAGAACCACTTCTTCCCTTGGTGAGTAAAGCCATAAGGTAAAATACCACAAACAAGGAAATTAACTAAATCCGCGTACCAGGGTATTGCTGAGGCATGTGCTACCGTGGCAACTCTTGACGCGAACGCCTCGGCAACTCTAGACGCGCACGCCTCAACAACCACTGATACGCACGTTGCGGCAACCACTGATACGCATGCCTCGACAACCATGGACGCGTATGCCTCGGTAACCATGGCGTGTTCGTCTAGAGTTACCGAGGCATACGCGTCCATGGTTGCCGAGGCATGCGTATCAGTGGTTGCCGTAGCTGCGTATCAGTGGTTGTCGAGGCGTGTGCGTCTGGAGTTACCGAGGCGTGCTCGTCAAGAGTTGCTGTGGGGTCGAGGGTTGCCGAGGCATGTGCATCCATGGTTGCCGAGGCAACTAACAGTTGCTCATCTGGGAATGCATCGCATATCTCTAAATCCGCATCCTCCTCCCTATTGCGTGATATGTGATCGGCCACTTGATTTTTTGTTCCTTTCTTGTCCTTAATTTCAATATCAATTTCTTGTAAAAGTAATATCCAACGAATCAAATAAGGTTTAGCATCCTTTTTAGCAAATAGATACTTAATTGCCGAATGGTCCGTATGAATAATTACCTTTGTACCAATCAAATAGGATTAGATCTTTTCAAATGTGAAAACTACAGCTAGTAACTCTTTCTCTGTTGTTGTGTAATTCACTTGAGCACTATTAAGAGTTTTACTAGCGTACTATATCACATGAAAGGTCTTACCTGTGCATTGACCTATCACTGCTCCTACCGTGAAATCACTTGCATCACACATGAGCTCAAAAGGTAGCATCCAATCTGGTGGAACGACAATGGGTTTTGAGGCAAGCTTTTCCCTTAGGGTTTCAAATGCTTGGGTGCAAGAATCATCAAAATTGAAGACTTTATCCTGTTCAAGCAAATTGCGCAAGGGTTTAGTAATTTTAGAAAAATTATGAGTGAACCTCCTGTAAAAACTTGCATGTCCAAGAAAGCTTCAAATTTCTTTAACCGAACTTGGTGGAGGTAATCTCTCGATCACGTCCACCTTGGCTTTGTCTACTTCAATTCCCTTGGATGAAATCTTGTAGCCGAGCACTATTCCTTCATCTACCATAAAATGGTACTTCTCCTAATTAAGGACTAAATCAGTTTCTTCACATCTTGCCAACACCTTCTCTAAATTGCCGAGGCAACTGTCGAAGTCATTACCAAAAATGGAAAAATCATCCATGAAGATCTCAAGGAAGTCTTCGACCATATCTGAAAAGAGTGACATCATGCATCTTTGGAAGGTTGTCGAGGCGTTACACAATCCGAACAGCATCCTTCAGAAAGCATAAGTACCGTATGGGCATGTGAAGGTTGTATTTTCTTGATCTTCTGGTGTTATGGCTATTTGATTGTAACCTTAATAACCATCAAGAAAACAATAAAAGGGTTTACCTGCAAGACTATCAAGCATTTGATCAATAAAGGGTAATGGGAAGTGATCTTTACTAGTGGCTTTGTTTAGCTTTGGATAATCCATACAAACCCTCCAACCGGTCACAGTCCTGGTTGGAATGAGTTCATTATTTTCATTACTTACCACCATTATACCTCCCTTTTTCGGTACACATTGTACTAGACTTACCCATGTACTATCAGAGAAAGGGTATATAATGTCGGTGTCAAGCCACTTGATGATTTCTTTCATTACAACCCCTTTCATGGCATGATTCAATCTCCACTGGGCCTCAATCGAAGGTTTGTGATCATCTTCCAACAAAATCTTGTGCATGCACGCTGCTGGGCTAATTCCCTTCAAGTCGGCAATTGTCCACCCTATTATCTTCTTGTGTAGCATCAACATTTTGATCAGCTTCTTTTCCTGCTCAGGTTGTAACTTAGAGGAAATAATTACAGGCAATGTATTATCGGTTCCCAAGTAAGCATATTTTAGTTGTCCTGGCAATTATTTCAACTCAAGAATCGGTGGTTGTTCAATGGAGGGCTTTTTGAGTTTACCTTCCTTACCTAAGTAATCCAGTGGTTCAAAGTATGTACCTGGTCGATTAACTAACCAATTTGCCTCATCTTGTTGTTCCTCATCGATCGGTTCTTCATACTCCTCAGGTTCCTCTTGATCGGGAATGTAGTTGCTGAGGCAACTAAATTCCTCGTCGAAGTTAAAATCTGTCGTGGCGTGAAGAAGTTGGCATTCTTCTGGATCATTAGCATGCCTTAGTGTTTGGAACACATTTAGTTTAACTTGCTGGTCATTCACCCTCATTGTGAGTTCTCCCTTTTCAACATCGACCAAGGTTCTCCCTGTTGCTAGGAAGGGTCTTCCGAGAATGATAGGTGCATGTTCATCTGCTTCACAATCCAAAACAATAAAGTCAGTGGGAAAAATAAATTTATCAACTTTTTCCAGTATGTCTTCGATTTTTCCCTCTGGATGCACATAGGATCTGTCGGCTAGCTGTAGCATAACTGTTGTAGGTCTTGCCTTCCCGATTCCTAGTTTCTGGAAAACTGATTTAGGCATCAAGTTTATGCTTGCTCCAAGGTCACATAATGCCTTCCCGACATAGTGGTTTCCAATGGAACAGGGTATTGTGAAACTTCCGGGATCCTTCAACTTGGGTGGCATGCGATTGTGAAACATGGCCATACATCCCACTGTTGCAGCAACTGTTTTAAACTCTCATAGCCTTGTTCTCTTGGACACAATGTCTTTAAGAAACTTGGCATAGTTCGGCATTTGTTCAATTGCTTCAACCAATGGCAAGTTGATGTGGACTTGCTTTAGGATATCAAGAAACATCTTGAATTAATATTTTTGCTTTTGTCGCTTCAACCTTTGTGGGAATGGTGGTGGAAGTCAGATATCTTCGATCCTTTCATTGGTCTGGAACCTAATTGACGGTATTGCCAAGGCAACTGAAGTTGCCAAGGCATTGTTAACTGGGGTTGTCGTGGCGTGCCTATCGTTGGTTGCTGAGGCATCCTTATCGCCGGTTGTCGTGGCATGCTTATCGTTGGTTGCCGCGGCAATTCCTGGTTCAGCACCTGAGGCTTTGCCGCTAGGTTCGTCTTGATCTTTTTGTGGAGTTTTGTTAGATGAGCGAGCTTGAGCCTCTTTAAGTTGTTGGCTACTTCTAGTGGTGATCGTTTTACATTGCTCATGGCCAGTTCCTCTTGCGACTTCATTATCGCTAGGTAAACCTCCTTGCGGTCTAGTATTCAGGTTTTGAGCAAATTGTCCGACTTGATTTTCCAATGATTTGATTGTCGCATCTTGGTTTTGCAATATCATCTCGGTCCTGTTAATAAAAGCATCAGTTCTTTTTATGAAGTTACTATTCTTAGCCATATAAGATTCAGTTTTCAACATAAAAGCATTGAGAGAATTTTCCAAAGAACTAGATGTTGTCGGTTGTCAATGCGGCAACTATTGCCGTGGCATATTCTGCTGGAATCCCGATGCTTGTGCATTCTGATTGTGCTGGTTTAGAGCATTGTTGGGATTACTCCATGAACAACTCGAGTGCTTCTTCCAAGCTGGATTGTATATATTGGACATCACATTGTTGTTCTGGTTGTAATTCCCCACATAGAAGCTGGATTCCGGATTCTGCATACATTCAGAAGAATCATGGTTACCACCACATAACTCACAGAAGGAATCCTTTACCTTGACCTCATGTGTGTTGTTTGGTTTCTGCATGTTTTGGACCATCTTAGTTAGAGTGGCCAATTGTGCCGAAATTGATTTTGATGATCCCAGTTCATGTATTGTGGCTTGGCGTCTAACTCCTCCTCTTCTAGCAGATGGGAATTGATAATCATTCCTTGCAAGCCTGTTTAGAAATTGCATTGCTTCCTCCGGTGACTTATCTAGGAGTATGTCGTTTGCTGAGGCATCTAGCATCATCCTTGTTGGTGTATTCACAGCATTGTAAAACATTGTTACTTGTGTCCACACTGGGAATCCGTGTAGGGGGCATTTCTTTAGAAGTTCTCTATATCGCTCCCAAGCCTCATACATGGATTCATCATCTGCCTGCCGAAAAGAAGTAATTTTGTTACAAAGCTTATCAGTCAAATTTGTAGGATTAAATCGAGCAAGGAAATCACGACAAAGATCGGTCAAAGATCCTATTGATCCGGCAGGAATACTATTCAACCATGCTTTCGCCCTATCCCTCAGTGAATAGGGGAATAATCTTAGTCGTAAAACATCGGGTGTGACTCCTTGTATTTTGAATGAGTTGCAAATCTCGAGGAAAGATTTAAGATGTTGTTGTGCATCTTTAGTTCCTGAGCCGCCAAATTGACCAATTATATTGATCATGTTAAACATCACCGGTTTCAATTCAAAGTGGTCGGCTTCAATTTCAGGCGTGACAACTCCTGGATTAGGTCCATCAAGATCTTCTTCAAGATAGTCTCGAATAGTTATGTTTCATGCAAGAATCACTCCTCATCCTGCTGGAACATCTTGATTCATATTGCCGTCTTGATTAGCCATTGCTACTCTTAACCTTCGTCTAAGTCTTAGTAAGGTTCGTTCGATTTCTGGATCAAAGGGATATTCTGGTGGAATCGGTCTCGCCCTGGTCATATACCAATGCAAAACCAAAGTTTTGTTATCCCTTTGAATCTTAAACAAGAAAAATAAAAAGTGTAAGAAAATAAAAACAAAGTTGTTATTGTCAATCCCCGGCAACGGCGCCAAAAACTTGTTGCGCGTAATAAGTGCTCCGCAATTGTGCAAGTGTACACGTTGCAAGTTATAGTATAAAAGATATCGTCTCCA
This sequence comes from Hibiscus mutabilis, assembly GCA_019671005.1. Lineage (NCBI taxonomy): Eukaryota > Viridiplantae > Streptophyta > Magnoliopsida > Malvales > Malvaceae > Hibiscus > Hibiscus mutabilis. Next base: position 54,149,616 of record CM033718.1, on the reverse strand, counting down.
CGGGGATTGGTGCCACTTCATGAATCTAATCTCTTCCACTGTAAAAAGTAAAAGAACACAAGTAGAAGATTGTAGGAGTTTTAACTAACAACTAAACTAGAAAGCATATAAGTAAAGAAGATGTAATTAAATGAGAGAGAATAGGCTAGGTTATCGTGAGTAGAGGAGTGATAGCCGATTGGATCGTCTCAGTAAAAGAGTGCAAGGGCAACTCAGTTGTCGTGGCAACTTGCACAGCGGGGTTTCCTTGGCAACTAATCGATGGTTGTCTGGGCGACTAGCTGGGCAACTACTTGCGCGTCTGGGCAGCAACTTCAAGGTTCGTCAGAGCGTTCTTGAATGGTTTCTTCTTATCCCTAAGTCGAAACTCTAGCTATTTGTGCATGCCTTGATAATACATCCCTACGTGAATCAAGGGTGCTCTTCTTAGCCGTTGAAATCCTTAACTTATCCCTAAGCCGGATTAATCTTCACCATCAATAGATTGAATAAAGACCATACTCATTCGTTTCATGAATCTAACTCTCCCGATATTAGATAAATAGATGAAGTTATCCTCTCCCAATTCACTCGCAAACAAAAATAAGAACCAAGAATGAGTAAACCTTGAATTGAAAGTGCAAACTCTTATTACCTAAACAAAATCTAATTGTTTCTCACGACCACAAGACACAATAACCTTATCCAAATAGATTTAGTTCATGGTTAGGTTCCAAAGAAACACAAGACAAAGAATTCCTAGCATAAACCTAATTGAACAAGAAATAAAAAGATGAAGAATGGTTGAAGCCTTGTTGTCGAGATCTCCCCCTTTGATCTTGTCAAAAATTCTCTCCTCTCTCCCCCTTGGAGTTGACGGCATGGCCTTTAATTTATATGGCTTGGTCAAAGTCTTTCTTTTGATGAGGAAGTTAAGTTGGAATCAAATTATCTTTAAAGAATATAATTCTTTACTACATTTAAATGCCTTCTACTACTTCTCCTATCTTCTTGGGATTTAATTTCTCTTCAACCTCTTCATGGAAATCAAACTCCTTTGGGATTTAGATTTGCTCCACGTTATCTTGGGCTTATCTAGTCATCAATTTCGACTACCATATCATCTTATTCTTTGTCGAAAATTGCCCTGGCAACTAGCTCATCATCTCCTTCATGCATTGCCTTGGCAACTAGCTCGGCATCTCTTTCATGCATTACCCTGGCAACTAGTTCTAGCTTTGCTTTGGCAAGTGATTCTGCACATACACACAAAATACACCAAAGCAGCATCTTTTCCCACAAAAACCACCAAGTTATGTAATCAAGCTCAATGATGGAAAGAAAGATGAATTAATGCATGAATGACTAATTATGCAACTAATATGAGCCTAAGTCTAACAATAATATGAGTAAAAAGGGTAAGAAAAATAGTATTTTTGAACACTTATCAATACACTGGGCAAAACTTGAGCCAACATCGAATTTTTGGTTGTAGTTCATCAATAACCGCATCCTCCCAACCTGCAACCGATTTACGGTCTCTTGCCACTGTTAATGCTATTGTATTCCATCTTCAACAATCGGGACATCAATCTATATGAATACATTTAGGACATAATCGTAAATAGGGCAGCATCAATAAGGAAGTGCAAAGACCTACCCTTCCCTAATCTCATCACAACACTCTATTAAAAGGAAAGAGTTGATGAATGAAGGGGAGTATGATATCATTGAACGACATACCGACTGGCTACCTTATCAGGTTCAGCAAATGAAAAGATACAACTTGCCGGCTGACCTCGTTGCCATATCTTCTCACGACCTCCATCAGATCGTCCAAGGTGTGGTCTCCAGTGTCATGGAGTTGTACTTTCAATTTATCAAAAAAATGGCTATGGTGGAGCAAGCCTTGATAACCAAGCTTCTTCTAGAACCAAGAAGAAGCCTAATGAGATGGCCCCTACACCAACCACCACTACAAAAAGGTTGCGACCAGATGCTGATGTTGGCGTATCTTCCCGCCCTGAAAAAAAAACAAACGTCCTCCTAGGACAAAGGCAAGGGCATCATCATCTGGGAACCACCACCCTAGTAACTCCTTTGGTTAAATTTTCTTTTCTTTTATTTTTTTTAGTTTTTCTTAATCTGCATTTGCATTTTTAGCTCAATTTGCTTTTACTTGTTTCTCATTATTTTTCTTTTGTTTTTCATTGGGGACAATGCTCTTCTCAAGTTTAGGGGAGTACATACCCATATAGATTAGGTTAAATTTAGGATAAATTTAAAAAAAATAGAATTGTAATTAGCTGAATCTATCCAATAAGTTCCCAATTCTATGATTCCTTGATTTTGAAACTTGTTGTTGAGTTGATTATGACTTCCTATATGATTCTATGTTGATGCTTTGCAAGGTGTTAAGAGCTTTCTAGTTTTTGAACTTAATGATAAATCTATTGTAGCCCTTAAAACCACAAGTTGCATGCAAACTAAACATAAGAAATCTTAGGGATGCTCTAGGTCGAATTTCTAATTCTTAAGCATAAATTAAAAACGAATGAACCTAAATGCTCAATGTAGCAAAACAAAGGTTAAACACTTCCAGAAAATCAAGAAACTAAAACTTGATAATTTAAACAAAATTGCTTAGGAACACTCTTTTATGCATCTTGCTATCTTAGTACACTAAGTGAGTTATGTTTGCTCTATTTAACTTTCCCTGCTAGGAAATATAGTACTGGCAAAGAGTGAATGAAAGTCTTCATAGGATGACATTGCTCGTAGGGCTCGGGGATGGGCTACTTGCTCTACTCCATCTTCAGGTATCGAAGTTTTAGTGTGATAAGCCGAAGCCCCGAGGATATAGTTTTCAAACTTAAAAGATAAGGAGTAAGAATGTACTTAAAAAGAAAAATTAATATGCTGAGGCAGAAAAAGAAAGCAACACTTAAGCTTCTATAATACTATTAAGTGATGAATACATGTAACCAAGCACACACTGCACTTATAGTAGATTTAATCTTTTGAGCAAAACTAGAAGCTCTGATATACTTGCTTATTATTAACATGGCTGAGGAATGAATCACTGCTACATCATAACTTGGAATCATTGTAATCATAACTTAGTGGAATGATAAGTGTTCAAAAGTAATATTTTTCTTACCCTTTTAATTCATTATTGTTAGACTTAGGCTCATATTAGTTGCATAATTAGCCATTCATGCATTAATCCATGTTTCCTTCCATAGTTGAGCTTGATTACTTAAATTGGTAGTTTTTGTGAGAAAAGATGCTGCTTTGGTGTGTTTTGTGTGTATGTGTAGGATCACTTGCCAAAGCAAGGCCAGAGTTAGTTGACAGGGCAATACATGAAGGAGATGCCGAGCTAGTTGCCAGGGCAATGCATGAAGGAGACGCCGAGCCAGTTGCCAGGGAAATTGTTGACAAAGAACAAGGTGATATGGTAGTCGAAATTGATGAGTAGACAAGCCCAAGATGATGTGGAGCAAAGCCAAATCCTAAAGGAATTTGATTTCCATGAAGAGATTAAAGAAGAATTAAATTCCAAGAAGATAGGAGAAGTTCTAATAGGAATATAATTATAATAAAGAATTATATTCTTTAAAGATAATTTAATTCCAACTTAAATTCCTCCTCAAAGAAGGACTTTGACCTAGCCCTATAAATTAGAGGGGAATTTCGACAATCCAAGGAGAGCAAGAGGAGAGAATTTTCGACAAGCTTCTAGGGAAAGGGGATTTCGACAAGCTTCAATTCTTCATCTTTTTCGTTCTTGTTCAATTAGGTTCATGCTAGGGATTATTTATCTTGTGTTTCTTTGGAACCTAGCCATGAACTAAATCTATTTGGCTATGGTTATTGTGTTTTGTGGTTTTGAGAAACTATTGGATTTTGTTTAGGTAATAAGAGTTTGCACTTTTCTATTCAAGGTTTATTCATTCTTGGTTCTTATTCTTGTTTGCGAGTGAATTGGGAGAGGATCTCATAACTTCATCTATTTATCTAATATCGGGAGAGTTAGATTCAAGAAACGAATGAATATGATCTTTATTCAATCTATTGATGGTGAAGATTAATCCGGCTTAGGAATAAGTCAAGGATTTCAACGGCTAAGAGGAGCGCAAGATTGGTTGTTGTTCACCCTTGATTCACGCAGGGATGTATTATCAAGGCATGCACAAGTAGCTAGAGTTTTGACTTAGGGATAAGAAGAAACCATTGAAGAACGCTCTGTCGAACCTTGAAGATTGCTTCCCAGACGCCCAAGTAGTTGCCCAACTAGTCGCCCAGGCAACCATCGATTAGTTGCCACGGCAACCCCGTTGTGCAAGTTGCCACGGCAACTGAGTTGCCCGTGCACTCTTTTACCAAGACGATCCAATCGGCTATCACACCTCAACTCACGATAACCTGGCCTATCTCTCTCATTTGATCTTATTTATTCTTTTACTTTATTGCCTTCTAGTTTAGTTATTAGTTAAACTCCTATAATCTTTTATTTGTGTTTTTACTTTTTACAGTGCAAGAGACTAGATTCTTGAAGTGGCACCAATCCTTGTGGAGACGATATCTTTTATACTATAACTTGCAACGTGTATACTTGCACAATTGCGTAGCACTTATTACGCACAACAAGTTTTTGGCGCCGTTGCCGGGGATTGGCAATAGCGACTTTGTTTTTATTTTCTTGCACTTTCTTTTTACTTTTCTTGTTTAAAATTCAAAGGGCTAACAAACTTTGGTTTTGCATTGGTATATGACCAGGGCAAGATCGACTACACCAGAATATCCCTTTGATCCAGAAATCGAACGAACCTTACAAAGACTTAGACGAAGGATAAGAGTAGCAATGGCTAATCAAGACGGCAATATGAATCAAGATGTTCCAGCAAGAGGATGAATGATTCTTGCATGAGACAGAACTATTCGAGACTATCTTGAAGAAGATCTTGAAGGACTTAATCCAGGAGTTGTCGCACCTGAAATTGAAGCCGACCACTTTGAGTTAAAACCGGTAATGTTTAATATGATCAACACAATTGGTCAATTTGGCGGCTCAACAACTGAAGATGCACGGCAATATCTTAAATCTTTCCTCGAGAATTGCAACTCGTTCAAAATACACGGAGTCACCCCCGATGTCTTACGATTAAGATTACTCCCCTATTCACTGAGGGATAGGGCAAAAGCATGGTTGAATAGTATTCCTACCGGATCAATAGCATCTTGGACCGATCATTGTCGTGATTTCCTTGCTCAGTTTAATCCTACATATTTGACTGATAAGCTTCGTAACGACATTACTTCTTTTCGGCAGGCAGATGATGAATCCATGTACGAGGCTTGGGAGCGATATAGAGAACTTCTACACAAATGCCCCCTATACGGATTCCCGATGTGGACTCAAGTAACAATGCTTTACAACGCCGTGAATACACCAACAAGGATGATGCTAGATGCCTCGGCAAACGGCATACTCCTAGATAAGTCGCCAGAGGAAGCAATGCAAATTCTAAACAGGCTGGCCAAGAATGATTATCAATTTCCCTCTACTAGAAGAGGAGGAGTTAGACGCCAAGCCACAATACATGAACTAGGATCATCAGATTCAATTTCGGCACAATTGGCCACTTTAACCAAGATGGTCCAGAACATGCAAAAACCAAACAACATACATGAAGTCAAGGTAATGGATTCTTTTTGTGAGTTATGTGGTGATAACCATGATTCTTCTCAATGTATGCAGAATCCGGAATCCAGCTTCTATGTGGGGAATTACAATCGGAACAGCAATGTGATGTCCAATACATACAATCCAGCTTGGAAAAAGCACCCAATTTTTTCATGGAGTAATCCCAACAATGCTCTAAACCAGAACAATCAGAATGCACAAGCATCGGGATTCCAGCAGAATATGCCACGGCAACAGTTGCCGCATCAACAACCGACAACATCTAGTTCTTTGGAAAATTCTCTAAATGCTTTTATGATGAAAACTGAATCTTATATGGCTGAGAATAGTAATTTCATAAAAAGAACTGATGCTTTTATTAACAGGACCGAGATGAGATTGCAAAACCAAGAGGCGGCAATCAAATCATTGGAAAATCAAGTCGGACAGTTTGCTCAAAATCTAAATATTAGACCGCAAGGACGTTTACCTAGCGATACTGAAGTCGCAAGAGAAACTGGCCATGAGCAATGTAAGGCGATCACCACTAGAAGTGGCCAACAACTTAGAGAGGCTCAAACCCGCTCATCAAACAAAATTCCACAAAAAGATCAAGATGAACCTAGCGGCAAAGCCTAAGATGCTAAACCAGGAATTGTCGCGGCAACCGGCAATAAGCATGCCTCGGCAACCGACGATAAGGATGCTTCGGCAACTTGTGATAACCATGCCTCAGCAACCCCAATTGATAATGCCTCGGCAACTCTAGTTGTCCTGGCAATGCCGTCAATCAGGTTCCAAACCAATGAAAGGATCGAAGATATCCGACTTCCACCACCATTCCCACAAAGGTTGAAGCGACAAAAGCAAGAATACCAATTCAAGAAGTTTCTTGATATCCTAAAGCAAGTCCACATCAACTTGCCATTGGTGGAAGCAATTGAACAAATGCCAAACTATGCCAAGTTTCTTAAAGACATTGTGTCCAAGAGAACAAGGCTAGGAGAGTTTGAAACAGTTGCCACAACAGAGGGATGCATGGCAATGTTGCACAATCGTATGCCACCCAAGTTGAAGGATCCCGGAAGTTTCATAATACCTTGTTCCATTAGAAATCACTATGTCGGGAAAGCATTATGCGACCTTGGGGCTAGCATAAACTTGATGCCTAAATCAGTTTTCCAGAAACTAGGAATCGGGAAGGCAAGACCTACAACAGTTATGCTACAGCTAGCCGACAAATCCTATGTGCATCCATAGGGAAAAATCGAGGACATACTGGTAAAAGTTGATAAATTTATTTTTCCCGCTGACTTTATTGTTTTGGATTGTAAAGCAGATGAGCATGCACCCATCATTCTCGGGATACCATTCCTAGCAACAGGGAGAACCTTGATCGATGTTGAAAAGGGAGAACTCACAATGAGGGTGAATGACCAGCAAGTTAAACTAAATGTGTTCCAAACACTAAGGCATGCCGATGATCCAGAAGAATGCCAACTTTTTCATTCCACGGCAGAGTTTAACTTCGACGAGGAATTTAGTTGCCTCGGCAACTATATTGCCGATCAAGAGGAACCTGAGGAGTATGAAGAAACGATCGATGAGGAACAACAAGAAGAGGCAAATTGGCTAGTCAATCGACCAGCTACATACTTTGAACCACTGGATTACTCAGGTAAGGAAGGTAAGCTCGAAAAACCCTCTATTGAACAACCACCGATTCTTGAGTTGAAACAATTGCCAGAGCAACTAAAATATGCATACTTAGGAACCGATAATACATTGCCTATAATTATTTCTTCTAAGTTACAGCCTGAGCAGGAAAAGAAACTGATCAAGATGTTGAAACTACACAAAAAGGCAATAGGATAGACAATTGCTGACTTGAAGGGAATTAGCCCGGCAGTGTGCATGCACAAGATTTTGTTGGAAGATGATCACAAACCTTCAATTGAGGCCCAGAGGAGACTGAATCATGCCATAAAAGGGGTTGTAATGAAAGAAATCATCAAGTGGCTTGACGCCGGCATTATATACCCTATCTCTAATAGTACATGGGTAAGTCCGGAACAATGTGTACCGAAAAAGGGAGGTATAACGGTGGTAAGTAATGAAAACAATGAACTCGTTCCAATCAGGACTGTGACCGGTTTGAGGGTTTGTATGGATTATCGAAAGCTAAACAAAGCCACTAGGAAAGATCACTTCCCATTACCCTTTATTGATCAAATGCTTGACTGTCTTGCAGGTAAACCCTTTTATTGTTTTCTTGATGGTTATTCAGGTTACAATCAAATTGCATAGCACTAGAAGATCAAGAAAAGACAACCTTCACATGCCCATACGGTACTTATGCCTTCCGAAGGATACCGTTTGGATTGTGTAACGCCCCGGCAACCTTCCAAAGATGCATGATGGCACTCTTTTCAGACATGGTCGAAGACTTCCTTGAGATCTTCATGGATGATTTTTCTATTTTTGGTAATGACTTCGACAGCTGTCTCGGCAATTTAGAGAGGGTGTTGGCAAGATGTGAAGAAACTGATTTAGTCCTCAATTGCGAGAAATGCCATTTTATGGTAGATGAAGGAATAGTGCTCGGCCACAAGATTTCATCCAAGGGAATTGAAGTAGACAAAGCCATGGTGGATGTGATCGAGAGATTACCCCCACCAAGTTCGGTTAAAGGAATTCGAAGTTTTCTTGGACATGCAGGTTTTTACAGGAGGTTCATTCATAATTTTTCTAAAATCACTAAACCCTTGTGCAATTTGCTTGAACAAGAAATAGTCTTCAATTTTGATGATTCTTGCACCCCAAGAATTCGAAACCCTAAAGGAAAAGCTTACCTCGGCACCCATTGTCATTCCACCAGATTGGACACTACCTTTTGAGCTCATGTGTGATGCAAGTGATTTCGCGGTAGGAGCAGTCATAGGCCAACGCACAGGTAAGACCTTCCATGTGATATATTACGCTAGTAAAACTCTTAATTGTGCTCAAGTGAATTACACAACAATGGAGAAAAAGTTACTAGCTGTAGTTTTCGCATTTGACAAGTTTCGATCCTATTTGATTGGTACAAAGGTAATTGTTCATACGGACCATTCGGCAATCAAATATCTATTTGCTAAAAAGGATGCCAAACCTCGTTTGATTCGTTGGATATTACTTTTACAAGAATTTGATATTGAAATTAAGGACAGGAAAGGAACTGAAAATTAAGTGGCCGATCACTTATCACGTTTAGAACGCAATAAGAAGGTGGACGCAGATCTAGAGATATGCGATGCATTCCCGGATGAACAAATTTTAGTTGCCTCGGCAACCATGGACGCGCATGCCTCGGCAACCATGGACGCGCACTCCTCGGCAACTCTCGATGCCGCAGCAGCCCTTGACGCGCACGCCTTGGCAACCATGGATACACACGCCTCGGCAACCCTCGACGCCGCAGCAGCCTTTGATGCGCACGCCTCGACAATTTTGGGAACAGTCACCACGGCAGCACATGCCTCGGTAATACCCTGGTATGCGGATTTAGTTAAGTTCCTTGTTTGTGGTATTTTACCTTATGGCATTACTCACCAAGGGAAGAAGCGGCTATGCAATGATGCGAAGCATTACTTTTGAGTGAGCCTCTTTTGTTTAAACAATGTGCAAATCAGGTTATACGCCGATGTGTCCCTGAAGAAGAGCAATAGAATGTACTCCGGCAATGCCATTCTTCACCCTATAGAGGACATTTTGGAGGAACTCGTGCCGCGGCCAAAGTTTTGCAATCCAGTTTGTATTGGCCAACATGGTACAAAGATGCCCAAGACTTTTACAAGCAATGTGATCGTTGCCAGAGGACGGGCAATATCTCTAGACGACATGAGATGCCACTCCAGAACATCATCGAGGTGGAATTGTTCGATGTATGGGGGATCGATTTTATGGGACCTTTCCCATCTTCATTCGGCAACCTCTACATTCTACTTGTCGTCGACTACATGTCCAAATGGGTGGAGGCAGCTGCAGTTCCCAACAACGATTCGAAGACCGTGCAACGATTCTTGTAGAAAAACATAATTACACGTTTGGGATGCCGAGAGCAATTATCAGTGACGAAGGCAAGCATTTTGACAACAGACTAATTGCCAAGATGTTGCAACGCTTCGGCATATCACACAAGACCGCCACGGCATATCACCCACAAACCAACGGGCAAGCAGAAATTTCCAACTGAGAATTGAAGGTATACTCGAGAAAGTTGTAAATCCCTCTAGGAAGGATTGGTCATTAAGACTAGATGACGCACTTTGGGCATATCGCACTGCATTCAAAACACCCTTAGGTATGTCCCCCTTCCGACTTGTCTATGGCAAAACATGCCATCTACCAGTGGAAATCGAACACAAGGCATATTGGGTAATCAAGACTGTGAATATGGATTGGGAAAGTGCCGAAAAAAAGCGTTTGTTCGACCTCAACGAGATAGAAGAATTCTGTGCACTCGCCTATAACAATGCACGAATCTACAAGGAGAAAACAAAGCAATGGCATGACAAAAAGCTATTGCCACGGCAATTCACGCCAGGGCAACTAGTTCTCCTATTCAATTCTCGCCTAAAACTTTTCCCGGGAAAACTGAAATCAAGATGGTCGGGACCATTCAAAGTTGTCAAACCATTCTCTCATGGTGTCGTGATAATCAAGTCCATCACTGACAAACATGAATTCAAAGTTAATGGACAAAGATTGAAACACTACAATGGTGCCCATGTGGAACGTAACAAAGAAGTGGTCAACTTAGGAGATGCATGAGCATGCTCTCCCTTTGATATTTTTTTTATTTTTTTTATTTTTATTCTTTTTATTTCCGATTAATATTTTTTTTTGAACTTTTTTTATTATTTTTTATTATTTTCGATTATTATTATTTTTTAGGATAGATTTTCTTTTTTTTTTATCTTTTTAAGTTTAAGAATCCCTTTATACATATTTATTTATTTTCTTTTATTAGTTTATCTTTAATTTTAATCCTTATTTGATTTGTCTTTGAATTGTAGGAAAAGAGTTCAAGATAAAGAGGAATTTTAATCCAAGAAGGAAAACATCTTCAACAAAGAAACTAATGGGCTAAATCTAAGGCTTATATAAAGCCTCCAATTTACCCTAATCAAACCCCCTTGCCGTCACCCTCTCCCTAAACCAAAACCCTTTTTTTCATTTTCCTCTAATCCCACCCACCATATTTACCACCTATCTTTTCTATAAAACCCATCACCCTTAACCTATTCCTACTTTTTATCTTGCAACTTTTTAGTTTCTTTTCTTTTATTTGTTTTTACAAAATTCACAACCAAGATCATCCATGGCATCCAAGATTAAATTTTTAGTTCATCCAAGTTCCTCCAAAGAACCAAGATACAAGAAGTTTGCTACACCGGTGGTTCAAGAAAGATTTCACTCCAAGTTTGAAAGCCGGAAGATTCATGAAGAACAAGGCTTTGAATACTCCAACTCTCATCAAGATTTCAGCCTTGAACCATTCATCTTCGAGAGGATTGTACATCAAAAGTGGCAAATCTTTTGCCATCAACCAAAATCGGGTAATATCTCATGGGTAAGAGAATTCTATGCTCACTCACCTAACCCAGATAATCCTTATGTTTTTGTTCGTGACAAGGCCATACTCATAAGCCCCGAAAACGTCAACACCTTTTACGGGCTTTACATTGAGAAGGACGAGCATCAAGCCTTCGTTGATCAAATCACGCCCAAGCAACTCGACAAGGTGCTTCAAGAACTCACGCAACCGAGAACTCATTGGAACGACGGTAAATACAAGGGCACGGTAAATCGCCTTCGGCTTAAACCCGAGGCAAAACTATGGAATAAGTTTGTTAAAACTTCTTTAATGCCCACCACACACAATACTACCATTGATATACCACGTCTTTTGCTCATACATTCTATTTTGCATAATCGCATCATTAACATTGGAAAAATTATTTGTGATGAGATTTTTGTATGTAGCTCAAAAGATAAGGGCTCTCTTTTCTTCCCTTGCTTAATTTCTAATCTTTGCAAGGAGATGCATGTCCCAAGTGAGTCCACCGATGAAAAGGCCCTACCAAAGTCCGGTTGGAATCAAGCACAAATCTGAAAGCTAATGGGAGAGGCACCGGGAAATTCTTCAAGGCCTTCAATTACCGCGGCAACTCCTGCCGCCCCAGCAATCCCTAATGCCCAAGCACCTAACGCCCGGGCAACTCAGCCATCAACCCGGGGACACTTTGAATCACTCTTGCAACCATTGGCAAGCCATCTAAGGCAAATTGAAGACCGGCAACTAATGTTCATGCGGTACATGAAGGAGCACAACAATGCCATCACCCAAGTCATCCTAGAAAAGTACCCAGATAGTCATGTGCCGTTCCCAATTTTTCCTTCCGAGATCCTTGCCCCGACAACCAATGAAGCAGTCGCCACGGCAACTGGAACAGATGATGCCACGGCAACCTACATCGTGCACGCACAAGCTGATGCCACGGCAACCAACCCTGAAGATGCCACAGCAACCAAAGCTAAAGACATCCCGACAACCACTGCAAAAGCCAAAGGTAAAGCACCTATGCCCGAATCAACTCCTACGGAATCATTTTTTGATTTTTTAGATTTGGACGAGTCCTCCATTGCACCAACAAAGACTGCACCAATTGAATCCTCCAAGCAAAAAGCCAATGACACTGATGAAGAGGACGATGAGGACAACCACGTACGAGGATCGATTCCACCACCGGTAACAAGAAAACAACCATCGCGTTCAAGCAAGAGAATCAAGACATCGACCAAAAGGAAACTAATCATCTACAATGACGAACTCTCAGAGTAAGTCCTCGTATGCATTTTATTTTTCGTTATCTTTATTCTTCTTTAATGCATGCATTGAGGACAATGCCTCACTCGAGTTTGGGGGGATTGTTATTAGTAGTTACCATGTTTAGTTACATTCATCTTAAGTATTACATTTGGGATACATAAATTGCTTGCCATGCCTTTAGTTGGAATAAGAATTGCTTAGATTTGATGAATATCCGATGATGACTTTGCCAATGCACTTAATTAATAGAATTTTTATTCTAGGATAACCATGGAAAAACTTAGAATTTTACTATGATGCTAAATTTGATGAAACACTGTTGTGGTTTGATTGATTTAAGAAATTCTAGTGAACTTAGGTTGATAATTAAAGAAATTGGGGGATTAGAATAAAAATTGGATGAATGCTAGAGGTGCCCGAAACTGGCTCTAGTATGTGCTAAAAAAATTGATCGCTAGAGGTGCCCGAAACTGGCTCTAGTCGAATAAAACTAAAAACAAAACACTAGAGGTGCCCAAACTGGCTCTAGTTAAAACATGTTAAAAAGAACCCAATGAAGTAATTTGAAAACCTCTTGTTTGCATAGAATCCGAAAAATCAACTTGCACAGAACTCTGCACACACTCACAAGCATTATAGTTTGATTCCGAGTAACTTCTAAGTTTTTCGAAAAATGAAAAGCCAATCATACTTTGTGCCCCGGTTCTGACAATTGAAATCAAGTTCAAAGCTAAGTTTGTGAAAATTAAAGTCTTGGCAGGTAATTATTAGTTTTCATTGCTTGAGGACAAGCAATAGTTTGAGTTTGGGGGTGTGATAAGTGTTCAAAAGTACTATTTTTCTTACCCTTTTTACTCGTATTATTGTTAGACTTAGGCTCATATTAGTTGCATAATTAGCCATTCATGCATTAATCCATGTTTCCTTCCATCGTTGAGCTTGATTACTTAACTTGGTAGTTTTTGTGGGAAAAGATGCTGCTTTGGTGTGTTTTGTGTGTATGTGCAGGATCACTTGCCAAAGCAAGGCTAGAGCTAGTTGCCAGGGTAATACATGAAGGAGATGTCGAGCTAGTTGCCAGGGCAATGCATGAAGGAGACGCCGAGCCAGTTGCTAGGGCAATTGTCGACAAAGAACAAGGTGATATGGTAGTCGAAATTGATGAGTAGACAAGCCCAAGATGACGTGGAGCAAAGCCAAATCCTAAAGGAATTTGATTTCCATGAAGAGATTAAAGAAGAATTAAATTCCAAGAAGATAGGAGAAGTTCTAGTAGGAATATAATTATAACAAAGAATTATATTCTTTAAAGATAATTTAATTCCAACTTAACTTCCTCCTCAAAGAAGGACTTTGACCTAGCCCTATAAATTAGAGGGGAATTTCGACAATCCAAGGAGAGCAAGAGGAGAGAATTTTTGACAAGCTTCTAGGGCAAGGGGATTTCGACAAGCTTCAATTCTTCATCTTTTTCTTTCTTGTTCAATTAGGTTCATGCTAGGGATTATTTTATCTTGTGTTTCTTTGGAACCTGGCCATGAACTAAATCTATTTGGCTATGGTTATTGTGTTTTGTGGTTGTGAGAAACTATTGGATTTTGTTTAGGTAATAAGAGTTTGCACTTTTCTATTCAAGGTTTATTCATTCTTGGTTCTTATTCTTGTTTGCGAGTGAATTGGGAGAGGATCTCGTAACTTCATCTATTTATCTAATATCGGGAGAGTTAGATTCAAGAAACGAATGAATATGATCTCTATTCAATCTATTGATGGTGAAGATTAATCCGGCTTAGGAATAAGTCAAGGATTTCAACGGCTAAGAGGAGAGCAAGATTGGTTGTTGTTCACCCTTGATTCACGCAGGGATGCATTATCAAGGCATGCACAAGTAGCTAGAGTTTCGACTTAGGGATAACAAGAAACCATTGAAGAACGCTCTGCCGAACCTTGAAGATTGCTGCCGAGACGCCCAAGTAGTTGCCCAACTAGTCGCCCAGGCAACCATCGATTAGTTACCAAGGCAACCCCGTTGTGCAAGTTGTCATGGCAACTGAGTTGCCCGTGCACTCTTTTACCAAGACGATCCAATCGGCTATCACACCTCAACTCACGATAACCTGGCCTATCTCTCTCATTTGATCTTATTTATTCTTTTACTTTATTGCCTTCTAGTTTAGTTATTAGTTAAACTCCTATAATCCTTTATTTGTGTTTTTACTTTTTACAGTGCAAGAGACTAGATTCTTGAAGTGGCACCAATCCATGTGGAGACGATATCTTTTATACTATAACTTGCAACGTGTATACTTGCACAATTGCGTAGCACTTATTACACGCAACATGGAACCTTAGGACTTATGAGCTATTTAATATTCTTATTTTTTGTTTTGTTTTTCTTGTTTCCATTTTGCATTGCTTGAGAACAAGCAACAGTTCAAGTTTGGGAGTATTTAACGAGTGCATAATCGTTCAATTTTATATGCCCTTAATCCTTGTATTTTGCATGTTTTCAAGCTCATCTAGGCTGCATGTAGGTTAGAATGTACATAATTGCATGTAGATAGAGAGTTACACTGTCTGTGCTTGAATCATCATATATATTGGTGCTTTTCACAGGAATGTGGTACTTTGTGGTGTATGTGCAGTATGCTGGTGAATGATGGAGGATAACTGGAGCAGGAGAGGAATAGATCGCATCGCTGGAGCTAACGAAGCATAAAGAGTTGGAGATGAATCTACATTTTCCCATGTAGATTTTCTCCCATATACGAAACATTTAATGAAGCAAGAAACAAACTGCTTTCGTTAATGAAACCATGCACTTTAGGGTACTGAAACCCTAGCTTCACCGCCTATATAAAGAAGACTTGGACACTACTCAAAGGAGAGTCAATCAATAGATAGCACAATTCAGACAATAATCCTAGTCTGAGCTTGCAAAGAACCACCGGGGTGAAGCTAGACGAATCTCCTAACTAAAAAAAGCCTTCGAGAGAGGCTGACGGAGAAGAGGCCTGCAACACAGTTGGACGACACAAAAGGAGCTTTGTCGAGGACGCTCGGCTTATTTTTTTCCTTTACTTGATAAACTGGCATACTATAATTTTATTTATGGTTGCTTTACGCTCAAACATGAGCTAAACTCTTTAGTTAGGATTATTGCGTCCTATGATTTTATGTTTTGATTATTATATTTCAATGTTTTAGTTGTTTTTATCTTCATCTATTTTGTTCATTTGCTTAATGCGTAGTTAATTGTTAGAGCTATTTGTTGCGCGTATTTAGTGCTTCGCAATTGGTGTAAGTGTACACGTTGCAAGTTATAGTATAGTATAGATATCATCTCCATAGGGATTGGCGCTACTTCATGAATCTAACATCTCGCACTGAAAGTAAAAACACAAGTAGGTGATTGTAGGAGTTCTAATCAACAAGTAAAACAAAAGAGCAATTAAATAAAAGGAAGATGTAGTCGAATAAGAGAGAGTAGGTTGGGTTATTGTGAATCGAGGAGTGATAGTTGAATGGACCGTCATGGTAATTGAGTGCTAGAGTAGCTCAATTGCTTCAACAACTGAATCCAGTCAGATTGCCTAGGCAAGTCTGCGATTGCCTGGGCAATTGGGCGACAACCTTCAAAGTTCGGCGAAGCGTTCTTCAATGGTTTCTCATTATCCCTAACTCGAAACACTGTTAATTGTGCATGCCTTGATAATACATCCCTGCGTGAACCAAGGGTGGACAACAACCTATCTTGCACTCCTTTTAGCCGTTGAAATTCACAACTTATCCCTAAGTCAAATTAGTCTTCACCATCGATTGATTGAATAAAGACCGTGCTCATTCGTTTCTTGAATATAACTCTCTTGATATTAGATAAATGGATGAATTCACGAGATCCTCTCCCAATTCACTCGAAGAATTTAAAAACCAAGAATGAACAAACTTTGAATTAAAATTGCAAACTCAAATACCTAAAAAAATCCAATCGTTCTCACAACCACAAAAACACAATAACCCAAGCCAGATAAAATTAGTTCATGGTTGGGTGCAAAATAAACACAAGATAAAAATTCCTTAGCATGAATCTAATCAAACAAAGAGGAAAAGAAATCGAAACAACCCCCAATTTGCTCTCTCTAATCGCACATGCCTTGTAGTTGGCGGCTAGGGCTTGTATTTATAGGAGATGGCTAGGTCAAAGTATTTCTTGAGGAGGAAATTAAGTTGGAATAAAATACAATAAAAGAATTAAATTCCTTTTATTATTATATTTTTATTCCTCCAAAAACTTCTCCTAAAACTCTTGGACTTTAATCTCCTTTTGATTTCTTCATGGAACTCCAACTCTTTTAGGATTTATCATTGCTTCTAGTAATTATCTTGAATGGGTTTATCCTATCTAAATTGGTAGCTTCCTTTTCTTCTTGTCTTTAATTGCCTTAGATCCTACATACACAAAAACACATACCAGTAGTACCTTTTTCCACAAAAATCAACCAAATTATGAAATCAAGCATGACGGTGAAGGAAATCATTAAAACATGCATGAATGCCTAATAATGCAACTAAAATGAGCCTAAGTCAAACAATAATATGAGTAAAAAATGTCATAAAAATAGTACTTTTGAACACTTAACACTATTCGAGAGAGGCCTGTTAAGTATTGATATGTGGCTTAATATTCAAGAGAGTTAAGTTATACAAACATGAGCAGTGGGGCTAAGCTGTCAACTTAGTTCTAATATGTCTTAGACATAAGTTTAGGGTTTTAACGACTAAAAGGGAGTTCTTAAAGAAATAATAGAGTAGTTAGGGTTAACGCAGACATGTATCACTGTAATTAAAAATTTATTAACTTATAGGCATTGAGAGAGTCAGAAGTTCATTAGAAAATCCTGTCGAGTAGATGAAATACATTAATGTTTACGCAGACATGTATTACCCGTTGCTATAGCATTGAGATGGTAATCCAACATATATCCATAATAATAATCCCAACCTCCATAATTAATTATTAAGTCGTTGCAGTTGTTTATCTTTATTATTGTCTTCTTGAGATTAGTTAATTTTAGTTTACTTAAACCGACATTCACTTATACTTGGAAACACATCCCTAAGTATGATAACCTCGTATATATCAATCCAATCATCATGGGTTCGACACTCTACTCTCACTTTATTACTTGATACGATGAATATACTTGCTCTAAAGTGCATTCAACAAGCATCAATAGGCATGCCAACGAACAGAATCGCTCAGTACGATGCACAAACAAATAGTGAAGCACTGCAAATGAATCTGGATATGCTTGAAGAGTTTAGAAATGAATCTAAGGCAGTGGTGGGAGCAAGAAATCAAATAGTTGACAAGTACTACAACTCCCGCGTAAAGAACAAACAAGTCCAAATATGCGATCTAGTGTTGAGGAACATGGAAGCTAGTAAGTCACCAATAGATAAAGGAAAGATGGCCCCAACGTGAGAAAGACCGTATAGATTCCAAAAATCGGTCAGATTTTGAGCATATAAGCTCGTAGAATTGGATGGTAATGAGGGTTCCTAGAACGTGGAATATCAAGCATATGAAGAGTTTCTATATTTAAAAAGCATCTTTGAAAAAAAGGACTATAAGACTCAAACCATGTTATGTATATGACAGACTTCTAAAATTTTATGATTGCCAAACAAGGGTTCACTAGTCGCTTCCAAAGTAAGTGTGCATAGTAAAAAGTATGCCAAAACAAGGGTTCTCTAGCTGCTTCCAAATTAAGCGCACATTGTAAAGCGTCTGCCAAAATAATGGTTCGCTAGCCGCTTCCAAAGTAAGCGTGCATAGTAAAGCGTCCTCCAAAACAAATGTTCGCTAGCCACTTCCAAAGTAAGTGTGCATAGTAAAACGACAGCAAAAGAAAAGGTTCGTTAGTTGCTTCCAAAGTAAGCGTGCATAATAAAGCAACCGCAAAAGAAAATTTTTGCTAGCCGCTTCCGAGAAAGTGTGCATAGTAAAGCGACCGCAAAAGAAAAGGTTTGATATCCACTTCCAAGCAAGTGTGCATGGTAAAGCGGCCTCAAAAGAAAATGTTCGCTAGCCACTTCTAAGCAAATGTGCATGGTAAAGCGACCGCTAAAGAAAAGGTTCGTTAGCCGCTTCCAAGCAAGCATGCATAGTAAAGAGACCATAAAAGAAAATGTTCGCTAGCCGTTTCCAAGCAAGTATGCCCAGTAAAGCGACCGTAAAAGAAAAGGTTCACTAACCGCTTCTAAGCAAGAGCGCATAGTAAAGCCACCGCTAAAAACATATACTCTTACAAGGTATGTGTTCTTTCGGTTGCAATCCTCGAGTACGTAACAATGTGTGAAGATTTTATTGTGTCTGGATTTCTTTCTAGATACTGCTACTTATTTGGCATTCGCGATTACGCTGTGTGGTTTATTCATTCTACCGACTATTTTTGAAGGAATACTAATAATAGGTTGTTGCCCTTCCTAGTTAAGAAAACATTAATAGTGGTGGGGAGGAATAACCAGTTAACTTGTGGCGTTTGAATTTTGTAACAAACTATTCTTTAATAAAGATATGACTTGATTTTCTTTCTTTCGCAACAAACCAATCTTGAATATAACTTGATTTTTGCTTCTTTTTCAAGAAACCAATCTTGCATACAGCTTGACTATAAATTGATTTTTGCTTCTTTAATAAAGATATTTATTGATTTTAGACAAAATAATAAATAAAAAACTATTTAGCCCCGCTAGAGGTGCCCACTGCCTCAGACCGACTGCAACATCATTGCCAATAGTATCAATAGGCTCATTTAAAGATACAGGTGTGCTTAGCTCGATCGCAGGAAGAATTACAGCGTCATTATACTCTACAACGAAATCTTCCCAAAAGGGCCTAGAAGGATTCCTCCATCAAAACCTACAACCACCTCGCAAAGATCGTTGAATTCCACATTGGTAACATCAAATGGACCGTGTGTTACATGAAAACTAAGAATGGCAGCATCCCGCACCTTATCCATGCTTGTAATCATCAAAGTAGAGGTCGTATCCGCATCTTTTACTTTCTTAGCTACCTCCGCTCCATGAGTAGCTTTCAGCACCATCATTGCATTCTCATGGGTCTCCTTCAATTAAATCAACCTCTTCGAGAACCTAGTTGTGTTCTCATCTGCCTGGTCCTACGCACACTCTGGCTTTTCTTTGAGCTCCCCGATCTCGGTTCTAAAGCTTTTCTCCACAGTTCAGTGACTAAGTTCTTTCCTCCTAAGAGCACGATTAAAGTCCTCTTCCATCTTGGTAATTTACTCGTAATGTATTTTATTCAGCTCTTGTGTACCCACGCCCACGTTTCTTCTTCATTTTTTCTTTTTAATTCTTCTAAGTTAGCAACATATTTCCTCGCTTGCGAACGCAACTCGTCGTTCTCTTCTACAAGAGCCCTTGTGTTCTTCTTCGTGTTGTACTGAACACAACTCAACTCTTGAATAAGACCCCAGCTCCCCTCAACTGGCCTCCTAATGCTAATACAGGGCATAAGAGAAGCAAAGCTATCTGCATATAATCCTGATAGCATTTTGGAAGCAATTTCAGGATAAAATCAATTCTCAATGTCTGCAAGAACGCACTCTAAGGAGCGAGAGATTCGAGCCCTTCACTATTAGAAAGGCCACAGGATGAAGACATCAAAGGAGCCATCGCAACCACACATAGGGTTGAGGTCCCAACAGACACAACAGTGGTAGGCACACTCCCTACACAACAATGTACAACAACATAATCCACCGCACTAGACCCTGCGAAGACATAGACAAATTCTAAAAACTGTAAATCAAAATAGCAAATTATCAAATTAAAAATTACTACCTTTAGAAACGGAAGAAAGAGGTAGAGTATTCGCCAAGATAACGGGTGTGGAGATCGCAACACCACCAGCTGAACACACAAAATGAGAGCTATTAGTGGCAGCAGAACCGGATAATCCAAGGGACAAGGGAGGAACAACAACGATAGAACTAGATAAACCCGTCTCTACACCTGCTACTAGCCTTTTTCCCAACGCTTTATCTTGACTAGCCATAAGACGTCTTCTCAAGCCAAAGTCTTGAATCAATTAGCCACACTTTGCATCACCACCTCCAACACATCTAATGAGGCCGACTCTCTAGCTACAGTACTCGAAGGCTCCATAGTTGAAACAACAGGAACACTAGCAAAGCTCATCGGGCAAGAAACAACAGCAGTTGTGCTTACTGAATGTGTCAAAACGATTGTAGGAGTCAACAAACTTGGAGAACTTACTTGTTCGCTAGTAAGGGCCTGCGAAGACGTCACCTCCTCTAGAGCCAGTGAACCTATTTCATCAACAGATGTAGAAAGTGATACGTCTGAAAGGTTAGGCAAATCCATCGACTCGCCCTCAATAGCCTGCAAATAGGTCGTGACATCTCCAGCAGATAAAAGAAAAAAAATGAATTTAAAAAACTTTAAAAAGAGAGAGAAGCAACATCAATAGAACAAATTACCTCCAATAACGCAAAGCGAAGTGCCACATGTGTCCATACTACTTTTTGTCTTGCACTCTAAATTGATAGAATTACTCTTTTTGTCTATACCGGTTTTCCCCTACTACAACAACTACAACAACTTTCCCACTACGGCTAGAGCCAGGAGTAACATCAATAGAACCTCCTAGAGCAGCACTAGCAGCTTCTCCACTAACCCTACCTACAGGAGCACCTTCCACCCAATACCTTTATGGGCGAGTGCGAACACCTGTATCGGTAGAAAAGAAATTCCCCGGTTCCACTCATGACCGAGAAGGATTCTGACCACGCGATTGTCGCCTTTTCCGCTGAAAGGCCAAGCTTTAGCGCAAATGGGCACGTTTGCTAGAGATCCCTCAAGAAATATATTAAAATCCTCTCCATCCCAACCATTTGAACTTTTCCCTCCCAAACAGTACACCCACACATTCCTCAGAGTGCATACCTCCTCAAACCGCAATGACCATTTTCTAACCTTTGAAGAAACTCCAGCTCACCAAGTCTACTTAAAGCCCAAAAAACACTTAAACAAGTCTACTTAAAGCCCATACACTCCAAATTAACCTGGCACAGAAAAAGCTCCATCTTTAGACGACAACATGCATCAAGTGTTGAATTCTCCCGTTACCCTCTTGTGCTAATTGATGGGCTGCATAATTCTTTTCTCTAAAAGCAAAACAAATTTTCCAATCGTAGTTCATACAAAAAGAATTACAACTCACTACAATTTGAGCAAAGCAAGCAAGGAAAAGCCTAGGATTCTCAATCCAGTTCACAGCTAATAAACTATTTGATTCAATAGTCAGGTTAAGCGTATTAAACCAGGAAGAAGATATGAAAACCTGACAAGCTTTTAGAATTGCTGCCAACTCTGCACCAGTGGGATCCGATAAGCCAATGGATTTAGAAAAATGGATTAGCACATTGTCGCTATGGTCTCAAAGGATCCTACCAATCCCAGCTTCACCAAAGTTGCCTTTAACCATTGTATCAACGTTAAACTTTAGACAGCCAGCCGTAGGAGCAATCCAGGAGCCTAGAATAAGCCTACGAGAAGGCATCATCCTGAAAGAAGCCTTTGCAGGACACCACAAAAAAATCATTTACAGACACAAAAGATTTCGGTCATTTACTTTTACACCAATGACCTGTTCTTAATAAAACCAACTTAGATAAACGACCAGCATCACACTGTTTAATATTGAAAATGACTTCATTGCGATGTAACCAAATAGTCAAAACTATTCCAAAAAACTATGCACTATAAAGGTTTCTGTGAAGGTTTTATCAGCACATTCTCCTAAGACAACAAAAGAAGTTTTAGAGAACAAACACCTGTAAAATGGACATTCCAAAAAATACACCAAGTTTGTCAAATCCTCAAAGAGACCTCACAATGGCATAATAAATGATTGGTTGTTTCCATTTCTTTCAAGCAAAGCACTCATTCAGATTGATCAATAGAACAAATCTCACACTTAGACAGTTTCCACTCTTGTAAGAATCCTTTCTTTAACAGCCCTCCACAAAAAAAAAAAAAAAACTCCATTTCCAGTGGAACAATGTTCGACCAAATCTATTTTCACATCTTGTTTAAGTTTGATCCCTCGGCCGCTACGCAGAAATGCTTGGGATGATAAAGCCCTGAAGAAGACCCACACCATCTAATGCAATCATTGTTTGTAGAATTACTTGAAACAACTTTTAGATAATTTAGAAAGCTTTCCCATAATTCAATTTTTCCTAGTCGAACAATCTTCTACATAGAAGGATATTCCAATCCCATCTCCCATTCAATTTACAGCCAAACTCGACGAGCTTACCCTCCTTTCTAATGGCCAGTGCAAAAATTCAAGGAAAAGCAATCTTGAGAGGAAATTCCCGATCCATATATCATCCCAAAAATTGATTAATCTGCCATCTCCCAAAACAAAACGTAAATTCTTTGTAAAGAAATCCTCAAGCATAGATAAGGGTTTGGTAATGTTTTTCCACACCCATGAGACATTACTACCACTAGAGGATTTAGGCAATAAGCCTTCAGAATCTGATCCAATCTTCGCATCAATCACATGCCTCCAAAGACTGTTGGGTTCATATCCGGTGAATAGAATGACTGGATGAATACTCCTAGATGAAGTTTGCAATCAGCTTGTTCAGTTTGGAAACTATCGACGTCGGCATCTGAAAAAGAGACATAAAATAGACAGGTAAGCTAGTCAATACAGATGTCACTAAGGTCAAACGACCACCAAAGGAAAATAGCTTCCCTTTCTAACCATTCAGCCTGGACTAAACTTTCTCAATGATAGGTTGCCACAATGCAATCGAATTTCGAGTGAAACCAATTGGTAGGCCGAGATAATTTTTCGGAAAGTAGTAAACACCACATTTGATCATTGCAGCCCAGCAATCTAGAACATTATCTTCAACATTGATCCCAAACAATTTAGTCTTTTTCATGTTTAATTTCAATCTCGAAGCAACTTCAAAGGCTATGAGCACTCTTTTGGTGTTTCTAACGTTGTCTTCATTTTCCTCTAAAAGTAACACAATGTCGTGACCATTTTTATCCGATGTGTGAAAATAGTCTGATCATTTATTTTATAAAATAGGGTTTTGACCCTTTTTAATTCATTTTAACTTGAAAATTTTAGTTTTCTTATTAAATTAGGTTTTTCATTTAATTAACCAAGAAAATTTGATTTTCCTTTTTATTTAATCTTAAAAATATTTGGAGTCGCCACCGGTCACTTTGCTAGACCGGACACCATAAAAAAATAACTAGAGATTCATTTCTTTAACATTTGGGTTCGAGAGTCGGTTACGTGTGGAGAAGGATTAGCACCCCACAAACTCCCGTTATCGGTACCTTTTAATTTTACGTGGCATTTTGGCATTTCGAATAATAATTTGAATTTAATTTAACTATAATTATTAAATGGATTTTAATTCTTAATGGAGATATACTTTTATAAGGAAATACATTTTTGAAACGAATATGAAATTAGAAGCACTTAGTTGCTTTAGGACACCTTGATTCATATTCAAAAATATACCCAACATAAAAGGTTTTAATGCATGACCGGTTATTGACTTGCCGATTTTAAGTTCTAACTTAAAAGGTTCTAATTAATTAAATTGTTTTAAAGCTATGAATATTATTAAATTGGGGTATTTATGTGATAACACCCAATTGATTTAGCACTATTCATATTAAAACCCAAATTTGAATAATATTCCTAATTTAATTAGTTAGTCTAATTATTTAAAGTGATATTCTTAATTAAAGCTCTAATCTAATTAACTAGGTCAATTTGTCATTTTCTAAATTTAAATGAGTATCAAATGTTCTACTTAAAAGTTCACTTGAATAACATCTCATTGCAATGAGACATTATTCAAATTAGAACTTAAAAGCTTTCCATTTAATACACGTTTATTTTCTATAATGATCTCTCATATTTTAATTATTTAATTCTTAATTAAAGAACTTAGTATTTAGGGCTCTAACAATTATGTCTAAGTGAATTATATGGTCTAACAAATGAACTATATGCTTGTTTTTAAATCATGTGTCCAATTATATAATCTAACCACAACTGAAATTAAATTAACAAGTGAAATAGGGATCAAATTGAATGATTATCAAAATTGAAGAATCGAATTACAATAAAAAAAAGTGACCAAATTGTAAAGATTACACAAAAAGGGGCAAATTGCTAAAGATTTGGGAAGAAGGGCGTGGATCCTACATTCGGGTCAGATAAACGCGCGGATCTGCCCGGGTTGACCTGGTGCCAAAACGGCACCGTTTTAACTCACCCTTATAACCCCTTAAACCGAGTCAGCTCCCTCATAATCCACCCAACACACACATTCTCTCTCTTCTCCTATAACTCTCCCAATTCTATGGAACAAACACCTTCTATACCCAGATAAACCTTCAAACTCGATCAAAATCACATGTTTTTAGATGAATGTTTTTTGGATGAACACCAAACTTTCCAGCAACGAACTGCCCCAACTCTACCGCTTTGATCTTTGGCCACCATCTTCCGAATGAGCTCTGGTGTTCGTTGGCCACTGGGATTTGAATCACGGCCGCTGCAAGTGACGTCGGCGTCGTAAGGTGATTTTTGGTCGTCGTACCTCCGCCGCACCAAAATTCTTTTTTTAGGATTTTTTGATTTCAATCCCTAAACCTAAATCTAGAACCTATCTCAATAGACCCTCCCAACTCCGACCACATAGGGCTATCTACCCTCCCGACACTCGCTTTTCAACTTTGTCCGAACAAATCTTCACCGGCCGAACTCCAAATGAGATAAGCAATGTCTTTTCCTCTTTCTTTTTTAAAAAAAATACTAATGTTTTTTAGGTTTTAGACTTGGATTTAACATTTTCTTGTGCTTATTCTTGCAAGAAACAAAAGAGAGTGATGAGATCTACTTTCTGGCAATGCGCAATGATGATTCTGATAAAGATTTCGGTGACCGATCGTCTTCTCCAGCGAATGCTTCAGCTTTTAAGCGACCTTTCAGCTTTGGTAAGTTTCTCTCTCTCTTCCTCAACTATGGCCAAAATAATTGCGTAATAATTGTTCTGACTTTTTTCTCTCTCTTCCTTTATATAGGCTAACCTAAAGATGACGTCACCAGCCGTTATCTGTTAACAGCTGGATTTAGGTAAGGTTTAATCCATGTGAAGATTGTTTGGGCTTTTGGGAATTTTGCAATGTAAATGGGATTTTGTAATATATGTAGGCTAATATTTATGTAATATGAATATTTGGACTGTTTTTATTCATGGGCTTATTTATGTATTTATTAGACTTTATGTTTATTTATTTATTTAATATTTTTATATCATATTATATTTACTATATATATGTAGCCCCGGGCTAAATTCGGGTATTACATTTACCCCTGTTTGCTCATTGTTGTGGAATAGGAATTGGGCAAAGGCTGAGAATACACAGATGTAACCATCGGGAGAACATTTAACACAGATCCATTGTCGATTAATACTCCCGGAAGAACGTACCCTTTGTAGTGGGTTCTTATTTTTAGGGCCTTAACGGATCTCATTCCTTCTTCTAGGATCTTATCATCAGTAAAGGTGATATAGTTGTCTCTAGTGATGTGGTTCACAATTTTGTCCAGTTTGTTCACCGATACATTGATCGGGACAAATGTTTGATTAAGCACCTTTATTAGAGCATTTTGATGCCCTTCTAAACTCAGCAATAGTTCAAGGATGGATATTCTAGCGTGTTGTCTCTTCAGCTATTCAATTATGTTGTACTCGTTGTGTTTCAGAAACTTCAAAAACTCATGGGCTTGCTCTTTAGTAACGGGCTCATTTATCTTTGGAGGAGGCTCTTCCCCGAAAATCCTCTCTGGTACTATAGCAGCCTTCCTTTTCAGCTTCTTTAGATGTCTCTGGTGAGTAACATCTTCTGCTTCTAGTGAAGTGCCCAACCTTATTTATTGTCTCAGCATCAAGCTTTTCGCTTATTTTTCTTTAAGCATCGTCTTTTCTTCACTCAATGGTTTTACCTCTTCTTGTGGCTTTGATTTCTCTAGTATGGTTATGTTGGTTGCATAATTCTAGGGAACCTTGTGAGTGTCTTTAAAACAGAAGAGTGTCGGAGGAGAAATCACCACCCTTAGAGTTACTATCAACTTGCTTTTATTAGATGAACTTCCAACCTTCGGCCTAGCAGAAATGACCAATGGCTTGTTTACCCCATACCTGACTCTGGAATTCTCAGAGGCGTACACCTTTGTTTTCTTCTTCTCTCCTATTTTTTTGAAGAATTCAATCTCCTTATTATCTATCATTTTCCGAATCAAGCACCTGAATTCATAACAGTGTTGAATCTCATGACCATCCTCTTGATGACATTCACAGTATGGACCTAATTCTATTTCCTTTTCAATCTCCATGTCTATCTGTATCATCTCAGCATTGTACAACTGTACAAACACCCATTTCAAAGGCAATCTCTAACCTCAAATACATCGGTCTTTAATTGCTTAGCCTCATCATCTTCTTCTATAGCATTTACTTCCCTTCCTCCATGGTTGGGAAGAGGATTGGCCGCAATATTGGGTTCATTGAACTTCAAAACCCCAATTTTAATCAAATTATGAACCACATTCTTGAAAGTAGTGCAACTCTCGATAGTACACCTTGAAATCCCAGCGTGAAATTCACAATGAGCGTCTGGACTATACCATGGAAGATAAAGAGGTTGTAGAGGTGTAAGATTATATGTTCTTACCAGATCTGCCTCATAAAGCTGTGGATATTGTTCTGCATATGGCATTGGTATAGGCATGAAGTTCATCTTTCAGATATGTAACCATTTTGCGACAATACATTGTAAGATGGGTCGACCGACAGGTTGTTCCATCGAACTTCTCAAAATCTGGTACTTTGAACTTGGAAGGAAGAACCAAGTCAACAACCAAGCTTAGGTCAACTGCACTAGATCCTCGCTCGTTCACCTTTTGCATTTTGAATAAGCGGTCTTCCAATGCTTTATAGCGTTTGATAAGTGTTCAAAAGTACTATTTTTATTACCCTTTTTACTCATATTATTGTTAGACTTAAGCTCATATTAGTTGCATAATTAGTTATTCATGCATTAATTCATGTTTCTTTCCATTGTTGAGCTTGATTACATAACTTGGTGATTTTTGTGGAAAAAGATGCTGCTTTGGTGTGTTTTTGTGTGTGTATGTGCAGGATCACTTGCCAAAGCAATGCCGAGCTAGTTGCCATGGCAATGCATGAAGGATATGCCGAGCTAGTTGCCAGGGCAATGCATGAAGGAGACGCCGAGCCAGTTGCCATGGCAATTGTCGAAAAAGAGAAGATGCAATAGGGATGTCGAAATTAATGACTAGACAAGCCCAAGATGACGTGGAGCAAAGCCCATACCCAAAGGAATTTGATTGCCATGCAGAGATTAAAGAAGAATTAAATTCCAAGAAGATAGGAGAAGTTCTAGTAGGAATACAATTATAATAAAGAATTATATTCTTTAAAGATAATTTAATTCCAACTTAAACTCCTCCTCAAAGAAGGACTTTGGCCTAGCCCTATAAATAGCAAGGAGATTTCGACAATCCATATAGAGAAAAATAGAGAAATTTCGACAAGATAGCAAGGAGGGAGAGAGTTCGATTTCTTCTTCTTCTTTGCTTCCATTAGATTCATGGTTTGGGGATTATTCTTTGTATATCTTTTGAACCCAACCATGAACTAACTTGTTTGGTTGGGGTTATTGTGTTTTGTTGTTGTGAGAAACAATTGGATTTTGTTTAGGTAATAAGAGTTTGCACTTTCAATTCAAGGTTTACTCATTCTTGGCTTTTATTCTTGTTTGCGAGTGAATTGGGAGAGGATCTCGTAACTTCATCTATTTATCTAATATCGGGAGAGTTAGATTCAAGAAACGAATGAGTATGGTCTTTATTCAATCTATTGATGGTGAAGATTAATCCGGCTTAGGAATAAGTTAAGGATTTCAATGGCTAAAAGGAGCGCAAGATTGGTTGTTGTTCACCCTTGATTCACGCAGGGATGTATTATCAAGGCATGCACAAGTAGCTAGAGTTTCGACTTAGGGATAAGAAGAAACCATTAAATAACGCTCTGCCGAAACTTGAAGTTGCTACCCAGACGCCCAAGTAGTTGCCCAGCTAGTTGCCCAGGCAACCATCGATTAGTTGCTAAGGCAACCCCGCTGTGCAAGTTGCCACGGCAACTGAGTTGCCCTTGCACTCTTTTACCAAGACGATCCAATCGGCTATCACACCTCAACTCACGATAACCTGGCCTATCTCTCTCAATTGAGTTCATCTTTTCTTTTACTTATTTGCTTTCTAGATTAGTTAAAACTTCTATAATCTTTTATTTGTGTTTTTATTTTTACAGTGCAAGAGACTAGATTCTTGAAGTAGCACCAATCCCTGTGGAGACGATATCTTTTATACTATAACTTGCGACGTGTATACTTGCACATTTGCGTAGCACTTATTACGCGCAACAAGTTTTTTCAAAAACTTGTTGCGTGTGATAAGTGCTACGCAATTGTGCAAGTATACGCGTCGCAAGTAATAAAGTGATATGAGTATCGAGTATCGTCTCCAAAGGGATTGGTTTGGGCCACTTTGCTTAAGTTACTACACTGTGAAAAGTAAAAACACAATTAAAGGATTAAAGGAGTTTAACTAATAACTAAACTAGAAAGCAATAAAGTAAAGGAAAATATGAGATTAAATGAGAGAGAGATAGGCCAGGTTATCGTGAGTTGAGGTGTGATAGCCGATTAGATCGTCTTGGTAAAAGAGTGCACGGGCAACTCAGTTGCCGTGGCAACTTGCACAACGGGGTTTGCCTTGGCAACTAATCGATGGTTGCCTGGGCAACTAGTTGGGCAACTACTTGGGCGTCTGGGCAGCAACTTCAAGGTTCGGCGGAGCGTTCTTCAATGGTTTCTTCTTATCCCTAAGTCGAAACTCTAGCTACTTGTGCATGCCTTGATAATACATCCCTGCATGAATCAAGGGTGAACAACAACCAATCTTGCGCTCCTCTTAGCCGTTGAAATCCTTAACTTATTCCTAAGCCGGATTAATCTTCACCATCATTGGATTGAATAAAGATCATATTCATTCGTTTCTTGAATCTAACTCTCCCGATATTAGATAAATGGATGAAATCACGAGATCCTCTCCCAATTCACTCGCAAACAATAGTAAGAACCAAGAATAAATAAACCTTGAAATAGAAAAGTGCAAACTCTTATTACCTAAACAAAAACCAATAGTTTCTCACAACCACAAAACACAATAACCATAGCCAAGTAAATTTAGTTCATGGCTAGGTTCCAAAGAAACACAAGATAAACAATCCCTAGCATGAACCGAATCGAACAAGGAAGAAAAGATGAAGCTTGTCGAAAATCCCTTGCTTTCTCCCTTGGACTTGTCGAAATTTCCCTCTTGCTCTCTCTTATCCTTCGTTTAAGTCTTTGTAAGGTTCGTTCAATTTCTGGATCAAAGGGATATTCTGGTGAAGTCGGTCTCGCCCTGGTCATATACCAATGCAAAACCAAAGTTTGTTAGCCCTTTGAATTTTAAACAAGAAAAATAAAAAGAAAGTGCAAGAAAGTAAAAACAAAGTCGCTATTGCCAATCCCCGGCAACGGTGCCAAAAACTTGTTGCGCGTAATAAGTGCTACGCAAATGTGCAAGTATACACGTCGCAAGTTATAGTATAAAAGATATCGTTGTTGCGTGTGATAAGTGCTACGCAAATGTGCAAGTATACACGTCGCAAGTAATAAAGTGATATGAGTATAGAGTATCGTCTCCACAGGGATTGGTTTGGGCCACTTTGCTTAAGTTCTTTGACCGTGAAAAGTAAAAACACAATTAAAGGATTATGGGAGTTTAACTAATAACTAAACTAGAAAGCAATAAAGTAAAAGAAAATATGAGAGAAAAAGAGAGAGATAGGTCAGGTTATCGTGAATTGAGGTGTGATAGCCGATTGGATCGTTTTGGTAAAAGAGTGCACGGGCAACTCAGTTGCCGTGGCAACTTGCTACTGTGGGGTTGCCTTGGCAACTAATCGATGGTTGCCTGGGCAACTAGTTGGGCAACTACTTGGGCGTCTGGGCAGCAACTTCAAGGTTCGGCAGAGCATTCTTCAATGGTTTCTTCTTATCCCTAAGTCGAAACTCTAGCTACTTGTGCATGCCTTGATAATACATCCCTGCGTGAATCAAGGGTGAACAACAACCAATCTTACGCTCTTCTTAGCCGTTGAAATCCTTAACTTATTCCTAAGCCGGATTAATCTTCACCATCAATAGATTGAATAAAGACCATACTCATTCGTTTCTTGAATCTAACTCTCCCGATATTAGATAAATAGATGAAGTTACGAGATCCTCTCCCAATTCACTCGCAAACAAGAATAAAAGCCAAGAATGAGTAAACCTTGAATAGAAAAGTGCAAACTCTTATTACCTAAACAAAATCCAATTGTTTCTCACAACAACAAAACACAATAACCCCAACCAATCAAGTTAGTTCATGGTTGGGTTCAAAAGATATACAAAGAATAATCCCCAAACCATGAATCTAATGGAAGCAAAGAAGAAGAAGAAGTCGAAATTTCCCTTAATGCTCTATATGGAGTTGTCGAAATTCCCCTAGCCTTCCAATGCTTTGTAGCTCTCTATGGAAGTACTAGATCCTCGCTCGTTCACCTTTTGCATTTTGAATAAGCGGTCTTCCAATGCTTTATGGCGTTCTTCATACTTCCTTTCAATTTCACTGATAGTATTCAAGTCTGGAACTTTATCACCACTTTCAAAATTTGATCCAACATGAACAGGATGACTAGCAGTAGCTCCAGCCAAATTAATTTGAACCTTCTTCGTAGAAGGTGGCCTCTCAGGCTGTTCACTCATGTGAAATGTAATGTCAGCTTGGTCATTCATGTCATTTGAGGTGCCTTCATGTGCTTTGCCCTTTCTAGGCTCTTCCGGTCCCAAAAGAGAGATCAACTGAGCAACTATCTCCCGCTGGGCTTGAGCAAAATAGTCCTTCATATACTGTTCCATTCTATCAAAGCGGTTCTTTATTTCTACTCGATCATTCTCCAGACTAGTAATTATGTCTTCTACTACCATAGTTTTGGAGCACATACGTGTTCCGTATGAATATGGTATGATTGCAGTTTGTAAATCAAACTGCCATAAAACCTTTCCATATTAAAAAGAGTTTTGAATTTTGCAAAATGCAATGTACAAATACGTGGATGCATGAATATGCATATGCAAAAGGCATCGAATTCAAGAGCTAGTATTTAGGAAACATCCATTAACTAAAAGGTCCAAATACAAAGGAAAGATAATTTCTACTATAGAAAACAGCTAGCCCTAGCTCCTAAATTGATCACTTTATTTAATATCCTGACCAAAGCTTGTCCAAGTTCAGTGTCAACGTTAATGTTGGGGCGTCATAACAAGCATGTGGCCTCATCAGACAGGATCTGCGCATATCGAGTGACCCCTTCTACTTGGTTCTTGAAGATAATCATCTCATGACTTTGTTTATGGATTGTGTACTCAGTTGCTTCAATTTTTCCCTTTGGGGACTTATCTCCCTGGTGCAGTGCTCCCTCATAACCTATGAGCTGATCCCTCAAGCCTTGCACCACACTTTCCAACTCTACTACCCTTTTCTTCAATCCTTTATTCTCTTGCTCCATCTTAACTTTGTCTTCGTTGTGGTAATTTGTAATCATTTATTCTAGTTGTGACACTTGAGTCATTAGTTCAAAATTCTAGGCTTTATTTCTTCTAACTTCTCCTTGGCTTTGTTGCTTGACTCTCTCAATTCTCGGGCCTTTTTCTCATATATCTTCTTGTAATTATTATGTCCCTTTGTCATTTCATTTAGCTGTTCAGACAGGTCCTTAATCATCTTGTTTGTTCCTTCCTTTTGCTTTGTTTTACACCCAGCATGAATTTCTTGTAAGTCATTCAAGTCTTCACTAATGTTTATGTTTTTTTCTCTGAGATCCTTTTCATTTCCTTCATGAACATTCACTTGCAACTTCGTCATGGTCAACTCATTTGTGAGATCACTGATTCTTTTCTCATACCCCTTCAAATCCAATTCTCAATCATGCTTTAATTTCTCCAATGTTGATGGCACATTCCTAGCAGGTTCATTAGATGGGCCAGTGTCTCATTGACTTTTCGGAGTATATTATCATTAACTCTCTAAGCCTTCCATTCTTCATATCCCGGCATGACTTCCAATTCTTGATAAGGGTTCACCCTTCTTGGCGTTTCCCATGCTTTCACAGTTTGACTTACCTTCCCTTTGTAATCGGTTATCTTATGTGCATATTCGAATCGTGATATGCCCATAGTAGCTGGTATGAACTACCTCGAGGTGAGTTGTCTCGACACCAATAAATGGTAATACGTTGTTCCTCCATGGATTCCTGATAGTGGGACCCAATCTCTGTCTCCACATCGATATAGATAAATCATTCCCCTATTTAACCACGGAGCTCTTCATACAACATTGGTATCCTTCATGTCCTTAAAGTATTCTTTTCATTGGTCTTCTTTCTTCTTTTCTTTCGGGCAACTAGAAATGTGTTCTTCTATCGGTGAGTAGGTACTGAGGTACCTAATAGCTCTATAAGATGTATTCCACATGTTTCCTCTGAACCAGATTTCTAGCAACTGCGCACAGCCCCAAAACCTTATGTCTCTTGACTTCTTACACGCGGTCAACGATCTGTAAGTTTCAGCTAAGATTGTGGGTACCAGATTTACACCTTTTCTTGTCATTCAAACAGCCCTAATGTTGATGGATCAATATAATCTGGAGTTCTTGGAAATAATACCAGCCTAGATATGCAAAAGGGGTATAAACTCCTCATCTTGGTCGGTTCGTCGCTTGCTAGTATCAATTCCCTATGACTTTCCAATTTATGCGTTGTTTGTCCTTATTTTGATCAGTACTATCGTTGTTAGCTATCTTTCCATTAAACCACTCTTAGCTCTTACCCGTGATCAATCTCAATTTCTTCTTAAAACTAGAGTTGTTGTTGGGTCTTGTGTAAATCTTATCTTTGAATTATGGGACAGTGTATCAGGGCCTCATACTCTTCAAGCGTAGGTGTCATGTCCACTTGCCCAAAGGTAAAAAAATTATATGATGAGTGCTTTATTTTGTTATTATTTTACCGTTAATTACTCCTTGTTGAATCTTTAATATTGTTGATTTGGGTCGATTTTATTTATTTCTGCATAGGACATCAAATTCCAGAAAGCAGCGTTAAAAGACCATGTTCTGCAGTTTATTTTATTTTTTGGAATCATGCTTGGAAACATAGGCATGACTTGGTGCATTACGAGGTCTGACGTGGCAGATTCTGACAATCCAGTCAGCAAAAGTTTCTAAAAGGCGATCCAGTCAGCATCATCTAGAAGGACAGACGGACGAGATTTAATTAGGATTTTTGGATTAAGTTTAAATTTAAATATTTGGGTATTATCACTTTATATTTGGAAATTATCATTTTAGAAATTTATTTTAATGTTTTTAGAATTATCTTAGGTAGTTCATTTTAAATATTTTTAGTGTTTTCTCAAGCTATAAATACCCCCTTAGAGTGAAGCTTGAAAGATGTACTTAGCTTTCACTTGTTCTTAAGGATACTTTATAAAAGTTTTCTTCACCAATTTTGTTTTTATTTTAAGTTTTCATTTTACTTTCCTTAAAATATTTTAAGTATGATTTCTATCATGCTTAGCTAATTTTCCAATTAGCCAAAGGCTTAAGCGACAACTCAATTCATTTTGTGAGAATTGAAAAGTAAGTAATATCTTCGGATAACATTCTTAGTTTTCTAAAAACTTAGATTGGTAATCGGCCTTTCTTTTAAAATCTTTACACTTTCATTTCAAAAAGTGCGCATTGGATTGAATGTTGTTATGATTTAAAGTTGGGCGGAAGGATCGACTTGTAGCACATTCGACTTCTTGTGAACACACTTAGCGGCGGTCCGCAAAGGGAAATTGAGATTGGGTTCGATTCTCATTGAGATAACATAACTCGAGTCAGGCTTTTTTAACACTTAAACTTCATTGGTTCTAGTAACGATAGTTGTGGGTAGTCCAACTAAGAACCGAATTACAAAGATTGCCTTTGGTTTGTCAGTTTACTAAAGTGAAAAGTAAGTTACAAGGGTTGAGCCTTGTAGACTGTAATCGGCATGTATCCGGTGTAAAATCTTTTTTTATGATCAGTTTGAATTGAGGCCAAGCGAAGCTTGAGGCTATTCTATTTTATCGATTTAATTCTCAAAATTTATTTTCATCATTCTCGCTTTTATTATACATTTATTCTCTACTTTCTTGATCAAACCCCCCCCATTTACTTTATTTCCTCACTACAGTCAGAATCAAAACCTCCAAATATTAGATGCTCCTTAGTCCCCGTAGATTGATCATTCTTCTCTTTACTATGCTTATTAATTATTTATTTTGAGATTAAGGATAGTTTATTTGACAATTACGAAGCTTGTCAAATTGGCACCGTTGTCGAGGACTTCGGCAAAGTTACTTATACAATTTGTTTTGATTTATGACAGGAAGAATTTGGGAAAACTAGTAGATTTTGAACCAGAGATCGAAGCATTAGCCCGAAGATACACACACAAATGCTTCGTGGAAAAAGACAACGGAAATAGCAAGAACAACACAACAATCCGAACCAGATCTAGAAACACCCTCTGACGCTGAAACACACTTTGAATTCGACAACGAAGCACTATTTTTGATGGCAGACGACGACCAAACTATTCGAGAACTTGCCGCGGAACCTCAAGAGCAACAACCGTTATGCATCACATTCCTGAATAGAGAAACACTATTCGCACTTAAGACGGGTCTAATCCATTTTTTGCCGACCTTCCATAGTCTGCCCAGTGAAAACTCGCACAAACATTTTAAGGAATTTCATATGGTTTGTTTAAGCACAAAACAACAGGGAGTATCCGAAGACCAAATTAAACTTCACGCTTTCCCTTTTTCCTTAGCTGACTTGGCTAAGGATTGGTTATTTGATTTACCGTCTAATTCGGTTACTACATGGACTGATATAGCTTGACTTTTTCTTAACAGGTTTTTCCCTGCAGCCAAGGTGAGTAAACTAAGGCGAAGCATCTTAGGAATCCGACAAAGAGATGCTGAATCATTATACGACTATGGGAAAGGTTCAAGAAACTATGTATGGATTGTCCACAACACAGACTATCGGAACAAACATTTCTCCAATACTTCTACGAAGGCCTACTCCCTATGGAGATGAAGATGGTCGATGCGGCAAGTGGAGGGGTACTTGTAAACATGACTCCGACTGCGACTAGAAATTTAATTTCTACTATGGCTGATAACTCTCAATAGTTTCGCCCTTCTAGTGAACCCTATCGACGAGTTCACGAGGTAAGTACAGTTTCTTTAGAAAATAAAATTGATAAGTTAGCTGATATAGTTCAATCTCTTATTATAGGCAAAATAGGTACAGCTAGACTTTGCAGAAGATGCACAAAGTCGGACCACCCTACGGAATGTTGTCCAATGTTATAAAAGGATGTTGTCGCACAAGTAAATGCAGTAGGTAATTTTCCGAGACCTCCCCAAAGGCCATACAACCCTCACTCCAACACCTATAATTTGGGGTGGAAGAACCATCCAAACTTCAACCATGGACCAAATCCCAAACCAAATCAAGCTTATCAACCACCTGCACCACAACAATATCAACCACAAAAACCGTCATTGCAGTCAATTACCGAATGTTTGGTGCTATCCCGGAAAAAGTTTCAACTAAAGACCGAAGCACACTTTCAAGAGTTAGATAAGCAAATGAGTCAACTAGCTCAGGCCATGGATCGAATAGAGTAGTAGGGAAAGCTACCGTCTCAAACTGAGGAGAACCCACGAGAAAATGTTAGTGCAATCACCCTTCGAAGTGGCACGATTGTCACACCACCATTCCCTACGAATGTTGCCGTAAAATCTCCAAAAAAGATGAATCGAGATCCTAGAGGGAGAAAGAAGAAGTTGACGCAAGATCTCAGAGGAAAAAGAAGGATGAATCACAAACTCCTCCCACACCGTCTCCCTATGCAGTCCCACCTTCTTTTCCTTTGAGGCTGATTAAATGCGACAAACAAGCTGAGGAAAAAGAGATACTTGATATTTTTTGAAAGGTGGAGATAAACATACCTCTTTTTGAGGTAATCCAAAAAGTTCTGAGATATGCCAGATTCTTGAAAGACCTTTGCACAACCAAAACAATACTTACAGGCAATGAAAAGGTAAATTTGGGTGAAAATGTATCAGCTGTTTTTCAGCGTAGGCTTCCACCTAAGCTAAAGGACTAAGGTATGTTAGCTATCCCTTGTAAAATTTGTAAAGTAGGAATTAAACGTGCTATGTGTGATTTGGGTGCTTCCATAAATGTTATGCCGCTTTCCGTTTACAATTCACTTAGTGCAAAGCCTTTGAAGGAAACAAAAGTGACAATCCAGGTCGCCGATAAATATGCCATTTATCCTGAATGACTCTTTTAGAATGTGTTGGTTAAGGTAAATTGGTCACCCCTTCCTAAGCATGGCACATACCAAAATTAACGTTAGGAGTGACATTCTTATCATGGAATTTGACGGTGAGGTTGTTAAATTTGACGTTTATAAGGCGATGAAACATCCAAATTCTATGGCAAACGTTAGCTTCGTTGGTATTTATGAACCTTTAGTTGATGAATTTGTGGAAACTAATTGTGCAAGGAATTGGAGGACCACAACAAAGAAATTAAGGAGTTGGAAAATATTTATTCTGACTTGGGCCTAACTCATTCGAAATCTAAAATATTACCTTCCATTTTCCAGACACCAAATTTGGAGTTACAATTATTGCCAGATAAATTGAAGAGTAAAAGAGATATTTTTCAGAAAAAATAAAGGAACTCCAAGATCATAAATTTTCTCATATGGAAGTTCTTAGTTGGACAAAGCGCATGAATTAGAGGAAGTATTTATGCAGTACATGTAGTCTGAATCAGGTCGTCGAGCTAATGACGTTAAATAAAGCGCTAAATGAAAGGGGCACTTAGGATTAACTCACTTCTCTACCCAAAATTTCCTACCCTTTTGTATCCCTTAGTAAACTATTTTGTGCCTTTACCCTTTTTCTTTGCTTAACCGCATTATAAACCCGAAGCCTTTTATTTTTACCCTCTTTTGTTACCCTTGTCAAGAAAAAGATTGATATGTTCCACGAACAAAGAAAAAATATATGAATAAAGTCAGCAAAGAAGAAACATTTCGAAAAAAAGAAAGAAAAGAAAAAAAACTGGTTCGAACTGTGCTCGAACAGAAAATAAATAGCAGAAGAAAAAGATTCAAAAAAATAATTCAGTTGTTTGATTTTTGTTACACTTCTTTGCAGTTGTTTACTCTGCTTGGTTCGTGACTTGATCTTATATATATTTGCATCTCTTGTCTTGATGTTGACCCATATTTTTGGCTTTTTCCCCTACCTTTACCTAAGCCCCATTACAACCTTTAGAGACCCTTTGATTAATGCATCTTGTTCATTTTTAGTGGTGGAGACTTGATTTTCTTACAAGCATATGGTAATGTCATATTTGATTCCGGCTTGAGCGACTTCTTTTACCTTAAACACATTGAGCGACAATGAGAGAATCCTTGTGAGGTATTGAGTTTTGTTACATTGAAATTAATGGACTATTGGGATATCTTGGTATTGCTTGCACTCATTCCTAATTATGTTTTTTACTTTATTGTTACTTTTTTCCGATACTTGTTGAAATCTTGACTCATTTGGTTTTCTTTTATATATTCTGAGATGAAGGATGGTAACTTGAGATTTCTTTTATTTGACTAAGGCATGCTTGAGGATAAGCATTGAATAAGTGAGGGGGAATTTGATGAGTGCTTTATTTTGTTATTATTTTACCGTTAATTACTCTTTGTTGAATCTTTAATATTGCTAATTTGGGTTGATTTTATTCATTTTTGTGCAGTACTTCAAATTCCAGAAAGCAGGGTTAAAAGAGCATGTTCTGCAGTTTATTTTTTATTTTCTGGAATCATGGCTGGAAACATGGGCATGACTTGGGGCATGACGAGGTCTAACGTGGCAGATTCTAGCAATCCAGTCAGCAAAAGCTTCTAGAAGGTAATCTAGTCAGCATCATCTAGAAGGACGAACAGACGAGATTTAATTAGGATTTTAGGATTAAGTTTGAATTTAAGTATTTGGGAATTATAACTTTATATTTGGGAATTATCATTTTAGGAATTTATTTGAATGTTTTTAGAATTATCATAGGTATTTTATTTTAAATATTTTTAGGGTTTTCTCAAGCTATAAATACCCCTTAGAGTGAAGCTTGAAAGATGTACTTAGCTTTCACTTGTTCTTAGGGATTTTACTTTATAAAAGTTTTCTTTTCCAATTTTGTTTCTATCATGCTTAGCTAATTTTCCAATTAGCCAAAGGCTTAAGCGATGACTCAATTCATTTTGTGAGAATTGAAAAGTGCTTAATATCTTCTGATAGCATTCTCTGTTTTCTAGAAACTTAGATTGGCAATCTGCTTTTCTTTTAAAATCTTTACACTTTCATTTCAAAAAGCGCGCATTGGTTTGAATGTTGTTCTGATTTAAAGTTGGGCAGAAGGATCGTCTTGTAGCACATTCGACTTCTTGTGAACACACTTAGCGGCGGTCCGCTAAGGGAAATTGAGATCGGGTTCGATCCTCATTAAGACAACATAACCTGAGTCAGGCTTTTCTAACACTTAAATTGCGTTGGTGCTAGTAATGATAGTTGTGGCTAGTCCAAGTAAGAACCGAATTCCAAAGATTGTCTTTGGATTGTCGATTTACTAAAGTGAAAAGTAAGTTACAAAGGTTGGGCCTTGTAAACTGTAACCATCATGTATCTGGTGTAAAATCTTTTTCGATGATCAGTTTGAATTGAGGCTATTTTATTTTATCGATTTAATTCTCAAAATTTACTTTCATCATTTTCTCTTCTACTCTACATTTATTCTCTACTTTCTTGATCAACCCCCCATTTACTTTATTTTCTCGCTACAGTCAGAATCAAAACCTCCAGATATCAGAAGCTCCTTAGTCATTGTGGATCGACCCTTCTTCTATTTACTATGCTTATTAATTACTTATTTTGAGATTAAGGATAATTTATTTGATAATTACGACGCTTGTCGCCCAAAGGTAAAACAATTATATGTTGGGTTCCAGAATTGAGCCATTGCTCTAAGCAGCTCTCGATCTACTTGAACGTACAACAATAGGGCTATTTCACCAAATTCTTGTTGAAATGGTACTTTCATTTTGTTTCCCCACTGTTCCCATATGACTCTAACCTCCGGTAAATAATCATTCAGCTCAGTATTTAGCTTAGCATAACTCTTCATCTGTGATATGTCACCCCTACGAAGGCTATCCCCTTTTCCATGCTAAGTTTGCTCTGACCATGTCCAGACTGTGGTATTTTCTTCTCCCAATTTCTCAGACCTTTCAGCCATATCGAGTACTTCCTAATCGACTGATTCTCAAACCGATATCAAAATGATACAACATGACATGGTTCATTTAAAAGCAAAAGAATAAGACAAACCAAAAACAAACAAAAAGAAACTTGTTTCAGTACTGTTAATTAATATTATAAATAAATAAATGAATTAAAATCACAGTAAAGTAGGTAATATTAAGCAGAGAAGATAACCATAGAAGAATATTTTAACCGAAACGACAGTACCCTGTCCTAGGTTCCTGTCTGGCTTTAGCGAGGTAGGTTTCTAGATTACAGCATGTGGTTTGCGTTCTAGACTCTGTATACCTAAACTGTCATTACTGTCTACTACGGCAACAAGACATCGATTCGGGAGTATACAATCCCTTATATTGGAGGCTTGTACCTCACGTTGTGTAAGGTTGGTATACGAGAAGAAAGAAAATTCTAAACTCGGAGTTGGAGAGCCTCACGTCAAATCATGTCTCGCTCCCACTTAAGGGTGAAAAAACTCGAGTAGAAGGCTATGCATGAATGACAATTTATATCACACACAAAAGCTACCTCCATTCTTTCTAAAAAAATTCATCCAATAATTATTGGAGAAATTAAATTCAAACTACCATTCTAAATGACAAAATGCCACATAAAATTAATTAATTAGGCCTGACTCTCAATTTCGATTCCCAGCGGAGTCGCCAAGCTGTCGTGACCATTTTTAATCGAGGTGTGAAATAGCTTGACCATTTATTTTGCAAAATAGGGTTTTGACCCTTTTTAATTCATTTTATCGTGAAAATTTTAGTTTTCTTATTAAGTCAGGTTTTTCATTTAATTAACCACAAAAAATTGATTTTCTTTTTTATTTAATCTTAAAAACATTTGGAGTCGCCACCGGTCACTTTGGTAGACCGAACAACATAAAAAACAACCAGAGATTCATTTATTTAAAATTTGGGTTCGGAAGTCGGTTATGTGTGGAGAAGGATTAGCACCCCCACAAACGCTCGTTATCGGTACCTTTTAATTTTACGTGGCATTTTGGCATTTCAAATAATAATTTGAATTTAATTTAACTATAATTATTAAATGGATTTTAATTCTGAATGGAGATATCCTTTTATAAGGAAATACATTTTTTAAACAAATATGAAATTAGAAGCACCCAGTTGTTTTAGGACACCTCGATTCATATTCAAAAATCTATCCCAACATAAAAGGTTTTAATGCATGACCGGTTATTGACTTGTCGATTTTAAGTTCTAACTTAAAAGGTTCTAATTAATTAAATTGTTTTAAAGCTATGAATATTATTAAATTTGGGGTATCTATGAGATAACACTCAATTGCTTGAGCACTATTCATATTAAAACCCAAATTTGAATAATATTCCTAATTTAATTAGTGAGTCTAATTATTTAAAGTGGTGTTCTTAATTAAAGCCCTGATCTAATTAACAAGGTCAATTTGTCATTTTTTAAATTTAAATGAGTATCAAATTTTCTACTTAAAAGTTCCCTTGAATAACATCTTATTGCAATGAGACACTATTCAAATTAGAACTTAAATGATTTCCATTTAATACACATTTATTTGCTATAATGATCTCTCCTATTTTAATTATTTAATTCTTAATTAAAGAACTTAGTATTTAGGGCTCTAACAATTATGTCTAAGTGAATTATATGGTCTAACAAATAAACTATATTCTTGTTTTTAAATCATGTATCCAATTATATAATCTAATCATAATTGAAATTAAATTAACAACTAAAATAGGGATCAAATTGAATAATTATCAAAACTAAAGAACCGAATTACAAAAAAAAAGTGACCAAATCGTAAAGATTACACAAAAATGGGCAAATTGATAAAGATCTGGGAAGAAGGGTGCGAATCCCACATCCGTGTCGGATAAACGCGCGGATCTGCCCGGGTTGACCCGGTGCCAAAACGGCACTGTTTTGACTCACCCTTATAACCCCCTAAACCTAGTCGGCTCACTCATAATCCACCCAACACTTTCTTTCTTCTCCTATCACTCTCCCAAATTCTATGTACAAACACCTTTTATAACCAGATAAACCTTCAAACTCGATCAATATCACCCGTTTTCAAATGAATGTTCATCTATGTCCATCCGTTTTGGATGAACACCAAACTTTCCGGGGATGAACCGCCCCAAATCTTCAGCTTTGATCTTTGGCCACCATCTTCCGACCGAGTTTCGGTGTTCACCGGCCACTAGGATTCGAATCCTGACCGTCGTAAGGCGATTGTCGGCTATCGTACCTTCCCCGCACCAAAATTCTTTTTTTAGGATTTTTTTGATTTCAATCCCTAAACCTAAATCTAGAACCCGACTCAACAGAGCCTCCCAACTCCGACCACCTAGGGATATCTACCTTCTCGGCACTCGCTTTTCAACTTCGTTCGACAAATCGTCACCGACCGAACTCCAAATGAGATAAGCAACGCCTTTTCCTTTTTTTTAAAAAAAGAATACTGTTTTTTTAGGTTTTAGACTTGGATTTAACATTTTCTTGTGCTTATTCTTGCAAGAAACAAAAGAGAGTGATGATATCTACCTTCTGGCAATGCGCAACGATGATTTCGACAAGGATTCTGGTGACCAATCATCTTTTTCAACGAATGCTTCAGCTTTCAGATGACCTTTCAGATTTGGTAAGTTTCTCTCTCTCTTCCTCAATTATGGCCGAAATAATTGCGTAATAATTATTCTGACTTTTTTCTCTCTTCCTTTATATAGGCTGACCAAAAGATGACGTCACCAGCTGCTATCTGTTGACAGTTGAATTTAGGGAAGGTTTAATCCATGTGAAGCTTGAATGGGCTATTGGTCGGGTGACACGTGGCTATTTTGGTGGGCAAAAGAAACACAACTGTGTTTTTTGGTTCTCTTTATCCGAAAATAAGCAAATTTGGGCGAGAAATATAGATTGTTTGGGCTTTTGGGGATTTTGTAATGTAAATGGGCTTTTGTAATATATGTAGGCTAATATTTATGTAATATGAACATTTGGACTGTTTGTTTATGGGCTTATTTATTTATTTATTGGACTTCAGGTTTATTTATTTATTTAATATTTTTATATCATTTTATATTTACTATATATATAGCCCCGACTAAATTCGTTTATTACACGAGGTCGTCAGCGAACTGCAAATGAGACACGATTAACCCATCGGACCCTACCATAACTTCTTTCAGTAAACAAATGTCAAGAGCTTTACGAATGAGGACACTGAGAGCTTCACCAATCATATTAAACAACAAGGGAGAAAGGGGATAACATTTAGGGATGTCAATTGGGCGAGGAGGGTGCGAAGGGTACTCTTCTCACATCCATCCCCGTCAAGAATTTTCATCTCTATCCCCGCCCCATGACCCATTGGGAATACAAAATCTAAAACCATCTCTGCCCCACAACCCGCAAGACTAAAATCATCCCCGCCCCATTACCCACGTGGGTCCTAAGACCCACCTAATCCTCTCTTTACCCGCCTCGTAACCTTTTCATATAACTATTAGTTAAAAATATAAATCAAATTTGTTATGAAAAAAATATAAAATACTCGTCATTCGGACTCCCACCACATAGTGAAATTATTCTAATTGTCACAATTTTTTAAAAATAATAATATACGAAATTAAAATTGTACAACAAAAAAGTTTGGAATAAAAAGATACTAACGTCTATTGTAAAGGATCGAAAATAGCACAAATAACATGTAAAATAATATTTCAATTGCTTAACAAATAAATATTACAAAAAGAACTAAAAAATATAACAATTAAAAAACAACCTTAAAAAATAAGAACAAATACTGATAGAATATAAATAACATACAATATTAGGAAAATAAAATTAAAAAAGTAGAAGAATAATATATATATGGTGAGGACTGAAGAAAAGAAATAAAAAGAAGACATAACGACGGACAACAATAAAGAATAAACTAGTAAACATAATAAATGTTATATATATATAAATTTTCATAAATATTTCAAGATAAGTCAATGTAAATTATTTTAAATTTGACTCTGATTCAAATTGATATATTAAAAAATATTTATAAATTTGATACGATCAATTTCAAACTCAATTATATACATATATATATTGAATTTTTCATTGATATCCCAAGAAAAGCTCAATATAAATTCTCTTAAATTTGACTATGATCTAAACCGGTTTTGTACTTTTAATAACATTTATAATAACATTTTATAAGATCTGTTAGGGCGGGTGGGAACAATGCGAGGTGGGTGGGGATGATGCGAGGTGGGTGAGGATGGGGCGAGTACAAAGACATATTCACGCCTTCCCCACCACCCACGACGAATCTAATTTTTATCTTTATCCCCGCCCCACAACCCGCGAAATTTGTAACCATCCATGTCCAATTGAATGCGAAGTGGGATTAATTCCTGCAAAACCCGCCCCATTGACATCCCTAATAACATTGTCGTAAACCCCTTGCT
This sequence comes from Hibiscus mutabilis, assembly GCA_019671005.1. Lineage (NCBI taxonomy): Eukaryota > Viridiplantae > Streptophyta > Magnoliopsida > Malvales > Malvaceae > Hibiscus > Hibiscus mutabilis. The sequence goes on along the minus strand of CM033718.1, from coordinate 54,104,826 downwards.
ATCTTAAAACTTCTTAGTAATATTATTGTTAGTATTATTATTTTGAGGCACTATTTTTCTCCATATGAAAGGAGGTTTGTAATGAATTTTTTAACATGTATGATTTGAGGTGTTTGTCTCGCGGTTTGGAGTGTTTATCGAGGTGTTGTTTCAATAATTTATTGTCTCTTTGTATATCCATAAATATTTACTTTTCTGCAACACTTTTTCAATAAAAGCTTATTTACTTATAAAAAATAAAACATCTAATAAACTTTTGACTATGTTTGTGCACAAAAAAATCAATATTAGCGTATGAAAAGCAATTTTTTAAGAAAAAATATATACATAATTATAGAGTTCAAATTCCTGTAAGAGATAACCACATTGTGGTTTGGAGATATGGTTAGATGAGATAAAGATTATGAGGGAAAATTGTTGGTTGGCGTGTAGTGTAGCGGTCGATTAATTCTTGTGCTAGCGTGACATGTTGTATTGTTTGAGTGGCTTTAATCGTATCTGGTTTTGCATAAAGAACAAAGGTAAAATGAAACAGCGGTTTCGATATCAACACATTTGTCATTTTTGTTAGATGTTTGCTCTGTGAAATCGACCACCTATATATATCTTGTTTTGTTGGGAACCAGCTTAAACGGATGGTTTGTAAAAATACCTGCCAACAACTATGGATAATATTAAGGAATAAAGAAGAAGAAATGGGAATTCGAAGGTTGGCACATGCTTCCATTTGTGGGTGGTAATGTTTGTTTTGTTTTTTTGCTTGTGTAATACATCAAGGATATTTTTCAGAATTTGTTTAAAAGTGTTGTTTTGTGGTGGAAAGTTACCCAAATCACAACTTGGTGGCCCTCTTAACAGGGGCATTAGAAAAAGGAGATAAAATCAAAGTATAAAGTTAAAAAATACTCTTAATATTTGATTAAATAATCATTTTAGCCTTTTTTAAGTAATTTAACCTTCAACGTTTTATTTTGGATCAAAATAGTCTCTCTGCAGATGAAAACTGTGACTGACAGTAAATGACTTAAAATGACGAGAAAAACTTATAGGCAGTGCACGCTTACATGGCAATATCATATAGACAAATGTGTTGACTTGAAAAAAACATTACATCAATTAAAAAATAATTTTATAAAATTATATAAATATAAAATATTTTTTTGATGACTTATCATTCTGTCAAGTTATTTCAAACTTTTTATCGTCAATTTCTAATAATTTTCATCCGCAGAGGGGTTATTTTGACCTAAAATAAGATGTTGAGGGTTAAATTAATCCAAAAAATAAGAGTCAAAGTGACTATTCAGTCAAACGTACTATTCAGTCAAACGTACTTTACTCCTAAAATCATGTATGCATAAATAAAGGGTAATTTACACCAAATCACTCAAGTATTAGCATGTTTGCATTTTGGTTTTTCAATTGTGAGAAGCTACAAACGTCCGGTAAGTGTTCACGGAATATTGATATTAATTTTTTTTTGTCTACACAAACGTCTAGGTGGATTCTAACAAAACACTGATTATTCTAAAGGGTAAAAAACTAAAACCCAAATTCAATAACAAAAAGGAATATTGATGTCAACTGTTGAACATTTATTTTCCGTTATTTGTTTTACTATTTCGCTCGGTGAACTACCGGATTTGGTCATAACTTCTAGGTCTATTTTGAGGTGTCATATAAAACTTGTCTGGTTAAAAAGTTTTATTTTTATTTTAATATTTTTTAGTTTATAATACGTTCTTGAATATTTCTGAAATATTTATTACTTTAAATAAATTTTCAACTATTTTATAAAATTTTAAAAATATTTTTTTGGTTCGACCCAAGGTATTCACTGCCGATAGCAGCCGCAGTTGCTCTCACTAAGAGGTAACTGGCTGGCCATGATTTGAATTGATTAAATATTTTAAATTTTGAAAAATTATTTTTAAAAATAATTTATCAAAAAAATTAAAATTTTAAATTTTAAATTTTTTTCTTAAAAATAAAAATCTTATAATTTTTAGAATAATTTATCAAATAATTTTTTAATTTTTTTAATTAATTAATCAAATATTTTTACATTTTAAAAAAATTACATATATTTTTATCACGTCACCATTCAGAGGTTAATGGTCACGTTAGTAAAATATTGATCAACGACATAAAAATCAGTCAAGGGGTTTAGCTTACGAAATTTGCTAGTATAAGGCTCAATAGGGTTCAAAATACAGGGACTTAATTATTTTTTGAGAAAAAAAATAAAGACTTCTTATATCCTTAAGCCAATAAAGAAATAAAGAAAATTAAAATGCTTAAATAAAAATTAGGTGCCCAAAGTATACCATTTTTGAACTTTTGGTGCCTAAAGTATTTCTTTTTGTAAAAATAGGTGCCCAAAGTTTCAACTGTTGCAATTTTAGGTGTCTGGCCGTTAAGGGATGTTAAAAAATGTCAACCAATATGTTAGGATATTTGTTTTGATATAATTAAATGAAAAATGTTTTTGGACTTATTTGAAAATTTTGCAAACTTGTATTAAAGTCCAAACAACTTGAAAATATGTTTAAAAATGTTTCTAAGGCTTTTTTCATATTTTTAAAGGATTTTATATAGCCAAACTAACCATTTTCTTAGCCTCGTATCGTTACGGTACAACACCGTATCGATACCTTTTAGGGTTTTAGCTACAAACAAATTTTAGTAGCAAAAATCCATACTGATACAGGCTTAGCCATACCGATACGGAGGGGGTCGTACCGATACGCCTCAATGCGTATCGATACCCTTATGCTTTAACTGCTCTAATGGCTATTTCCCAAACAAGGTTGTATCGACATAGGTACCCGTGTACCGATACCAACTGCACCATATTGGGAAATTCGACATGGGAATCATCTCCAACGGTCACCAATGACTATCATCACATTTGGGAGTATCGAAGGGACCTTCAAGCACCAGAATCTACTAATGATCTACAAGCAACATTCTATTGATTGAAAAATGTCTTAGTGCTCAAAATTTTACATTTTGTATAGACAAACACTTGTGAGCTAAATTGTCAATGTATGCTCAAGTGTATTAGGATTGGGTGAGAACTTTAGAGTGCAAACATATACCTTGTAGGAGAGATTTCAGTTTGCTTCAATTTCTCTTGTAAAGTGGAGTTCCCAAAGCTTTGGGTAAAAAGCTTTGGTTGCTAGACTTAGTAGTTTAAGTCTAAGTTGTAAGGGTTGCCTCATAAGCCTTGAAAAGGGGAAGAAATTCTAGTGAATTTGGAAATCCTTAGTGGGGAAGCTAAGGTAGTGGATGTAGGCTTTGGTTGGAAAGCCGAACCACTCTAAATTCTTGTGTCTAATTTTTTCTATCTTTTTGTTTCCACCACCGTCACCCAAGAAACTACTTCTCCACCTCTTGACTAGCAAATCAGTTGAAGATATCGGGTTCTTCAATTGGTATCAGAATGAGGCTCAATCGTGAAGGATTAACATCATATTTGAGGCGACCCTGACAAACTCGATCAAAAAACAATCAACCGGTGCTCATGGCGCAATCAATAGACAAGCCACCATTCGTCAACGGAGAACATTATGCCTATTGGAAGAATAGGATGATGTACTTCATCAAGGCCAAAGATTACCGTATTTGAGATCTTGTTGAAGATTGACCATTCGCACCTCAAAGAAGCAAGGCGGGATGGAATACAAATGACAAGAAGATGATGGAACTAAACTCGAGAGCTTTGCTCTTTCTATTTTGTGCATTGGGACTAAAAGAGCATGCCAAAGTCTCTTCTTCTGAAAGTGCCAAGCAGGTTTGGGACATTGAAGTGGTCCATGAAGGTACAAATGAGGTGAAAAATACAAATATTGGTCTACTCAATCTCAACTACGAAAACTTCAAGATGAGCCCAGATGAAGACATCAAGAATATGTTTAACCATTTCTCCACGATCGTCAACGAGCTAAAAGGATTTGGAAAGGAGATTTCAGAAGACAAACTTGTTCGGAAGTTGATATATTCACTTTCCGAATCATGAGAGTCAAAGAAGACGGTAATCATTGAAGCTAAAAACTTGAAGGAGTTGAAGCTTGATGAGCTCATCGGGTCTTTACTGACCCATGAATTGATGTCTCAACCTTTAAGAAAGGAGAATTAGAAGAAGATCAAAGAGCAAGGAATAGATGTAAACATCATTGCTCTTCAATCCTCCACAAGCCATCAAGAAGATTCAAGTGAGGAGGAAAGTGAAAATGAAGAGATGGTCTATCTCTTCAAGAAGTTCACTCGATTCATGAAGAGCGAAATGAAAGAATCCAAGTATGAATCAAAGAAGAAGATGAAAGATTCCCTAAAGAACTATAAATGCAAGAAGCAAGGCAACACCAAATACGATTGCTCTCGCTTCAACAAAAAGGGATCATCTTCAAAGAAGGCATATGTGGCAACATGGAGTGATGAAGAAGACTCCACCGACAATGAGGTAGCCCATTTATGCTTAATGACCCTCCAAGAATGTGAGGAAACTTCTAACTCATCTATTTCTAATTCTTATACTTTTGATGAGTTACAAGAATCCTATGATGAGTTGGTTTTCGAATTCAAGGCTTCATTTTCTAAAAACAAAAAGTTGCTTTCAAAATTGAAAATAGAAAATGATTTGCTTTCTAAAACCAATCTCGAACTTGAAGCAAGGTTTAAAGAATTTGAACAAAAGAACCTTGATTTACAAAATTTGCTTCTAAAAGTTCAAGAGTATTACCAAAGGGAAATTGATGACCTCAAAAAGAATTTGTTTAACAAAAATGCTCAGAAATGTGAAGTTCTCCAAATCAAATTTTGTTAAAATAATTTTTTATCAAAGACAATCTAGTGCCCCTAGATTTTTGAACGGTAAATGTGTTAGAAGTATTTGGGTCCCAAAAGGACTAACTACTTCAAATAAAAAGGATAAAATTGTAAAATGGATTCCTATGGGGACTAAAGTTTGTGTCACTAATGTCATTGGATCAAAGCAATTTGGATACCAAAAATTACTTGATTGTCTTTTTATAGGTGTGATGGAGTATTGATCAACAAAGTGATGAACCAAGGAAGGTCTATACACACAAGGAATAACACTTGAAGAAGGAAGGCTTCATATCCTACCTTTTGTTCAAGTAGTAAAAATTAGTTGAATTTATTTTGTTTAATTCTACTAGTTAATCATGAATTGTTGGACTAACATTTTGTTTGATGCTTGAGTAAGGGGGAGACATTTTCAAATTTCAAGTCTTTTTAAAACCTCCTTTTTTTTATTAAACTTAATGATTACAAAATTCTTTTTTTGATATAACAAAAAGGGGAGTATGGTTTGAAAAATTGAATTCTCAAAAGAAAAGGGGGAGCTTTTAATATTACTGAAAAATATTCTATTTTTTAAAATTTATTTGTCTAAGGGGGAGAATCACAAAAATAATTTTTCAAGTTAGTTTTATTATATCAAAAAGGGAGAGATTGTTAGGATATTTGTTTTGATATAATAAAATGAAAAAAATAGTCGTGTTTGAATATTTTGCAAACTTGTATTAAAGTCCAAACAAGTTGAAAATATGTTTGAAAATGTTTCTAAGGTTTTTGGCATGTTTTTAAAAGATTTTATATAGCCAAATTAACCATTTCCTCAGCCACGTACCGATACGGTACAACACTGTATCGATACCTTTTAGGTTTTCAGCTACAAGCAAATTCCAGTAGCAAAAGCTCATACTGGTACATGCTTAGCTGTACAGATACGGAGGGGTCGTACCGATACGCCTCAATGTGTACTGATACCCTTATGCTTTAACTGCTCTAATGGCTATTTCCCAGACAAGGTCATATCAATATAGGTACCCCGTGTACCGATACTGGCTGCACCAGATTGGGAAATTCAACATGGGAATCATCCTCAACGATCACCAACGACTAGAATCACATTTGGGAGTATAGAAGGGACCTTCAAGCACCAGAATCTACTAATGATCTACAAGCCAACATTCTATTGATTGAAAAATGTCTTAGTGCTCAAAATTCTATATTTTGTATAGACAAACACTTGTGAGCTAAATTGTCAATGTATGCTCAAGTGTATTAGGATTGGGTAAGAGCTTTAGAGTGCAAACATATACCCTATGAGATGGATTTCAGTTTGCTTCAATTCCTCTTTTAAAGAGTGGTTCCCAATGTTTTGGGTAGAAAGCTTTGGATGCTAGACTTAGTGGTTTAAGTCTAGGTTGTAAGGGTTGCCTCCTAAGCTTTGAAAATGGGAAGAAATTCTAGTGAATTTGGAAATCCTTAGTGGGGAAGCGAAGGTAGTTGATGTAGGCTTTGGTTAGAAAGCTAAACCACTCTAAATTCTTGTGTCTTATTTTTCTATCTTTTTGCTTCCACCACCATCACCCAATAAACCACTTCTCCACCCTTGGCAAGCAAATCGGTTGAGGATATCAGGTTCTTCACAGTCAATGCTTGACATGTGGCACTAATTTGATTTTTTTTAATTTCTTAAGGAAAATACCCAAAATTTTCATTTTTTCATAAAATCTCAAAATTTCGCAAATTATATAAAACAGCTCTGCAATCCCTAAAATTTCTCAAACGACAACCCCAAATCGTTGCCACTTTCACCGTCGATCGTTACGCTTGAGCACACCCCTTTGATCGTCGAACCTAGGTGGTCATTTCCCCCAATATGGCATCACTGGAAACATCGAAGGGCATGCCAGCCGAACGTCGATTTCGCGTTCGACGTTCGGCTGGCATATTGTTTAACGTTTCCAGGGACATCGTGCTGGGGGAAATGACCGCCTATTTTCGACGACCAAAGAGGTGTGCTCAGGCACGGCGATCGGTGGCGATTTGGGGTTTAGGTTTGAAAAATTTTAGGAATTTGGGACTGTTTTGTAAAATTTGTTAAATTTCGGGATTTAATATTTTCCATGGTCTCATCTAATAATTTTTTTCCATCTTATTTTTTTCAATGTGAATATTCACCTCTTTCCTACATGTAATTAAAGAGTAGGTAGTTGCTTGGAAGTTACACTAAAATGAATGAATGTTATTAGATGGACCTTGGATGATGTGGTGAAACCCGGTCCATCTAACAATTTCTCAGTTTAGTGGATTGATCCTAGTTTTTTTGGTGATTGACAGTTGGCATTTTAGGTGGCGTTCTTCATATCATATATCTTTGTTTGGGGTGGAATATCGGGATGGGTTTAAAGGTACATGATCCACTCTAACTTAATGATTTAATTGTATTTAAGTTTTAAAAAGTTTTAAAACTATTAAAATCAAATCATGATTCCTCTTAAATTTTTTGATTTAATTATTTTTTAAGACCTAATTAATTTAAAAGTTAATGGAATTAAGTCTTTTTTTAACTTTTTTTATCTAATTACTTTTTAAGATGTAAAATTAGTGAAATTAAGTCTTGATCATTTATTTTCTATGGTTATCTTTTAGAACTTTAACATATTTAAAGATGAACAATTTGACTTCTACTGTAATTTTATCCTAGTTCCACCCTTACTTTTGTTATTATTGATGAGTATCGATACTTTTCTTGATGTGTTTTGAATATGTGTTCGGTATTGGGTAGTGGGTTTTTTTGTTGTTTTTCGATTGCTTAAGGTTTGATTTCTTCTGTTTATCATACGTTATGTTTAGTGTTGTTGAGTTCGGTGTTGTCCAATTAGTTGTTAGAATGTTGTAAGTGAGGATTGATATTTTGTGGTTTTTTGGGAGTTGTTTTTCTTCTAATTACTATCAATTAATTACTTTAACAAAAGCATGAAGTTGGATTTTATTAAAAAAAAAAGTAAGAAAGTGTACAATTAATACAACACACCTCAATTATAAAGGAAATACCATAAAAGCATTAAATCTTCTTATCTCTTTCAGCTAGACGATATATTAATGTAGAAGTAAAGATTAAGAGAATTAATCTTACATATTGTTCCTTTTAACGATTCTGATTGTATTGACAAATTATCACATAAAGATCTAACCATATTAGACCGTCAATCTTTTTTGATCAAAGTGTGAATTGTGATGATCGCTGCACGAACGCCATATAATCATAAAAATAGATAAAAATCGTGCCATAAGACAAACGAAAATTGTGAGAAAAATAAAAGAACAAAGACAAAAGGTTGTAAGAAATAAATAAAACAGAGGAAAATCTTATTTAGAATTAAAAGAAAATTAAAACAAAAAATCAACAGCGGCTTTTGCCGCCATATAATACGACATTTAAAAAAACACTTTGGAAGAGAAAAACCTAACTGTGATTTTTCTTTTTCAACTATTCAAGTTATGTGTCTAATATATTTAAACATTAATATATGAAAATTAAAATTAAATACATTCAATTATGTCATAGCCTTCCAGTTTCAACTAATTCAAATTCATAAATGTGAACTTTCCCTTTATTTAATAAAAATTGACATAATCATATAACGAATAACTCCTCCGTCTAAATGATTAAGTGACATTAATAACACAATTATTTAATAAATGTATCCAATAAACATCAATTGCATACAAATTATACACACAAAAAAGAAATAAATAAATTAAACATTCAAAGTTATTGTTGTTTTTCTTTTTCGGTATAAATCACTTCATCCTTTTATCGGTCTAAGCATAGATTAATCTTGTTCAGTTGTATAAAACCATAAAAACGGTAACTCTCTCATCGAATATTTAATGTCCTAGATCCTTGAAGAACAAAGTTAGATTTTAGCAGCCCTTTCCCGCCTTAAATCCGATTGAGGCATTGTTAAACCTTGAAAATCAGTATGAGTTTCATTATCTCCATCTTCCTCAAGCATGTGTTGGAGATTGGTCACCTCTTTTCTTCTTCTCTCAACACCACCCTTTAGCCACTCCACTACTTCCAACATGGCAGGCCGATTCTCTGGGTTGTTGTCGGTGCATCTCAACGCCAACATCACCGCCGATTTAAGCTGAGCTCGATCGAATTTCCCCTTCAACCTGGGATCTGCAATACGATCAAATGCACCCTTCCGCACATATGGGATGACCCATTGCACTATGTCACGTGTCACCCCACCCGGGAGTTTCTCCAATGGTTTCTTCCCACTAATGATCTCTAAAAGTAAAATGCCGAAGCTATAAACATCGCAGCTCTCAGAAACTTTCCCCCACATCGCGTATTCCGGCGCCAAATATCCCAGGGTCCCCTTCACCCTAGTTGTCATATGCGTAACGCCGTCTGGTATAAGCTTTGCAAAGCCAAAATCTGCAACTTTTGCTTGGAAGTTTGCATCTAAAAGAACATTGCTGGCCTTTATATCTCTGTGTATTATATGAGGATTGGCCTCATGATGCAAGTACCTTAATGTCACATTTTAAAAACATGTAGTATACATTACTCTGTCATTAATTGCAGCATACGCGAAGAATCTAAAGTATTCGTTAAGGTATACTTACGCAAGACCTTCGGCTGAACCGATGGCGATGCTCATTCTACGGGGCCAATCCAGCGAGCAATTGGCGGCAAGTTGGCCGTGCAGGTGAGTGACTAAACTATGGTTAGGCATGTAATCGTAGACTATTAATCTTTCATTCCCACTCGCATAAAACCCTCTCAACCCTAACAGATTCTTATGCCTCACCCTCCCAAGAATCTCTACTTCTACCGCGAACTCCATCTCTGCCTTTGGACTCAGAGCCTTTAGTCGTTTTACTGCGATCTGCAACACCATATTTGGTACATTTATATCTATATATCTACCACCAAGAAATTAATAGAGAGATTTAAAGATCAAGGACATATGGTTAATTGCCTCGACGCCTTTACTTGTACGACCCCGATATACGCTTCCGAATCCGCCTTCGCCGATCTTCGTATCCTTGTGGAAGTTGTTTGTTGCGTGTAGAATCTCCTTGAGAGTGTATAGCTCCCAAGGGTAATCCCTGCTCTTTTTCTCCCTTCAAGCAAAACAAAGATTCAATAAGCAAAACCTAATTAACCCCAGAAATGCTTTTTGTCAAACCCTACCTGATCAGATCTTTTTCTTTACAGATGCAGCAACAGCAAAAACGTCTCCAGTTCATGGTTTGTGTTCCAGAAACAAATTAACGGGTTGGGCTGTTGAGTATACAAATAAATTATGGATTGGAGATTTCTGAAGAAGAAAGAAAGCTTCTTGCACTGAAGACAAACGGTAGCCTATGAAGCCAAGGTGTTTTGGAGTATATTGGCGTGTGAAAACAAGGCGTGGCATAAAGAATTTAATTAACAGCCTTGAACTAAAGCTAAATGTTTTTTCGTTGCTGCCGTTTATTGATTCTTCCCATTGGAAACATCACATTATTCACATTCTCATAGATTATTCTATAGTTTCTGTATGACGTACAGCTCGATTATTCAATTGCAAAATTGATTATCATGGTTTTTTTTAATCATTTGTGTCCAACTCTTTAACAATTAATTCGAATCGAGTTTGGCATAGATCAATTATGGGGCGACCATCCTAACTTAATTTTCACCATTCACAACACTAGAATTTATAACTCTTATCGTTCAAAAAAAATTAAAACTCTTAACTTTACTTAAAGGACTTAATGTCTCAACCTCTAAACTAGCATATTCGCTATCAATACATGGATGGGACCCTAACATAATAGTGTATCTGGACATGTCTTTTGTTTGGATGGAAAGTGACTCATTCAAATTCATGGGATGGGACCCTAACACATCAGCTATCAATACATCTGGAGCATGGATTTTGTTGACCATGTCAGAATGAAGTATGATGAAAATTCAATAAAACGTGTTTAACCGTATGATCTTAAACTTTGTGTTTGAATTAGTTAGAAAAAGACCACACATCAAAGACAATTGGCCGTCATAAATCCATTCTAAAATGGAATCACTCGACGGAAAATGTTAATCAAGAGTATTATTTTTTTGTCAATTTGACATTGGACTATACTTTGAGATCAAATCAAATAAAAATATTTACGGTAGACATCGGCGAATTTTTGTTCGAAAGATTGGTAGGATCCATTAGTTTCAATGGGTAAGAAGAAACCCTACTTTTCTATTAACCAAGAATCCATTATTTTAGAGACTCTCGTGATCTTAATATCCTAACCTTTAATCTCGTAGCAATGGTCTCGTTGATTCGTTGGCGAAAGCATGTTTGCATAGGCCTGAAGTGTCTAAAGCTTGGGGGTAAATTTTCTGTTCTCTTATGCATGATATCTAGCATAAGGCGCTTGTTTGTTGGTAGCTACTGTTTTCCTCGGTTTGGTCAGGTGCTTTTGAGCTTTTGTTGCATTGTTTTGGTGTTCCGGGTGTGAATGTTGCTTTGGAACAAAATTCGACTTTTTTTTATCTTTTTATATGTCTCACCAATAATTTTATGTCATGATATTAATAATTTGGTTTCACTGTTTTATTCATAATACACATGGCATAAAATTATTGATGAAATATATAACAAGACACACAAAGGGACAGACAAATTCTATTCGTTGCTTTGTATATGTGATAGCTGGGTTCCCTCTTTCGACTTGCTATATTTCTGCTGGTTTGTTTTTTAGGCAATAGTGTAGCTTTTGGGGTGTTGTGTCTTAGTAATGTTTCCTTCCATGTAGAGGTGTTTGGCAGGGTTATCTTTCTTTCTTTCTTTGGTAATTCAGTCTTGTGCCCGGGTTCCTTTCAAGAAAAAAAAAAAGTCTTGTGCTCGGGTTAGCAGGCCTGTAGCAGCATTGTAACTTATTGGCTTTGGGCCTATTTTCAATAAATAAACTTACTTGCTGAGAAAAAAATATTTAAAGTTATGACTAAGTTTGATGTCATTGGCTAACTAGGTGCGAACTCAATTAGAAAACACAAAAATTACCCTTATTTCATAAAATGCAGCAAATATTACTGTAAGAGTTTTATTGTCCTTTTTACACTTTTGCAAATCTTTAAATGCAACTACCAAAACTCATTACTTAGAATTGGAATGCGTGATTAAAGCAATTACACATAAATCATTTATCACTCCTATAATTATTTGATAATTATTTAAAAAAATAAATATTGTTCACTTACATACGTGTGTGTCTCGAAAACTAATAGATAAAAATACATACTGATTCAGACTTTGGGTTATAGTACGTTGGACGCGGCGGCAAAACACGTTTTAAAAGTACTTAATTAAAAATTATGTAAACAAAAAAAATCGATGGTATTAACTTGATTTAGATCGGTTTATTCGATTAACCGACATTTTTATCCGAGTCCCATTTTGAAGTGAAATGCTAGAGGAAATGTGTTGTACTGAACAAAGAAAACCCGAATTTGCTTTTCTGGACATGAAGGTATGAGGAGTAAACAAATTTCAAGCAATAACATGCAACAGAAACCGTTGAATACTTTCTGAACTGATAATCACCAATGCTGATTCATTGTGTATTTGCACGGTCGTGCTTCTTAACCAATATGATTACAAACATTTGTGCATTGCATTGGGCTAAATACTCTGTTCTTTTCCAAGCCCAAGTGGATAATGCATTCAAATACAAAATTACAAACCCTCCTATTCCTCACATGCATTTGAAATCAAACAGGAAAAGAACAGAGTATTTAGTGTTTTTGAGTTCTTGCATATAGTTCTATTTTTTGCTCTTTATTCTCCTAGTTTGGTAATTCCAAAACGTTTTCAATTGCTTTATCATGAGAAGCCTACAAATTTGTTGTAAAACCAGTGAAATAAATGCACTCTTCTTAATTGTAGAATTAAAGAACCCCTTAACCTTACAGAAAACATCTTGTTTATTTGGAATCACTGCTGACTTTGTGCTAACCATTTACAATGGTGCTAACCATGTGATAACAATGGGACTTCTTACTTTGTGCACTCCATCCTTCCACACCAGCCCTCCAAACTCCGGCATTGTTTGCGGGAATCTTCTTGTGAAACTGATCTTGTAAGATAGATTCTGGTTTCTTCTGGTAAAATTTAGAGATTTCGGCTCTACATTGACGGTGACGCCTTTAAATGGTGAAACTACGACATGATAACTTGAACTAGGAGGGCCTACATTTGTGGCAGTTCTATGGAGGGTCAGAGTTGAAATGGCCTTATCTTCTGGGAAGACCAGTGAGATTGCTGGGTAGTTCAAGTCTCCTGGACTGGCAAGCTTGTTGTGATGGCAAGACATGCTGGAATACTTGCTAAAGGCTTTTAGTTGCATTGCTGTCAATTCTTGTGTGCAAAGGAATTCAAAGTAATCCTGGGCTGATATGTCATAAACCAAACCTGGGTCTAGAGCTTTCAATGGGTTAATGTGTCCGGCTCCATGATCGTACGGAGTCGAAGCTGCTGCAGTCGAAGCATCTTCGAGAGGATTATGGATGTTATCGTGAACATAAGCGGTTGTCATTAGAGCAGATTTGATTGCCGCAGGGCTCCAATCTGGGTGTCTGGCCTTGAGCAAGGCAGCAATTCCACTCACATGAGGGCATGACATTGAAGTACCGGACAATATATTGAACCTCACTCTCCTATGATCTGTCGGAAGACTCGATGGACCTAATTCTCCAGTCCAGGCTGCAAGGATATTCACCCCTGGTGCAATGACATCAGGTTTAAGAATCTCAAGTGTGAGGAAATTTGGTCCTCTAGATGAAAACGCTGCCACCACCGGTGATGGCCTAACACCCAATCTGGTACCGAGAAACGCTAGAGTTGCAGTCGCTTTACGATTCGATAAAGCATAATGTTTGATCTCTTTGCCTTCCATCTCTCCCACTGCAACTGCTGGAAGGAGGTGAGAGTCTGCAACAAGCTCTTCCCCGTTTGCGGCCGTGTTTGTTAATATCATCCCTACTCCTCCAGCATCTTTCACTACTTGACCCTTCTGCACTCGAGGACTTATTCCTCGGTCGCATATCACGATTTTCCCGGAAACAATATGTGGATCCAAGGTTCCCTCTAGACATAATGAACTTGGATCAGGGCTACTTGAATTACTCCCCATATACACAACAGGGTATTGTTTGTTTGCCTGGAGAAACCTCCGGCCTTTGTAGAGTGAAACTCCTGCTATTGTTCTTCCGGTTCCCAGCTTAACACTTGCCGGAAAGTCTCTATCCATGGTACTAGCACCGACAGTGGTGATCCATGGTGATACATTTGTGAGGCTGACAGGGTCTGGCCCTCCATTGCCAGCTGAACAAGAAACAAAAACACCCATCTCCATTGCTCCAAAAGTTGCTATCGCCAAACTGTCATGAGAGTAAGACGATGCCCCACCACCCAAAGATATTGACAAAACATTTACTCCATCCGCTACCGCTCTATCAACCGCCGATAGAATATCCGAGCTGAAACACCCACCAGTCCAGCAAACCTTGTAAGCTGCAATTCGTGCACCAGGCGCCATTCCTCTAGCAATTCCATAGGCATAACCAAGAAGATTCGCGCCACGTACCGGAGAGCCAGCAACAGTGGCTGCCGTGTGAGTACCATGCCCATCTTGATCTCGAGGCGACTTATATTCAGTTTTCTCGTTGATTTTCCCAGCGGCAGCTTCATATCCCCTGTAGAACACCCTTGCCCCCACAATTTTCCTATTGCAGAGATGCTTTTGAAAGCCTCGTCCAGTTTCACAATCTCCTTTCCAGTGAGAAGGAACCGGAGTCATTCCTGTATCATTAAAGCTTGCACTTTCTGGCCAAATCCCAGTATCAAGTACTCCAACTATGACATCATGATCTGCAGTTTTTTGAGACCAGATGCTAGTACTTACGTCTGGTTCTAATCCAAGGAACATGGGACTCCTCGTAGTGTGAAGTTGATACTTTGTCTCGGGAAGTATAGCAACAACACCATCTTCTTCTTTCAGCCTCTCAACTTCTTCTTCAGTTAACTGAGCAGCAACTCCATGAAAAGCATTCTGGTAGCTATAAATGATCCGATCTTCATCGTCTTCACTCTGGGTCTTGGACATAGCCGACTTCAATTTCGACGAGTACCATTCCAAAGGAGTGGCGAATGATGCTGGCATTGCAGGCTTGTGCATTTGGACAATGTAGGTCTTCTTCATTAATGAGTTGCTTTCCGAGACAACGCAAACAAAATACAGGCAGCTTGTTAGAACGAGAAACAGCCATTTTCCTGTATTTTCAGCCATAGCAAGCTGATAAAAAGAAACAAAGTTTGGTTTTCAGGGGTGCAGAAGAACAACGAGAAGGCGAGCGGAGCTGTGGAGGTGATGTTTTTAAGACTAGAAATTAAGATAGTTGGTGATTCATGAATGCCTGTCGGGTTTGGGTGGTAAAACAAGTTAATCTCGTTTCAAATCCAACGGTTCTTGTTTGCAGAAAGCTAGCTGTTTTCTCACACTGTTGTTAATGGCTTCCTTCCTCCCATGGTTACATACAGCATATAATGAAAGCTCACACATGCAACGAGTGATCCCTCCAACGTGTCTGGTTTTCATTGGATGAAACCAGAGGTGAAAAATGGCACAAAGCTTTTATAAGCGTCGTTGGAGTTAATGGTCCTTTACATTTTACATACAAAGCTTTTAATGCTGTGCCGTTGGTGTTTTGGTAATGCTGAGTTTCTTCTGATTTATATCCCCACGATCACATGATGCATCTCTGCGTTGTCAGAGTAAGATAAATGTAATATTACATTCGTTTTCTCATTTCAAAAATGTCCATAATTTCCCCCACCATCTTCCCAATCTTTAATGTTTGTTTTTATTTTGGTCGGATTATGGTTGATGTTTAAAGAAAAAATGAACCAGATTTGTATGAAAACTGAGGTAGCTCGAATGGAGAAAGCAATAATTTAGCTTGATCAGGTAAGTTAGTGATGGTGATTAATGTTGCAATGCAAATAATGAGGATCGCATTGGAATGTGAATATTTTAGATGGGGTGGTCTAATTTTTTTACATAGGATGGTGTATAATTTCAAACATTTTTGTCTTGGATTTTGTATCTTACTTGAATCGAGGAAGCAAAAGTTAAAGATGCCCGTTACTAGTCTATTCTATACCTAGAAATCATTGATTGGCTTTGTTTTACGTAATATTAGTGAATTATTCACATATTCAAGTAAAAAAATTAACTTTTTGTTTCTTGAAGCGTATCAATTATAAGATTTAGGGTTTTAGTTTAGGGTTTAGAGTTTAAGGGTTTTATTGCAGGGTTTAGAGTTTTAGGTTCATAGTTAGAATGTTGGGTCACGCCGGTACACCCCATAGTGTAGCGGGGGAAAAATCTGGCAATCACCAACATAGATCCATGTACGAAGAATGAATCGAGGTGAAAAATGTGAAAAATTACCTGTTAAAAATCTGGAATTCTGAATTTGGAAAAGATAAAAAATCTAATCACAATTTCACAACGTTGATTCCTAAGCCGCAACAATAACGCTCTGTCCTCTACGTAGTTCACCTAGTTGAAGCGAGCATATAAAACTCTCTAAACTATTTAGAAGGGAATGAGCATATAAAAACACTATAAACTATTTAGAAGGTTTTTTTCCAAAAAAGCATTAATGACTGCTAAATCTCTCATGCCTTCATATAGTCTTTGTAATTCTAATTCAACTCATATTAGGATTTCAATATATATATATTAAATATATATGTAGAGACATTTTTAGAAAAATTATCAGTTCGACGCTACGGGATATTCCAAACACCCTTTCTGTATGATCTTGGTTTAAAGGGATTTCTTTTGAAAATTCTTTTAAAAACTGATTGAAAATTGAGAGTCGCCACCGGCCACTGGGATAAGGTAGGCCAGACACCACAAAACCAGAGATTCATTTTGAAAGGGCTCGGGAGTTGGTTAAGTGTGGGGAAGAATTAACACCCCCATCATGCCCGAAAATCGGTACCAAAATATTTGTTGCTTCTAATTGAAGGAAATTGTCAGAATTTGAAAAGAATTTAATTCGGTGACCTTAATTGAAAATTTAACCTTAATTGAACGGGCTTTATCAAATTGGTGGGTTCAAATTAATTGGACATTTGATTAATAAGATTGACGATATATCGGACCATAGATTAAACCGACATCGAATAAGCCCGACTACCGTGTTAATTTATGGTTCGAATCCCGCACGTCACCTTTATTTATGATGCAAGCATCTTAAAATATGATGTAGTGATTCGATTACGTTTTAATTTTTCCTTGAGTCGATAAGGATTAATTCAAATATTTGGTCAACATCCTTTAAGCTCGGACTGTTGCAACACAAATGTCGGAAATAATGCATACCCCTCTTTTTATAATTTAAATTAATTAACATATAAATCAAATGGGCCAAATGATAACAACAAAAAGATGGATGTCACGAAAAGGCTCGAAAATTAAACACGTAAAGGCCCCCTAAAAGTCCTCACCTAAAAGGCCCAAATTATGGAAATTTAATTAGTGATCTAGTTACTAATTAGGTGCTTCTAGTATTAACCCTAAAGTAATTAGTCTTAAAAAGGCTAGAGAACCCTAATAAAAAGATGAGTTATCTTGTGATATGATAATTAATCCGATTAATTTTAAACTAGTATTCCAATAAGCAAGAATACTATTTAAAATAAGCCAAATTAATTAATCATAGCTTTAAAATGTTAGTCTAATTTCCATGTCGATTTTATCTTAAAGGATAATTAAGAGGTGTTCAACCAATTTTAATGAATTTAACATTTGCCCTAATAAGCCAAAGGCAAATTTAAATTCACTAAACTGATTCGAACCTTAAGACTAACTACGGCTCTAAAACTAATCCTAGAATTAACTTAATTAATTTAAGGATCGTGCACCTATTAGACGAGCACACGACCTAAATTAATTAAATTAACTCCTAAACTAATCTAAAACTAACTTAACAACCTGGAGCCCAAAAGACAAAGAGGCCCAAACTTCTAAACTAAGCCCAAAAAAAGGCCCAAAACATATAAACCCACATATCATAAGACTATACTATATTTGAATTTCAAAAGCCTAACTAATCTAAAACTATACTATATTTGAATTTCAAAAGCCTAACTATGTGCACTTAAAGAAAAATACATGTCATGCTTAATTAAAAGGAACTTTCAATATCCACAAATCTAAAGTTACATATTTTAAGTCACTTTTTTCTTTTAAAAGAAATCATATATTATGCACATCAATAGCATTACATAAGACAAATATGGACATCGAGACAAACTATAAATTGATTGATTTATTAAACATATCCAAACAATAAAATGAATCATAAATAAAAAAACAGTATAGGCAAATTAAAATAAAATGCATGCAAATTAAAGAGAAATTAAACACTAAAAGGGACCAAAATATAAAAAAACAAAATTAAAAGAACAAAAGTAAAAGAAGGAGAAAAGCGGGGTGTAATTGTAAACCGGTGAAAAGCTTAAGGACTCGAACGGTGATTAAAAAAGGCATAATGGCCTTCATCCCGTAATTTAGCCAGACAGAGGGACCTAAAGGGCTATTTGCCCATGCGGAGACCATCCTGGCGCAAATAGACTGAGGCGGAGGGACTCATAACGTGAATAAACCAAAAACAAAACGGTCTTAGTATTAAACACAACGTTTTATAACAATTTCCTCTTTTGGTTATAATCCTCAGCCTTAAAACACTCTCCCCGACCCCATTTTTTCAGAACGGGGATGAACATCGCCATGGGGTTCATCCCCAAACCCAGAAAATGCCCTAAATCCCAGAATCCGGCTGCGCTCTGCCGCCGTTCGCCGGTGACTGACAACCTTCGATACTCCTTCCAAAACATTTCTCTCATTTCCTTAAACTCCGATCTAAAGCTAGTTTCAACGAAAAGCCAACAGAAATACCTTTCCTCTTTAAAAATCAAAATGAAAAGCCTTACATTTTGAAACAAAACACAAAGAAACGCTTTTCCCCTGCTGATTCACCGTTCGTAGCACCGGATGACACTACAAGGCTTGTCATCGGAGGGGAAAACAACATTTGAAGGTAAAATCTAAACCCTAACTATCTATATGCATATTTTTTGTTTGAAAGATAGATGTACCTTAGAAATATGTTTTTTGTATTGCTGGTTGGGATTCTGAATCTGTTTTTACATATCTGTTGGGTTTTCTTTTATACCCGAGAGTTACATTTGTTTGAAATGAAAAGTAAAAAAAATCCTATTGGCTGGCTCCGTTGATAATATGTTTTTTTGCTGTCCTTTTGATTTGTTGTCGGCTTGTTATCTCTATTGCCTCTACTTTTTTACCTTGCCCGTGAACCATGATGTCCGGCTATGGAGGTGGACGGTCAGATAGCGTGCGGCGCTCGTTCCTTAGAATGGCGTGGCGGACTGAAGAGGGGAGGGGACCAGAGTAAGGAATAGCTCGGGAAACAAGGGGCTTTGGGAGCCGTTGGATCTACCCGCGTGGCGATAGGAGCAAATGATCATTCATCGCGTGTGGAAAACGAGGCGTCAGACGCGCGAGTGAAAGATGAAAGAGCCGTCCGTCTACGCGTGCGTGGGGGTTCCTGAGCAGTCGGGCGTGCGGCGCGTGAGGTTCTCTGGAATGTTCTGCGCGTATCTCAGCCATCCGCTCATCATCTTGGATCCAACGGTCCAGGATCAGCTGCTTAGGGAAAAAAGATAATTAGGGTTTATGTTATTCGATGTATTTAGGGCCTTGTTGGGCCAACTGTGAATTATTATATTTTTTGTCGTAAGTGGACTGTTGAATAAAGGCTTGGGCTTTTTATTTAAATATATTGGGCCTATGTATTTAGTCTTGTCATTTTGATAATTTTAATGTTAATTAATATAACAAAGATGATATAACAATAACATCTAATAATACGAAACAATAAAGTTTTAATAGTATGATATCCAATAATAATAATGTTAGAACTTTCTTTTCCTTTCTTTTTTATTACATTAAATATATATATATATTTTTAAAATGGATAACATTAGTATTATATGATACTTGTTATGAAAGTGAGACATATAGTAAAGGCAAATGTCAATACTAACCTGTTAACATTAGTGAAGCCCTTATTTAAGAATGTAAAAACAACGGGTTACTTCCCTAGATAAAATTAGTGATTACAGCTGCCCCTCTTTGCTTATCCTTGTGGAACCAGAATGAAGCAAAGACCATAAGCACTAATTTTATCCGACTTCCCTGTCAACGATTTGCTCCTCCGAAGTGGCAATGAACAAATATGAATAACTTGCTTTCCCGAAGCGGTGAAAGCAAACCATGCAATACTTGTGTGTTCTTCTGAAATGGCGATGAACAGGCCAGCTAGCAAATGACTCATTCCTCTGAAACAACCATGAATGGAAACAAACCACTTGTTTCCCCGAAATGACTGATAAGTGTTCAAAAGTACTATTTTTCTTACCCTTTTTACTCATATTATTGTTAGAGTTAGGCTCATATTAGTTACATAATTAGTCATTCATGCATTGATCCATGTTTCCTTCCATCGTTGAGCTTGATTGCATAACTTGGTTATTTTTGTGGGAAAAGATACTGCTTTGGTGTGTTTTGTGTGTATGTGCAGAATCACTTGCCAAAGCAAGGCTAGAGCTAGTTGCCAGGGCAATGCATGAAGGAGATGCTGAGCCAGTTGCCAGGGCAATTGTCGACAAAGAATAAGGTGATATGGTAGTCGAAATTGATGACTAGACAAGCCCAAGATGACGTGGAGCAAAGCTAAATCCCAAAGGAGTTTGATTTCCATGAAGAGGTTAAAGAAGAATTAAATTCCAAGTAGATATGAGAAGTTCTAGAAGGAATATAATTATAATAAAGAATTATATTCTTTAAAGATAATTTAACACCAACTTAACTTCCTCCTCAAAGAAGGACTTTGACCTAGCCCTATAATTAGAGGCCATGCCGTCAACTACAAGAGAGAGGAGAGAATTTTTGACAACATCTAGGGCAAGGAGGATTTCGACAAAGCTCCGTCCATTCTTCATCTTTTTCTTTCTTGTTCAATTAGGTTCATGCTAGGGATTCTTTATCTTGCATTTCTTTGGAACCTAGCCATGAACTAAATCTATTTGGCTAAGGTTATTGTGTCTTGTGGTTGTGAGAAACTATTGGATTTTGTTTAGGTAATAAGAGTTTGCACTTTTCTATTCAAGGTTTATTCATTCTTGGTTCTTATTCTTGTTTGCGAGTGGATTGGGAGAGGATCTCGTAACTTCATCTATTTATCTAATGTTGGGAGAGTTAGATTCAAGAAACGAATGAATATGATCTTTATTCAATCTATTGATGGTGAAGATTAATCCGGCTTAGGAATAAGTTAAGGATTTCAACGGCTAAGAGGAGCGCAAGATTGTTT
This sequence comes from Hibiscus mutabilis, assembly GCA_019671005.1. NCBI lineage: Eukaryota > Viridiplantae > Streptophyta > Magnoliopsida > Malvales > Malvaceae > Hibiscus > Hibiscus mutabilis. The sequence continues at coordinate 54,083,480 of CM033718.1, read as the reverse complement.
GTTGTTCACCTTTGATTCACGCAGGGATGTATTATCAAGGCATGTACAAGTAGCTAGAGTTTTGACTTAGGGATAAGAAAAAACCATTGGAGAACGCTCTGCCGAACCTTGAAGGTTGCTGCCCAGATGCCCAAGTAGTTGCCCAACTAGTTGCCCAGGCAACCATCGATTAGTTGCCAAGGTAACCCCGTTGTGCAAGTTGCCACGGCTACTGAGTTGCCCTTGCACTCTTTTACCAAGACTATCCAATCGGCTATCACACCTCAACTCACGATAACCTGGCCTATCTCTCTTATTTGATCTCATTTATTCTTTTACTTTATTGCTTTCTAGTTTAGTTATTAGTTAAACTCCTATAATCTTCTATTTGTGTTTTTACTTTTTAAAGTGCAAGAGATTAGATTCTTGAAGTGGCACCAATCCCTGTAGAGACGATATCTTTTATACTATAACTTACGACGTGTATACTTGCACAATTGCGTAGCACTTACTACGCGCAACAAGTTTTTGGCGCTGTTGCCGGGGATCGGCAATAGCGACTTTGTTTTTATTTTCTTGCACTTTTTATTTTTATTGTTTAAAATTCAAAGTGCTAACAAACTTTGGTTTTGCATTGGTATATGACCAGGGCGAGACTGATTACACCATAATATCCCTTTGATCTAGAAATCGAACGAACCTTACAAAGACTTAGACGAAGGTTAAGAGTAGCAATGGCTAATCAAGACGGTAATATGAATCAAGGTGTACCAGCAGGAGGAGGAGTGATTCTTGCACGAAACAGAACTATTCGAGACTATCTTGAAGAAGATCTTGATGGACTTAATCCAGGAGATGTCGCACCTGAAATTGAAGCCGACCACTTTGAGTTGAAATCGGTGGTGTTTAGTATGATCAACACAATTGGTCAATTTGGCGGCTCAACAACTGAAGATGCACGACAACATCTTAAATTTTTCCTCGAGATTTGCAACTCATTCAAAATACATGGAGTCACCCTCGATGTTTTACGATTAAGATTATTCCCCCTATTCATTGAGGGATAAGGCGAAAGCATGGTTGAATAGCATTCATGCAGAATCAATAGGATCTTGGACTGATCTTTGTCGTGATTTCCTTGCTCAGTTTAATCCTACAAATTTGACTGATAAGCTTCGTAACGACATTACTTCTTTTCGGCAAGCAGATGATGAATCTATGTACGAGGCTTGGGAGCGATATAGAGAACTTCAACATAAATGCCCCCTACACGGATTCCCAGTGTGGACACAAGTAACAATGTTTTACAATGCCGTGAATACACCAACAAGGATGATGCTAGACGCCTCGGTAAACAGCATATCCTAGATAAGTCACCGGAGGACGCAATGCAAATTCTAAACAGGCTGGCCAAGAATGATTATCAATTCCCCTCTACTAGAAGAGGAGGAGTTAGACGCCAAGCCACAATACATGAACTAGGACCATCAGACTCAATTTTGGCACAATTGGCCACTTTAACCAAGATGGTCCAGAACATGCAGAAACCAAACAACACACATGAGGTCAAGGTAATGGATTCCTTTTGTGAGTTATGTGGTGGTAACCATGATTCTTCTGAATGTATGCAGAATCCGAAATCCAGCTTCTATGTGGGGAATTACAACCGGAACAACAATGTGATGTCCAATACATACAATCCGGCTTGGAAGAATCACCCAAATTTTTCATGGAGTAATCCCAACAATGCTCTAAACTAGAATAATCAGAATGCACAAGCATCGGGATTCCAGCAGAATATGCCACGACAACAGTTACCGCAACAACAACCGACAACATCTAGTTCTTTGGAAAATTCTCTACATGCTTTTATGATGAAAACTGAATCTTATATGGTTGAGAATAGTAACTTCATAAAAAGAACTGATGCTTTTATTAACAGGACCGAGACGAGATTGCAAAACCAAGAGGCGGCAATCAAATCATTGGAAAATCAAGTCGGACAATTTGCTCAAAACCTGAATACTAGATCGCAAGGAGGTTTACCTAGCGATATTGAAGTCGCAAGAGTAACTGGCCATGAGCAATGTAAGGCGATCACCACTAGAAGTAGCCAACAACTTAAAGAGGCTCAAGCCCGCTTATCAAACAAAAATCCATAAAAAGATCAAGATGAACCTAGCGGCAATGCCTCAGATGCTGAACCAGGAATTGCCGCGGCAACCGGCAATAAGCATGCCTCGGTAACCGACGTTAAGGATGCCTTGGCAACTTGCGATAAGCATGCCTCAGCAACCCCAGTTGATAATGCCTCGGCAACTCCAGTTGTCCCGGCAATGTCGTCAATCAGGTTCCAAACCAATGAAAGGATCGAAGATATCTGACTTCCACCACCATTCCCACAAAGGTTGAAGCGACAAAAGTAAGAATATCAATTCAAGAAGTTTCTTGATATCCTAAAGCAAGTCTACATCAACTTGCCATTGGTGGAAGCAATTGAACAAATGCCGAACTATGCCAAGTTTCTTAAAGACATTGTGTCTAAGAGAACAAGGCTAGGAGAGTTTGAAACAGTTTCCGCAACATTAGGGATGCATGGCAATGTTGCACAATCGTATGCCACCCAAGTTGAAGGATCTCGAAAGTTTCACAATACCCTATTCCATTGGAAACCACTATGTCAGGAAAGCATTATGCGACCTTGGGGCTAGCATAAACTTGATGCCTAAATCGGTTTTCCAGAAACTCAGAATCGGGAAGGTAAGACCTACAACAGTTATGCTATAGCTAGCCGACAGATCCTATGTGCATCCAGAGGGAAAAATCAAAGATATACTGGTAATAGTTGATAAATTTATTTTTCCTGTTAACTTTATTGTTTTGGATTGTGAAGCAGATGAGCATGCACCTATCATTCTCGGGAGACCATTCCTAGCAACAGGGAGAATCTTGATCGATGTTGAAAAAGGAGAACTCACAATGAGGGTGAATGATCAGCAAGTTAAACTAAATGTGTTCCAAACACTAAGGCACGCCGATGATCCAGAAGAATGCCAACTTCTTCATGCCACAACAGAGTTTAACTTCGATTAGGAATTTAGTTGTCTCGGCAACTATATTGCCGATCAAGAGGAACTTGAGGAGTATGAAGAACTGGTCGATGAGGAACAACAAGAAGAGGCAAATTGGCTAGTCAATCGACCAGGCACATACTTTGAACCACTGGATTACTCAGGTAAGGAAGGTAAGTTCGAAAAAGCCCTTTATTGAACAACCATCAATTCTTGAGTTGAAACAATTGCCGGAGCAACTAAAATATGCATACTTAGGAACCGATAATACATTGCCTATAATTATTTCTTCTAAGTTACAACCTGAGGAGGAAAAGAAGCTGATCAAAATGTTGATGCTACACAAGAAGGCAATAGGGTGGACAATTACCGACTTGAAGGGAATTAGCCCGGCAGTGTGCATGCACAAGATTTTGTTGGAAGATGATCACAAACCTTCAATTGAGGCCCAGATGAGACTGAATCATGCCATGAAAGGGGTTGTAATGAAAGAAATCATCAAGTGGCTTGACGCCGGCATTATATACCCTATCTCTGATAGTACATGGGTAAGTCTTGTACAATGTGTACCGAAAAAGGGAGGTATAACGGTGGTAAGTAATGAAAACAATAAACTCATTCCAACCAGGACTGTGACCGATTGGAGGGTTTGTATGGATTATTGAAAGCTAAACAAAGCCACTAGGAAATATCACTTCCCATTACCCTTTATTGATCAAATGCTTGACCGTCTTGCAGGTAAACCCTTTTATTATTTTCTTGATGGTTATTCAGGTTACAATCAAACTGCCATAGCACCAGAAGATCAAGAAAAGACAACCTTCACATGCCCATACGATACTTATGATTTCAGAAAGATGTCGTTCGGATTGTGTAACGCCCTGGCAACTTTCCAAAGATGCATGATGGCACTCTTTTCAGACATGGTCGAAGACTTCCTTGAGATCTTCATGGATGATTTTTCTATTTTTGGTAATGACTTCGACAGCTGCCTCGACAATTTAGAGAAGGTGTTGGCAAGATGTGAAGAAACTGATTTAGTCCTCAATTGGGAGAAGTGCCATTTTATGGTAGATGAAGTAGACAAAGCCAAGGTGGACATGATCGAGAGATTACCCCCACCAAGTTTGGTTAAAGGAATTCGAAGCTTTCTTGGACATGCAGGTTTTTACAGGAGGTTCATTCATAATTTTTCTAAAATCACTAAACCCTTGTGCAATTTGCTTGAACAGGATAAAGTCTTCGATTTTGATGATTCTTGCGCCCCAAGCATTTGAAACCCTAAAGAAAAAGCTTTCCACGGAACCCATTATCATTCCACCAGATTGGACGCTACCTTTTGAGCTCATGTGTGATGCAAGCGATTTTGCGGTAGGAGCAGTCCTAGGCCAACGCATAGGTAAGACATTCCATGTAATATACTATGCTAGTAAAACTCTTAATAGCGCTAAAATGAATTACACAACAACGGAGAAAGAGTTACTAGCTGTAGTTTTTGCATTTGACAAGTTCCGATCCTATTTGATTGGTACAAAGGTAATTGTTCATACAGACCATTCGACAATTAAATATCTATTTGCTAAAAAGGATGCCAAACCTCGTTTGATTCGTTGGATATTACTTTTACAATAATTTGATATTGAAATTAAGGACAGGAAAGGAACAGAAAATCAAGTTGCCGATCACTTATCACGTTTAAAACGCAATAGGGAGGAGGACGCGGATTTAGAGATATGCGATGCATTCCCGGATGAACAACTTTTAGTTGCCTAGGCAACCATGAGTGCGCATGCCTCGGCAACCCTCAACGCTGCAGTAGCTCCTGACGCGTACGCCTCGGCAACCACAGATGCGCATGCCTCAGCAACCCTCGACGCTGCAGCAGCTCTTGACGCGCACGCCTCGGCAACCACGTTTGTGCATGCCTCGGTAACCTTTGACGCCACATCAACTCTTGACGCGCACGCCTCAGCAACCATGGATGCACATGCCTCGGTAACCCTCGACGCCCCGGCAATCATGGATGCGCATGCCTCGACAACCCTAGACGCACACGCCTCGACAATTTTGGGAGTAGTCGACACGGCAGCACATGCCTCGGCAATACCCTGGTACGCAGATTTAGTTAATTTCCTTGTTTGTGGTATTTTACCTTATGGCCTTACTCACCAAGGGAAGAAGCGGTTCCACCATAATGCTAAGCATTACTTTTGGGACAAGCCTCTTTTGTTTAAACAATATGCAGATCAGGTTATACGCTGATGTGTCCCTGAAGAAGAGCAGCAGAATATACTTCGGCAATGCCATTCTTCACCCTATGGAGGACATTTTAGAGGAACTCGTACCGCGGCCAAAGTTTGCAATCCGGTTTGTATTGGCCAACACTGTACAAAGATACCCAAGACTTTTACAAGCAACGTGATCGTTGCCAGAGGACGGGCAATATCTCTAGACGACATGAGATGCCGCTCCAAAACATCATCGAGGTTGAATTGTTCGATGTGTGGGGGATCGATTTTATGGGACATTTCTCATCTTTATTCAGCAACCTCTACATTCTACTTGCCGTTGAATACATGTCTAAATGGGTTGAGGCAGTTGCAGTTCCCAACACGATTCCAAGACCGTGCAACGATTCTTGTAGAAAAACATATTTACACGGTTTGGGATACCGAGAGCAATATCAGTGATGAAGGCAAGCATTTTGACAATAGACTTATTGCCAAGATGTTGCAATGCTTTGGTGTATCACACAAGATTGCCACGGCATATCACCCACAAACCAATGGGCAAACAGAAATTTCCAACCAGGAATTGAAGGGTATACTCGAGAAAGTTGTAAATCCCTCTAGGAAGGATTGGTCATTAAGACTAGATGACGCACTTTGGGCATATCGCACTGCATTCAAAACACCCTTAGGTATGTCCCCTTCCAACTTGTCTATGGCAAAACATGCCATCTACCGGTGGAAATCAAACACAAGGCATATTGGGCAATCAAGACCGTGAAAATGGATTGGGAAAGTGCTGGACAAAAGCGTTTGTTAGACCTCAACGAGATAGAAAAATTCTGTGCACTCGCCTATAACAATGCACGAATCTACAATGAGAAAACAAAGCAATGGCATGATAAGAAACTATTGCCGCGGTAATTCACACCAGGGCAACTAGTTCTCTTATTCAATTCTCGGCTAAAAATTTTCTCGGGAAAACTAAAATCAAGATGGTCAGGACCATTCGAAGTTGTCAAACCATTCTCTCATGGTGCCGTGATAATCAAGTACATCACTGAAGAACATGAATTCAAAGTTAATGGACAAAGATTGAAGCACTACAATGGTGCCCATGTGGAACGTAACAAAGAAGTTGTCACTTTAGGAGATGCATGAGCATGCTCTCCTTTCAATATTTTCTTTTTCTTTTTATTTTCAATTTTATTTTTAGGGGATATTTTATTTTTCTTCATTATCTTTAGTTTCCAGGTTTTCTTTGTTTTCTTTTCCACAACAAGACTCACAACCACCATGTTAAGGAAATTCACTACCAACTACTTGCCACGGCAACTGCAACAGAGGATGCCCCGGCAACCAACCCTCAAGATGCTACAGCAACCAAAGCTAAAGATGTCCCGAAAACCACTGCAAACACCAAAGGTAAAGCACCTATGACTGAATCAACTCGTACGGAATCATTGTCTGAGTTTTTAGATTCGGACGACTCCTCCATTGCACCAACAAAGACCGCACCAATTGAATCCTCCAAGCGAAAAGCCAATGACATTGATAAAGAGGAAGATGAGGATAACCCCGTACAAGGATCGATTCCGCCATCGGCAACAAGGAAACAACCATCGCGTTCAAGCAAGAGAATCAAGACACCGACCAAAAGGAAACTAATCATCCACGACGACGAACTCTCAAAGTAAGTCCTCATTTGTATTTTACTTTTCTTTATTTTTATTTCTCTTTAATGCATGCATTGAGGACAATGCCTCACTTGAGTTTGGGGGGATTGTTATTAGTTAGTTACCATGTTTAGTTACATTCATCTTAAGTATTGCATTTAGGATACATAAATTGCTTGCCATGCCTTTAGTTGGAACAAGAATTTCCTAGATTTGATGAATATCCAATGATGACTTTACCACTGCACTTAATTGATAGAATTTTTATTTTAGGATAACCATGGAAACACTTAGAATTTTACTATGATGCTAAATTTGATGAAACACTGTTGTGGTTTGATTGATTTAAGGAATTCTAGTGAACTTAGGTTGATAATTAAAAAAATTGGGGGATTAGAATAAAAATTGGATGAATGCTAGAGGTGCCCGAAATTGGCTCTAGCATGTGCTAAAAATTGATCGCTAGAGGTACCCGAAACCGGCTCTAGTATGTGCTAAGAATTGATCGCTAGAGGTGCCCGAAACGGCTCTAGTCGAATAAATTAATTAACTTAAGAAAACTAAAAACAAAACACTAGAGGTGCCCGAAACCGGCTCTAGTTAAAACATGTTAAAAAGAACCCAATGAAGTAATTTGAAAACCTCTTGTTTGCATAGAATTTGAAAAATCAACTTGTACACAACTCCGCACACACTCATAAGCATTATAGTTTGATTTCGAGTAACTCCTAAGTTTTCCGAAAAATGAAAAGCCAATCATACTTTGTGCCCCGTTATGAGAATTGAAATCAAGTTCAAAGCTAAGCTTGTGAAAATTGAAGTCTTGGCAGGTGATTATTAGTTTGCATTGCTTGAGGACAAGCAATAGTTCGAGTTTGGGGGTGTGATAAGTGTTCAAAAGTACTATTTTTCTTACCCTTTTTACTCATATTATTGTTAGACTTAGGCTCATATTAGTTACATAATTAGTCATTCATGCATTAATCCACGTTTCCTTCCATTGTTGAGCTTGATTGCATAACTTGGTTGTTTTTGTGGGAAAAGATGTTGCTTTGGTGTGTTTTGTGTGTATGTGCAGAATCACTTGCCAAAGCAAGGCTAGAGCTAGTTGCTAGGGCAATGCATGAAGGAGACGCCGAGCTAGTTGCTAGGGCAATGCATGAAGGAGATGCCGAGCCAGTTGCCAGGGCAATTGTCGACAAAGAATAAGGTGATATGGTAGTCGAAATTGATGACTAGACAAGCCCAATATGATGTGGAGCAAAGCTAAATCCAAAAGGAGTTTGATTTCCATGAAGAGGTTAAAGAAGAATTAAATTCCAAGAAGATGTGAGAAGTTCTAGAAGGAATATAATTATAATAAAGAATTATATTCTTTAAAGATAATTTAACTCCAACTTAACTTCCTCCTCAAAGAAGGACTTTGACCTAGCCCTATAAATTAGAGGCCATGCCGTCAACTCCAAGAGAGAGGAGAGAATTTTTGACAACATATAGGGCAATGAGGATTTCGATAAAGCTCTATCCATTCTTCATCTTTTTCTTTCTTGTTTAATTAGGTTCATACTAGGGATTCTTTATCTTGTGTTTCTTTGGAACCTAGCCATGAACTAAATCTATTTGGCTAAGGTTATTTTGTCTTGTGGTTGTGAGAAACTATTGATTTTGTTTAGGTCATAAGAGTTTGCACTTTTCTATTCAAGGTTTATTCATTCTTGGTTCTTATTCTTGTTTGCGAGTGAATTGGGAGAGGATCTCGTAACTTCATCTATTTATCTAATATCGGGAGAGTTAGATTCAAGAAACGAATGAATATGATCTTTATTCAATCTATTGATGGTGAATTTTAATCCGACTTAGGAATAAGTTAAGGATTTCAACGGCTAAGAGGAGCGCAATATTGGTTGTTGTTCACCCTTGATTCACGCAAGGATGTATTATCAAGGCATGTACGAGTAGCTAGAGTTTTGACTTAGGGATAAGAAGAAACCATTGAAGAACGCTCTGCCGAACTTTGAAGGTTGCTGTCAGATGCCCAAGTAGTTGCCCAACTAGTCACCCAGGCAACCATCGATTAGTTGCCAAGGCAACCCCGTTGTGCAAGTTGCCACGGCAACTGAGTTGCCCTTGCACTCTTTTACCAAGACGATCCAATCGGCTATCACACCTCAACTCACGATAACCTGGCCTATCTCTCTTATTTGATCGCATTTATTCTTTTACTTTATTGCTTTCTAGTTTAGTTATTAGTTAAACTCCTATAATCTTCTATTTGTGTTTTCACTTTTTACAGTGCAAGAGATTAGATTCTTGAAGTGGCACCAATCCCTGCGGAGACGATATCTTTTACACTATAACTTGCGACATGTATACTTGCACAATTGTGTAGCACTTATTACGCGCAACAACGGCCGAAAACAAATCTGGTGGTGCTGACATTTCTTCCCAACACGGTAATAGACGAGCCAACCAACCTTCACAAGGTTCAATCCTCCAAAATAGCGGTAAATGAATTCAAATAACATGCTTCCCCGAAATGGCAGAAAGCGAATCGGTCAACATGATGCTTCAAAGCAACGGTGAACAAGTCATGCGTCCTCAAAATAGAAAAGGGGTTTGTTTCCCTGAGCGACAGAAGCGGGATGACATGTCCCTCCAAAGCGCTAATAGTGTAAATGCATTTTTTCGAAGCGGTATCTTTAGTTCTAAAATCCTAAGGTGATAATTTTGAAATTCTTTGCTCCGAAATCTCTTCTTAGATTTTTACTGCGCTTTACGCCGCCTCTTATAAAGTGTCTGATCTTTCCTTTGAACTTGTAAAAGCTGAATAATTATAGAGGAATGAGTTAGCATGCTCCTAACTTAGGGATGTCTAACTAGGTATGATGCATGAGTGAAGTCAATTTTCTTGGACACTTTCTCTTCTTAGTTCCTCAAATTTAACCTTCTCTTGCTCTTCTCCCTTCCTCTTGGTGATGGCGGTGCTCCATCTCGTACTCGGGTTTGCCCATCATGCCCCTCTTTTCCTCGAGTACCTGATCTTTTGATCCCTTTTCCCTTTTTTGTTTTTGTTTGTTTTTTCTTCTTTTTTTTCTTTCTATTTTTTTTTCTTTTCATTTTCTTTTCTTCCCCCTTTTTCTTTTTCTCTTTTTCCATTTTTTTCCTTATTCTTTTTCTTTTTTTCTGTTGTTTTTTTTCCTTTTTGCTCTTTCGCCATTGGGTGCCCTGCCTCTTTCTCCTTAGATTCTTTACCCTATCCTTGGCAAATTCCTATCTTCTTTTTGTGTTTCGGAACAAACCTACACTTGATATGTTAAATCATAGTAATGTCGTGAAATCCTTTGTTCTTTCATGGTCTATGTTAATCTATCCATATGACGTTTGTGAAATAGAAGATGAATGTCGGAATAAAGCTTTATTCATATTAAATGCAGTTTTGTGACAATTTTGGCAAGTATGGCAAACATGAAAGAAGTGGAAGAGATGGTGTCAACTGCATGAATGAAACGGACCCATCGACCTCGGTAGATCTCTTGCTAGCCATTCTTGGTCGTCACTTGTGATAATAAGAGAAACGGAGCGTAGTCTTTCCTCCAAAACCAGATATGCAATCAGATGCCAGAGGTCTTTGTTTATCTAAACTGTCCTTTTTGGATTTTTAATTCAGACCCTCATTTGGCTTTAAGGCGCCCATATTTGGGTTTTCACCTTAAACCCTACTTTTTTTTCTTTCCTTTTTCTTTTCTCTTTTCTTTTCTTTTTCTTTATTTTCTTTTTTTCTTTTTTTTCTTTTAAGCGTAATATTTCTTGACAGATTCTGAATTGATCGGGGTTACTCAATTCTCTCCCATTCATTTCTGTTAAAATTATCGCCCCTTTGGAGAAAACCTTTTTCACTACGTAAGGCCCTTCCCAATTTGGCATCCATTTTCCCTGAAAATATCTTTGATTTACTAGGATCCGTTTGAGCACCAAATCACCTACTTAAAAATCCCTCGGGTGGACTTTTTGTTATAAGCCCGCATCATCCCTTTTTGAAACATCTGACCGTGACTAATGGCTTTCAATCTTTTCTCCTCAATAAGCTTAAGTTGATCAATCCTAGCCTGCACCTATTCGGCTTCGTCTAATTTGACCTCATTCAAAATTCAGAGCGAGGGGATTTCTATCTCGATAGGTAATACTACCTCTGCGCCATACACCAAGGAATATGACATTGCCCCAATAGAAGTTCTTATAGAGGTCCGGTAGGCAAACAGGGCAAAGGGTAGCCTTTTGTGCTAATCTTTAAAAAGTCTATGGTCTTAGCTATAATCCTTTTGATATTTTTATTTGCTGCTTCCACCGCCCCATTCATCTTAGGGCGATACAGGGTAGAATTATGGTGCACGATTCTGAACTGTTTGCACACTTCGGTCATCATTTTATTGTTCAGGTTGGAAGCATTATCGGTGACAATTCTTTCGGGTAGACCAAAACGACATATGATTTCTTTCTGTAAAAACTTACAAACTGTCACTCTAGTGATGCTGGCGTAGGAGGCGACTTCCATCCACTTGGTGAAGTAATCTATGGCTACCGAGATTAACCAATGCCCGTTGGAAGCCTACGGATGTATTTGACCAATGACGTACATGCCCTAAGTGGCGAAAAGCCATGAGGAGTTCATGGTGTGAAGTGGAATTGGCGGGGAATGTATCTTATCGGCATATATCTGACATTTGTGACACTTTTTGGAATAACAAATACAATCTCCCTCCATGGTTGACTAAAAGTAGCCATATCTCATTATCTTTCTTGCCATTGAGAACCCACTAGCGTGGGTCCCACATAATCCTCTATAGACTTCGGCTAGAATAACTTTTGCTTCTCGAGTATCAACACATCTTGACAATACCTGATCTTTGCTTCTTTTGTACAAAATCTCCCTATCAAGGACAAATCCTGACGCTAGCCTTCGGATAGTTCTTTTATCATTGTCATCAGCCTCTTTCGAGTAAGTCTGAGACTTCAGGTATTGGAGGATGTCATGGTACCATGGCTTACTATCTTCATTCTTTTCCAAATTATAACAGTGGGCAGGTACCTCGAAAGTCTGCAATTCAACTGACTTTATTTCGGCTGCCGAATTTAAATTAAAAACGGTGGCCAAAGTTTCCAGGGCATCGACCATCTGATTATCCTCCCTTGGCAGGTAAACAAAACTAACTTCTTCGAATTTTTTGGCCAAATCTTGAATTAATTCATAGTACTTGATCAATTTCGGATCTCTAGTTTCCCACCCCTTCCGAAACTGGTAAATCACGAAGGAGGAGTCTCCAAAAATGTGAAGTACTTTGACTTTCCTAAGCTGGTAAATCAATTTCGGATCTCTAGTTTCCCATGGCGCAAGCCTCGTATTCAGCTATGTTGTTAGTGCAGAAAAATTCCAATCTACTGGTAAAGGGGTAGTAGACCTCATCAGGAGAGATCAACACTGCCCATATTCAATGCCTCAAGGTGCTGGAGGCTCCGTCAAAGTAAAGTCTCTAGGTTTCTCCTTCGGTGACGGGCTCGTTCTTAAGAACGGTGCTGATCAAATCCTTATTCGGGAAGTCAAAACCTAAGGGTTCGTAGTCATTTGAAGCGCGACTCGCCAATAGATCGGCCACTACACTTCCTTTCACCACCTTCTGATTCACGTAAACAATGTTGAATTTTGAAAATAACATTTGCCAACGAGCCATCTTCCCATTGAGCACTGGTGCCTCCATTGGAAACTTTAATGGGTCCAATCGAGAGATTAAGTAGGTGGTGTGATACAACATGTATTGCTTGAGTCACTTTATGGCCCATACCAAGGCACAACACAACTTTTGAACCAAGGGGTACCATGCTTCACACTCGGTGAACTTCTTGCTTAAATAATAAATCGCCCTTTCTTTCTTGCCAGAATCATCATGTTGACCTATCACGCAACCCATCGAACTTTCGAACACGGTTAGATACAGGATCAATGGCCTATCTGGCGCTGAAGCCACCAAAATTGGAGCGTTGGTTAGATACTTTTTAATTTTTTCTAACGTTTCTTGACAATCTTCGTCCCAGACCCTAGGGTTGTTCTTTCAAAGAAGTCTGAAGACAGGGTCACATTTCTCAGTTAATTGGGAAATGAACCGTGATATGTAACTCTATCTTCCCAAGAATCCCCGGACTTCCTTTTGTGTTTGAGGTGGTGGGAGATCTTGGATTGCTCTAACCTTGTCAGGGTCGATCTCGATCCCCTTCCAGCTTACCACAAAACCCAATAGTTTCTCGGATGTAACTGCAAAGGTACACTTGGCAGGGTTGAGCTTCAGCTAGTATTTTCTTAGTCTTAAAAAGAGTTTTTGTAAATTCTGGATATGCTCCCCTTCAGTTCTTGATTTGGCTATCATGTCATCTACATATACCTCAATTTCTTTGTGCAGGGTCACCATGGCTCATTGATAAGTTTCCTCGGTATTTTTTAACCCAAAAGACATTACCTTGTAACAAAAGATCCCTCATATGGCCACAAAAGTGGTCTTCTCCATGTCCTCGAGGTACATTTTGATTCGGTTATATCTCGAAAAGCCATCCATGAATGAGAACCAAGCATTTTCGGCAATGTTACTAACTAGGGTGTCGATGTAAGGCAGCGGGAAGTTGTCTTTGGGGATTGCTTTATTAAGGTCCTTGTAATCTACACACATGCGAACCTTTCCGTCTTTTTTAGGTATTGGCACTATATTGGCTACCCATTTCGTGTATTTGGAAACCTTTAGGAATCCCACCACGAATTGTTTTTGTACTTCCTCTCTAACTTTCAGCAACATCTCTGCTCTCATCCACCTAAGCTTTTGTTGGACCGGCTTGTATTCTGGCCTAATAGGAAGTTTGTAAACCACAATATTCGTGTTCAAACCCGGCATGTCCCGATATGTCCATGCAAACACGTCTCTAAATTTTGAAAGTAATTCCACCAACTCCTTATTTACTTCCGATGACAGCGTACTACCGATTCTTACTTCTTTCTTTTCCTCTTCAGTCCCTAGGTTTAAAATCTCTACTTGTTCTTGGTATGGAAAGATTTGCGTTTCTTCTCTTTCCATTATCCTCAAAAATTCCTCCAGGACTTCATTATCCCCCTCGTCCACTTCTACCAAGCATGCGGGTCGCTCGAAATCTACTTTGGGATTAGGTTTCGAATTATTCATATAGTTTACATTAGGAGGCATGCATGATTATGGAATCGTGCATTGGAAATGGAAGGGAGAAATTTATGAGTGAATAATAAATAAATAATGAATAAATGAATGAATTAATGAATGAAATGAATGATATGTTTTCCATTTGAGAAAGTGATGAAAAGACTCATTTTATTAAAAACAGATAGATAGCGATATAGTGGCATTTTTACAAAAGATGCACGTTACTCTTAGGCCGAGAGCAGCGTGGTGGTTCTGGGCATTACTTTGATTATAGTCTAATAGTCACGAGTATGTCCTCATAGTCCCAATTGGTGAGTTCTTCATCCGGAAGGCATGGGCGAATTTTGGCCAATGGTTGGGTAACCTTTTCGTCTTTTCAAATCACGTTTACGTCTATTCCTTCCAAAACTTCACTGACCAATTCCCCCCGAATGTATTTCTCTCCCTCATGACTTGCTTCTTGGATGTCTTGTTCAGGATTCTTGAGTCCACCCGACTTAAAGATGCCTTTGAAATAGGTATAGGTTATAGGGGCCCAAGGGATGTCCTGCCCTCTAAGTCGGGTTTTCCTTTGTTCCTGTCTCTTCCTCCACTCTTGTCTCTTTTGCAGAAAATTTGGTTTATAGTCGATCCCAAATCGATTGATTTTGTGGATTACCCTAATAGGTCAGAGGCGTCCTTGTAGATCTTGTCCCAAACCTTTTGCTTTCCTTGCCCCTCTTCCTAGGGTCTCAAACACTACCATTTTGGTACAGTTGGACAACCTAGGACAAGGAAGTGGGTTCCCCTCAGCGACGAAAGTAGCATTGACAAACTCCAATGCCCTGAATGTGCATTCCATCGCCTTCTTGTCGGTAGAAACATATGGTGTGTTTGAGGTAACTAAAGTGACAATATCTTGCTCAGCATTCACAGTTACCAACTTTCCTCCAATCACAAATTTTAACTTCTGGTGTAGTGAAGACGGGACGACGCCAGCCGAATGTATCCACAGCCTTCCTAGCAAGTAATTGTAAGATGGCCGGATATCCATAACCACAAAGTCAACCATATATTCTGTAGGACCGACAAGCAGGGGTACTTCTATCTTTCGGACCACATCTCGTTGGGTCCTATCAAAAGCACGTACTGTGTAGTGACAGGGCTTCATGTGTGAACTATCAATTGGTAATCACTGTAGAGTGGCTAATGGCATGACATTTAAGGCAGAACCGCTGTTGATCAGCACTCCTGGTAATACGTAGCCCTTGCAATAAGTGGTAATGTTCAGAGCCTTGATAGACCTTTTGCCCTCTCCTGGTATTTCGTTATCACTGAAGGTAATGAAATTATCGGTAGTGATATGTCCGACGATCCATCCTAACTTCTCAATCGAGATATTGTTTGGGATGAATGATTGATTCAAGACCTTTAGTAACATATCTCGGTGTTTTTTCGAGCTTACCAGAAGGTCCAATACCGAGATCCGGGTCATCTGCTTCCGTAGTTGTTCTACAACATTATATTCACTATGTTTCAGAAATCTCAAGAATTCTTGGGCTTGAGTTTCTGTAACTGGTTCTTTTGTTTTTAACGGTGGATCTTTTTAGAATATATTTTCTGGTTCACCCTCGACTTCCTTATTCCTTCCTTCTTGTTCTTCTGGTGCCTTTTTGTTTTCCAGAGCATAGCACCGACCACTCCTTATGAGAAGCCCCACATCTTTTACGTCTTTATTGTTTGGCTCCAAAAAGCCCCCAAGCTTTGTTTCCACTTCTACCTCCTCTTCTCTTGGCGAACTAGAGGAGCCTGGTATTGTAACGCTTGCAATGTAGTTCCACGGGACCATCTGCGTATCTTTGAAAGGAAAAGACTTTGGGATAGCAATTATAATCTTGGGGTTTATTTTTGGCGTGTTTGCCTCTCCATGCTGGAGGTAAAGAACAAATGGTCTTTTCGTACTGTACATGGCATTCTGATCTTCGAATGTACATACTTCTGATTCCTTTTTCTCTCATTCATTCTCGAAGAACTCAATCTCCTTATTTCCCATCATGTGCTAAACTAGTTGGCGAAACTCTTCGCAATCCTGAATCTCATGATCCTTTGACTGATGGTATTCGCAATACGGGCCACACCCTTTCCTTACGATTATCATTCATCGATCAATGAGACGGGCCATACACAGCTGTTGAAAGACCTATCTCAGCGGGGATCGTACGTCGGATACCCTCGTCTTGGCCCTTTGAGGTTATTCTTCTTCAATGACATTTACACCTTGCCCCTCGTGGTTCGGCAGGGGGTTGTTGGCTGTGTTGGGTTCCCCCAACTGCAGGACCCCAGTCCGAATTAAATTTTGGAAAAACGTTTTGAAGGCCGCGCAGTTCTCGGTTGAGTGCCCGGGGACGTCAGTATAGTACTCATAGTGCACCTTGGGATCGTACCATGCCGGGTACGGAGGGTTGTAAGGTGTGACATGATATGGTCGGACTAAATCTGCCTTATATAACTGTGAGTAGAGTTCTTTGTAAGTCATTGGTATAAGAGTTAAAGACCAGTTCTCATTCTCTTTCCTAGGGCCCTTTTCTTTCCTCTTGTTGAAGCCTCGAGCACTTCCTACTGCTGCTTGGGGTTGGGAGATAGTGAGGTTCTTTAGGCCTCATAAATATTGGTGTTGTTTACTTCATTGTCCCTCTTCTTGTAGTTCTTCCGTGCTGACTCCCCACTGTCGATTCTCCCACTTTTAATAGCAGGCTCAATGCGATTGCCGGTCATTACCATTTTCGCGAAATTGCAAATGGAGTTGCTGATCAATCGATCGTAGAGTGTCCCTTTCAGCGTGTCTATGAACATTGGTGTGATTTCATTTTCGAAAAGTGGTGGATGAACTTGAGTTGCTATATCGCACCATCGTTGGGCATATTACCGGAGGTTTTCATTACATTTTTGCTCCATTCCTTGTAACAGAAGGCGATTAGGGACCATATCTGCTATATGCTTGTACTGGTCATTAAAATCTTTAGCCAGATCCTTCTATGACTTGATCTGAGTGCGATTGAGCTGATTATACCACCTTCAAGTGGATCCGCTAAACTATCTTGAAAATAGTGGATTAAAAGTTTTTCATTATCTGTGTACCCTGTCATTTTCTGGCAAAACATGGTCAAATGAGTAGTGGGGCAGGTTGTTCCATCGAATTTCTCAAAGTCTGGAGTCTTAAATTTGTAAGGAATTTCCATATTCGAAATTAAACTAAGTTCTCGCGCATTTAGCCAATAGGGTCCTTCTTCATCCTCCTTTACCCAAAGCTTTTCTTTAAGATCCTTCTGGGTGTCCTCTAATTGTTTTGAGAACTCTGCCTTTACCTGGTTGAATTTTTCCAACTCATCAAAATCTGGGATGCTATCCCCAACATTCTCGACATTTTTTATTGTTATGCCTGGTTGAGCTGTGGTAGAGGCGCCGGCCTGATGGGATGAAGCCATTCCTTGTGGGGGATTAGGTAGGTTAGTAAAGAGAGGGTTCTTGAAAACCAGGGCGTATGAGCGATCTCCCGAGTCTTGAGTTGGGTTATCGGTGGCCTCTTTTCCTCTCAAATTAGCCTTTATCAACTAGGAAATCTCCTTCATCATGTCCTGTTGGGACTTAATGATGGTATCCCTCAATTCCTGTTGGGCTCGTTTGAGCTGGCCTCTGAGGTCGGCCTCTAACTTGGCAAAACCTTCTTCCATTTGCCTTATTCATAAGCGAGTACGTTAGGGATCTGGAATGATTGTAATGCAAAGAACCATAATGATATTCTTTCTTAAATAAAAACCCTTTTAATTAATTAATAGTAATTAGTCAGGATGCAAACAAATAAACCAGCTAAAAGATTATTAACATTCTAAAAAATGCAGACAAAGCTCAAAACAATGCATGAATACAAAGAGCGATACTGAGTTCGAATATCATCGTTAAACGACTCATATTAATAGGAACGTAGTCTGGTTACAATAGCTTAAAGAAACCCCACTACATATATTGCTTCAAGGTAGTATCGAGGTTGATGATCTCCCTTAGGACCCACACGATCCTTTCCCCTTCTTCGGATTCATCATCTACACAGTCATGAAGTTCGGTGGCGTCTTCTGCCAGAAACTATATCTTCTGATCAACCTCTATCATTTGCGCAGTCCACCATGCTAACTATTGCTTCTGTCTCCAAATTTTGTACGTGGCGAAGTGCAGTTGCTCTAAACTTGGTGTCGGTCGTACTTGAATTGCCCCCTTAAGGCTAGCCATTTGATCCTAAAGCTGCTGAACCTCCTCTTCCAATCTGTCGATAAGTGTCATCAGGACTTGGTTCTCTGCATTACTGGCCTTTAACTTGGTAGTTGAGCCCTTGTTCTTGAAAAGAGACTTTTCCAAACATTTCACTTGATCTTTCAAAGCGTTATTTTGGTGTTGTTCCTTCTCGATCTGCCTAGAGTGGGAAGTCTTCATATTCTTCATTTCTAGGGTCAATACGAGCATTTGATCCTTATACTCATAATACATTCTCTTGTAGTTCTCAGCTCGGGCTTTTTCTTCTTTAAGTCGGAGTTCTAACCCCTCGCTTGGTCCACCTTCTGCGATTCTCTTACCCCTTTTTAACCTTTTAAGTTTCTGAATCTCCTCTTTCTCCAATTTGACCTCGAGTTCCAACTTATCATTTTCCTATGCAGACCCTTAATTATCTCTTCAAACTGTGTCTTCTCTAGCTCGTAGTCAAATTTCTCTTGGCGGGCCTCTTCTTCAAGCTTGAGGTACTTCTTTTGCTCCTCCCCCAGTTGCTTCCTCATTAACTCAGCTTCAGTGGGGAGCGTGAACAACCTCTCTTCCATATATCTTCCCCTATTGGAACTCAATTGAGGGATATTATTGTTAACACGCTTAAACCGCCATGCTTCGTATTCCGGGGTGACCAAGTATGGGACATTCACAATCTTAACTCATCTGGCATTATTCTATGCCGAGGAAGCATTGTACATCATCGTCTTATAGCCCTTCTCCTTTGCATAATCCACGCTGAACTCATTCAAACCCTTGGTGGTTGGCACAAACTGTTTTGAGTCATACTGCCGCAGAACTAGCAGAGGCGTGTATGCACTATGTCCCCAGAGGCCAAGTAAGGGTACCCACGGATGCTCTCCGCATCTATAGAAAATGTTCTTCGCCAATAACCACGGTGCTCTCCAAACTACATCTTCCTCTTTTAAACTTTCGAGAGCATATTGCCATACCTCTTCGGACCTTCGGGTTGGCTAATCATTCTTTCTGAGGAACTCTTTTAGAGGTGAGAACTTGCAGTCGTAAAGGGGTATGGAGAAATTGGGATTGATCCAAAGATGGCTGTAGAACCAAACAGTCAGAAGTTGTGAGCATCCTCGAAAGTGCCCTCCACCATTTTCCTGACAGAACCTCAAAGTTCTAAAAAAGTTTCAGACAAGATTACGAGTACTGGGTTGGTCCCACTACTCAAACGGTCAAAAAGATCTAATACTGATGGATCAATGAGTCCCAATGCTTAAGGAAAGAGTATCATTCCATAAATAAACAATGCAAAGAGGTTACACTGAACCCGGCCCACAGGATGTACAAAGGCTAGGGTCAAAATCCCTTCCCATTTAAGATACTCTCTATGGTTCCAAGTAGTGACCTGCTGTTCGACCCAGGTTAGCAACGTGTCTGAGAATTTCTTTAGCTTAGCTCAAAAAGCCTTGTTCGAATACACCCGATCTATGTATATCCTTTTGTAATTTATAAGGTCTCGGTATTCCTCGATTATTGGGGTCAAATCGAAGTCACCGATTGTGAAGCAACTACAGGCGAAGTTCCAAAAACCCACTAAAGCTTGCAGTAATGCTTGGTCAACTAGAACCTCCAGCAAATATGCGATGTCACCATACTCTTCCTTGAAAGTGTTTTTGTTTCAAAGTCCCAACTGTTCCAAACTAGCTTTAGATTAGACACATCATTAAACCCGGTGTTCATGAAGGTTATGGATGACATGGCTGATCTGTACCCAATGGTGATACCGTCTCCCTCATACAGTTGTTCCCCTTCTGACCATATTTGAACATCAGAATTCTTTTCGTCATTGTTGCAGACTAAATCTCCCATTAACCTGGTCATTAACTTCAAACTATTTCTAACTCAGTATGCTCTTCATGACATGATTCAATATACAAAACAAAAGATAAAGGAAAAAAGAAAGGGCAGAAGCATTAGTCCAATGATGGTAAATAAATTGAATAACAAGAAGCAGGCAAATATTAAACAAGCACAAGTGTGTAAATAGAAAGATAAGCCTAACCATATAACTCTTAATTTCCTAAGGTTATCTTCATAGCTCTAGCGGGGTGGGCTTCTGAGATTCTCATACATGGGTTTGGCTCTAATTGGGGTACCCAAACCTATCTTATTACCTACTAAGGCAACAAGAACCCCAATTCTGCCCATAACAAGCTTGCGAATTGGTTTCGGTTCGAGGGAAAGCACGACCTGATGACATGGAGGGCTGCTCACGTGTCAAAAGGCATGGATTCCGGAAGTGAATTACCGACCCGTGGAGGGCTACTCATGTGGGTATGTAGCGTTTCCATCCCACTTAGGGGACAGAGCTCGGGTATAGAGCTTAATGAAACGGTGCAACACATGTCGGTGATTCCTTAGAAATTAAATGAAAAATTAATTCAAAGGCCACCAATTACCAAAGCCCGTTTAATTGTAGTTACGTTTTCAAGAAAGAACCAATCGTACTAGAATCAATTGGAATTATGACAATTTTCCATTATTAAAAGCAACAAAGATTTTACTTGGCCTAACTCTCTTTTGTTTTAAAAACGAAATTAGTCCCCAGCGGAGTCGCCATGCTGTAGCGACATTTTTAGAAAAATTATCAGTTCAACTCTATGGGATATCCCAAACACCCTTTCTGTATGATCTTGGTTTAAATGGATTTTTTTTGAAAATTCTTTTAGAAAACTAATTGAAAATTGGGAGTAACCACCGGCTACTAGGATAAGGTAGGCCAGACACCACAAAACCAGAGATTCATTTTGAAAGGGCTCGGGAGTTGGTTACGTGTGGGGAAGGATTAGCACCCCCATCATGCCCAGAAATCGGTACCAAAATATTTGTTGCTTCTAATCGAAGGAAATTGTCAGAATTTGAAAAGAATTTAATTCGGTGACCTTAATTGAGAATTTAACTTTAATTGAACGGGCTTTATCAAATTGGTGGGTTCAAATTAATTGGACATTTAATTAATAAGATTAACGATACATCAGACCATAGATTAAACCGACATCGAATAAGCCCGACTACCGTGTTAATTTATGGTTTGAATCTCGCACGTCACCTTTATACATGATGCAAGCATCTTAAAAAATGATGTAGTAATTCGGTTACGTTTTAATTTTTCCTTGAGTCGGTAAGGATTAATTCAAATATTTGGTCAACATCCTTTAAGCTTGGACTATTGCGACACAAATGTCGAAATTAATGAATACTCCTCTTTTTATAATTTAAATTAATTAACATATAAATCAAATGGGCCAAATGATAACAACTAAAAGATGGATGTCACAAAAAGGCTCGAAAATTTAACACGTAAAGGCCCCCTAAAAGGCCTCACCTAAAAGGCCCAAACTATGGAAATTTAATTATTGATCTAGTTACTAATTAGGTGCTTCTAGTAATAACCCTAAAGTAATTAGTCCTAAAAAGGCTAGAGAACCCTAATAAAAAGATGAGTTATGTTGTGATACGATAATTAATCCGATTAATTTTAAACTAGTATTCCAATAAGCTAAGAATACTATTTAAAATAAGCCAAATTAATTAATCATAGCTTTAAAAAATGTTAGTCTAATTTCCATGTCGATTTTATCTTAAAGGATAATTAAGAGGTGTTCAACCAATTTTAATGAATTTAACATTTTCCCTAATAAGCCAAAGGCAAATTTAAATTCACTAAACTGATTCAGACCTTAAGACTAACTACGTCTTTAAAACTGATCCTAGAATTAACTTAATTATTTTAAGGACCGTGCCCCTATTAGACGAGCACACGACCTAAATTAATTAAATTAACTCCTAAACTAATCTAAAACTAACTTAACAAACTGGAGCCCAAAAGACCAAGAGGCCCAAACTTCTGAACTAAGCCCAAAAAGAAAGGCCCAAAACATATAAACCCACACATCATAAGACTATACTATATTTGAATTTCAAAAGCCTAACTATGTGCACTTAAAAAAATACATGCCATGCTTAATGAAAAAGAAACTTCCAGTACCCACATATCTAAAGTTAAATATTTTAATTCATTTTTTCCTTTTAAAAGAATCATATATTATGCACATCAATAGCATTACATAAGACAAATATGGACATCGAGACAAACGATAAATTGATTGATTTGTTAAACATATCCAAACAATAAAATGAATCATAAATAAAAAAAAATAGTATAGGCAAACTAAAATAAAATACATGCAAATTAAAGAGAAATTAAACACTAAAAGGGACCAAAATATAAAAAAACAAAATTAAAAGGACAAAAGTAAAAGAAGGAGAAAAGCGGGGTGTAATTGTAAACCGGTGAAAAGCTTAAGGACCTGAACGGTGATTAAAAAAGGTAGAATGGCCTTTATCCCGTAATTTAGCCAGGCAGAGGGACCTAAAGGGCTATTTGCCCATACGGAGACCCTCCTGGCGCAAATAGACTGAGGCGGAGGGACTCATAACGTGAATAAACCAAAAATAAAATGGGCTTAGTATAAAACATGACGTTTTATAACAATTTCCTCTTTTGGTTATAATCCTCAGCCTTAAAACACTCTTTATGGCCCCTTCTTTTTTCCAGAATGGGGATGAACACCACCGTGGTGTTCATCCCCAAACCCAGAAAATGCCCTAAATCCTAGAATTCGACCGCGCTCTGCCGCATTAGCCACCATTCGCCGGCAACCTTCGATACTCCCCCCAAAACACTCTCATCATTTCCCTAAACTCCGATCTAAACCTAGTTTCAACGAAAAGCCAACATAGTTACCTTTCCTCTTTAAAAACTAAAATGAAAAGCCTTAATTTTTGAAACAAAACACAAAGAAATGCCTTTCCCCCTGCCGATTCACCGTTCGTAGCAACAGATGACACTACAAGGCTTGTCATCAGAGGGGAAAACAAGATTCGAAGGTAAAATCTAAACCCTAACTATCTATATGCATGTTTTTGTTTGAAAGATAGATGTACCTTAGAAATCTATTTTTTGTATTGCTGGTTGGGATTCCGAATTTGTTTTTACATGTCTGTTGGGTTTCCTTTTATACCCGAAAGTTACATTTGTTTGAAATGAAAAGGAAAAAAATCCTATTGGCTGCCTCTGTTGATAAAATGATTTTATGTTGTCTTTTTGATTTGTTGTTGGCTTGTTATCTCTAATGCCTCTGCTTTTTTACCTTACCCGTGAACCATGACGTCCGGCTATGGAGGTGGACAGTCAGATAGCGCACGACGCTCGTTCCTTAGAATGGCGTGGCAGACTAAAGAGGGGAGAGGACCAGAGTGAGGAATGGCTCGAGGAATAAGGGCCTCTGGGAGCTGTTGGATCTGCCCGCGTGGCGATAGGAGCTGATGATCATTCGTCGCGCGTGAAAAACGAGGCATCAGATGCGCGAGTGGAAGATGAAAGAGCCGTGTGTGAGCTCTACGGCCATAGGGGTTCCTGAGCAGTCGCGTGTGCGGCGCGTGAGGTTCTCTGGAATGTTCTGTGCGTATCTCAGCCGTCCGCTCATCATCCTAGATCCAACGGTCCAAGATTAGTTGCGCAGGGAAAAAAGATAATTAGGGTTTCTGTTATTTGATGTATTTAGGGCCTTGTTGGGCCAACTGTGAATTATTATATTTTTTTGTTGTAAGTGGACTGTTGAATAAAGACTTGAGCTTTTTATTTAAATATATTGAGCTTACTTATTTAGTCTTGTCATTTTGATAATTGTAATATTAATTAATATAACAAAGATGATATAATAATAACATCTAATATTACGAAACAATAAAGTTTTAATAGTATGATATCCAATAACAATAACGTTAAAACTTTCTTTTCCTCTCTTTTTTATTACATTCCACTAAATATATATTTTTAAAATGGATAACAGTAGTATTATATGATACTTGTTAAAAAAGTGAGACATATAGTAAAGGCAAATGGCAATACTAATCTGTTAACATTAGTGAAGCCCTTATTTAAGAATGTAAAAACAACGGGTTACTTCCCCATATAAAATTAGTGATTACAATATATAATCCTAATTTAACTTTAATTAGGATTTTAATATATATGTATATATATTATATATATGTATAATCCCAATTCAACTTAATTAGGATTTCAATATATATATATATTGAATATATATAATCCCAATTTAACTTTAATTATGATTTTAATATATATATATATATTGAATATATATATATAATCCCAATTCAACTTAATTAAGATTTCAATATATATAGAAAGGGATGGGATCTAGTAACATGGTGTAAAACTCATTTAGTTTTACACTAATCCATGGCCATTGGATGAGTGAAATGGAAGGATGAGATTAATAATAGAAAATGTGAAGATTATCACTTAGAAAAAAAGATAAGAAAATAATCTGAGCCTTTTATTACCCTCATCTAACGGTCCAAAAACTGTGTAAAAGTAATTGAGTTTTACAAAGTATAAGTGGATCCTAAACTATATATATATTGATATAAATCAAATTATATTATTTATATGTTAAAAGAGTCATAATTAAAATAATTATTTTTCTTTTAATATTTACCCAATAGTTAAATTATATATATCAAATATATATTAATTTAACTAAATCTACGTACAGAAAATTTGTACATATATAATTCGTTTAATGTATGCTCATTTCAATCGTGAGTGTGACGCTATAGGTTCATGTAACGTTAGTAGTAAATATTACAAACAATGAGTGACATCTAACAATATGTCATTGTCACCTAAGTTATAAGAAATCATGATTCGACATAACTTTTTTCGTGATTAACTCTTTTTCATGTATTACATCTTTTTGTCCTTTTATATCTAAATTGGACACAAGTCATGGAACAGTCACACTTGTATAGTCCATCTAATATTTCTTGATATCTTGAGTAGACTATTATAAACGAATAACTATGATATCTCATATTAACTTATTCGAGCATGGTCATACATTTCTAGTCTCACTCAATCAACTGGCCTACGATATTACTCCTATTATGTAGGAGGGACAAATCCTATCTTGATCAACCAATATCCCACTACATATCGCATGCTACAATATACTCAGCTTGTGTTGTAGAATCAGCTATTGTATCTTACTTTGAACTTTTCCAGCTCACAATGCTTCTATTAAGGTAGAACACAAAACCCGATTGTGATCGTGAATCATCCTTATTGGTTTGAAAGCTGACATCAGTATAACCTTTTATATTTAGCTCTTCATCACCTCCATATATAAGGAATGTATCCTTAGTTCTTCTTAAGTACTTAAAGATGTTTTTAACTGCGACTCAGTGACCTTCACCGGGATCTACCTGGTATCGATTTGTCATACTTAAAGCGTACAATATATTTGGACGACTACATAGCATGACATATGTG
Organism: Hibiscus mutabilis; assembly: GCA_019671005.1. NCBI lineage: Eukaryota > Viridiplantae > Streptophyta > Magnoliopsida > Malvales > Malvaceae > Hibiscus > Hibiscus mutabilis. Next base: position 54,057,638 of record CM033718.1, on the reverse strand, counting down.
ATAGATCCAATTGCTGAACCATATGGAATCTTACTCATTTGCTCTCTTTCTTGTGGTGTTTGAAGGACACATTTCCTTTGAGAGTGAAATTCCATGTCTCATAGGTAAGAATCCCTTTTGGATTCTTCCATATTGAATCTTTTCAGTATTTCTTCTATGTATGTATTTGGAATCATTCCTAAGAGTCGTCTTGATCTATCTTTATAGATTTTGACTCCTAATATATATGTTGCCTCACCTAAGTCTTTCATGGAAAACATTTTCTTAACCAAGTTTTCACAGACTGTAAGCTAGATATGTTATTTTCTATTATCAGTATGTCATCCACATACAGTACCAAGAATATGACAGTGCTCCCACTAATTTTCTTGAAACACATGACTCATCTTCATTTTTGATAAAATCAAAACTCTTTGATTGCATCGTTAAAATGAATATTCAAACTTCGAAAAGCTTGCTTCAATCTATAAATGGACCTTTGTAGCTTGCATAATTTTTGGCATCTTTTGGATTGAAAAAACCTTCAAGTTATGTTATGTACACATCCTCATCTAGTTTTCTATTGAGGAAAGTGGTTTTAACATCTATTTGCCATATCTCATAATCATAAAATGCAGCTATCGTAAGTAAGATCCAGATGGACTTAAACATAGCAATAGCTGAAAAAGTTTCATCATAGTCTATACCATGAATTTGACCAAAACCCTTAGTGACTAATCACACTTTGTATGTTTGTACATTACCATCCATGTCGGTTTTCTTTTGAAAACCCATTTGCACCCTATGGGCTTAACTCCTCGAGGTGGGTCAACCAAGGTCCAAACTTGGTTTTCTGACATAGAATTCATCTCAAATTTTATGGCCTCTAGCCATTTCTCAAAGTCTGGGCCCGTCACTGCTTCTTGATAAGTACTAGGCTCATCTTGATCCATGAAGATAACATCACCATGCAATGTGACAAGAAATCCATATTTCTCAAGCGTATTACATTCTCTCAAAGATCTTCGTAGTGGTTGTGTTTCCAAAACTGTTGAATGTTCCTCAACAACTTATGGAACTTGTTGTTGTTGGATCTCTTGTTCAATGATATGTGGTTGATCTCAAATTTTATTGAGTTTAATATTTCTCTCACTTCCTTTTCGGAAAACAAATTATCTTTCTAGGAAGATTCATGTTTGAGCAACAAACACTTTGTTCTCGGTAGGATTGAAGAAATAATATCCTTTAGTTTCTTTAAGATATCCCACAAAATTACATTTATGAGATTTGGGTTCGAGTTTTGTAGACATCTTATGTTTAGTATAAGCTTCACATCCCCAAATTCTCATAAAAGACATACTAGGACATTTCCCAGTCCATATCTCATATGGTGTCATTTGAACTGATTTAGATGGAACACGATTTAGTGTGAAAACAACTATTTTTAGCGCATGTCCCCAAAAAGAAACTAGAAGATCAGCATGACTCATCATTGATCGAACCATGTCTAACAATGTTTGATTTCTTCTTTTCGAAAACTCCATTCCATTGTAGAGTACCAGGAGGTGTGAGACAATCCCACATTCCTTAAGAAGGTCACCAAACTCTAAGCTTAAGTATTCTCCTCATCGATCTGATCGGAGAGCCTTAATGTTTTTTTCTAGTTGGTTTTGTACTTCATTTTTAAATTCCTTGAACTTTTCAAGGGCTTCAGATTTATGATGCTTTACGTAAATGTACCTTATCTACTAAAGTCTAAGAAAGTATTAAAAACCTTCTTCTGGCTTGTGTATTTATTGGTCCTCATACATCACTATGTAATAATCTCAATAAATCATTTGCTCGCTTACTTTTACCATTAAAATAAGCTTTGGTCATCTTTCCCAATAAGCAAGGCTCGCATACATCAAGTTGTTTGAAAACAAATGAATCCAAAAATCCATCTTTATGAAGTTTTGAAATACGTTTTTCACTTATGTGACCTAAGTGACAATGTCAAATATGTGTTTGATTAGAGTCATTTGTTTTGAACTTTTCATATTTATGATGTAAATAGAATTCTCTTGATCCAAAATATAGAGGCCATTTATTAATTGCGTCACACCATAGAAAACATTATCGAGATAAAAGAACAACAATTATTCTTAATAATTATCTCAAAACCAATCTTATCTAAACAATAAATTGAAATAATATTTTTAGTCAAACTAGACACAAAATAGCAATCCTCTAAACATAAATTAATTCCACTAGGCGACGATAAAGTATATATTCCTATAGCTAATGTAGCAACTCTTGCTCCATTACCAACTCGTAGGTTCACTTCTCCTTTTCTCAGATTTCTACTCTTTTGTAGTCCTTACACAAATGTACAAATATGAGAACCATAACTGGTATCCAATACCCAAGAAGTAGGTTTTGATAAATTAAATCAATAACATAAATATTTGAGGCAGACGCTCCACTTTCATTTGCCTTCTTGACTTTTCAAGATAAATGGGACAGTTCCTTTTACAATGACATGTCTTATTACAAATGGAAACATTTTCCTTCTAGTGACCAATCAAGGTAGTTTATGTTGTTCAACTTGTTCTTCTCAAGGACCGATCGCAATGATAACAAATTTGTATAGTAAGTCTACAACAATAAAATATGAATTTTGAGTACGTTTACCATATTTTCTTATAAAAGGACTTGATACTCCCACTATTTTTATTAAAATTAATAACCCTCAAATATTAATGTTGAAAATAATTTTTGTAAAGTTTTTCTAGTAGGTAAGGATCCAAGTTTCACATTCTCTTAAGCCAGCTTGGGCTTTTCTCTTAAGATTGTGGTCTATCAAGGTAAACAACACTTGCTAATTACATCTCTTGTAACTCCTTCATTTGGTGAACAACTCTTGTTCATAATCATCTTATGATTATCCAAATAACTAGCATTTAGGTTTCTAATCCTATTAGAGTAACCTAGTTAAGTCTTTAACCAATGTTACAACCAACGAATATCACTTGCTTATTCTTCGCGTTTGGCTAAGATAGATACAAGTATCTCGCTTTAGCAGAACCTACATTGTATCAATCTAGACTTTAACGAGGGTTAAGATTAGGAAGCAATAAAAGACTTAATATTTTATTGAGGGGGTTTTGTGAATATTATCTCATCATTTAAAATTTGATCTTATCAATTATCTAGCATGCATCTCATACATTCATTTTATCACATACATGAAAAGCAGTAAATATGAATACAATAGTTATAGTCTATATCCTAAGGTGGTCCGTCCCAAGCCAATGGGAGAACCAAATTATTCTAAGGATAAAAACACTTCTCAAGCGTTTTTTTGTCAGCCCACACTTGTAATCACTCATTTTTATCTAGTCTCTAAGTATCATATTAATATATTAGTGCATGATTACATATATGTGTGTGCGTGTATATGTTATTAATATTACATATATGATATATGTGTAATGTGTGAATGTATGCATAGTGCATATATTTATGTTGTGTATTACGTACCTATTAATATGTGTGTGATGTGGTTATATTTATGTTAGGGGTATCATATAATATATGTTGGTATATGTGCATTTATGAATATGTTTATATATGTTTGCATGTATATATTATTAATGTCCTTGTTATTATTGAATGTATACGAATGAGTGTTGCATGAATTGTATGTATTATTATTAAGTGTATTTACGTGTGAATGTATTTCATTACAATCGTATGTACGTGTGTGTAAGTATGTATGTGTACGCATTTAATATTATATTATTATTAATATATGGACAAATCTGAAAATAAAAAACCCAATTAAATTAAGTGTCCATATTATTACAAAACCCATAAATTACAAGGCCCGATCGGCCCAAACCCAAAACCCTAATAGAACCCTAATACCCATCAGATATCTAACCCTAATTACTTTGTCTTTGCGCAGCCAACTAGGAGCCGTTGGATCAAAATGTTGATCCAACGGCCACGATCAAGGAGGGAAAAATATCCAGCTGGCCGCGTATATTACACGCTCGGACTGTTCGAATGCCATGCGCGCGTTCGATCCACGCGCGGACCTTTCGATATCCCACGCGCTATAACTCCTCAACTACTGAGCCCCACGTGTCACGATCTGGAGCCGTTCCACCGATCGAGGTTTTATCTGGACCGTGCATTCTTCAAGCTATCTCGACCGTTAGATCGAATCTGATCCAACGATTGAGGACGCCTCTGGCCGAAGACATCTCCCCCACACCGCCACCATGCTTCCACCATGCCGGCCTCCAACCACCGCGTTCAGATATATCAAAAAAACACAAAAAAGAGACGATATCAGTATCATTTCATATCCAAAAATGTTTTACAGTACTTGCTACCAAACCAAAAAAAGAGTGATATATGTATGAAACAAGTAATTGTAAGGCAGTCCAGTTGTAATCAATCACAGAAAAATAAGAAAGAAGCAAAAAAAGTTTCAGTGGTAATTCCCCTTTCTCTTTCTTACTTCTTTGCATGCATGTACGAAAAATAGGAAGAAATAACAAAAAGAGAGGGATGTAGATTTGTTACCTTCATCGTCAACGGATCTCCCCTCACTAGTGACAAGCCTCTTCAACTTTCCAAAGCTGAACATGGTGAACTGAAGGAGAGGGAGGTCCCTTTTGGTTTCATTTCGGCTAAACAATACCAAACAAAACTTTTTTTCGTTTCGTATTTACTTAGATCTAGGCAAAAGGGTGAGTCTTAGTGTAAATATAAGTTCATATTCGGGTTCATTTTGAAAAGAGGTTGGTTTTGGGTGTTTCTTTTGGTTTGCCGGCGCCGGCTAGCGGCGGCCGACAGCAGAAGGGACGGCGGAGAGTCGCCAGTTTCTGGGTTCATCAAAGGTTTGGGAGGGTGAGTTGAGAGAAAATGAGGGAGAGAAAGGTTATTATAAAACCGGTTAAAGAAAAAAAGGAGAAAAATTTGAGATCGGGCTAAAAAATGGGATTTTATAGGCATTTTATTTTGTGAAATGGTTAAATTCTGAAATAAATCCCCCCGCGTTTTCGATATTTTCACTTCTGTCTTTCCGCATGGGATATTTACAATTCTGATCCCCCTTATATTCTAAAATCTTGCAATCCAACCCCTTAATTAAATTGAATCGGTTTTTAAATGGTGGAATTACCTCACCAGTCCCACCGTGTTTTTGAAATTTGCACTTCAAGCATGCCCCTTGGTCCAATTACAGTTTTAGTCATTTCAGATTCGGTTCAGCTTGCATTTTCATCCCTAAATTGCACATTATTGCCTTTTAATTTCTGTCTCTTATGTTTATTTTTTCTCATTTCAGTCATGTTCCATATTTAAATGTTCATGTTAGTTTATTATGATCGTATAGGTTGATGTAGCCTTTTTGCCTGCTCATACGTCTCTTGTACATGTTTCGTATTTTCATGTTTATATGTATATGTGTGTTCAGTTTATGGTGATTATGTTTTTATGTTTTTATTTGGTCTGTCGTACCACACATATTCGATTAATATTTTAGCCGGCTCGTATACAACTTGTTTCGTGTTTTAGCATGTATTGCATGTTCTCTTTGCTTTTAGGTTATGAGTTAGTATGTTTTCTTTGTCATGCATAATACTATGTTCTATATATGTTACAATGTGTTTTATTTTTAATATGTATGTCTTCTTGTGATATGTGTTTTTGTTCCTGCATGTATTTATTCATGCCTTGTTATTGTGATGTGTTAAATTTGTTCTTATTTACGAGTAGGATTAATATATATGTATGCATGTTTTAGAGTAGTATTTTACTTATGTTAGATTAGTATTCTATTATGTTAATATTTATTGTATTTAAATTATTTGCCATGTTTTATACTTTGCTCACTAAGTTTGCATAATGGAATACATAATGTCAATGCGGTACCCTTTTATCCGAGCGTAAACGGGGCCAGTATCAGGCGTAGTGATAGTGGTTGGGCGTTTACTCTCGGATAATGGGGCCTTTAAAATTTATTCGCAATTATAACCGAATTTTAAACTAATCGTCACTTTAATCCGGAAAGTCTAATATTAATGAAGCGGTAATTATTAAAGTACCAATTTTGGGTGGTGTGGGGGTGCTAATCCTTCCCCATCCGTAACCGACTCCCGAACTCAACAGTTTTCGAATCTCTGGTTTTACGGTGTCCGGCCTACCTAAGTGGCCGGTGGCGACTCCAATTTTTAATAAAATGCGGTTTTTTAAACCCCACGGAATAAACGTTTTATATCCGAAAAATCACAAACACATCGAAAATCTACTTTTTTTAGCGAAAAAAGGACATCGCTACAGATGGCGACTCCGCTGGGGACTATTTTTTGTTTTTAACAAAATAAAGAGAGTCAAGCTTTTTCAAATAATTACCGCTTTAATAATATTAGAAGTTCCGGATTAAAGTGACTATTAAATTAATATTCGATTGTAATTGCGCGTTTATTTTAACGTATTTAAAATTTGACATATAAACCTGTTTTTAAGTGGGGGAAAACGCTAATGCTTTCGTGGAGATATCATTCTCCCTTGTAGGCCTAGCAAGTACCTTCAGGGCTCGAGTACCTTATGACTTCGTAAGGATATCGTTCCTTCGTGCAGGCATAAGCGAATGGGTCCCCCTAAATTGAACCCGATTGAAAGGAGCCTATAATGGGTGATGATCGGGGCCTTGCTACTCTTAGTAGAGGACAACAAGGACAATTCAGGTACCTTCTAGCACCAACACTGCATATAGAGAACATAAAAACCCACCCTATTAGAGCCATGCGGATAACCTTAGGTGTTTTAGATGGGTAAATAGGGTCGTTTTGTCTGTTTACCTTATTTAATTTGTCTTTTTATTTATGTATTTATTAATTCTATCTGGTACTGACTTGTCTCCTTTTGCTATTTTTTTCATGCATTATTACATTTGCATTACATAAAGGTACTGGATCAAGTGGTTTACCCGATCAGAAAGTCTTTCACCATGGAAAAAATGTGTCTTAGAAGAGAGGAGCTTAACTTGTCAGTTAGACATTGGTCAGAAGTCAACCAGAAGGCCCAATGGGACAGTTTACCAAGTGAGCGCGTAATAGCAAGGTACACCTATGTGAGTCTTCAACAGAACAACTTAGGGGATCTTCAAAGTATCTGGGAAGGATGGGACCAGAGATTACAAGATAGGTTCTGTGATAGTTATGGCGACATTGCACAGTTGATATACATTCGGGTCAACCAGCCCCTACTCCGAGCCATTTTTCAGTTCTGGAATCCTGCCTTTTGCTGCTTTACCTTCAATGGACAGGACATGATGCCCACAGTAGAAGAATATACCGCTCTGCTTAATCATAAAAACGTTCAGGAATATTGGATTTACGCAAAACCTCCGAGGAATCAGAATTACACTTCAAAGCTCAAAACCTTTACCAGAATGAGTGACGATTGGGTCAATGGCTTGATCCGACTCTGAGGAGATAGTACAGTATTCGCATGGGAGAACATTCGAGACATTCTACCTGCACATCCGGATGAGGAGAAAAAGATAGACATGCTTGCCTTGGGAATATATGGGTTGGTGATCTTTCCAAGAATTCTTGGAAACATTGATGTGGTCATTCTAGATCTGTTTGAGCATGTAAAACGGCGAGCAAACCCAGTACCAGCTATTTTGGCCGAGACCTTTATTTCTTTAAATGCCAGTCGGAAGCACGAAGAATGACGTTTTCGAGGATGCGCACAACTGTTACAGGTATGGATTCAGAGCCACATGTGGAAGACGCCGACGAGGGTTCTACTGGGATATCCTTCCAAGGTTTTTCGCCTTTACGGGAATACTTAGCAAAAGAGTGGCGAGAAGACTTGAAAACAAGAAAATGGGCTAGTTTCTTCAAAAACATTCAAGACGAAGACATAGTATGGAGGGTCCCGTGGCTCGATAGAGTTAATTACTTTTTATATAGTTGCGGTGATTTCAACTGGCTGATGATGTTGGGACTGCATGGACGGATTGCTTGTGTTCCGCTTTTGGTGTCCCGACAATTCGGATCACGACAGTTCATTCCCAATACCGCCAGGTTAAGCCAAACTGAATTTCTTTTCAAAGGGGAGTTCAAAGAGAAAGTTCAGACTATCATGAGGGCTTGGGACCATTGTTAGCGGATTAGGGTGGAAGGAGACACCGAGCACATGACCACCCCAGACTACGATCTTTGGATACGTTTGAGGGTTAATGATGTGATTCCTGAATCCGATCAAGGACCCGTGGTGTCGCTTGAGGAGCTTACAAGGGTGGTACCATCTGAAGTCGATATCTTACGAAATAAACTCGAAGAAATTAAGAGGAAAATGGACACCCAACAGACTCAACATGCGAGTGAGCTCTATAAAGCAAGCTTAGAGGTCGACAAACGGGATGTGATCATTAGACAGTTGAAGAAATTAAATGTAGATTTGAGCAATAAGAACACTCTGTACCAAAAGGATACCCTTCTACTACAAGCGAAAATACAGAAGGCCGGCCGAAGTCAGTTCATAGCCGTGGAAAAGGAAAGAATAAATGGTATCCGTTTGGTGGAAGAAGAACGAGAAATCAGCAAGAGAGCGATCGAGAAGGAGATAGAAAGCTGCCGGTTGGCTATTGAGGAAGAAAGACAGTCCTTCAAGAAGGTTATTGACCAAGAAAAGGAAAGAACTAGGCAAGAAATTAGCAAAGGAAAACAAGCAGTCAACCACGAGAGAGAAAACGTCGCCGCATGGAAAAGAAGGTCCACGAATAGCCGGAATAGACTATTAGAGATGCAAAAGTTGTACGATGACACTATTCAAAGTCTGGATCAAAGCCAAAGTCAGAATGATGAATTGAAAGAAAAGGTGGTAGAAGTAGAACACTCCTTTCGAACGTACTGCCAGAGGAATGGCTTCACTGAGCTACAAGAAAGAGAACGCGAAGTAGGCATGTTACGAGCCCGAATTAAGTCCCTTGAAGCAACTGTTGAAGATTATAAGGAAAGAATTAGTGTATTCGAGGAAGCTACAGCCGGAGGGAACACTTATTGGCAAAGGAGACCGCGTGACGCTGCCCGAATGGTACAAGATAGGGACCAATATTACGCAAACCTGATGGTGGACATACAGCGAGTCGCCAGGCATGTGAATTATTTGGCCATCAAGGCCGAAACACTTCGACCTTTCGTATTCCCAGAAATGGAAGAAGCTCCCAGGTTCATCAAGTTGCTCAGGGCGATTGGAAAATTAGGAGATAGAGCTAGGGCTTATCTATAGGGCTCTGTGTTGTAATTAGTACTCTTTTGTATTAGGGATCTTCATTTTGTAATATGAACTCTGTTGTAATCTAGACCCTTTAATTCCCATGGAAGTAGTTCAAAAGGGTGATTACCAGCGGAATCAGTACCTTATCTGCATACATTCTTGCATTGCATCATGACATTCGCATCATTATACATGCATTTACTTTTCTTGCAACCATATTAATGTTATGAATATTGTGGCAGTGTGAAAATAGAAGTTAACCCGCAATCATTCATCATCCATACCTTACCCGACTATAAAGCAAGCTCATGGAAGACAGGATAATCAGTCTAGAAAAGGGGCAAAGAGAGCTCGAGGCAAGGTTTGAAGAGGCTCAAAAAAGCCTCAGAGACCAGATTGCTCAGTCGCAAGCATCGATAGTATCCGACATAACTGCATTGTTGGCTAAAAGTCTTGGAAAGAGAGTTGAAGGAGAAACCGTTCAAGAACCAGATGGTACCCCAGTTCACAATAAGGTTCAACCAGCTGCGCCAAATCCGACTAGAAAGGTGTATATCGACCCTGCAGGAATGTCAGCTAGTCTTCAGGTAGGGGCACCTGAAACTCTACCCCTCGACACTGAAGCACTCTATGAAGAGGAAATGCCAGACCTGAATTTGGTTGAAAGGATCAGGATAGAGGAAGAGAAAAAGTGGGAGGAAAGGTTTCGCCTCATGGAGGAAAAATTTAAAACGTTACAAGCTATGGAAGAGTAAGGAAATGACGCTAGTGACTTAAGTCTGGTATCCGATCTTGTCCTACCGCCAAAATTTAAAACGCCAGAATTCGAAAAATACGATGGAACCACGTGTCCTTCTGCGCACATAACAATGTACTACCGGAAGATGGCTGCCTACCTTAAGGATGAGAAGCTACTGTTTCACTGTTTCCAAGATAGCCTAACTGGAGCGGCGCTACGGTGGTACACCCAGTTGAGCAAGGTAAATGTCAAGACATGGAAAGATCTGTTAAGAGCATTCATTGAACAATATAAACATGTAATAGATATGACCCCCAGTAGAATTATGTTGGAAAATATGGGGCAGAAGTCCAACAAAAGTCTACGACAATATGCTCAAAGGTGGCGGGAAGTGGCCGCCCAAATTCAGCCACCCCTCCCGGAACATGAAATTACGCCATTATTCATTAATACTTTGAAAGGGGCACCTTTCGATCGCCTCATTAATAACACAACACAGAGTTTTGCTGATCTGATTAGGACTGGGTAGTCCCTTGAATTGGCAATTAAGAGTGGTAGAATTGATAGCGGGGAAGGATCTCAGAAATATAGCAAGAAGAATGAAGTAAACGCCACCAACACTTACACCACACCGAATAATTTTACAGTCTCACAGCCACAAGCACCTGCGGGAAAAGCACAAAACTCGAATCAAAGAGAGGAGAGAACCTCCAGAAAAGAGAAAGAGAGGAAAACTTTTACTCCCCTACCCGTTCCGTACTCGGAGCTTTACTCCCAGTTGTATGAAGCAGACCTGGTCCGTCCATATTACGTTACTCCTTTCAAACCGCCATTCCCGTCTTGGTATAACCCGATCGCGTATTGCGACTATCACGGCGGTGCCCCTGGATATCCCACCGAGAACTGCCTTGCCTTCAAAAAACTTGTGCAGAACTTAATTGATTCTGGGATATTGAAGTTCAAAGAACCAAGTGTAGCTACTAACCCGTTACCTAATCATGGGAACAGAGGAGTAAATGTTATTGAAGAATACTTTACCAGGAAGATTAAGGATGATGTGTCAGAAATCAAATCTCCTTTACAGTGGGTATTTCAACAATTATGCATGGCCCATGTGATCGACAAAGGCATGGTAATAAGGCAGAAGGGATGTGAAGTGTATTGCGAATTCCATCAGGACGAAGGGCATGACATCCAAAAGTGCGACGAGTTCAATAGATTGGTACAACAGTTGATGAATGAAAAGCAAATAAAATTCTTCGAAGAGCCCACGGGAAAGAAAGGGTCGGGCGTACATATGACGGATAGCCCCAACGCTAAATACGGGAGGGATAGACCTTGTATCATCTCTTCCAGGCCAGGGAATGTAGGTGCCTCCCAAGGAGAAACCAGTAAGATAAATCCCAAGATCATCATTTCAGCACCATCCCCGTTCCCATTCAAGGATATGCGGCAAACTCCATAGAACTATGCTATAAATGTGACCACGCCAGAAAAGTCAGAATATGGTCAGGTAAAAGAGCCTACGCTAAAAGACGAACAAAGCAAGAGCGATGTGAATGTCGGTGAGGTAGGCCATTTCACGAGGAGTGGCAGATGTTATTCCTCTGAGGCTTTGAGAGCAGCTGAAGCGGTCAAAGATAAGGGGAAGAATACAGCGGTTAGCCCCACGCAGATATTCGGGGAAGAACCTCCCCCAAAGATGAATGAGCCGGTAACTGAGGCCCAGGCCAAAGAATTTCTGAAGTTCCTGAGACATAGCGAGTACAGCGTAGTGGAACAACTACGAAAGCAACCGGATAGGATCACAGTGCTGGAGTTTCTCTTGAGTTCAGAAAGACACCGTGATGCACTATTAAAAGTACTAAATCAAACTTTTGTGCCCCAGGATATTTCTGTAACAAATCTGGACAGGATAGTGGGGCATATCACTGCCTATAATCATATAACATTCAGTGATGATGAGATCCCCGAGGGAGGAATGGGGTCCACCAAAGCCCTTAACATCACAACCCACTGCAAAGGGTATGTAGTACCTGGGGTACTGATTGACAACGGGTCAGCATTGAACGTGTTGCCTATGGTGACCTTGCAAAAACTACCAGTAGATGGTTCTCACCTAAAGCCCTACCATAACTCCGTAAGAGCCTTTGACGGTACACAAAGAGGAACAATGGGAAAATTGAGGTGCCTCTATTGATCGGGCCGACTGAGTATGTGATTGATTTTGTGCTAATGGACATAAAACCATCTTACAGCTGCTTATTGGGAAGTCCATGGATCCACTCCGCAGGAGTTGTCCCCTCATTATTGCATCAGAAATTAAAATTCGTAGTCGAAGGCAAACTTGTCACAGTAGAGGCCGAGCAAGAAATTGTTGCTTCAGTGACATCAGATGCCCCATATATTCAAAATGACGAGGATGTTGCATAATGCTCTTTTCGAGCATTAGAGCTAGTGAATGCCACATTCTTCGTGGAGGGAAGTCGGATCCCCTATCACATGTTATCTAATTGTACCAAGATGACCGTCGCAGAAACTTTGGGCTGAGGAGCCAAAGTAGGAAGAGGGTTGGGGAAGAGATTACAAGGGAGCCTAAGAGCCAAAAGTATGATAACCAAGAAGGATCGTTTCGGGCTGGGTTACAAACCAAGTGTCCAACAGAGAAAAGAGGAATATGAGAGAAAAGAAGAGCAAAGAAAAGCCAGATTTAAAGGAGAAGACATTCCGTGGAGACCAATGTCCTTTCCTAGTTTGAAAACCACTTTTGTCTCCGGAGGATTCTACCAACCAGGTCAAGAAGTTGGAGAGGCAATTAAGGAAAATGACGTACTCAACAAGGAGGAGATATTCAATGAATAACTTGAAGGGATGTACATCAACATGATAGCTGGAAAAGGCCAAGGCAGCAAAATGTTGACCAACATCCACCCCCTGCCGTCCCGGGGAAACACTTGATAACTGGAGCTGCATTGATCTACCTGTGGTTTTTAGGAATAGATCACAGTAATGCTCCGAATCAACCTTTTATTTTTTCCCATAAACAATGGGGATCTTTTGTAAAGGGCACCTATGTTAACTTTTTTGTTGAAATGAAAATATCCCCGTTTTCTTGAATGACAAACATTTCATTTATTTCATTCGTGCATTCTTCATATTCATTCACTCCATATAAAGCCATCCTCTTCCCAATACAATTCATTCTCATTTAATGCAGGTCGCTCATGATTGACTATATGAATGATACCGGATCCAATCCCGGAGTGAATTTTGAATGCCCTGAGATCTCAGAGGGAATTGAGGAAGAAGATGATGAGATAGAATGTGAGGTCCCGGTAGAGTTGAGGAGAATGGTGGCCAACGAAGAAAGGCAGATCATGCCCCACCAAGAAGAAACAGAAGTTGTAAACTTGGGGACTGAAGAATAGAGAAAAGAAGTGAAAATAGGGACGACGTTTTCCTCGAAAACCAAGCACGAACTGATAACCCTACTTTAGGAATTTAAGGATATTTTCGCCTGGACCTATCAAGATATGCCAGGATTGAATACTGACATAGTGGTGCACAAATTGCCAACAAAGCCGGAGTGCAAACCAATACAACAAAAACTTCGGAGAATGAGACCAGACATGTTATTAAAAATCGGAGAAGAGGTAAAAAAATAGTTTGACGCTGGTTTCTTGGAGGTAGCCAAATACCCCGAATGGGTTGCAAACATCGTACCAGTGCCAAAGAAGGACGAGAAAGTTCGTATGTGTGTAGATTATAGGGATCTAAACCGAGCCAGCCCTAAAGACAACTTCCCCTTACCACATATTGACACGCTGGTTGACAACACCGCGGGACATTCATGGTTTTCATTCATGGACGGCTTTTCAGGGTACAACCAAATAAAGATGGATTCTAACAACATGGAGAAAACTACGTTCATAACCATATGGGGGCACTTTTTGTTATCGGGTAATGCCTTTTGGGCTCAAGAATGCAGGGGCAACGTACCAGAGAGCAATGGTGACTCTTTTCCATGACATGATGCACAAAGAAATAGAAGTATACGTGGATGACATGATTGCCAAGTCCCGAACAGAGGAGGAGCACCTACAGAACTTGAGAAAACTATTCCAAAGACTACGGAAATACCAGCTGAGGCTTAATCCCTCCAAGTGTACCTTCTTCGTTACTTCTGGAAAACTCCTAGGGTTCGTGGTAAGCAGAAGAGGGATTGAGATCGATCCAGATAAAGTGAAAGCCATCCAGGATCTCTCACCACCCCACACTCAGAAGAAAGTTCGCGATTTCCTGGGGAGGTTGGATTATATCTCTCGTTTTATTTCCCAATTAACTGATCGATGTGACCCGGTCTTCGAACTTCTTAGAAAGAATAATCCTGGTGTGTGGGATGAGGAATGTCAAGGGGCCCTAGAAAAGATCAAAAGGTACCTGACAAATGCTCTGATTTTAGTCGCGCCAGTACCAGACCGACCATTAATCCTCTACCTGATAGTCTTTGAGAATTCAATGGGATGCATATTGGGGCAACACGATGAGTCAGGGAAAAGGGAGCAAGCCATCTATTACCTAAGCAGAAAGTTCAATGAGTACGAAATGCGGTACCCGCCAGTTCAGAAGCTGTGTTGTACTCTAGTTTGGGCTACCAAGCTGCTTAGGCAGTATATGTTGTACCATACTACTTGGTTGATATCCAAGCTAGACCCATTGAAGTTCTTAATGGAAGCGCCAACACTAACAGGAAGGATGGCCCGCTGGCAGATGCTCTTATCCGAATTCGATATTGTATACGTGAGCCAGAAAGCCGTAAAAGGGAGTGTCGTAGTAGATTTCCTAGCTAGTCGCGCTTCGGATGACTATGAGGCATTGAACTTTAATTTCCCGGATGAAGACTTGATGTGCATTACAACCGAGGAAGAGGTTTCAGATGATAAATCATGGAAGCTTTACTTCGATGGAGCCTCTAACGCCCTTGGACATGGGATAGGAGCCGTGCTCATTTCCCCTGAGAATGTCTATTATCCCTTCACCAGCAGATTAGAATTCTTCTGCACCAACAATATAGCTGAATACGAAGCCTGCGTTATGGGACTAAACTCAGCTATTGAAAGAAAGATTAAAGAACTTTGAGTATTCGGAGATTCATCCTTAGTAATTTACCAATTGCGTGGGGAATGGGAAACTAGGGACCCGAAGTTGGTCAAATATTATGAATTGATTCAAGGGCTCACCAAGGAGTTCGAAAAGGTCAGCTTCAATTACCTTCCCCGAGAAGAAAATCATATGGCAGACGCCTTGGCGACCCTGACATCCATGTTTAAAACAAACACTGGGGCAGAAATGAAGCCCATTAAGATGCAGATGTTTGGAAGGCCTGCTCATTGTTGTAATGTGCAGGAAGAGATTGATGGAAACCCATGGTACTATGACATCTTGCAATATGTCAAGCTTCGAAAGTATCCCGAAGGAGCAAATGACAATGACAGAAAAACACTCAGAAAAATGGCAACAGGATATGTCCTAGATGGGGAGATCCTATATAGGAGAAGTCATGATCAGACATTGCTAAGATGTGTGGATGCCCGGGAGGCGAAGGAGATTTTAGCTGAGGTACACGATGGGCTATGTGGGACGCACGCCAACGGGCTGTCTATAGCCCAGAAAATTATGAGATATGGCTATTTCTGGTTGACCATGAAGGGAGATTGTATTGATTAGGCCAGGAAATGCCACAAATGCCAAATTTATGCTGACAAGATTCACGCACCCCCATCGCCTTTACACACCATGAATTCTCCGTGGCCTTTTGCGGCGTGGGGCATGGACGTCATCGGGCAGATTCACCCGAAGGCTTCCAACGGACACCGTTTCATTTTGGTCACTATAGACTATTTCACTAAATGGGTAGAGGCAGCATCTTAAGCCAACATCACAAGGACTACAGTATGTAAGTTCCTAAAGAAGGAGATTATTTGTCGATACGGTTTGCCAGAAAGGGTCATCACCGACAATGCTTCCAATCTGCATAACAAAATGATGACGGACGTGTGCAATCAATTTAAGATAACACACCATAATTCCACAGTCTATCATCCTAAAATGAATGGGGCAGTGGAAGCAGCAAACAAGAACATAAAAAAGATCATAGCAAAGACGACGGATACCTACAGGGATTGGCATGAGAAGCTGCCATTTGCCCTTTTCGCCTATAGGACGTCCATTCGCACATCAACAGGGGCAACACCCTACTCCTTGGTGTATGGTACCGAAGCAGTACTCCCCATTGAGGTAGAGATCCCGTCACTCCGAGTCTTAAATGAAGTAAAATTAGAAGAATCCGAATGGGAGCAAGCCAGACTCGACCAACTAAATCTCATTGAAGAAAAGAGACTAAAGGCCATTTGTCATGGTCAGATGTACCAAAAGCGGATGATGCGGGCATACAACAAAAAGGTGCGCCCAAGAGAGTTCAGAGAGGGGGATCTGGTGCTCAAGAAAATCCTCCCGATTCAGAAAGATTCTCGAGGAAAGTGGATGCCCAACTGGGAAGGGCCGTACGTGGTAAAAAAGGCCTCCTCAGGAGGAGCCCTAATCTTAACTGAAATGGATAGAGACGAGCTGAAAAGCCCTGTAAATTCTGATGCTGTTAAGAAATACTACGTTTGAAAAAAAAACAAAAACAAACAAAAACAAAAAGAAAAAAAAAGAACAAAAATGGATAGCTTAGGGCGAAAACCCGAAATAGGGCGTCTTGAAGCAAAAGGAGGACTCGAGTTGAAAACCTGTAAAGGGTGGCTCGGATAAATTGAAAAGTTGGATATCCGAAGAGAAGGGTCATCCCCATGAACCCTGTGAAGAGGGAGCTTCAGGCAAAAGATTCTACGCCGGTTGACAGGATCATGTATCATTCATACCGAAGATAATGCGGGATCTTGTATTTCATATGTATCTTTTCCCCTTCCTCATGTGTGTCATAACTCTCTCAAAGTATCCCAAACCCTTAATCGTAATAAAATCGTGTTTTTGAGCATCCATTCCTTGCCTTCTTGTTAATTTCATGCAAATAAGCTAACATAGGCTTATGATAAACAAGAGATTTCTGAGCATTACTGTGATCTAATCTTAAAGATGCAGGTGATTAGAAAACGATGTTAACTTTGTCCTCTAGCTCCCTAAATAATGGTCGTTGACAGGGAAGGCGGAAGGCTTCAAGCAACAGGATAGGATGACCAATGGCGCACGCCCTGCTTGTTCAAGAGAAAGCATGTGAGATAACAAGAGAGATCTCCCAGGTGAAAACCCAGAAGGGCACCCCTTAAAAAAACTCTAAAGCGAAAACCTGAAAGGGCACTTTAAAACTCCAAATCAGAAATTCAGAAAAAGAAAGGTTGGAATGGTTGAACCCGACAGTGAAATGGGGTATCGCCGCCAAAAAGGGGAGAAAGTGAACAACGTAAAGTCAAGGTTGATTGAGGACTAAAGCAGGTCCACCAAGATATTGACACTCATGCATCATGAATAGTTAGACATCACTAGGATTAGGAGCATGTCAATTCATTTGTCATAGCATTTTGTCTTATCTTAGACAGGTATCTATAGATTCAAAGAGACATCGGTAGCCATCGTGGTATGGATCCCAAATGTGAAGATGAAGTTCTATATACCGAAGGCCTATGTTTCCAAGCGCCTGCAGAGAGAGGTTCTATATAGGAAGAATCCGCCACTCCGAGGCTTCAGGAGTTGAAAGTTTGTATAGGAAGGGCTTGCAGCTCCAGGGTGAAGACTAGCAGTTTTATATAGGAAGAACTCCCAGCCGAAGGAATTCACCCATGATACACAAGGTTTTATATAGGGAAAACTCAAGTGTTGAAAAGCGAAGAGTCTTATATATGAAGGGCTCCGAGCTTTCTTGTCTTAGAGTGAAAGATTCTATAT